>JAWWMU010000001.1:12990627-13013071 GCA_035048155.1 Cinnycerthia olivascens
CCAAATTCTTTGCCTGAGAGCCTCTTTAATTCTAAAGGTATAGTAATTTGGGGAAAGGAGGTTTGTTTTCTCCATTGCAGGAGAAAGACTCCTGTTTTGTTTTTTTTTTCCTAGCAAGCATACCTGTCTTCAAACTAAGACAGGTGGTCAAAATGGAATTCATCTGGGGTTTCATCAGTTGTTAAACTCACTGAAATTGTAATTACCTTTATATTTTTAAACAGCTACGTTGTTCAAAGATTAACTTATTAATGGTTACAGACAGTAATTTAGAGTATGCTATTAAGCATCTCAGTGTCAGTACTACTATTTCTGTTACAAATTCCATATTTGCATGCTCTACTTTACTTTCTTGTACTGATTTAAATCTCAGGTAATTGTTCCTTAAGAATTCTCTGATGATGATTTTAGCCTGTGTTGCAAACTGTCAAATCACTCTTAGGCCTATTCTACCTTCAGTGCAGCTGCCTGTGAACTCTGCCATGGTTCTTTTGAAACCATCTAAGTTTAACCCACTATTTTCCCCCCCAGTCATACTGAGTATCTTGTGTGGTTTTCAGAAATAGCCATATGAAAGAGTTTGCCTCTGACCACATCTTCCTCTCTTCAGTTGTCAGTAATCTGAACACCTGCCAAATCAAGTCCATAATTTCCACAATAACTGTCATAGATTAATTTTTCTCAGCTTGCAATACCTTTTAAGGCTGACAAATCCAATACCAAGATTTGTGTCAAGCTTTATAATAAAATTACAAAACCTCACCAATTCATCAAGCCTGTGACTCCTCAAGCACATTCCATGACCGCAGACTGCATATTTATCTTTAGTCAGAAACTGAACATGCACTGAAAATACCAAAGTGAAAAATGGGCAATGGTATTAATTTCTCCATCATCCTTATTGGAGAGACAAACTTGTTTTCTATGTTCTCGAATATCCTATTTATTTCTCCAGAACAAAACCAAGGAAAAACCCAGTCCTGCTCATTAAAAGTGGGTGGTTACAGCATCCTTTGCCAAGTATTCACTGCAGTGGACTTCTCAGCATCTCCAATCTTGTCTCCAATTCATTTTCCTAACGGGAAATACAATTTTAAGCCTTATACAGTATGGGAAATCTTTTTGTTTCAGGAGATGCAAAGCCTTGAAAATTTCCAAGAACAGCATGAATCAACTTGATGTAGCTTTGTCTGGCTGACATCTCTTTTCATCTTTGATCTTTGGCTGGCATAAGCAGTTTTGTTTGAAGGTGCAAAGAAAGGAAATACGTGTGTAATATAGGAGAGGTGATTTTTCCTCTTTTCCACTTGCAGTTTTGAAATACAATCTCTCTGCAAGAGATGACAATGGATGCTAGGAAAGTATTGGATATTCTTGGGGTAAAAAAATATGCAACGTTTTCTATTTTGTTGCAGGACTATTTTTTCAAAACAATCAGTTGGCAGAAATTTCCAAAAAAAGTCTAATTTATTACACATCACAGTTCTACCCAGCTTTTTAAGTACTGGAGTAGACATTTGCATCAGCATTTATCTGTAAAGCACCCCAATACTATGAAATCACCTGTAGTGAAAGGATATTGATCCACTGAAGTTACTAGTATTTGGAATTATTCCAAAACTACTTTCATACCTTTAAGCTTGTTGGGAGTAGGAAGCATTATGGTATGTGGGATACAGGGTTGATGAACCATACCTCTGTGTTCTGAGAATGCATCATTGCTTTCAGAGTTCCAGTGTCCGGACAAAAATGTTCATTTTTGACCAAAATTCTACATACCTTCACAATACCTTCAGACTCAGGAATGGAAAATAAGTAACTATGTTTGGTTTCCTGGGTGGCTGGATTTTTTGATTTCTACACCTATAAATTTAGAACTAGTTGCTCTGTTGGATGCAGGAAAAGAGTGAGTCAAGCGGGTAACATGCTTCAAAAATGAGGCAGTTGAGTTAAATCTAGTTGGCTGTTTTAAAATTCCCTCCACCTCTCCTCCAGTCTGTCTGTCAGCAGAGTGGCCAGTGATTCATTTCCGTTTGTCTTTCTTGGGTATTTGCCATGATATAGTCATTAATTGCATACGGTATGACCCAACAATCATCAGAGACTCAAAAAAAACCCAACTTCTAACATGGTTACTATTAACATAAATAATCATCATCAACTGACAAAATCCTGCAACTTTGTACTTACTAAAAACCCACCGTCAAGGTGAAGGATGTTTGTATTCAATCTCAGCAGCCCTGCAAATTTTAATTCTTTCAATGCTGTTGTTTCATCGTTCTGTTTCCATTCTCTACCATCACCCTGTTGCTGCTGATCTGGTTTGATGCCTCAGCAACAAAGAGATTAAAGTTGACAGTGAGCCCAAGTTACATATAAATGCAGTGATTTAAGCTATAACATTTGTTGCTTGTGTTGAGTGCCATATTCTCTTTTTCCAGTCTTCTCATAATGTAATTACTCTTAGATTTAGACATTTAATTTTATTAAACAGCCAGTGGCTTGTGCTGTTTGTCTGTTAGTATGTTAAACTCCTCTGAGTGTTTGACATAAAGTCCCTTAAGTCTGTTCACCAGCAGCCTTCAGTAAGTCAGAAGCCTTTGTCAGGTAATCCTCACACCTCTAAGAATTTGGAGTAGCTAAATTGTGAAGTTTAAAATGAAGGGAGAGTTTGAATAGGATAGGATAGGGTGGCAGGCTCTATAATTATCCTTTGAACTTGATGTCCTGGTGTGCACAAAACTTAAAAAAATATTGGTAAATCTAGTGCAGAAGTGCCTGCAGCACTGCTTTTTGTCTAGGGAGTGACGAGGTGACTCCTTTAATTGCAGGGTCATATTTCTAAGTGTCTGCTGAACTGTCAGAAGCCACCAAACCATGAAATGTGAAAGATCCTGTGGCTGGTTCGTGGAATTACACTCACATCTGAATCTTTAATTCTGAATATTATGTTCTGTGGCTTGGCACTTAGTGCTCTGCTGCTATGAACTCTAGTCTCTGTGCCAGGACTCCTGCATATTTCCTTTTTGCAAGGAATGCTAAAGCGCATACAGCAATTACCTAAACATTTCTGGGTCATAAATCACAGCATTTTAAAGCTACTTTAAGTGCAGTACTGAAAGAATCGAAATTGTACATAGTGTTATCTCACGAAACCCTGAAGGTAAAATTTCAAATGTTATAAAATATGTTTGCATCTTATCTCTTCCATGTGATAAATGAAAAAAAAATCATTATTCTTTTCTAAGCAAGATCATCTGGTTTAAAACACTGATAGTTTTTTGTTTGATTTTGTCTGTCGTTGTAATTGCTAGTACACTAAGGCCAAATTCTGGCCACTTATTAATTTTCCTTTTAAGCCAAAATTTGAGCTGAAGAAAATGTCTGCAATATTTTCTATATTTTGATTCTCCAATGTTTACTATAATAACTGTATTATTTTATACAGAGCACTGAATGCTCTATATTGCCTTTGGAAGCTATTGACAAGCAAATGAGGATTTTACAGCTAATACATAAAGTCTGAATGTTGCCTTCTGGACGGAGGTTTTAAATAGTGCTTTTCAGTTGAAAAATCTTAAATGCTGTTAAATTTCTAGGTACTTGAGCTTTTGGCAGCACATGGTGATTTTAAGTGGAACTTAATCACTGTAATTACTTGCAAAGTAATTCAGTTATTCTAACTTGTAATGCTAAGCATGGGGAGATTTTGACTTTTCCAAGCCAAAGTAGCAAAAGGCAGCACAAACTGATCACCTGAAAACCCACCAAAGAAATAATGAGAGAGAAAAATATTCTGAAAGGGATTTTTAAAAAATACTTATATTTTTTCCTCTTACAGGAACTGTCAGAGCATGTTTCAGTCTCTTTTTGGCAAAAAAATGTTTTTAAAGAATGAAATGTGTTCATGGGGAAAAATATTTACTAATGAAACATATAAAAATGAGGAACTACTAAATTTTAATTTCAGTGCTTTATAATAACATGGAAAGAAAGCAAAGATCCACATTTATTATACTAGAAAATCAGTGATCTTTTGACCATGGATTTTCTGCAAGTATTATTGAAAGACAAGGCATTAAGATCTAATCTGGTAATTTTTGATAAGATGTTATAGTATTATACCTTTAGAAGTCTAACACACTTGATAATTTTATTTTCAAAGTATTTTCTTCTTAAAGAGCTGATAATATGGTTCATTTTTCAAAATAACTCATATTTGGTTTGCTTGGCATGCAAGTGTTAAATGTAGAAAACATTCATATGGTTATATAATATTTTTATTATAATTTGTGACATTCTGTTGTACTGTTGAATAGTGAAAATATATTGTTAGGAAAAAAGTACTTTATGCTGGGTTTTTTCTATGATTTTTTTCCTAATATAGTCACTTAAATGTATTTAAATTAATGGAATTCATGTGCAATGCAATTTTGCAAATATATTAATTTTTCTGCTTCACTAAAAGCAGAATACAATTAAAATAACAGAAAAAACAAAGTAATAATACAGGAACAATAGATACAAAAATAATAAACAATAGAGTAATAAAAATGTAGCATTAACCATGAGAAACATGAACCTAATGATTTCATCAATCTTTCTTAAAAAATAACTAAAATTCTGAAGGCAGGATTCTGTTCAGAAATCATTAATCCCCTTCTCCACAAGGGAAGTGGTGAGTTTTAATAATGTTGTCTGACTATAGGAGTGCTACTAACAAACCTCACTGAGAGTGTAGCAAAAGAACCAGCAGAAACAAAAATAGCCTCTAACAATTTATAATTCAGATACACATTTAAGATATATTTGAAACAGAAATCCAAATACTTTTGTCAGTAATCAAAGTCCTCATTAAAATGAAGATCATAAGCTGCACATGAAAGATGATTCTTTTACCATTTGAAAATGAAGATTGAAGTTGTGATCTACAAAAATGGAAATTGTTTTTTTGCATTTTCCTTTATCAAAAGCACATAGAAATAATATAAGAAATATATTCACTGACCAGAATAATTTATTGTGTTTTGATTTAAAACAAGTATCATTCTCATGTCTTTGTGAGACTTTAAACTCACTTTTCTCACCTAATTCTGTACCTTCCCCTTGCATATTTGTTTCTGTCCAGATTTCTTCTCCTTCTTTTGCTCTGTTTTCACACCTTCGAGACTTTCTTCCTCAAATGAGGAAAATTGAGAAAGGACATGATTGAGAAAATGATTGAGAAAGGATTGTGACTCCACTTGCTCAATATGCAAATAAATTTGAAAGTTTAAGCATGTTTAAACCCATTAAACCATGACTAAAATATACGGGGGTTTTTGAAATAATTTGACTTTGTTATAGAATCAAATACAGGTACATGTGTTTGCCATGAGTGGAGGGAATATATGTATAATATGTTTGTTGTAATTTATGTGACCTCGCCTTCAGAAGGAGAAAAACAAAAATGAAATGATTGATCAGATGTGCATTTGTCTGTGCAGAGTGCAGGGCTGATGTAGGTTTGTGTCTGAACAAGTGTTCAGCACCTGCACAGTTATGGGTATATGTTATACCTGCTTTCTAGTCAGCATTGAAACCAGAGCAGGGAGATTAAGGAGTGTCAGCCACCAACTGGCAAATTTTAAATTCCATCTGTTTGCAGTTTCAATAGTAAAAATAATTAAAAAAAAAAAAGATATTTTTTGGACTTGTTTTTCATTATTCAATGTACTGGGGATGCCTAAGCCAGAGCCAGAATGCTGGCCTGTCTACGGAATTTCAGTGTAGTGCCTTCCAGGGATGCCAACTCCAGTTCAACATAGTAGATTTTTATCTTGGGGTGCGGTGGGGTGGGCAGAAATCAAACGAAGCTCCTCTGAGGAGCACTTTTGATCCAAGTTCTAGAGCTCACTTGATCAATACTAGTTTAAAGTCAGGAAGAAAAAGCAACAAATTATTGATGAGGCTGGCAGATGGTCTTCAGTAGTGGTTTCCTTAGCAGTTTTGTATTTTATATTTCTTGTAAGGTGTTAAAATAATCAAAATCTTTCTTTTTGACACTTCAGTTATAAGTAACAAGGCTGAAAACATAAACGTAGAAATAATACAATTTAAAGATGAGACACATCATTCTTCTGAACTGGCCATGGCTTAATCAATGGCAAAGAGAAGAAAACAAATTCATAGAGTTAAAGGGCTCTGTGGTGTCTGTGAAGTGGAAAGACAATCTGAATTTCAATCACTATGCCATGTTAATCAAGGAAAAAACAGATTTTATTTGTACCCAATCAGAACTGGGCTTTTTTTCCAGGAGGAAGAAACATACAGAAAAAATATTTTTATTATGTACTTTAGTATTTATTATGTAAAATAAGTCTTGCTTTTGGGTGGAAGGAGTCCATCTGTAATCATACAAAATACAAGATGTTTGATTTAGCAGCACAAGTGCTACCACGTGTTTAGATGGCTAAGAAGCCATTACTAGTATAGTATCATGACATTGCTTAAAAATAATCTATCTGATTTATTCTTTCTCTGTTTCTGGACTAAATACATGGTGTCCATAATTAGATTGAACAAGGGAACAAGGAGGAGAGGAAGGATAACCTTGGAAATGTAGAGGAGACTGAATGGAAACAATCAAAAAAAGAATATGTTTGTGGGAGGTTTTTCTTCAGAGAAATTATTGGCTTCTCATATAGTTTATCCATTCAGAAAAACATACTGCCCAGATTATGAAAAATTAATCTAACATGAATAGGTTTTATTAAAGAAAATCTAGATATAAAAAAAAATTGAGATACGCTACTGTTAAAACAACAGTCCATTTTATCTCTCAACAGCTGCAATTACAAGAAAAAGTAAGCTATTAAATAAGAATGCTTTAAACTGACTGTTGGAGAAAAATCTGGTGGAGCAATTTGCCTGACTGGGGTTAGAATTAGGAACCACAAGGGAACCATTTATCCTGACCATTACCTGGTCATTGCCCAATGAGTGAACTGTGAAAGCAATTAAAAAGGGATTTAAACTCACAGTTCCTGTTCTTTTTTCACAGTAGCAATCTCATAACAAGCTGAGTGACTATGTAAAACCTGGAATGCAGAATGGATTTTTAACTTCCTTTCAGATGGTCAGGATTTGACCTTTTCTATTTTTTTTTTTTTTTCTTTTTCAGTAGTGTAGTGTCTATATTAATTGTGGTGCTTCCAACTTTTTCCTCCTTATTTATTCCATATGCATATCCTTTTAGGCCATTAAATTGTGAAAATATTTGTTTTGATGATAGATCTATAATTAAAATTGGATGTAATAGATACACATCTGTTCACAAGTACAGTTGTTTATAGAAAGCGTATTAAATTCAAAAAAATGTGTGAAAATATTCCCATTTGATTAATAGTTTAATTTCTTCACATGCTTTGAAATACTGGATAATGGTAACTTCAGGCAGAAAAATCTTATTAGTAATTTTTTTACATGTTTTTAAGTATGTTTTAACAATTTTTAGTGGGAAAAGTGCTGATTTACTATTATTTATTTGTTTAGTAGTGTATTTAGTGACTCCTGTTATTCTTAGGACCTCTTTACTCTTAAATGTGCTCAAGATACATTCAGTAACCAATGCAGAAAAATGTAATATCTGGTTAGGACTCAATTTTGGGGTTAATTTTGTTTAAATAAGGCAAACGCTTTCCTTCTAATGCTAGAAGAGTTTACTCATATTAAGATTAGAACCAGAAATGTGTCTTGGGTTTTCTGAAATTTGTCTGGAAGTTATATTAATAGTAGAATTTCAGCAAGTAGTTGATTTGTGTCTCAGGCCCAAATCATATGAGAGGTTATACTAATGGTTTGCATTATTTAAAAATTATTTTGTGTATGTGAGAGTAATGATTTCCTATCGTGGGAGTTAGGGGATGTCAACATGTAAAAGTGAAGACAGCATTTTCTGTGTATCTCCCAGATGAATAAATTCATAAAAAGTCATTTCTAGTAGGAAATTGCCACTTTAGTTATAAAAATCTTTTATATTATGAAGGAGTTTTTAAAATGGAGAATCAATCTCCATAATACAGCTAAATTATTCTTCTGTAATTCAAACACTATGTTAATTTTAAATATGTACTGACAACTGCATGATAATTTGTAACTGCATTCTTATATGAGGACAGACATACCTGTTTTAAGGATTGGGGATGAAATATGCCCCAGAAAAGCTGCAGTTGTCACATGAATTGACCACAGCAGCCAATATTAATGTAGAGGGAGAGAAAACTGGATTTACCGGTTGTCAGCATATATCCATAGCCATAGTGTGTCTTTAAGTATTTCCTAAACTATTCCTCCTGCCTGCTAACACAACTCATCAATATTTTTTGCTTTAGCTTAGGCTATTTTCTTTACTCAAAGATCTCTATGTCTCTCCTTCAGTGGCCTTTCCCCCAGTATGGGAAACATATAGCTCAAGTCACTGTTTGTTTTTTTACCCACTAAAATGGAAAATGTCTTTGTCTGTATACATTATTACAGGTCAGAACTTAAGTCTTTCAGTATTTCAGTATGTTATTCGTCTTTCTTTTGGGTTAATGCACCTATGTAAAGAAACTGTAAAGGAAGCATGTTTGCCTATAGAATATTTTGTGTGAATAATAATAAAAATTGTAGAAGTAGATGATGCATAGTTCTGTGCAGGAAGATAAGCAAAATATCTTACAAAAAATGCTTACATTTCAGTTTGTTGATGGTACTGCAAGTAGTATAGTAAGTCCATAACAAAATATCTTATACTTCAGATCATGTAGATTTAATTATTGGTATCTGAGGCATTGAAGCAAGGGGAAAAGCAAAACAAATGTATATCTGGGAGACTTTCCTGCAGTACCCTCTTGAACTCAAAAGTAAAAACAGAATGCTTAACATTCTACAAAATTTCCAGATAGAACCACTATTAATTGTTCCCTGTGTGTTTGGATTATCAGTGATCTCAATTTGGATGAGACAGCCACTATTGTAACTCATTCAGCTCCTTTCAGTATAATTGTCAGCAAAGTCATCTGCCTTAATTCTGAGACCCACCCATAATTTTTGGTTTATGTAGAATTGGATGGAAAATTAAATTATTTTGGTCTATTCATGGAAGAAAGTAAATTAATTTGGGAGAGTTTGATCACATGGTCAAATCTACTACTGTGTCTTAGGCTGGTGTTTGACAAGCAGAATTCAAATTGGCTTACCAGTAATAGGAGATGAACATAAGCTTTTTGTCTTGAGGCTTTTGTGGATATCAGTCTAGCTAAAACTCAAAAAAAGTAGTAGTCTGTGTGCTCCCAGTGATTTTGAGATTGTTTCAGAACAGCCATTCAAGATCTCTACTCCCTTAGATTTTTCTGTATTGTTTGAATCTGCTCACATGAAAACCACTTTTCAAAAACATACTAAACTATATTAGTGTCTATATTACAGTAAAGTTAGCTTTTATCTGTAATGGTTACCCCTTTTAATGTTTATTAAAATGATAAGACTTTTTTTGAAAAGATGTTTCTGAGAGTTTATGAAAATGTCTGTCATATTAGGTTGAGAAATTTTAGAGACCAGACTTATTTGAAAAAGCTTCTTCATAAATGAAAGATTTCAGTTAATACAGACTTTCAGTAAAATCCTTATACTCTTTGAAATTAATGGACTGAGTGTAAGGTCACAACTCTGTTCCTTGCAGAACTCTTGGCAAATTAACAGCATTCATTCACCTGAGAACATGGTAATTTAATGTAAGTGAAACACAACATAAATTCCTAATAAAATAGCTTAAAAGGTAGAGTGAGATAAAACCAGTCCCATGTAGACTTGTATTCAATGAGTTCACATAAATATTTTACAATGTTATCTCTAAAAAATACACACTTTTACCAGACAGTGTAAAATCTGGGTGGTAAATAGGCTGTATGGGAGCAAACCTCTATATATAAAATATTCTTTGTGGCCTATTTCCTCACCTGTAAACTGGAATGCTTTCTCTCTTATTTACCTGATTTCTTAAGGCTCTCTAGGAATGCTTCTTACTTTTAAAATATTATTTTTCTGTGACTGTAGTATAACTTGCATATTTAAAATCCTTCATCAGAAAATATGTCGTTTATAAAATGTAGTCTTATTTGTGTATCTTACCTGTTTATCAAATCTGCAATTTTACTAGAGAATTTTTCACCAAACACTATTCAAAAATAATGCCTTGATGGGGCAGTGCTGCTGCTATGAAATCCTCTCCAAAAACTTAAAATTACAGAATTCTTGCAAAAGAATAGCAGCCTTTAAATGCCTATTCATTACATTTTAACGATAAAAGAAAGTAATGAAAGAGTTTCTCTTAGTTTCTTCTCTTTTTTATTTCCTTTTTTTTTTCTAAACTTTTTTATCCCTGGACATGAGTTTGATTTTTACTTGTAGATCTATTTGTTAGTGTGGTGAGAAAATTAACTTTGAGTGACTGAAACCACTGATATGGGGAAGATAAAATATTTCTCCTTTGAAATTAAAAAAAAAAAAAGAAACAATACCATGGTTTAGTAAGAGTTTTATTGAGTGTTAGTGACCAAATATTGTAGCCATTTTTAATTTTTCATTATCTATTCTTCCAATGATCTGTTCAGATGGTTGATGCCTTAGTCACTTGCTATTTAGTTTTTTCTTTTCCATCTCCTTTTTTTATCTCTCCCTCTCCCCCAGCTCTTACACCTTAACTCTTATTACAGGACACCTCTTGTTTTTTTAATTCTGTACATGAGCCTGTTAGAGTTCTTTTTGTAATTTTTAAGTTAACATCAGTTCCATAGCATGTCATTTTTTCCTACTGCCCTTCAGGTTCTTCCAATTTTCTTCCAACACTGTAAAAAATATGTGAATTACTTTGACTAGTAATAATTTTATTGTTTTTTTCCCCTAACTTCTGCAGAAGGAAAACACTTCCAAATTGCTGACTTCAAAGTACAGTTTGACTTGTACAATTAATGTAACTGTACTATGAAGAAAAATTTCATCAAAAGATTTTAATTTACAGAATTGTGATTTAAGCAGGCTTCCAGACAAATAATTATTTTAGGTTTATACATATTATATATCCATATTCTCCAAAGAGATGTCATTAAAGCCTGGTAATTTTTAGCGTTTTGAAAAGAACATGTAGTTATGAATAAATGCTTTAGCATTAATTTTTGAGAAAAAAGCTTAGGGACTTATTTGTGTGGATTTCATTAATGGCATTTGAACACTGAAAACTCCCTGTGCTTTACATTCTGAACAACTTTCTATGTGATTACAATTTAATTTGTGGTATTGCTCCCTGCTGTTGGCTAGATAATGCAAAACTTGAAGGATTTTTCCCTGTGGTATGTGGTGCAAACTTTGCAAAGCCAGAGACATGTTACAATGCCGAAGGTGAAGAAATATTAGACTGGGAGCTGGGGGATCAACCAAAAAATGAAGAAAAGTCATGCTCCTTGTTGTCAGAACAGATGGTGCTTCCACAAATTTTGGCCATCGTAGGGAAGGTCCTGCTGAAAGAGCATGGCCTTGGCTTGTAGCCCTTGGTTGTTTGCCGTTGTTGGTGTGTCAGGAATCCAAGGTTACCTCCAGGAACAGCTGTTTTGCACAGATTGCAGCAAATTTGATGTCTGTCTCTCAGTTCCAGGAGAAATCCTGTAAGTGTTGTTGAGGACTTAGGCTGCTTCAGAAGTGTCATAAGCAAAACACATCCTGTGGTCCAGGGCACATCACTGTGAGTTAAGTGTTCTTATTAGTTGATTGTTAATCCACCTTTGGCCATTTCTGTCATTTTAGGTAGAGGTGCTATTCTATTAAAATTTTCTCAGGAGTTTGGCTGTAGATAATTTAAGATTTAATGTTTGTTCTTAGTTTTAATATCTATAGATTAATTCCTATTAAAAGGACAAAAATAGAAGAGGTAGAAATGCCTCCTTCAGATAATTGTGCCAGTGCAGAACATTCAAAATTATCAGTGACTTTACACATTTTCCTGTTCACTTTTTGTTTGTCATTTCATTCTGAAGTGAATCTGAGAAGAGTTTTGAACAGGAAATGAGTGACAGGACTGTAGCAACATGAGACGCATTCGTGTGTTTAAGGATGTTTAATGTAAGATCAACTAATTTTTACATAAAGCAGATTTATGTGAGAATCTTAACTTACAGTACAGACTGGATATGGTATTACTTTAAGATCCTCTTCAGTTGAAATTGTAGTGTTACATGTGCATAAAAAAAGATTTGTTAAGTATATGTTTTAGGATAGCCATTAAATTGAATCTATTCTGGAACATATATATAAGGGAAGTTTTGGAAAAAAACAAGTTAATATATTATGTTTAATTGTGTTTGCCAATGCATTCTAATTTGCAATTGCTATTTTTTCGTACTGCATTTCACAGTTAGTTATCAACTGTCCTCTACCGAGTTGTCTCACTTGAAATGCGAAACACAATATTCCTTCCTCACAGTCACACCATCCCACACTAACACACCTATGTTAACACAAACGTGTATAACCTTTTCAGAAAGGCAAAGACATCTCCTGATGGTGGTTCTACAGGCTGTAGAACTTGGGAGTTCAGTTTTTTCCAAATATCTGATCACATCAGCTAAGAATTCTCAAAATGTCGAAGAAAGAAGGGCCATACAGTAAGAAATATTGTATCTGCCAATAATTTCTAAGAATTAATGACATTTATCTGTAGTCTAAGCCTTAAAAAAAAAAAAAAATAAGGAAAGTGAAAACTAGAAAAACTTCTTCAAAATGGGAAATGGCTGTCACCAGCTCAATCTCTTAGTCATTGCTAACATTTTGTGCCAGGATGCATTTATATTGTTTATAACCTGTTTTTCAGGACTCACTTGTTCTGAGGTTTGCTGCCTCCTTAGTTGAAAGGAATTTTGATCAACTTCCAGTTCTGGGCTTGACTTGGAAGGTTGTCATTTCCTCCTGGTGGTTCCGTGCCAAGACAGTTGTATGAAGTTTAATTTTCAGGGTAGCACTTTCCTAAATGTGGTTTAATCTGAATCTGTTTTGGTGAACCTGGTTTATCATATTTTACTAAGAAAATTGAGGAAGTGTGTTACCTAAGCAAAATTAGATGGGTAGGAACTGGCTTGGTGGATGCACTTCTTAATTTCATGCTGGTTTTTACTGCCATTAAAGACCTGCCATATAAAATAGTATGCAGAAGTCTAAAGAAAATCAAAAGTGCAATAATTTAGCATGCTTTCTCAGTGACATTTTTTGCCTACTGAGCAAGTTCAATGCATAAACTAGTGGAAAAATGTATTTTCTCTCAGTCTTGAAGGTAACCAATTAAAGTCATATACAGAATAAAGTTAAGTTTTTGAAGTGTGAAATTTCTGACTTATAAATCAACAAAAGAAAAAAATCAGGATAAGTTTTATTTAAAAAGACTATTCCAGAATGTGTTAAAAATATTAATTTAATTTATATTTATACTTCCTATGTAGTTTGATTTATCTGGAAATTTGAAAATTTTATTCCACTTTTCCATTGTAAATAAAAAAAAAATACATACTGGTATTTAATATATTTTTGACTGCACTGGGTTATTAGCAAGGGTACCAAAATTCATCTTCATGTAGGAAATATCACTCGGCCAGGAGCTACTAGAGATAACTTAGTCCCTGATCTGTCTGCTGCAGTTCCTATACGAGGTATTTCCTAGAGAGAAGAATAAATCCTTTTCACTTCTGAAAGACTGTTCATTACTGACAGGAAAGAAGGAAGGAAAAAAGGGAGATGCAGAGGAAAACTTAAGCTAAGACACTGAAGGTCCTTTTGTACTCAAAGGGTGGGTGACTTACTCAGGTCAAGTTTAAAACAAATTTTTGTCATTGCAGGGTTGTGTCTCTTTCATTTGTGGCACTGAATGCTATTTTCCTTAGTAGTCCTAGAATTTAATGGTGTTGAAAAAGCAAAACATCATTTTTGAATCACTACATTTTCTTAAATTTGCAAGTGTTACAAAATTAACATAGATTGAAATGTAGCTGATTGTTTGACTGAATGTGCTTTTCTTGCTTGCTTTTAAGTTAATATATTGAGTCATTCATGGATTTTATTTCTCCCTAGGCTGATATTTTTCAAACCTTGCCATTTACCTAGGTAATTGTTGTGTTTTCATTTGCTGGTACATGCAGCTATATGAAAACAGACAGATGACACTACTGAGCCAGAACCAGATATCTTATTCCACTTCAGCATTTTGCTTTCCAATTAGTCTATCCTAACCATCCTTGTATTTCTTAAGTTGCTGTGCACAGCTGAAGTCAAGGACAAAATGGCCCAATGTCTGATTGCAGATTTGGTTATTAACTGTACCAGGATTCTCAAGAAATTCCTGAGCTCTGATCCGTCCAGCGTCCCTGATGACATTTGTAGGGATAGCCAGGGTATTTTTTTTGGTGTTCTATGACATCTATATATCATGAAGGAAAGAATGGGAAAGAAGAGAGCTTTAAAAACATGTAGAATTAACTCCTGTAGACCTTAGAACTTTACTGGGGTCTGTCCCATTTTTTGCACTAATCCAAACTTAACACCCTTGGTGAAATGGAATAAATAAGAAAATTTGTTTAACTATAAATGATACATCATATTGTCATCTTAAAACCTCCTCCAACAGTTTCTGCACCTCATGCAAATCAAACCACGTTTCAAAAAAATTGTCAAATAAATCTGAATTTTAAAACTTAAGGCTTCTCAGCATAATGGAAACTGACAATCAAAACATTTTGTAAAATACACAAGAATTAATATGTAGTTGTCTTCTTGTCTTTAGAATAAATATGATCAGAGGAAAATAACGATCCGAAGTCTGGTTTTCTAGGTGTTTTCTGGGCAGCTGATACTGAAAACTTGTAAGCTGAAGAAAAATTCTTGTAAGAACCTAAACTAGTTTGTTCTCAGTATCTATGAGAAAGTTCTGTGTCTTCTTCCTTGCAGAGGCAGGTAAGTATCCCAGAGAAAATATCCTCAAGTTTACCTTGTTTATTCTGATACTTGCCATTCTTTTAGTTGGAGATTTATCTTCCTCTGCCTATTTAGATTACAACGTCTGCTTCAAATGAGGTCAAGCTCTTGTGCATGGAAAGGGAATGACTTACCTGTCGATCTGCTACAACCAATACTGCAGGTGCATATGTGCCTACTAGATATGTTGTAATTACAAAATTTCATATGTGCAGATCCAGACTAATTCAGACTGCTTCCTTGGGAGGCACTTGGGAGCACTCAGCCAACAAACAACCAAAATGTGGCCTCTTTTTTTAGGGCACAAGTGAAGGTAGAGGTTTTAGTGCCTCACTTTTGTATAACACCTTAGAGATTGGAATGCTTTCCAATAAGATAAAGACGGTGATTTCAAATCAGTCTGAGGAAATGGAAATTGTATCTTCTCCTTCTCAGCAGAACTCACATGGCTCCTTTAATACACCAAGGATTATGAGATACTTGTATGCAGCATATGCATGTTTTAAGCCTGGTGATACAGTACAAATTTTGTTCTAGTGCTTGAAGATCATGACTAAATTTTGGTTGGTAGATTTAACAAAAATTGCATTTTCAATCAAAAAGCATGGAAAAAATGCTTACCTCATCTCTAAATCACAGAGTCATTAAGGATGGAAAAGATCTTTCAGGTCATCAGGGCCAACCTGTGACTGGTTTCCACCTTGTCAAAAAGAGCAGGGTGCTGAGTCCCATGTCCAGCAGTTTCTTGAACGTCTTCAGGGATGGTGACTCCAGCACCACTCTGGGAAGCCCATTCCCATACTTGACAATCCTTCCCAAGATGAAATTCTTCATGATGTCCAATCTGAACATCCCATGACACAGGGAGGCAATTTCCTCTTGTCCTGTCTCTTGTTACCTGGGACAATCCCATCTACCTACACCCTCCTTTCAGGTAGCTATAGAGAGCAATAAAGTCCCCCTGAGCCTCCTTTTCTCCAGGCTAAATTACTTACAAAATAACAACATACCAAATAAGTGCAAATTGAGAATCTTTATTTATATATGAAAAGTAATTTTTTTGTTTTACATAGGACATTATATCTGGTAAAAATAAACACTATCTATTGTAATTAAGGTAGTCAAAAATAAATGCACAGCTTTAAAATATCTGCAGTTCTGAATGCTGTTTTGATATACATAGAGACATAAGACACAAGTTTTAGATTTTGGGGGATTTTTTTATGGATTTGGTTTTGTTGGGTCTTTAAGATTAAAAATATCTCATATGCCTAACGTAAAATACAATTGTTAATCAGCTCAAGACAATTTTTGAAGTGTACCAAGTGTTATCCTTAATTTATGTATCATTCTCTCTGTGCCTTTTGATCTGCATGCATGCAAGGATGTGCATTTTTAGACAAGCTTCCTGTTTTTTGCTAATATAGTTAATAAGCTGAAGAGTTTTTAAAAGCCAGATTAAATTTATGCTTAGAAGAGCAGCATGTAGAAAATGTTTTGAATAGATGTGTGTAAATACCAAATTGAATTTTACAGGAAACTGTAAGATTTTATACTGACACAATTATACACAATTTTCACTTCTTTTATTTATTTTATCCTTTTTGTGCATGTGAAACACAGATATTGAACTTGAAAAAATGTAAATAAAAGACAAAAGATATTTTAGAAAAGCAAGGTCCTTTGTTTAATATACTTTGCTTCTTGCAAAATCATTCTGAAAATGAAACTCATACACAGGGAAGAACACACTGCAAATTTGTTTTCTTCTGTTTGGTGAGATTAATCACCAAGTTTACTTCCTGTCTTAGAAACCTTTAGTTTTTAGAAAAGGTACTGAAGACTGACTTTTCTCAGGTGGGAGGGCTTTTTGGGTATTTTAAAATTTTTTTCTAAAAGTTTAGGATGAGCAAATCTTAGCTTCCTTACTTTTATGCTTTTTTGGGACTGCCATTGAAGAATGGAAGCAGTTACTATCAGGCAATACAGGTTGCTAACACAAAAGTGGATTTGGTTTTGTACAAAGGAGAGTGTTAGAGCTGGCACTACTTTATCAGAATTCAGAAAATAGGATTGTCAGCTTAACCAGGATCAGTGGCCAGCAGCTGTTTACCTGGGATGCACTTAACAGCATTTAAGTTTTATTTTACCAAGAGCTGTGGAACCTTGTGTTCAGTTATAAGGACAGTCATATGCTGACTTGGTGGAGATTTTAAAATTAATCCATTAATACTCTGACTAAAATGAGAGCTATGAAGAGAAAATTAAAACTGCATGGTGTTTTATGAATTATTCGTGTATTTATCACAAAGTGAAATGTTTATGAAACAGAATGCCAAGAATTGTAGCTCAGGGAAATTCTGGTTTTCTTAGTAAATTGTCATAAGTGTTGGATGTCTTTGATATGGTAGAAATCTATAGTGGAAATAAAACAATCTTGTCCTTTGCCTGTGTAACTTCTAAGAATGAAGCTCTTTCACTGCCTGAGAATTGAGACAAATGCTGAAATGTGAGTTTTATATTTCTTCCCAGCTTCTCTACCTACTCAAGCCAGGGCTAACCCTTCACACCAGTTTCCCCAGCATTGGGACCCAGCAGAGGACATTGATGTATTGATAGAACACTCTTATTGAAAAGGCATGTTGCTTCCTTTGCCAAATAAATCACACGAGCTGATGTATATTAAAAACGTGATGTTATTCCAGCATGCTAGCAGTAAAACTAGAATAATTTCTCCAGTTCATGAGGATTTTGCAAGCTGTTAAGGGCTTGTTGGTGTTTAGGTAAAAAAGATGGGAATTACACAGGTTTGACTGTATATCTGACAAGGCAAAGGATCTAAAGAAAATACCAGGTTGCATTTTATCTGTTTCTAAACTCTATATTTGTGAGTCCAAAGAAATGTCTTTTGGCTAAATGGCTTATGCTTTAGTCCTGAAGTACAAGTAGGATCATAGCAAACTTTTTCAGATATTGTCCTATATTGGAAGTGTTGCAAACCCTTTCTTCCTGGTTATTTCT
Organism: Cinnycerthia olivascens; assembly: GCA_035048155.1. Classification (NCBI taxonomy): domain Eukaryota; kingdom Metazoa; phylum Chordata; class Aves; order Passeriformes; family Certhiidae; genus Cinnycerthia; species Cinnycerthia olivascens. Next base: position 13,008,679 of record JAWWMU010000001.1, read on the forward strand.
GATCAGATTATCAGAAAATTTGCGATTTGCAGAACTTTTTTCCATTTCTGTATTTATCTTTTCTTTTTTAATTAATATTTTATTCTGAAGTCTTTGTAGTAGCCATGCATATCTTGCCCTTCAAAATGTATTTTAGAAAGCTGCAGTTCCCTCTAAATTAAAAAAATAGTGGATTTTAGCATAAGAAGGGTTGACAGTTGTGGGTTAAAATCTTTATTTCACCTGGTCCAGGGAAGTGAAGGTTGATTTTCTTGGTGTTTATAAGGCAATAGTTAGTGATAGAAGCTACTTATTCAATTAGAGAAGCAGTTAGTCCTGAAAATCAGGTTATTTATGTTGATGTTTAGAGACATTTGTCTCTACATAAAGGGAGAGTTGTTAGATGCTTTTTTAAAAGGCAAATATTGTAGGAAAAATTGTAAGGATTTGGAAATGTCTTAATAGCTTGGTAACTTAAACTCAAGTTTCTTTTATGTAATACTTGGTACGAAAAAGTTGTTACTCTTGTGCAGAGCGTAAGTATATGAATGCTTGATGTGTATGTCACTATTTGTCACATCTTTGAGTCTGTATTTGCAAATTAGAAAAAAATCAAGGTTTTAAAGGTTAAGGGGTATTAAAGTAGTAGACATTTCCTTCAGAAATAGAGCAGTTGACTGTTCATATGCAGCAAAAGCAATTAGCAAACACATTACTATAAGTAATAATTTAAATTTTTCATTTGTCTTTTTTTTTAATTATATTTAAATTAACTGGGTTGTTTTGTCTTCCAATGAATTTCAATATGGTTCACAATGTCTTAATGGTTGCTGCAAAAAATTAAAACTATTTGTTCTTGTATAATATAGATAAACTGTCGGATGTGAGGAATTAATATCTTTACAATTGAACAAGATTTTTTTGTCTAGTTACTAAACAGTGAATATTTTTTTGCTATTCAGAAATACAAAACAAGTTTATGTATTTTCCTTGCACACCCAACAGAACAGGATGATCAGATAATTTCGGTTCAGATTGAAACCTTTTTTTTCATATTGTCATACAAAACATCTGCTTGATTTCATTATAATTATCATCATCATCATCATCATCATCATCATAATTCTATCCACTATTTTCCTTCGTAATTCATTGCAGACATAAGGTGGTTTAACTTTTGATAACATCACAGATTTAGTACACAAAATCTCTCAGATCTACTACTTTCAGAATTGATGCTATGATTTCCTTTACTTTAGTGGCTTTAATTTTCAGACCTGCTTTTCTACTGTTTCTATTTTTAAGTAAGAGGAGGATGTGGACTGTGGGTTTTGGCACCAACGATTTCACCATATAATTCACAAATACCAACTGTACACTATCATTTAAAATGAAATGTAGGAGAGTTTATAAATGGCTATTGTTATTGACAGCTTCACACTTAAAATATTTAAATTTTCTTTCTTTATTGTGTTGGTCAGAACATGATTGATTTAAAAAGGTTTCCAGTAAATGAAATGAACTTGACTCTAAACAATGTATCAGAATTCCTGTAATACTAAATAGTGCATCATCTTCAAATAACTTATTTTCTGATTAGACAATTTCTACTTTATTGCAAAGTAAAATGATATAAAATGCTTACTCAACAATATCTTACTTCTTTTTTTTGCTTGTTTTTATTAATTACTTAATTACTCCCTGTCAAAATAGATTATGATGGTGTTTATAATGTAGTAGCTGTCTAATAACCATTTTTACCTCCGAAGGACTGTGTTTGTGGAATTCTGATGACAAAAACAAACATTTAAATGCTTTCCAAATCTGTGAGTCTGTATTCAAGGTCCACAGCTTGAAACACTGTTTCTGATTAACAATTTATTAGAGTCAACAATGCACAGTGAAAAAAAAGAAAAAAGTAAAACAAGAAAAAAACCAAACCAAAACCACCAAACTAAAAATCCATACCACAAAAAAAACAAGCAACAGAACAAAACCAAATAAAACCACAAAGAAAAGCCAAAAATATTAAGACACTTTTGAATTTCTTATAAGCTAATTTATCAAATAATCTGTACAAGTTTAAATCCAAGGAAAACGTGCCATGAAAACTCAAGTCTCAACTGGCTGTTCTAGTGAAAAGTGTTTCTATCCAAAGTATATTTTATTGGTTTTGATGCAATATAAGAGGACTTTGAAGAGATTTAACCATATATAGTGGGATTAATTTGTGTGGATTTAGACATCTCTATCACAACTTATCAATAAAGGGAAGTACTTTGAGAAACCCCATTGATTTATGTTTCTAAAGTACATATTTTTCCTAGAATGTAAGGGATTTGTCCCAATGAGTTTAGTCATTTCAAGGACAAGGCATTAAAATCTCTCTCTTAGTGAGAGTGTTGCACAGTGCTCATAGTGTTACATAGCTCTCATAGTGTTGCATTTAAAAAACATAAAATTTACATTATGTTCCTTGAAGTTTGTACCAGTGGCTCCTACTATCAGCTCCTTCTCTGATCTCTGTAAGGAATTTTTGTCTGAAACCCTGCATCTCTGAGTTTCTGCAGCTCTTATCTGTATATGTTGATTTGACAATGCTGTGCTATGAAATGTCACATAGGTTTTCAAGGTAGTTTTTCATAGAGTTACTCAGAATGTAACACTTTAAGTATGCCTCTATTAGTTCAACCTAAGAATTTGATTTTCACTTAATGATGCTGTATGTATTTCAGAAAAGATGCACAATTATGAGTTGTATTTGAAACTGAATAGGGACCATTCCCACTTAGTGTGACATTTCTAATGGTCCTTCTGTGGAGTGAAGAACTATAACATCAGGGGACAGTACCTGTTAACAGAGTAATTGCTCCTTTATAAAATAATATAAAAATAATACTGTTTGTCATAGCCTGTGGCCATTGGTTTTTAGTTGGGGTGAATAAGATGAAGGAAGTCTTGCTGGGATTTAACAAATGTATGGAGCTATCAGGGATGAATAATTGTTCCCATTAGAATTAGAATGTTTAAAAAAAATTATACAACCCATTCAAATTATTGACCTTTACCTATTTTTTCCATTTGGAAAAGAATTATGTCAACTGAAGGGTAGGTTTTTTGTTTTGTTTTGGTTTGTTTTAATATATAATTTCGTACACTTTCGTCTGAGATTTTTACAGGACTTGAATTTCTTCTATCTCAGAACCCTCCTTGCCAGGCCTTGCTTAGTAGCAAATATATTTCTACAGTCCTGCAGTCTCAAGTATTGGAATTTGTCTTGTTGGATTCGAAGGATTCATTTTCAATCACAGGTTCTCAGATTTCTGTGAAACCTGTTGAGGCAGACAAAAGAGACTTGTCACTTCTTTTTGGTCAATAATTTATCTTATGTGTAAGAAATCAATTGCTGATACCTGTCACTGTCCATGATAAGTGTCACCTCTGTATGACTACTTCTCTAGTAAGTCTGAATGTGACAATCTGAAAACTTCAAGCCAAACCTCCCTCCCTTTTATGTGATGTAATTTTTCATACAAGTACATATTTGGGATATTTGAAATACGCAGACGGAAAATGAGGTAACTTTTGCCATTTTTTTCCAATTTCATTTCTGTATGATTCATTAGTCTTAAAAATCACTGGGATTTATTTTTGCTTAGTTTTTCTGACTATGCCAAGCAAGCCTTTATGAATTAGATTTTAAATATTTGAACTTGAAATGTTCGACTTTCCTTTTAAATGTAAAGGATCCATTTGTCCTGCTTACTAGAACTGTGGCAGCCTATGTAAAAGACAACTGCTTAGCAATTGTTCAGTTTTGCTTTCAGATCGAAACAAGAAATATTTTTTGTATGTTTTGCGGGGAGTTTTGTGATTTAAAAATATTACTTTTAAATAATAAGTTTATATATTTTCAGTGACTTACATCCTACTTGAACTCACCATGGAATTTTCAGTTATAAGAAAAAAGATAAATGCTTCACATTTTAGATCTGAGTACCATGAGGGCAGTGACATGGCAGTTTTGCAAAATACAAATTTATTTATACACACAATACTATAATAGTTTATTAGAATCTATTATGGAATAGTCTTTTTAAATTTTCAATAATTCCATTGGCAACAGGGTATTTCTAACGTCATACACCACGTAAATTGAGTGGAACAGAAATACCTTACTGCTTCCAGAAATTTAATTTCACATCTAGCCCAAAAACATTGTGACATTAAATCCAGATCACCTGTTTATGAAAGCTGAAATTATGCTGTCCCCTGTCCTTGTAATCTTTTAGAGTGCCTGTTATTTGCACCCTACTTATAAAACTTGAATAAAGGCTGAGGGAGGGAGGGAGGGAGGGAAGGAGAGAGGGAGGGTGCGCGCTGTTGGAGGCAGTCACGTTTGAAATCGCTGAGA
>JAWWMU010000001.1:13014811-13049225 GCA_035048155.1 Cinnycerthia olivascens
ATAAGCACTCAGCAATTAGCTTCCTAGCCACTCTTTTGGGAAAAAATTCTACAAGAAAGTAACCCAACCCCCAACAAATCAGCTCTGATTTTCTCCACTCTAGCAAAATTATTGCTTGGAATGTTTCTTCCTACATGGTATTCTTCTTTAGTATTTACTTCATATATGCTTTCATGCAAACTTCATTTTTTCATCATCCAATATAATTCTAATAATTTAATGGTCCAGATGAATTCTCAGCTGAGTCCATGTTAAGGTGTATTCTAAGACAGGTGCACTATAAGACTAGAAATGATCTGCAAAAGTTTGTATTGCCTGAAAGCCAGGAAAAGAACTGCATGAAAAACTGCCAAATATTTCCAGTGAGATGATCTTTGACACTTTAAGCTGATAGTGTAGCTAAGTCCCATAATAAATTAAAATGTGTTTTCTTTATAGAATACTCAACTCTCTTAATTTTAAACCCATTTCTTCTGTCTAGGCTACATTCATAATAGATAAATTCTTGTCATGTAGAATGAGGATTAGGAATGAAGGTACTTAGGAATGAATCCATGAGAGACTCAATGAGAATATTTATTTTGAAAGCCAATGACAGTGGGGTTTTCCTGCCTATATACAACTTAATCAAGTATATGACTAAGGTTTAGAGTCCTCTCTAGATGGTTTCAATTTCAGTTATTTTAATGTCAACTTTCCATAATACATTTCTCTAGGGGTGTTTTAGGCTTTCTCCTTAGGGAAAACCTTTTCCTCCTCCTCTCTAGACATATAACTGCACCCTTTCAGGCACTGCAGGTTGTGTTTGAGCATTTGTGAGAGTTACACATGCAAGTCTAAACCAATTTAAATGCAGGCCAAAAGATACAAAGCTATGTAGGATTATTCAACTTTTTGGTATGGAGTAATGTTTTGTTGATCAATTCCACACTGTTGTAAACAGAAATTATGTGCATCTGCTGAAAAAGATGAAACTGTGTTCAACACAGGAATGAATGTAATGGAAATTAAATTGGCAGATACATAAAAGCAATCCATTGGCATATAGTGTGTTTTATTTACACTATACATGTGTTTAAATACAGAAGAATTGAAGAGACATTTTGAAATATTCTTTAAACAGAACTAAAGATGAACAAATATTTGCAATTAAGATCAAATTATGCAGCTATCAAATACAATTTTCTGTAATTAGTGGGTAAGCAGAAGTTGTTGACTTTATAATTACATGACAATTCTACAGGAAGTTCCCCTTTAATTTGTCTTAGTAAGCACTTCTAATGCAGTCAAAATTGAAATGCAACACAGTTGTGTGCTTTGATTCGTTGGCTGTAAGGAGGAGGCAGAATTTTCTGCCTTTGGGACAGTCATATGTTGCAAAAACTTTTACCTAAGAATTATCAGGAATTTTGTCCTACCAGAACTGAAGCAGCAGCTGACTCAAAATATCTCTGAGACAGTCAGCACTAAGGGGAGGTATTAAAGGTATTAAAGAAAGAAGAAAGGTAGTAATTGCAATGTGGATCTCCTGAGGAATGCCGATAATTGTTACAGCCTGTGGGGAAATGAGCAATGAGCAAAGTAGAAGAGATATGTTGCCCAGAACAAGAATTGGGAATAACAGGAAATAAAAAGGAATTGCTTACAAGCTGTGGCATTTTAAAACAAAACAAACAAAAATAAAGATAATCAAAAAAGGATATAAACTTAAGTCTATGTTGCTCTAGGAAAAGAAAGTCTCAGTGAGATCTAAAATGTGAAACAAGCCTACAAGGAATGGATACACTGAAATGGTGACTGTATTTTTTTATTTTTCTGCAGGAAATAGAATAATGAAATAGAGAAATGACCAAAAATGTAAGCTGGATGTAAAAATATCTTAAATATTTCAGAAAAGATAACAAGAGGTTGCTGGGTCAATTGCAATGGAATGATTTAACAGCAGACTTGGGCGGAAAATCTTTTAGGTCATTACAAAGAAAACCTGAGTAGAATGCTAGGAATCATACTGAGACAGATGTACTGCTTGTTGTCTCTGTGTCCTTCCGTATTTCTTCCTGTGAAATGAAAGACTCTTCTGTCAACAGACAAATGTGTTCAAGAAATGACTGCATGTGGCACATGCCATGTGATCTGGTTGGACAAAGCGGTGATCAGTCAAAAGTTGGACTCGATCTTGGGGGTCTTTTCCAACCTTAATGATTCTGAAATGGAGAACACAGCCATTTTGATATTCGTCCAACAGGCAAGTGAATTATGCATTGAAAATATTAGTAGTATAGATGACGAGTAAATAATTTTCTTTTACATGGCATAGGCAAAGTATATTGCCAGTGTTTTTTATAAATTAATTTTTGCAAAAGCAAGTTACATAATTTATACTGCTTTTGAAAATTCAGTTTATATATCTTCTGATTTATCAGCAGTATACCATCTTGAGACTGTCTGAGATTATACACAGCCATACCTCTGAGATATTGGTAGATATATTGCATCGTGTACTTTTGGCCAGAAATACTGTCTCTGTTTTCAGTGAGAGAAAAAATGGAAATTTTAAAAAATATGTAATTTGTTGATTAAATATAATTAGATTAAGCAATCATCCAGTTACAATTTAATTATTTTAGAAATTTACTGCTATTGTGTGTCCACTACTGCATATGTCAAATGAGAATTGTATTTTCTGAATTTAATTAATCTGAAGTCCAAGCCAATAAAGGTAGACAAGAAGAATGTATAAGTTCATACAGAGACCTGAAATCTGACTCATGTGTGTGACTTCACACTTGATTCTGCTATCATCTTCCATTCAAGGATCCTGGAAAAGTGCCCATGGAGGTGTGCATAACTCTGAACTCTCTTTTTACTTTCTTTAATAGTGGAGAACAATTCAACCTGATAGAAAATTGCTTTTTTCCCCTATTATATGACTTGCACCATATATATTCTGTGTTATTAAATGTTCAAGTCCAGTTGTCCTGATTAATGTGGAAGAGTCAATGCATGTAAATGGCACAAGCACATTTGTCTCAGAAACTAGAAGTTGCTTTTGCTTTCATTAATACAGGATTGTGCAGGAAAGTTGGCTAACGATTAGAGTTCTTCCATGTCTTATTGTGCTTCTTACAACTGATAGGACAGCTGCAGTCCTTAAGAAATTTTTAGAGATGGTTTTGGAAGCTTTTTGGTATAAATTAATCCTAGAAGTGTCGTCTGAACTAATTGAAGAGGGAGATGTTCAATGGAGATTTGAATCATTCACTTGGTAGCATCTTAAGCCATGCACATGTGTAAAAAAACAAAATATTAAGAAAGGGAAAAGGATAGGGGAAAAAGACTGTGTCAGAAAATTAATTTAAAATCAGTTATTTATACTGGCATTTTTTAGCATGATTCTTGAGACAGTCTGTCATGACAGGTGTTAATTGTATCTTTACAATGTGCATATAATGTTAATTTTTATCCTAATGTTATGAGGGGAAATGCATTTCTCATTTGAAATAAGAAGGCTGGCTTGGGTTCAGCTACAAAAAGTAAACTTTTTAATGCTGGTCAGGCTTCCAGAACGATAACACATTTTGTGTATATTGGTTCCTGGTGATCTAATTGAAACTGTAATTAAACTGTATTTTCTTTTAATAAAAAGACTTGGGGCAGAAACTGCCCCAAGGGTTTCCTAAATAGCAGAAAAATTAAGAAACAATCAATTTTGGATACCTTCTTATCTTGCTTTTCTCCTTGCTAGTCTGTATGTAGGTTTTGGCAACAGAACAGCAGTCAGATTTCTTCTTATTCTCAACTCAGTCATATTGTTACAGTTAATTCTTACAGTGGTGAATATACGAGAGCTATTGAAAATTACCCCCAAGTCTCCAAGTTGTTCTCATTGTTCCAAGTAGCTGAATATGTAGTGGGGTGACAATTTGAAGTTGTGAGAGCATTTTAATATCAAAACTCTTTACTACATATAAAGAAAAACATTCTTTTTTTTCTCGTTATGTGTTGTGCTTTATCTCTTTGATCCTTATAATGCCACTTGTTTCTGTCAGTCTTGAGAGCTCCAATAGCATCCTAAAAATAAGGCACATTTCTGAACATGTATGTGTAGAAAATGCAAACTTCTGTGTAAATAAAAATATAATGTGTCTATATACAATATATGTTGTATATATAATATGGAAAGGTGTGTAATATTGTAGTAATCTCCAGCTTCAAGTGCCTATATAGCAAAATATAGATAATAAAAGTAAAGTAAGTTTATGTTGCATCAACCTTATGAAAATTAAAATTACATTCTCCAATTGCTTGAGGAATTTGGTTGGGGATGAAGTGAAGGAGAGGGAGGAGGTTTATGTTCTAATACTCTGAAAGACAATTTTTCCATATTTTCAAGTTCATTTGTCTTGAGAATGTCTTGGCATTATTACTACACTTCACTTGTACTTCTCAGCAGAAGAATTCTTAAAAATTTACTGAAATGGGTATGTATTATTTTATTTGCTTTCTAACTAAAAGAATTAAATAGAGCTAGCCCCACTGGATCTGCAGGACTTGAAAATATTCAATAGCCTGGCTGTGCAGTGCATTGTTGTCTTTCTGTCAGCATTATGCATTCCAGTTTTCAGTTTGTACTGGCAAAATGTCACTATGACTGCAGTTTTTATTCCAGTTTCTTTGGGGTGTCATACCTACATTTTTCCACATAAATTTTCACAATTATTCACCTATGGCTTTTTCTACTCCTAGAATCATCCTCACAGTGAAAATATGTTTAAGTTCTTAAACTGACATCTATATCTCAATGCTTTTGTTTTGTACAGATCTCATTTCATTGGAACATCTCTTTTGGGACCTGTTACCTTCTTTGCTGTTTTTTTTCCATTTGCAGCAGAAAGATCAAAGTAGTGGCAGAAAAGGAAAAAGAAATAAAATTGGAATCACTTAATATAACTCCTGGACATTCACTTGCTTTTTATGATCTTACATGAGTAATGTAACCAGTTCCATGATTTAGATTTTCAGTGGGTTTTTTTTTTGCTGAGTTAAGAAATCTTTTAGATTATTTTTTAAATGTTTAATTATATGCAATTTTAAAGAACAGCTATTGCTCAAGTATTTTGAGGACACCCTCTACATGTTTATTATTTGTGTATAGAACATGGAGTTATTAGTGAGTCTTCAAATAAGTGTAGTTTTTTGTGAATTTATTTTTTTTAAAAAAATACCCAATATCCACATGATTCATATTCAAACATGTTTTTGAGATATTAATCAGCAGACAAGCTCTCTTTCCTCTCTGCAAACTGGTTTGTAGTGCCACAGGCTTTACAGCTATTCATGTAACTTAAGTGACAAGACCACAGAGAAATACTGACATGAGCTATTTACTGGGGAGAGGAAGTTAATGAATTACTGCTTTTCTCCACAGATCACTAGTACTTGATTTTTTATAATGGCTAAAACAAAGTTCAACTGAAACTACATAGAAATGGAATTTCATTCAGGGTGAAAGGAATAGATCTTTAAGTACTTCTACTTTTTAAGCTGTGTACATTGAACACTTGGAAGTATCAGGTTTAGAGGATATGCAGTGACAGGCTGGCAGGCATTACAATGATGAGTTGATAAGTGACTTCTTTTCTATTTTGAGGAGACTGGTTGAGTAGTTGAATTTTGAAAGAAACAGTGCCTTTGAAGCTAAAACTTTCCTAAATACTCAGCAGAGTGGGATTTTTTGGCATTCAGTTCCAACATTTGTTCTTTCTTTTAGGAGAGCTAATGTTGACATCAAGTAAACTTTCTGTCTTCCTGATTAACAAATTTTCTTTTAAAGCTTTCGTAAATGTTATGTGTTTTGTTCTCAGTGTCATTACATAGATGTCATCCATGGAGGATTGGTTATGGTAATATAATCATAGATAGATCCAGAGACGTAGATCACAGATCTGTTTGTTTTTAAGTAGTTATGGTTTGGTTTTTTCATTGTGATTCAGATGCTGAGATGATGAGAACTAAAAATGTTGACCATGACCTTTCATTACAGCAGAATTATACAATATTATCTCTGCATATAAAGATAATAAAGTAGTGGTGACACCACATTAAGGTAATATAAAAAAAGGAATAGTAAGATCTGTAGATTGTTTATAATGTGACAGCAATTACTACAGTCACTTAAAAAAATTGCTGTTAAAGTTAAATTTTAAGGTTAAAATCTTTCCACAACTATAAAACACACTGTCATGGGTTGCAGTGGAAAATGTAATCAGGGGTGCGTTATTCTATTACCATCTGTTGGAACTGGGATGGGGGGAGTGATGTGATCTTCTGTTAATAAGCCAGCTGATAAGAAACCATCAAGAGCAGTTTCCTTATCTCTTCCACGACCCCTCCTCCCTCCAGGGATAGTTCTTCTGCTAATGGGCCCTTGAGTCCAGTGATAAACTTCCATCATCCCATTGGGAAATGCTCTATCCAGTGGGGGAACCAAGCCACCGTACCTGGATAAAAACCTGAGACTTGGAACACCAAGTCAGCCTTTTTCACTGGACAGAGGAAGAACAGGTTAATCCATCACCACTGGACCTTCAGCGGAGGGCTGCACCTTTTCTCCACGATCTCTGCTTCAACAGAACAACAACTGCTACTCCAGGAGGACTGCAGCCACCATTGCAAGTAGACTGGTCCCAACACCCTGACCAACAGGGTGTCAGGTTGTATTCTGACTCTGTCAGTAATTTTTCTTTTTCCTTATTGCATGTATTTTGTTTCCTTTTTGTTTTATTTTCCCTTTTCTTATAAATTGTATTTCTGACTTAGGATGTCTCACTGGTTTTGCTTTTCAAACCAGAACACACACACTTTCAAAGTACCAGGAAATGCAAAGAAGCTATTTCCCATAGCCCTAGTTCTACTCTAGTTTATTTTCAACTTCCACCCTAGTAAACTGGAGTACAATTGAATTATTGAGCTGAAAACATGACATTCAAAGGCAGAATGCTATGGAAAGAATTGGGAGAAGGAAATGGAGAGATATTTTTTCTAGCTTTATAGCAAAAGTAGTATTAATCAGTGCCAAATAATGTATGCAAGAATCAGGTGGTTAATGTTCTAGTTATGTGGTTTTGTGGGGGTTATTTTGTTAAGTAAATTCCTACTGGGTAAAATCCACTGTGTTTTCATGTGTAATGACATGTTTCAAAATAAGTTGTTCCTGAATTCTTGCATTAAAAGACAATTTTGTGAAAATGTCTCTAGTTTATACAGGGCTATAAACCATGATTAAATAGAGCATTTTTAGTCTTAACTTTGAAATGATGAAGCTAAGCAGATGAGATGAAGTTAAGCAAAAATAGTTCTTACACTAATTTCTTATTTTTATCTCAAAAATAATACTTAATTTCTGAATGTAATATACATTCCTATACATGTAATATGCATTACATACAGGGAAGAAGAGAAATTCTGAATGTCTTTATTGATGATATTGAATATCTAAAATTGACTATAACACACATGGGGATAGTGCTTCTCTGACTAGTGAACTACATATCTAAATGGATCAGGTGAAATTTCCTGACCTTATTATTCAAAAACAGTACAGTGAACTGGTACTCTGAATAATGTTCAAAACCAGGCAAAAATGTGATCCAGACTGTCTCTAACATTTCAGCCATGTAATGTTTGCCTTTAAAGAGCTTTGAGGGGATTTGGAATCTCAGAATAACTATGCTGAGAAAAAATGAAGTCTGTTTTATCTTCAGCAATTAGAAAGAATGATTTCTTTGTGGCAAAGTTTATCACTATAAATAAGCAGTGATATTTTCTGAATTTCTGACAAAACATTTTTGATGTCACATGCACAGAATCACAGAGTTACAGAATCACAGAATCACTAGATTGGAAGAGACCTTTACGATCATTGAGTCCAACCCATACCCTAACACCTCAACTAAACCATGGCACCTACTGCGACACCCAATCTTTTTTTAAACATATGATGACTCCATCACCTTCTGGGCAGACCATTCCAGTACTTTATCACTATTTCTGTAAAAAATTTGTTCCTCATATCCATCCTATATTTCCTTTGGAGCAGCTTAAGACTGTCCTTTTGTTCTGTCAGTTACCGCCTGGAGAAAGAGACCAACTCCCCAGGAAATCGTTGAGAGTGATAAGGTTACCCCCAAGTCTCCTTTTCTCCAGGCTAAACAACCCCAGTTCCCTCAGTCGTTCCTCGCAGGGCTTGTGTTCCCAGCCCTTCACCAGCCTTGTTGCCCTCCTCTGGACATCCTCAATCATCTCAATGTCCTTCCCAAACTGAGGGGCCCAGAACTGGACACAGCACTCAAGGTGCAGCCTCACCAGTGGCAAGTAGAGAGGAAGAATGACCTCCCTGGTCCTGCTGGCCACACCATTCCTGATACAGGCCTGGATACCACTGGCCTTCTTGGCCACCAGGGCACACTGCTGGCTCATGTTCAGCTGTCAACCAGCACTCCCAGGTCCCTTTCTGACTGGGCACTGTCCAGCCACACCATCCCCAGCCCATAATGTTGCAGGGGGTCATTGTGACCAAAATGCAGGAATTGGCACTTGGACTTATTAAACTCCATCTTATTGGACTCTTCCCATCCACCCAACCAGTCCAGATCTCTCTGCAGAGCCCTCCTATCTTCCAACAGATTGACACATGCTCCCATCAGCAAATTTATTAATGATAGACTCAATCACCTTATCCATGTCATCAATAAAGTTATTGAACAGAACAGACCCCTGAGGGACACCACTGGTGACTGGCTGCCAGCTGAAAGCAGCATTGTTCACTGGGCCTGACCATCCAGCCAGTTCTTAACCCAACAAAGAATGTTCCTGTTCAAGCCCTGGGCTGCCAGTTTTTCCAGGAGTATGCTGTGGGAGACAGTGTCACAGGCCTTGCTGAAGTTCAAGTACACAACATCCACAGCCTTTCCCACATCCACCAGGCGAGTCACCTGGTCATAAAAGGAGACCACGTGGTCAAACTTGACCTACTTCTCATAAACCCATACTGGCTAGGTCTGATACCCTGGCCATCCTGTAAACACTGAGTGATGGCACTCAGTATAAACTGTTCCATTACCTTACCAGGCACTGAGATCAGACTGACTGACCTACAATTACCAGGATCCTCCTTCCTACCTTTTTGTAGATGGGTGTCACATTGGCCAGCTTCCAGTCATCTGGAACCTCACCAGTGAGCCAGGACAGTTGGTAAAGGATGGAGAGCGGCTTCGCAAGCTCATCTGCCAGCTCCCTCATCACCCTGAGATGGATCCCATCCGGTACCATAGATTTACGGGCATCCAAGTCGCTCAGCAGTTCCCTGCCTGCCTCCTCCTGGATAACAGGGGGACCATTCTGCTCCCTGATACCATTCACTGACTCAGAAGGACAGCTGTCCTGAGGACAAACCATCTTCCCACTAAAGACTGAGGCAAAGAAAGTGTTAAGCACTTCCACCTTCTCCTCATCTGCAGTTAATAATTTCCCTTTCTCATCCAACACAGAACACAGGTTGGTCTTACTCTTCCTTTTGACATTAATGTATTTGGAAAGAGATTTTTTATTATCCTTCTCAAAAGTTGCCAAATTAAGTTCTGAGCTTTGGCCTCTCTAATTATTTTCTACATGCCTTAGTAACCCTGTTAAATATTTCCTGAGACCTGACCCTCCTTCCAAAGATGATAAAAAGAGGATGCTCTTTTTATTCCTAAGTTCATTCAAAACCCCTTTGCCCATCCAGGCTGGACATTTGCCTCATTGACTCATCTTTTGGCACACAGGGATAGTCTGTTCCTGTGCCCTCAAGATCTCTGTTTTGATGCACACCCACCTTTCCTGGGTTCCTTTGTTTTTAACGGCTGCTTCCCAAAGAACTGTTTGAACAAGTCTCCTAAACAGTCCAAAGTCTGCCCTCTAGAAGTCCAGTGTAAAAGTTTTATTGATATTCCCCTGATTTCATCAAATATTAAGAATTCTATGATTTCATGATCACTGTGTCCCAAGCAGCCTGTGACCACCACATCTCCCACCAGCCCATCTCTATTTGCAAACAACATAGTCCCTCCCCTGGTGGGCTCATCCACTAGCTGCGACAAAAAGTTGTCCTCCACACACTAAAAACTTCCTGGGCTGCCTTTTTTCTACTGTATTAAGTTCCCAGCAGATGTGTGGCAAGTTGAAGTCGCCTACAAGAACAAGGGCTGGTGATCCTGAAACACTCTCCATCTGCTTATAGAATAAGTTGTCCACATCTTCTTCCAGGTTGGATGGATGATAACAAACTCCCAGTAGAATGTCAGCCTTGTTTGTTTTCCCCTTAATCCTTACCCATTGGCATTCAACTTCATCATCATTAGTTTCAATACCCATGGCATCTTTTTAAAAGCCTTCTTAACATAAAGGGCTACCCCTCCAGCTTTTCCCCATTTCCTGTCTCTTCTGAAGGACTTGTAGCCATCCAGTGCAGTGCCCCAGCTATGGGAGTCATTTCACTATGTTTCCATCATGGCAACTATGTCTCCAAATGCCATATGTTTCTTGTGACTGAATGACTTTCTGTCACACAAATATAATCACTAATTTTACATTCTCATTTATTGTATTTTTCTAATTTTTGTTATACATTCATACTATGCAATCCACTGGCCTTGCAGAAAGGTAACACTATTGATTATTACCATTAGCATTTATCAAGTCTGTTTTCATGTTGTCTCCCTAGAGTTGTAGAACAACATGTTTTATTTCTTTGTTTTCCTTTATTTCTAGTTCATTTTCATGCAGACACACTACACATGTACTCTGGTGTATATATTTTTAGGAGAATCAAGTCCAGAGATGTATACCTAGATATGGAAACTAAGGAAAAAGGGCTTTTAGAAAGCTCTTGTTTTTTGGTTTTGATCCAAACTCATGAAGTCTGCCTTGTGTACGGTCTCCTGCTAATCTTGCTATCAGGACTTTTCATTGCCCAGAAGACAAAAGTTGCCAAAGCTGCAGATTTCAACTAGAGCTTTGAATCTGTCTTTTAGTTTGTAAGAATCTTTGAAAGCCTGAGGAAATTTTATATGTTCTTCATGAATCAGTGAGAAACTGTGTTAAAATGACAACACTAGAGGAGAATAATAATGACAGTCTCACATATATTTGGGGCTTTAATATGTGTGGACTTGGGTTTGTTTTTCTAATGAAGACACTGTTTTGGATTAATTACCTATGTGTGGGTTTGGGTTTGTTTTTCTAGTGAAGGTGATGTCTTGGATTAATTACCTATCACAGTGGTTGGGCCAACCACTACCAAAAATTAAAAAAAAAGTGAAACCATGTGCTCAGCGCCAGTGGCAACAGGAACCTTTGTGACTTTATATCAAGCCTTTAGAAATATGTTATAACTGTGGAGAGGCAGTATGTTTGCATAAAGTTTTGTAAACTATAACCAGGACTAAAAGAAATCACAATTTTAGTGTTAGAAATATTTTACATAAAGAATGCTAAGTAGTAATTAAATCCATGCATATGTGAGTATTATTCTGATCTAATTTAATCTATTTGAAGTAGCAGATGACCAAATAGTTGAAACAATATTGTGAACATAATTTCACAGTTTTAAAGAGCATGGAACCTTTTGTCTAAAAACAATCAAGCAAATAAAAACTCCAGCTAAACAGCCCATTTTTGTTTATTGGTGGGCCAAGAGAGTAGCCATCACAGAAAGGAGGGAGTGGCGATACCTCGGATGTTATATCCCTCTCACAGTCAGAGACCTTGTCAAGATGTTCTGACTGTACCACAATGTGGGTTATTCCATACTTGTTTAACTCCTTTGGTTTCCATTCGAAGCTTTTCTGGCTTATATTAATATAAAACACTAAGAATAAGTGATATTTTCAGCAGAGTTTCCAGTAAAGTGGTTTTTTTCTCCTCTATTTTTCATATTCTCACAGCTTATCACATTTTACTGGTGTTTGCTCTTGTTTGCTTTGGCAGGGAAAATTAAAAATCATGTTCATGCATAGCTGGTAACTGTACATGAAAGTAGACACTGAGACTCAGCACTTCGAACCATTCAGCACTCAGACTGAGAAAAATAAATTATCAGCCTATCACTTTGAGGTTTTCAAAAGCATGAAATCATGTGGATTTCTTATCTGAACAACATGTTTATGGTTGTGAATGTTGCTATCTATCACATCACATATTCTAAAACCCAGTAAAAAAACCCCAAAGCCACGCAACCTACAACTCAAGGAGAATATAATTATAAATATTAAAAATAGGTGAGTTTGGTATTAGTTGCCATTTAAAATGAAAATTGAATGACATGGGAGCTTGCAGCAGAATGAAAATCAGTATGGGAACAGATGTGGTATCAACAAGGTAGAGAAGGATCTAGAAGCTTGGAATATAAATTATTCTGATATATGTACAAATATGATTTACAGTTAGAGGCTAAGAAATTGAAATACCTTTTCAGAAAATATTGACATAGCAGATCTGCTGTATAAATCCAATGATCCAATTCCACACTTTTCCTTGAAAAGGGAAACAAAATAATTCAAACATATAGTGTAAAAACCATAAAACTTAAAATGTCTAGAAAATATCTAGACCAATTAAACTGCTTTATAATAACAGTATTTGTGGCTTTAAATAATTCATTAATGCATGAAAGGAAAAAATAGAAGAGAAATTGGAATCTGATGAGCCTTGCTATCTGAGTGGAAGATCAAAATAAATCTTACAGTTCTCAGAGTTCAAGTATACGGAGCTTGTAATTTTAGGATAAATGACCCAAGGATTGATCTGTGTGGCTTGTGTATGGATTTCAGATGAAATCACATTCAATCATATATTGTTTTATGCAACTGTGTTTCAAAAGTTCTCAACTTTGAAACATGAGCAATTTCCAGAATTTTGCAATTAATTATTCACATCTCTAAAAATGGTGAGCCAGTGGTAGGCAAGGACTTTGCCATGTGGATGTTTTCATTGCAGAAGAGAAATGCTTCAATTTTTTAATTACGAAACTAGTAGAGACCATAGAGTGGAAATAGGGAGTGGACATATTTGTATCCTTTTCAAGCCTTCCTATAGTGATGAAAAATCTGGTAATTTATGCAATAAAAAGAACTTCAACCTAAAAAACATAATCCTTTTTGGGTCACATATCTGACTGAAATTTTGAACACATTGAAATGTTTACTTTCTAGTTTGTTTATTATGTTCCATCATGAAGAATTTTTATTATTAGAATGTCATCATGTCTTTGTATTATTGGAATAATGCCTGGTTATGAGATATTGTTATAGAGTTAAAGCATACTGAAGCCTATTTCAAGAAAATAAAATCTAGGTATAGTCACTGACTTGCTTAATTATTTCCTTAGCTAATATTTTCTTTCTTCTTCGTTATCCTTTCTTCTCTGTATAAATATTTTTCTCTTTCAAACTGGTGTAGACTAAAATCTGTTACTTGTTTGCCTTTGTCAGAAAAAAAAAAGGAGAAATGTTAAGGATTGTTACTTTTGGAAACTACATCTGAAATTCAGTTGAATATTGAGCAATTAAGGAATTGCATTCTGGAAATCCTGTTAACCTTGATTTTGCTGATTGCTGGGCTTTTTGCTAGCTCTCACATTGCGGGAATCTAGTAATAAAGCTGCAATTGATTGTAATGATGCAAGGATAGAGCCTAAGTTGGGAAACAGTAAATGTAACTGGAAACTTGCATGCTTTTAAATGATTTTTTTTTTAAAATCCCTGCTCTGAGCTTCTTCTGTGGGCTTTTTTGATATTAGTACTTTTATCTTCTGTTTGTATAAATATAAATATGTCACATTCTTTGAGTATTTTAATACATCTATATTTCATAGTTATAGTCGTCATGTGGTTTAACCCCAGAAGAAGCTTCAACCCACAGAGCTGCTCATGCTACCCAGCAGAGTGAGGGAAGGAATTGGAAGGACAAAAAGGAGAAAACTCATGAATTCTGATAAAAAAAGAGTTTAATAAGTGAAGCGCAGCAAAGTAAGGCATTCATTCCCTGCTCCCCACCAACAGGCTTGTGTCTAGCCACTTCCAGGAAAGCAAGGCCTCAGCATGTGTTGTGGTTACTTGGGAAGAGAGATGCCAAGAGAGATTCCTCTTCCTGGCCTTGAGCTTGTCATGCTTAGCATGGCATCATGGGCTATGGAATATTTCTGTGATCAGCTGAGGTCCACTGCCCCTACTGTGTCCCCTCCCAATCCTCTGTCCACCTCCAGCCAACCTGCTGGGGGACAGAGAGAAAGCCCTGGGGTTCTGTAGGCATTCCTCAGCAGCAGCCAAAGCACTGCTGAGTTATCCACACACGCAAAGCACAGCACTGCCAAGGATGCTATAAAATAAAAGCAAATATTTACAATTTTGTTAATTCAATATCTTTTGAACTGTCCATTAATATGGCCAGTTATGAATCACAATTGTATGGTTTTCTTGTATTCCTGGAACCCAGTTTTTAAGATGTGTATAATGTTTGCTACATTTCAGTCTGGGGATGTCAAGAAAGAGGTATTTTGAGAAAGAGGTTATGGGTAGCAGTTGTTAGTTGATCTTTTTCATCCTGAGTCTCTTCTGACCTTCCCTGGGTAGTCCTGGGTAGTTTAGGAGCTTCCTTCTTGTTCGCTCTGTTGATTTGTTCTTAACTACTTTCACTAGTGTTTTGATTTGAGACAAACTTTGGATTTTTTTTTCTTCTTTTTTCTTCCCAACTGCCTTGGTCTATTGTTGCTTTTGACCTTGCAAGTTTTTTGATTCTTTCTATTCGGGGCCTGCTTCAGCTTTTAAAAAACAATTTTTATTCCCCCATTTGTGCTATGTTGTTTCATTTAGTCTTTCTCAAGTTTGTCTTTGTAAAGGGGAGAGAGGACTATGGAAGAGTTTGACATAATAATCTCCATACCACTGTAAAAATATCAATTTCTTACCTATCTTTTCAGTTTCTTTTCATTGCACTTGGTTATTTTTTACTACTTGTATTGTTTTTCAGGACATACAGAGTCTACTGTGTATTGCAGCATTTAATGCAATTTTCATACTTTGACGCCACCAGATATGAGAGGATGAGACATTTATTTTGTTTTAGTGGGAGGGAAAAATCATTCATTTGGAAGAGAGGAGACAAGGAGAGGAAGAAAACAGTGAAAAAAGAGATATTTGGAACAAAATTCATCCAGAAAAATACTTGTTCAGTTTTTGAAAAATAAGACAGCCTTTATGGGCTCCTTGTCTAACGAAGCTTTTGAATAACTCATGTAGACCAAATTATTCAAGTGGATTGGTTATTCCTTCCTCATTTTAAATGCAATACACTAACTTCTTTAAAAAAACAGCTGAAAGTTGTCAAAAAAATACAAAATTCTTTTTATGCTTACTGTCACTTCCTGTGAAAATGCCTCACTGAGAAAGAGCTACTGCCTAACAATCTGCAGGTTCTGTATAAATAAAGAAATGTCTAATCTTTTTCCTCTACTCCACATCATCCTAGTAGTCCCTATTTAAAATCAAAATATTATTTCTTGAGATTTGTACAAGATTTGAAAGTTAATCTAGGAAAGAACTGGATTTTTTTTTGCACTTAGGCTGTAAGAAGAGCTTTCTCTGTCATAGTAACTAAATGCTGTAGATGTTTAGAGTTCTTTGAAATAGCTCTGGTTTGAGCTCCTGCGCCTATAGGAAATTGGCCTGTTTGAACTTCTAGGAAAAACACAGTGTCCTGATTCAGCCAAAATTCCTGTTGACTACCATGTTTCTTTTCCTGACCTGCTTCAGTTTAGGATCTAGAAATCAAGACTAAAAAAAGCAAAAAATGAAAAAAAGACACTAACTATGATTTTAAGGAGTTGCTCCCAAAGAGAAGGAGGTTAGTGAGTACTATATATTTTTATGGAACTATTGCATTTTCTAATGCCCTTTTACAATACCATATTCTGAGAAAGCTAATTTAGGGGGATGAGAAGAGGAAAGATTTCAATAAATGTGATGAACTAGTTAAATATAGAAATGTAATGTTTGACCCACTATCATTTTCATAGTAAATCACCAACCTAAATGCCATTTTCTGAATTTCCACTGGAGAAGAATCCTTAAAATAGGCATTTTTCATTTGCGGTATTTAAAATTTTTGCTGTGATAATAATACAGTTCTTAAACTACTATTGACAATATCTTGAGTGAGTTGATGAAAATTGTTTCAGAGCGCTCCAAAATGCATCCCAAATTGTGACAACATCGTGTATTGTAACCACCTTTCATTTTTTATGGAAATTGAACATATCATCCCTTTATTTACTGTGGGTTCTATGCAGATAATGAGATATTAAGTTTACTATTTCTTTCCAAGAACACTTTGCACGTATAAACCTACCCTCTGGTGTTTAATTATGTGTACTTATTGTATGCACAGCAAAACAGAGATGTGCTTCTCTTTGTGTACATTTTTGATTAGGAACCACTTCCAGAACAGGTGTAAAAAGGCACAGCTTCTTGGTAGACATAGAAATGCACCAGAAGGCTGGCATGACATTGTCGTGGGGTTAATTTCATTTCCCGGCCAATGCATCAATTAATGTTGAGGGTTTATTTTCTCTTGTGAGATAGGTTTAAAAGGAAAGAAAGTAAAGCAGATTCAAACTTGAAAATATAAAAATAAAATTTTATTAACAGAACTAAAGGGGAAAGCAATAATAAGACAATCAGAATAAAATTTCAGACAAATTTTTTTCTTTTTTTCATTGACAATGCAAAGATAAAGCCCACGACTTTCAGTCAGTTTACTACCTTTAAAATAGTCTCTATCTCTTAGGGAGAAGAGTCTCTCTTGTTATGCTATGGAGACTTTTTCATAAGAAAACAGGTTTTCTTGCAGCTTTGTCACAAATGAAAGAAACAACCGCCTAGAAATAGAATTCTCAGTTGCAGTGGCAAAGTATTTCTCTTGTTTTGCAGCTTTTACACAGCTGCTTTCATAGACCATATCAACTATTGGGGTGTCGTTTTTAAGAATGAGCTAGTTTAGTATACAACAGTTTTTTCTTCATCTATTTCTGGAAACAAAAAGTTTTTCTTACTATCTTTTTCATCTCTCTCATTTCTCTTTAAGTTTCTCATTAAATCACACCAATATCTATTTGTTTCAACTACTAATATTTCAACTCACAGTTGTACTAAAATTGCTACTTTCCCTCAATACATTTCTATAAGTCACAGAGAAAATAAACAAAGTCTGATATATCAAATATATTTCTTTACCAAAGCTTCAAAAAAGAATTTAAATCTAAGTTCAAAGCATTCTCTTCAGTCTCTTCATCTAGACTCAAACTTTTTCTTTACTGACCTCAAGAGTTAAGTTTTATCGATCGAAACAGTATAGTTTTACAATGCTGAAAGGTTAATTTGGTCCAAGCTCTGCATGGAGAACGTGGCATTGCCATGCTTCTCTGCTGCCACCTGGTTATCTGTTAGCATCATACGAGCTGGCCTGGCTCTGCTGAGGTGCTGAGACTAAGAAAAGAAAAACTGCAGCAGATGTTTTTGTCCTTTTATGTGCAGTAAAGTTAGTTCAAGGTAGCTGAGGAGCTGAAATTTGTTGTGAGCTGTGCTGAGGTGGCTGTGGCTGCCCAGCACCGTCCTGGCTGCTACAATCCTTGGGGCTCTCCGTCTCGGGGCTGCTCCTGGCCTTGGATCCTCCTCCTGGCCTTGGGCCCAGCTCGCTCCCCTGTGAGAAGCTCACCATCCCTCTCACCACCCCTCCGGGAACAGGAAAATCTCAGCCAGGCCAGGGAGATCAGATCAGCGCAAGCCCAGCCACACTGGGCTGAGTGGGCTGGTTCAGACCCCGCTCGGCCTGGGCCCGCCACCTCCTCCCCAGGCCAGAAGTTAGGAGCCTTTACCCTCCGCCTTTTTTTAAGAATGTGTCTTTACAAAAGCGTAGCAACTTTCTTATTGGCTGAATTGAAACAATGGCAACCTATGACATAAATAATCCTGTTCTTCTACTAAAAGCAAGTTTGTTCTTCCATCACACTGACAATTTGATCTTGAGGAGCTGTTAAGCTTAATAGCATTTTGGAATGCTTTGTTCAAAGTTAATGTAAGACACTTGCTGTTCTTTTTTTCTTTTTTAATATCAGTTGATGCGTGACGCAATTTACCATCTTTTCTTTTCTGCCAACACAGAGGGTGTAAAATGGGTGGATGTTTAGAGCAGGTGCTGTTTGAACTATGGCAGACAAAGCACAGTAAGGCACAGCAACATAATCTTTTTTGCCTCAAATTTAGCCTTTCATGTAATCTCTAAGCTAATTGAGAACAACTGAATTGAGCTTCTCAATTTTTCTCTTCTCCGTGTACAAGAAATGATTAATAATGAGTAGATTAATAGTGAGCCAGGCAGCCAGGAAACTAAAGGATGTTCTGTTACTTCTGGTAATGAGTCTGGTTTGGTAGTTTCACTTGCTGTTGTTTGCAGCCCATTTTTTTCAGCAGAACTTTCATTTTAAAAGAGGGTTAAAATAATGTAATTACACTTCTTAGTTTGCTATTATCATCCATCACAATTTCATTGAAAAAAGATGAAAAAAGAAGAAAAGTAAGTTTATGAAGTATAATTTGCTGCCTAACACAGATGCAGAGATCTGCTTATTATATTATAAAATATTTATAAGCAGATCATGATCCATTAAATGTATTGCATTTCTGAAAATTTACCCATGAACAGAGATATATTCCATGGTCTGAAAACTAATAAAACTGAGTAAAACTTATGTTATAATGGATATTTACTCAGAGCACAGAAAAGGCTTTTTTAAACTTGTCCATATTGTGCTTAATCTACTTGATTTTTACTTTATCAAAAAAGTGTTTCTGTAACTTGAAAATAAGAAATCAGCATGCAAGACGTTAAAAAAAAAAAAAAAAAGGAACAGGGGAATTAAATACACCAACTATATACAGGAATAAATTTTATAGTCAACTTAATATGCTACATCCATGCTAAAGAAAGATTAAAATCTGAGACGTGTTGAGGATTAATATCTGGAAATTCTTATATATATAACTTACATCGTTCATCCCTAGCTTTTTCTCCCAGATGGGGCAAGGAGCTGTAGACATTTTATTTTATGCTTTATGTTCTTTGTCTCTCACTTGAGAGAAAATTACTATAATAATGATTTTCAAACCAAAGACACATTGCTTTGAATTCTTAAACATCACTAGACATCTACACATTCCATTCACTCAAGTTCTCCCAATTTTATTTTTCTTTAAATTGTTTCCTATATGAAGAATTAGAGGGGGACATTCTTGTGAGTGTTGGGGTGGCAGCTCTTGACCTACATGGGAAATCTATGAAGCAGTGATGAGAGAGCCAGAAGTTAGTGAAAACAGCTTAAGCCAACTCAGTCGTGGTGATTGGCAGGGCTGAGACTCTCTGCGTGTTCGACAGGCTCAATGGGTGTTTCAGTTCACGTCTTTGTTTCAGGGGAAAATCAGGTTAGCTCTAATTACTGTCTGCTAAATATAGGTCACTGGTATTGTGGGTGTGCAGAGGTACATCTTCATTTTCTGAGGGACATTGCTCATGTTCTAGGTGTATGAGAACTCATTTAATAGTTTATGAGCATCGCAGTTGTTAATGTTGTAAAAACAGATCTGATATAGCCCTGAAAGATGCCTCATTAGTCGCAGGAGCAGCACTGTATCAGTACAGTGTAGCCAACAACTTGGACCCACAGCAGTAGCAAGTCTTTTATTCTGATTCCCTTTCTTTCACTTTTGTATGTCAAAGGCATGAGGGTGAGAGGGAAGAGTTGTTTCAAAGTGAAAATGTGATCAGTGAAACATTGTAATGCAGTGTTCAAAACAGGGAGGTGAGAGAGTGAATTAATGGTAAACAAAATTGCTGTTGAAGGAAATGCACTTGCAAAGATAACAGTCAGGCAGGAGTGACAGATAGAACACTTGGAATAGTGCTCAGAAATGTATTCAGATATAATCAAGAAATAAAAGCAAAATTTTTAAAGGCAATCATTCCAGAATAATTGAGTTGGTAAAATAAGTATTAAAGAACAACGAGAAGTTAATTGTTCTGTAATCCCTATTGCAACATTTTAAAACTAACACATGCTTTCTTTGGTCTGAAGTTCACCAATTGGCCAAACTCTAGAAAATACTCCTGTTTTACCAGGCCTCTGAAGCCCTGTGATACGTAGTTCCGACTTCTGCAGCTCAGGAGTAGCTTCTGAAGTGTAAGTGGCACATGTTATTGTTACAGGGAGGTTTTTAATTTGTGCTTCTATTGCCCAAAGAATACTTATCTTTTAATTAAAGGTCAAAAAAATCTCAGTATGTGCTATTTGTACAAAATCCTCTAACAGAAATAGCTGTGTATTTGTGGTTATTATTCCTGTGTGTAATACACTGTTCCCTGTATATTCCCTGATTCATATGAGTGGAAAAACACACAATTGTTACACAGACAGAACAAATATTTATTCCAGCATGAGCACAGAAATTCAGAAAAAAAGACTTCAGCTTCACTAATTAAACTGTTAAAAGACTATGAAGGCTTCTTAACTAACTTAGCAGTTTTATTTTTTGTTCTTCCAAATAGTAGCATAATTTGTTCTTGTGAAGCGAGGATGCCATCAATAGCAATTAGTTATTGAGAAATGAGGGTCAAAATCTGATGTTACATAATATTATAACTCATTTCTGTGACAGAAACTACTTCATTGGTGTGGTCAGTCCTCTGAGGCTGTTCATAAAGAGCACACCTGAGTCAAATTCCAGAGCAATGACTATGGCAGCTTTTAAAGTAGAAGTAATGAATAGGATTGAAGTGAATCCAGAATTTGCCTGTGGATGGAGTGGCTAAGTTTTCTTCACTGCTGTTATTTGGCAGAAAAAAAGAAAAAGTTCCTAAAGGTATCAGAAGTCATTATTCTGAAAGCAAGATTTTAGTTTTTACAGAAATCAAAATGTTTTTATCAACATGGGAGACCGTTCTGGGTGTTATTGAATGCTAGGGAAACTGATGAAATTTTCAAGTGGAAGGCAAACATCCTAAATATCTGTGTATATGTAGTCACATATTAAAATACATGTAGAAATGCATCTAAACTCCTGTGTACTCTTAATGTACAAACCTCTCTATAGTGCAGCCAGTGAATTGAAAGAACTTTTACTGAGCTCCTGCCATCAGGTTTTAAAACCTTGTTTCATTTATGTCAGATTAAGTGAAAGCTCTGCACAGATTCTGTACTGTAATATATTGAAGAGACTGAAAAAACAGAGTTCTTGCAAAATCTGGCCTTGTCATAGAATCAGTTCTTTGGAAATGGGACTTGTTCCTAACCTGGTCTGGATTGCATCCATTGCTCGAAATGTTTATAGCTCCATAGCCCCTGTATTGCTCAACTGTTACGTATTAACACATGAAGCATTTGACTTAACAAGGAAAACCTGGCCATGAGAGAAGTGCTAAGTGTTCGAGTCTTACATTTTATTTTCTTTTCTTATATTTAAAATTATCTTTTTAATGTTTGTGATGAATGCCTGTTTTCCTTCTCTATAGAGGTACTGAGTTGGTTTTGTTGTAGCAGGATAAGATGGGGGAGGCTGCTTTAGCATATTCCTGCATGAAGGAAGAAGGAGTGCCATTGCAGGTGTCAACCATTACTCTTGGAGTTGTTGCTCTTTCACATTTCAAAAACTTGCTACTGCTGTGCTGAGAATCCCATAAGACCAGTAGTGGTCCCAAAAAGTAAAGTTTGGTAAGTTCATAAACAAGCAACAAACAATGCTTTCCAATTTCTCCACTTTTGTTAGTTGTATCTCTTGGGAGTTTGCAAAAAGCTCAAATATCTTGAAGTACTGCAGCAAAAAAGTAGAGAGGTACTTGTCCATGAAGTTAATTTGTTTCTCAGTGGGTGATGTGGGACTAATATGCATAGTTTCAGGCTGATGAAATACTCTTCTGTACCTAATTAATCCAAAATCCTGAATACTCCTTCAGTCAATCTGTCAGTAAGGCACTTATTCATAACAAATTCTAGTTATGGTATCAGCTTTTAAAGCTAAGAAATTAAATAGAGATATTTTGGATTAGGAAAGGGTAAATATGCTTAAATTCTACACATATGGTACAGACCTAAATATTAAAGAATGAGAAGAATTGTGGAAGTCTTCTTGTCACACTTGAATGAGTCATTTACATTATAGTACTTCAAAACACATGCAACATGTGGGAAGGGGATCCCTGTGGCAAATACTGAATGTCGCGGTAACATTTTTTTTGCTGATTCAGTCAATTGTCTTAAGAACAGCCCCCCAACCTGTTTTAATGGTTTGAGTTTATCATCAGAAAAATATAAATACTGCATTATTTTACTGTTGTTTGCTATTGACTGAACTGTTTCATAGGTCTGTGCATTAGTGAAATTCACTAAGACAAGTTAAAAGACTGGAAAGACTGAAAATGTCCTTCTTGATATTCAGTGCTAATAGATTTATATCAGAATATGCATATATGCAAACTACTAACATAAAAACATCTATATTTTTTATCAACAATAGTGTGGCCAGCAGGACCAGAGTAGTGATCATCCCCTTGTACTTTGCACTGGTGTTTTAATCCTTTAATCCTGTATCCCGTTCTGGGCCCCTAACTGTGAAAAAATTTTCTTTTGTGCAGTGCCTGAGAAATTTTGAAAGATGTTGTGAATTTCCATTTTTTCTTTTATGGAAGAAAATGACATAATTTGGGGAAAAATTGGTATTTCTCACCATGCCCTAGGAATATAATTACCATCCATTGGAACAGGCAGACCATTTCCTTTGTGATTTGTTATTGTGCCACTTTGGGACACATTTCCTTTGAAAAAGTTTCACATATAAGGTTCACATAAGTATTTGTGTGCGTGTATGGTTTATTTGAGTCTTCATTTTTTGCTTTAAAAATTAGAGTATCATTAGACGTTATCTGGAGGAAAACATGAGAAGCAGAATTATTTTAGATTACTTTCTAGATTGCCCCAGAACATATGGAATAAATGTCCCTGAAATACATATTTCTGTGGGAGTTCTTGACATGGATGTATTTTGTAGGCAAAAAAAATCTCTGTCTGATTATTTTGTGAGCTGTTGCTATTCAGATCTTTGAGGAGAAACTAGGGGACGGATAGAAGAAGCTGCTGTTGTAGAAATTTATTTGCATTGCTCCAGCAATACTGTTCAAAAACAGAAAACATAATGAAAAGCCTACAAAAGAGGAACATTAAAGCATGTCCTGACTGTTCAGGGATGCTGACAGGAAAACAAAAGCTCAGCTTAGTCTGAGAGTGAAAAGAGACATCAATGGCAGCAAGGACTTTGCCTGTTACACTAACAGGAGAAAGGTGGGGAAGTACCTACAGCTGAACAGCAACCTAAACGTAGTTCAGGAGTGGAGGAAGAGGTGGATGCAACCATCAGGAGAATGTGTGGAATAAATGGATGTAAGGAAAATCTGGTTAGGATTAGGCCCGAGTAGAAGGAAAGAAATTCAGATAAACTTAAAAGGAAACAGACAATAGCATTCCCGACATACCTGTACAGAATTTTTGATGGTTAAATCAAATTGCTGATGATCGTTTCTCATTTTCTTTCTCCCATGTCTCTAATGGGAGAGAAGAGAGAATTTCTCATCAAGAGAGAATCCTGTCAGGTATGAGAAACAGCTCTCATCACTTTTTTCTCTCTCTCTTCTTTTTTTTTTTTTTAAATCTGAACTAAAATGCAATAGTAAAACAAGGATACTGACTATGACGCAGAGGTCTTGAAGGACTTAATCAATGATGCCTTGGAAGTTTGTTTGGTTTTTTGGTTTTTTTTTTTATTAGTGTAGTGGAATTTTTTGTGTAATGATGATTTCTGGAAATTATTTGCAGAATTTTGTCTTCAGAATCAAAATGGATTTAATATTGCTACTTTATTTACTGGGATATTGAGGACCAAGGTAGGATTAATGGTATGTGTTTGGCAATAATCTGGAAAATGAATCTTTGTTAATAATATAGAGTCTGTTTGTTGATTTTCATTTAAGAGGAAAAAAAAAAGGCAAGCTGAATAAATGCCAGAGACAGCATTTATCTCATTTCTATAGGCAGGTACTGTTGATTCGCTAGCTGAAAATGCAGTAAATTTAAGAGCTGTTTGCATATAGTGAACATGTTGAAAAACAGTTTATATAACTTGCCTGATAAATCAGAGAAACTCAATAAACAATCCTTAGAAGTATTCCTCAGTATAATTTTAGCTTCTATAAACACATTTAATAGAGACAGTCATCAATTATTTTAACTCGTATTATTGCAGAATATAAATGTGTTTTCATTTTACTCTAGGAAATGAAATTAAAAATATTTAATTAACAAAAAAAATCTAATATTTTTTATTTTGTTTTCATCATGTATTCAAGAACATGATCTAAATTAGATCTATTAAAACTATAGTGTTGCACTGAGCAGCAGTAATAGGAAATAAGAAAGATTAAGTTGTTTAATGTCTTATCTTTAGCATTTAGATTTAGCTGTTCTTTATTTCACAGTTGTTTATTTGCACTTTCAGATTTATAAGTAAATGTCACCTAAAGCTGAAGACAACCCAAAATATGCACAGGTGTGGCTAATCTGTGTGTTATCCTGCCCTTTCTTTTCCTAAATCTCTTGGAGCTGTGCCTTGTTATCATTATGAGCCAGGTATTGCAAAATACAGTTTGGGATTTCAAGCATATTAGAACTTGGGTTCTGCTTCCAAAGTTGAGTCAATGTCACCTAGGAAGACCCTCTTTAGTGTTTTGTCTTTGTACTACAAAGTGCAACAACAATTAGAGATTCAATTGGAATGAGGGCAATGCTGACAATAATCGTCTGATTCCATTCAGTTTTCTGGAGGTATCCATGCTTCCTCAGAAAGGTCAGAGGAGATTTTAGAATGGTCATTCCCAAGGTAATAAAATATAATATCAGCAAATCTCAACCTTCTGATAGCACAGTTTCTTTCTTCCTCTCTCTTGTGCACAAGCCAACATTCTTTAAAAGAACAGCTCACTAAAAGCAGGATCTAAAAACTGTCACCTGGTGCAGTGTTCCATTCTTTGCTTTTGTCCCGAAGTATAATTCTATATACTTTTGAAATGCACACATCTGAACATAAATTCATACATATTTCAGAGATCTAGATTTAAAAATAAAAACTAGTCACATGCACATTTATACTGTGCGTACACATACCTCTTGCCCATTGAGACATGTTTATTTTTGTTCCTTGTCCCTCACATTTGGAGCCTGAGCCTATTAGCATCAATTATCTGCCAGGATTTCAGTTTTCCTGTGCTACTTGTGTAAGAGAAATGTGACATTAAAGTTATTTTATTATCAGGCTATGGGACGTGTTAAAATAAATGACCTCTTCACAGTTATTAGCAGCCAGTTTTCTGGAAGTGGATTTTGAAGATGAAGAGATTAATTTCTTTGCAACTCTTCACCCAGGGAGTTCAGCACTGAGACAAGGTTCTGTACCTTTCCTTCAAAGTTTTATCATGATCAACACTGTGATAGGTTTCAAATAATACAATAATACAATATAATAGTAATGTAACTATTATCATGGGAGCACATGAAGTTTGATGAGCTGGATTCCTCCATCTGGCCTCTTTCACTAACAAAAAAAGAGATTTTCTGAGATGGATTTCTAACCTGGTGCTCTACCCCATGGCCTGAGTACTGGATTGCTATAATAATTTTATATCTTCCCTATGAGAGAGGTTCTGAATAAGGGTTTCACTAAAATAGAAATTGCAGGGATTACTCTTGTCTTAACAGGGCCTGCTGTTCCTCTAACTCTGCCTCATCATGACAGACACCTTCTATCTTTCTAATTCACTTCATAGCCCAAAAGAAATTTACTTTATCTTTCGGTTTAGTTAAAGAGCCATCTCTGGCCCTTGTGAGATATCTCTGGTTTTGTAATAAAAGATTGTCTTCAAATTTTTGAAGTGCCAGTCACAACGCTTCTACCAGTGAAAGAGCTGCAATCCTGTGCAGGACAGAATCTGAACCTGGCGTCTCTGGTAATCTGTCTACTACTGATTTGCTTACAGGTATAGTCGAGTTAATTGTGGCAGTGAAAATGTCCTTTTTGATGACAGCTACTTTTAGAAGAAGCTTGAAAAAGTTAAACTTTCTGGTTATTTTCCTGTATACTAAATTCTTTCTGGATAAAGTGTACTGTAGAAATTACTTACAGCCCTCCTAAGGTGATCTGAGAATTCTGGCTGAGCCAGGAAATTAATTTATCTGTCATCTTTTTCTAAACTTGATGCATACTGAGTTTATCCTTCCTCTTCTCAGTGTCATTTAGGGAATTGGTTTTTGAGTTGTTTCTCTCATGCCTTCTTGAAATGTTGAAAAATGCTTCCAAGGCTGTTCCTTCGAAGGCTAAGAAGTTGCTGTAATCTCTATGCTGAGACTCTAATTGAATAATGTTTATTGTGAGATCTCCAAATTCATAGTGGAAGTTGTCGCTGGCTCAAGCCTGGCTTCCCGGAGCCTCCTCCAGTCCAGGGAATCTCTCAGGGCAATCAGAGATGCCCTCAGGCAGAGGACACTTCTGTAGAGTTTGGACTAGATGGGAGGTACCACTAAGAAATGCATGTGACAACTGTGTTGCAAAGCATGTTGACCAAGTGTTGCAAAGCATATTTAATAAATCCTTTGTCATCCTCAATCAATTCAGGAATGAAACTGGAGTGTATTTTTTCACTTTTTTTTCTTTCAATGAAAGATTAAGAGACGACCTTCTGTGTAAATATATGTTTGCTCTATCACTGGAATGCTACAGAGAGATGTTTTTCTCCTTGCAACTTGAATCCAAATATTCTTTAAGTTGTGCAATCATTGCATATCCCTCTTTTTCATTTTGTATTCCATCTCTCTCAAAGCCTTTCCAGGATCCTCTATTTCTGGAATTCTGCTGATGAGATGACAGAGAGGTTTTTTTGAGTTCATTCTGTCCTATTTTGATGAGCTGACCATAAGTAATTAAAACAACAGAACAACTCCAGTGCTCAGTGATGCACACATCAAATGCACACGTAAACTAAACTTGGTATCTCATGAGGTTTATAAATGTGCAGAGGTTAATCAACACAGGAACTTTTTATCATCTCTCCTTATACCCTTTGGCAAGATAGACCCAGAACAAGCCATCTGACTATTCCTTCTTCACTGCTTTTGTAATTTTGATCTAGATTTACTGGTAGGTAATCAAGATACAGAAATACCAGTTTTTAAGATATCACTGAAGCTTATCACTTGGAAGTCAAAGTACCAAGGGTTTCCAGTTTGAAGGAGAGAGGAATACAGCCTCTCCAACTCTTAAATGAGGAACAGGTTTTTCATTTTTGAAGCTTTCTGTCAAGAACTTTGTGCATTTTTTATTTAGCATTCTTCTTAAAAGGAGACACTCTTAACGACTATCTTACACATCCCTTGGCAAAATTCTTGATTTTCAGTTTTACTAAAGCATTCTGCAGTGAATGTTTTAGTATGGACAAAGAAGTTATCTTCTAATTTGAAATATCTGCTATATAGCACTTGTTTTTATGCTATAACTGGCACATGGGGATTACCTAGTATTATATTTCTCTGGGTTTTCTGTGTTTTGGGGTTGTTTGTTTGCTTACTTTCTTGCTTATTTGTTTGTTTTGTCTTGTCTTTTTGTAGAAAAAATATTTTGAGAACATTGCTTTGCATGTACTCCTACAGAAATCCAAAATGATAATCAGTTTTCAGAATCTGATTAGGCTTTTTCATTTTCTAATACTGGTGATGGCTTGTAAATCTAAACAGCATAAACAATTTCGGTTCTTCGAACCTTCAGTCTCCAAACCCGATTTAGTGTGCATAAACACAGATTAAATATCTTTGTTTATGGTGTAAAGAAAAATGAATTGGCTTAATGAAATGAGTATTCTGGCTTATGCTACTTTTTGTAAAGTACTGGTAAAATGTCATAATCAGAGAAGTACATGTGCATATTGTATTTTCTTCAAGCATTTAGTTTGTGGAGAAAATAAGGGGTTTCTCTCTTGATATGATAAATATACGATGGAAATGGAATGGAAAATGAACAATTTTCAGTTCAGTCACAGCCTTTTTATGCAAATAACCAATCTGGTTTTTTTCAGGAGATTTATTTAGGATATTATTTCTGCTTAGTCCTTATCTAGGTTTTACTAGTTGATGCTTAACCTGTGCCTAATGCAAATCTATGCAATTAAAAATGTACATCTGACACTAGCTCAAGCGATGATACTATGTGAAGTTAGAAGACTAGCTGGTTTATTTTTTTATGGATTTTTTCAGAAGAATAAATATGTAATAAAACAATACAGTCACTTTAGTAAACTATTTTTGTATAAAATTATAATTCAAGGAAATTTATTTATTCTTGGCTATATTTTACCACAATAATCTAGAAGTACTAACTTATGTGTTTGATATCAAAGACCACATCTTTCCCTTGTGATACCTCCAATTAAAGTAAGTTCAACTTTTTTATATTTATACGTTTTTTTTTTATTATGCTTAGTTCAAGTAAATAATTAGTTCAAATAAAAATTAGTTCAAATAAATAATTTCAAGATGGGTTTATAATTGAACACTAAAGTAGTTGTATTTGTATCCTGGATCAATTAATATTCAGTTTTTTCATGGGGTTCTTTGTGTGGAATAGATTTGATAGTACTGAAGGGATTTTCCCTTCAGTTGAATGACCTCTGTAAGGTAGAGAAGAGTGTGGAAAATGCATTTTCTACTCACAGGAGCAACACGTGCTGTGTGTTAGCCATGCTAACGCTGACTAACTTGTGCAGAACTCAAACTCCTTGTAGAAGGTGGTAGCCAGGGTCAGGAGGAGCAGCTTATGGGTGTTAAATGGTAACTCTGTGTTCTCTGACTCAGGCAAGGAATGCTTTTTTCTACCTCTCTCTCATAAACTTTATTTCTCCTTGCTAAACATTTTTCAGGGGGACTTCCACATGTAAGCCCTTTCATATATTTGACACAGAAACATCTTTAGGGTTTTGTACTTCATATTCCCTTCTCTTAGTCTCTCTCCTCTTAGTTTCTTAACTATGATTGTTTGTGTTTTAGCATCTGCAACCAACAATAAACCATTTCTGAAACTATTTTTCATTATGACTTCCTTGAATCAGATTTCTGTTAAGCCAGCAGTGAAGCTGAAGTTTAGCTCTGAGTCATTCCTATAAGTAACATTATTCACGGAAAATACAATTGTTTAAAAGACTGTGTATATATGTCTGTATATATATGTATTAATATAGGTATATATGTATGTATGTATATCTATACACATATACGGACAAGTACTTAATGTCAGAAGTTAATGCATAAAGTATTCAAAATGTGGAAAGAAACAGTTAACTCACCTGTATTTCCTCTGGCAATGAGCTGGAAAGAAAAAAATCACGGTTTATCATAATGGATTAGGTCAGCTAAGTCAAACTAGAGATCATTTGTTAATATGTTAGTTCAGTAGGCAAAATGAATATTCATCAAAGAAAACTATTTTATGTTATGGTATCTAAAGTTTTAGTTTTCATGAGTCATATTAGAAAAAATCTCCTATGTTTCTGGCTTTGTATAGAACAAGAATCTGTCTTTTTCCTTAGACTGAATTGAATGAGGAATTTTAATATTCTAAGTGTTGGCTTCTGTTGCTTAAACTGCTGAATCTTACCCTTTTTGTAAACCATATAGCAGAGGAGATGTGAGGAACTCAGTACTCAGTTACATATAAAGGTATAACTTAGTATGTAGCAGAAATATTCTAGATTTTGCTGGTCCCTACCTGTGAACATGCGATAAAAGCTAAGGATTAGGTCAAAGTAATTTTAGTGAAGTGGACTGTATTAATGAAATAGTAAGGAAAGCAGCCAGACAACCTGTAATGTATGAAAGATTCAAATGCCAAAACCAGACAAACATGAATGTGGACATATATAACCTATTATTTAATTCCTAATATATTCAGTAATGAATGGAACTTAATTTTCTAATGCAGACAAGGATTTTGCATGTTTCATCAAAATATGCAGAAACATTTCCAAATGCTGGATATTCAACACTTCCATAAATTCAAACCTTTCAAATTATTTCAGAAATATATATCAAATACATGTCTATTATCAATGAATAATTGATATATCAAGTCAAATACACATACACACACACATATATATGAAATTTATATTAAAATAGACATTGCAAATATGTATAAAGTATCTTGATGTAATATTTCTTAGGAGGTATTAGCCTATTCATGTTAGGTTCCTTTTGAAACTAATTTAAAAAAAATAAAAACTAAATGGAAAGGGCACTTGGAGGTTGAGAGTCAGCTGGTGCATTTCTGATACCTGTTTTAGGATACAATTCATTGTCTCCAAAAGTGTTTATTCCCTCTACAGTCAATATGTCATGAGGGATAGTGTCTACAATAAGAAATTTAAATGTGGTGGATGATATACACAGTGTTTATAGAGCACTACAGTAATGTATATATTATATAATTGTGGCCTTTTGATTTTGTTTTGGTTAACTAATAATGATCCAAATACTTTATAAAATTTAAACTAAGATTTTATTTTTTTTATATAATTCACCTATTATGTAATAGAGATTATCTAAAAAGGAGAAAGTAAGTTAGATTTTTGTCTGCAAATATTCCAAGTTTTGTTGGTTTTGGGTTTTTTTCTGACTCAGAACATGTCTAATTCCCCTGCATTTTTGGGAAGATTTGTTGGCTCATCTAACCTTCAGGTCCTACGGCTGGTTTCATTGATTTTTCTCACAGCCTGGAATGGGAATTTGTTCCCCTCCTCTAGTCAGAAGGACATGCTCAGAAAGAGCTGTTGTACAAAAACACACAGCATTGATCTCAGGGCTAATCAAAGAACAATAAAATGTCTGGCCACTGGCCCCATAAAATAAATTTCCATAAAGGAAGTAAGTCAAAATACTAATTATATCAGTGAAAGAAATATGTTCAATTTGCTATAGCATGGAAAACTTGAACCCTTACAGAATCATACAACAAAGCTATTGCTATTTCTCTTCCAATAAAGAATAATTAATTGCCCTGTCAAACATCCTGCCTCACCTATTTCCTTCTCAAGAATTATTTAAAAGGTATGCTAGGATACTGATTTTAATGAAGATTTTTCTAAAATCCTTTTTGTTGTATTTCTTCCCTTTAATAGATTAAAATATTCAGAGTGAAAAATAAAACAGTAAATTTTTCCTGAAGTTGTGAAAGGATGTCATATCATCTCTGACCAAAGTAACCATATATGTAGAGATGGATACTGCACACAAATTTCAGCCTGAAGCTGAGAATGGCTCCACAATGTGTTAAAATGCTCATGTAAAAGAGAAAACACCTGGTTTTTGTTGCTGTTCAGTATATGCTTAAATATATATGCAAAGCAAATATCCTCAGAAGAGAAACTGGGAGCACTCCACCACAAATTGTCCTGTAGCTTTCAGGCAGAGATGCTGTCTTTAAAAACGAGCAGTCCAAATTCAAATCCCTTGGAGTGCTGAGACTCAAAATCTTGTTATGGGTAAAAGGGAGCATAACATATAAATGACTCGAAGAATTTATTGTTAGTGTCACTGAATTTAAACTGCCTATTTGGTCTAATGAGTAGAAGGAAGCCCTCAAAGTTATTATGTAAAAAATCTTCCTGGTGTTAATCTCTTTTTAATAATTTTCTACCTAGGTCCTAAGGCTCACAATTCCTATACTCAGGAAGGGGAGGTGAGAGTGTCTATGAAGTCATAGTGTCTCCAGGTCTTTGCCAAGAGGAATTCAATGCCGGCAGGGTGTGGGTTCATCCTACCGTTTCAAAAGGAGCATGGACATGATGCTTTCTTCCTTCTCAGTCTTGAGTACATATTGAATTATTTTTGATTTCTTATCCATACTTACTATGCCGCATCCGTCTTGCTCTAAGGACCCCAGACCTGGATGCAGTACTCCTGATAGGAACCCACAAGGACAGAATAGAGAATAATGATGATGATGATGATGATAATAATAATAATAAATTTATTGCTATAGCAATTATTTGGAGAGATTTCTTTGCCACCATTGTTTTTTGTATTTTAAGCAGCTGAAAAAATCTGTTTAAATATAAATGAACTGCGTGAAATTGCATGCCTAGAAAATGAGGCTCATGCAACTACTTTTTTCTGTTATTTTTCTTAAGAAGTATAGAATTCCATGGCAAATTTCAGCCAGAACTGACACTAAAACCAGACTCATAAAATAGCCTGGTTTGGAATGACCTAACGGTTACATCTCATTCCAACTCCCTGCCATTAGCAGGGACACTTCTCGCTAGATCAGGGTGATGAGAGCCACATCCACTGGCCTTGAACACTTCCAGATCATATGAAAAATCAGAGAGAGATGGTTTGGTTTCTTGGAAATACACAGCAGGATAGTTGCCTTTCCAAAAAAACACAAGTTTAGTTAAGGGATGTGAGAAAAGCACAAGAATAATATGTTAGAGGTTTAAGTACTGGGGAGGTGGTGGGTAATTTCTGTGAAAAATAAGCTATTGCCTTAGGATTTGTCAATAACCCAGCTTTTGATTTTATCTTTCCCATCAATGCGTCCTTCACATTCATAATTTTTGATGGTATAGAAAGTCCTTTAAAAATCTCATTTTTAGCCTTGATCCAGATTTCTTTAGAGGCTTACTTATTCTAGATAAAAAATAGCTCAGTAGAATCATAGGAAGAAGAAGTAGAACTGACTGTGATGGCATTTATAAGTTACATTAAGTTCTATCAAGGTTTGAATCAAAGAGAAATTTCTATTAATGTGGAAGTAAAAGTTTAATAATCGATTTAATTCAGCATTATCTATCACCACCACTGAAATCATTGGTCCCTTTTGCAGTGCCCCTTTTACTGAAATAAGGTAGGGTACACTGTTTTGGGAAAGAGAAGGGACAATACTATTGTATATATATAGAGGTATAGTTCAAGATATTTACATAAGTAATTGCAGATATAGGGAACAGATTGAAGTCAGTGCTGGAACAAAAAGAAATACACAGAAATAGATATTTATATTATAAAGCCATGTGTAAACTTCAGGATGTTATCCATATATATGTAAATTTTAAAGTTCTATATGTGTGTTTATCATCACATGATTTATTGTAATTTTTATTTGGTTTCTAATGAGATGTGTCTCTTAGGAGAAAAGCAGCCATGAATCATTGGTTGTATTGCAATTTAAATAATAGAACTTCATAGGTAACACATTTCCCAGTGGATTTCTGATTTAAAATCTTATAACTTACTATGTTTTCTAGTAACATGGAAGATATTCTGAGAAACTAACAATATTGGGTAGTGTGAGTATGAATACATTAGACTTGTCCTTGGAGAACTATAACTCAAAAAGAGTCTAGAGCTAAAGATTTAGGTTTGTTTTTGTTTTTTTTAGTGTTACATCACAGTATGTGGGAAATTATATTAATTTTTTGCATAATTCTATTCAGTGATCATAACTGCATTTTTCAATACAGGTTGAGTTTGGTGAGTTAGTGGAAGTAGAAATACAATTCCTATTTCTATTCTATTAATTCTGTAATTAATTATAGGGAAAATATTTCTTTATAGCAAATACAAATGTTGTTTATTCTTTATCTACTACAAAGTGACACTAAGTAGAGAAAAAAAGTCACAGTTAGATATGAGATTTCATCTTTCAAAGTGTAGTTATCAAGCATACCTGGGAATTTGACCTTCTAAAGTTCAGCATAATGGTTTCTCAGTTGGGAGGCCTGAATGAATTATAATTTGAGCATTGTGCTGCAGATAGAGAAAAGAATTATTGTAGAAGTCTATAAAATCAGGAGATAATAGAGGAAGGGAACAAGGAATCAGTATGCACATGGTTACAGTCAGAATAGGAGAATGAAGAAATGCACAGTGAAGAATCTGGCACCATCTAAAGAACTGAACTTCCTTTCTGGAAAAGTAAAAATAAATAATGTAATTAACTGTCAGAAGCTGTTTGATGAAGCCTGAAATCTTAGAGATTTATAGGATACTGAAGATGCTGCAACCATGTCCTGGGCTCCAACATTTCAAAGGAGGGGATTCTGCGCCTCTACCCCGCTCTGCTCAGACCCCACCTGCAGGGCTGCATCCAGCTCTGGGGGCCCAGCACAGGAAGGACAGGGACCTGCT
>JAWWMU010000001.1:13049256-13059303 GCA_035048155.1 Cinnycerthia olivascens
GGCACCAAGGTGATCAGAGGGATGGAGCAGCTCTGCTGGGAGGAAAGGCTGGGAGAGTTGGGATTGCTCAGGCTGGAACAGAGAAGGCTCTGGGGTGACCTAACTGTGGCCTTCCAGCACCTGAAGGAGCCTACAGGAAAAATGGAGAGAGATTGTTTATTAGTGCCAAGAGTAACAGGACAAAGGGGAGTAGCTTCAAACTAACAGAGAAGAGATTTATATTAGATTTTAGGAAGAAATTCCTACCTGTGAGGGTGGTGAGACACTGGAACAGGTTGCCCTAAAAACTATGGCTGCCCCATGCCTAGAAGTTTTCAAGGCCAGGTTGGATGGGGCTCTGAGCAACCTAGTGTAGTGGAAGGTGTCTCTTCCCATAGCAGGGGGTTCAACTGAGACGATCTTTGAGGTCCCTTCCAACACAGGCCATTCCACGATTCTGTGATGTTACTGGAATGTTAGAACTAAATGCTTCAAACAGACCTTTGAGTGCCAAAGTGCCAGCACGTGGAGTAGAAAAAAAAAAAAAAAATCAACAAAGTAGTGCAAATCTGTGGTTTTCTTGAATTCTTTTTTCTTTTTTTTCACTGCTACAGTATGTGTTAGTTAGACTTCTGACCTGACCTGTTGTATGGGTTTTAGTCTGGAATCAAGAGTTTACTTGTGCTTACGTACATAAAGTACTAATAACCTTTAGGCTAGCTGTAACTTGACCCATAAAAGATTTAAGAGGGGGTATTATGGCAGCATTAGTAAATATGTATATAGTGTCATGAAAGGATTGATTTTTAAAAACTTAAGATTGCCTAGTACATTACATTGCTTATATATTTGTCTGACTAATTTCATATTAATTGCAACCCTGTTGGTTCTCAATTAGAAGACTTTTAAAAGAAATCCTTTGAAAGAAAATTAGTTTCCTTAATCAAGATAATTAAATATGGGAAGCTGCTAGTACCCATACAATAGCATTCAAAGATCAAAGAGCTTAAGGGTTAAAAAGGAGCTTAAAAAGCCAGTCTGATTTCCTATGATCTCTGGCAGCATCACTTATTTATAAGCATTTCCTTGAACTTCTAATTTTTTGAAACAGAAAGAATATTTATGTCAGAGACTTTTTTTATAATCCAGACAGGTCTCATGAAACTGTTCTGACTTTTTTCCACAAGAAAGAGAACACTTTCACTGTATTAACAGCAATATTTAAAGTTTTTTATAATGCCTCAACAAGAAGTTGTTCCTTTCAGGTAGATTAACTAGATTTTTAAGTGTTCTTTATGATCCATAATAGTTCCAATACCTAGTGATAATATTGTCCGTTCTTTACATATGTTTAATATTTAAGTTTTGAAGTTTCAGTTCCTCTCCACAAAAGTTGCATAAAGCTTTGCAAACAGGAAACTTCTCAACTAAATTTCTTCAGCGAAGAATATTTGGAAAAATTCTAAAAGGTTTTCCATTGGGCAGATATGTGTAACCAAAATTAAACTGAAAATATAGTTGTTGAGAAGCTTGAAATTGTCTTAATTCTACATCTTCAAGGTCTATCATGTCCATGGTTTATGTAATTTCTAGTACAACTTCTGGATCCTTTGATGAAAGTGTTAGGGGTTGGGGTTCTTATAGAATTTTTTCCCAGAAGTAGCTAAGAAATTAATTATTGAATACTTATGGGCACTTGTGGATGCTTGAGAAAACAAAGAGGTGGCCAAGCCTGGGGCAAGGAGGGCATCTGGTTGCATTTTCTCATACCGGGGGTTTTGAGGCAGGCGAAGGACAGGGCTGGCCCAGGTGCTCTCTCAGTTTTTGGCATGGTAGGGGAAGGCCAGACTGTCACTTACTGTGGAGAGAATTCACCAGCCCTGCTCGAGCTCAGCTCTGAGGGACCTATCACACAGAATCTATCACCGTCTGCTCCTGTGCTCTGGGAATTCTGAACCTCGCCTCTCCCTGCCCTGCCGGGAGCCACTGCCCCTCGCTCGCTTCTGCTCTGGGTTTCTCCACACTGTGTCCCGCACCCCCTTGCCTGCCGGGACATTTCCGCAGCTCCAGCTACCACTGCGGAACTTCTGACACATCTCGTCCGGCACCCCGGGACTTTTACTCCCTCTATCCAACTGTGATGGTAACTGCACCAATGGGGAAAGTACCAGTGGCCGAGAAAACTGTGACTGGGTCCTTGGTTCTGTTAGTTGTTAATGCCATATTTGTTGTTGTTCTGTTTTCCTTGTCATACACACTAGTAAAGAACTGATATTCCTATCCTCATCTTTGCCTGAGAGCCCCTTAATTTCAAAATTAGAATAATTCAGAGGGACGGGATTTACATGCTCCATTCCAAGGGAGGCTCCTGCCTTTCTTAGCAGACACCTGTCTTTCAAACTAAGACAGAAAGGTATTGGGACCATTGAAAACTATATTTTAATAATTGTAAGTAACATCCGTACAAGTGGGGCTGAGTCAGCCATTTCTTAGAACACATAGGTGATTGACTTTTTTCTGATAGGCTGTTATCTGTGTGCAATTCAAGATCTAAACTGGTGTGAGTATTCTCACATAATATAATTGATGCTGTTAAAATTAGAACCCAGATGAATCACTTAGTCATAGAACCTGAATCAGGATGATAGTTCCAGAACACATGTCAAGGCCAGGTTGGATGGGACTCTGAGCAACCTGGTCTAGTGGAAGGTGTCTCTGCCCATGGCAGGGGTGCTGGAAGTAGCTGATCTTTATGGCACCTTCCAGCACAGGCCATTCTCTGATGCTATGATATTATAGCAACTTTTTAAACATTTCTCAGTTCTCAGCTCTTCTCGTGATATCTTAGCTGCATGGATCAAAGGCAGATCAGCAGAAATCTTAAGTCATAGGGAAGTATTCTACCAAATTTTACTTAGTATTGATAAATAAACAAACTTCATGTTGCATTCTTTCAGTGAAATATCTATCAATGGTTCAGTTAAACAGTGGCAAAATGTTGCAACCAATTGCATTTATGTTTCGTGATTTCTGTTTCCTAGGTAGCTGTTCTGTTTTCCTAAATGAAGTATTGTCATAGTAACTGCTGATTTTAAAGATGGTAATAATGTTTGAATAGTTTAAAAAGTTGATGAAGCAATTTATTAGGCATCTACAATGCTTCCCAAAGTTAAGTAAGGTCTATCTTCTAGTAGATCTACTGAATTGTTAAAACTTGTCCATATCCAAATTTGCCTTAAACCAGGACGTCCTGTATTTCAAATATAATGAATCTCTAAATAAACATTCAAATGTGATTCCATATAAAAAAACATACATTTCATACCCAAACACACAAAGTGTTCTTGAATATAATTTTTAGACATCTAGAATCTCTTTTCCCAGGAAATCATAAGGAATAATGAATAACCATTTACTTAGTTAAAGTAACCTTTAAATTATTTGGCAGTTAGTTTATTTTTAGGCTTTGAATATTACAGGAATGGATACTTAACAACAGGACTTGTATTTCCCAACATGGAAGTTTCAGTGTCAGATCATACGCTTAAATCTGGTGGTTCCTTTTTGATTCTATAGGTCTTGAAACACCATGGCGTATATGGAAGAAAAACTTCACATGCAAAATTAAACCTTTCTTTGAGGTAATGGAGTACTTTATTTGTAACAAATGTTTGTGACATTTATCCAAAGATCAAAAGCTTTATCATGTAGTTTGCACTCAAACTGCTTAGTTTTATGACACCAGGGAAACAATATAAATAGAAATTCAATTTTCTTGTTTGCATTTTAAATGTTTATTATGCAATTGCCAATGAGGTTTCTCATTAATGTTAAAATACTTATTTGCATCAGCTAAAGATATGGTCTCTTATTCAAAGTAGAGTTATAGGAATAGTATCCTTCAAATTCTGTCCTCGTTCCTCTTGGCTAAGACTATGCTGCCTGAGGTCAGTCAGTGAGGGTACACGATATTAGGATTGCAAGCTTGGTTCCTTTTGGTAAACTACCTTATACAGACACTACCTCTATTTATGGTACTTTACAAACATTAACTTTCTGTTACAGGAAGAGGAAAAAGACTGTCAACATTAAATAAAACCACCTTTTTTTTTCTTAGCTGCAAAATGCCAGTACAAAATAGTTATGGTTTAGTAAAAGCTTTTTTGTGTATTTGGATGTGATAGACTCTTCCTGTTCTGTCAGAGATTATTCCAATTTGCTAAACTTGTTAAATCAATTTGTTTCTTGTTTCCATTTCTCATGAGAGGCTTTCTCTGAGGTATTGTCTCTTCAGATTATTAACTGGATTATTTA
The DNA here is from genome assembly GCA_035048155.1 of Cinnycerthia olivascens. NCBI lineage: Eukaryota > Metazoa > Chordata > Aves > Passeriformes > Certhiidae > Cinnycerthia > Cinnycerthia olivascens. Next base: position 13,053,550 of record JAWWMU010000001.1, read on the forward strand.
TGCCCATTCCTTGTGACAGGGAACAACTAATTTAATTAATTTTCCTGTCCTCTAATGTTCATGATGTTTCCTTTTAGAACCAATACATTATAGGATCTTGATTTGAAAGCATCTTTGGAGCTCACCTCTTCCAATCTCCTCTGTGCAGTAAGACTGTCACAAACATTCCTCTGGATCATGGCCTTGAGTTGTCCAATGACATTCACACTGAGAAAAGTTTGGCTCTGACACGTTTTGAACTCTATTTAAATAAGTTGTATGCAGTTAATACCTTGATACTTTACCTTCTATTTCCCAGGATAAAAAAAGCCAGTTTCTGACATAATTCCAGCCATTAGCTGAGCTCTTCCAGATTCCCCCTCTTGAACTAAGGCCCCAAAATTTGACACAGTACTACAGTTCAGCCCTCCTCAGTATTGGCTAGAAGGCTGGAGAAAAATTCATTCAAAGTGCCTTCCCAGATGTCACCAGAAATAATTATTTTGCTTTTAAAAGTATTTTAAAAAAAATTAGAAAATTATCTTTTTATGTCATTTAATATTTTTTCTAAATTACTTCTTTTTATGCCATAAATTTACAACTAAATTGAATCATATTCTAGCTCATGATCAAATTCTTTCAGCAAGTCCTAAATCAATTTACATAATGAGGGAAAGTTTTTAGAATTTCACTTCTAATCATTTCAGCTTCTAATGTAAGGTTCTAAATGAACTCAGATGTGAAATAGAAATTTATTTTGTTTGACCAAGGTACCTAATCTAAGTTTGGAGGCAGTTCCTGCTATGAGCTGGAGGTTGTGTAATATAACGTGTATAGAGATTACCTCCATTCCAAATAATTCTATGATTTTTATGTCAGTTTTTCAGAGATATAAAGAAAATGTCAAATTTCATAGCTTATTTTACCTATCCCAAATTTCACCTGGGAGTTGATCTAAATGACCAGCTTTGTGCTGAATAATAATAGTTACCTGTAAGCTAATTGAATCATTTCTGTGAATAGATTATCCTTTCTTTTCTTATCATTTAATATTCATATATTTTTAATATATTGATATATATACTACACCAGCTAGAAAAGTTCTTGAAAAATTAAATGTCGTTCAATGCTAAGCTGTTTGCTTAAAGTGGATTGGGAGCACTCCTAATTACTGAATTTGTGTGCATAAAAATCTGTCCTCTTTGCAATGGACTGTGTTGTTTGCACATGTAAACATAAGGACATTCTGCACACAACAGCTCTGATATCCTCAACAGTCACACTTCTGTAATAATGATGCCTAAGCCTTTTTTCAACAGGCATTTATTCAACCAAATTTATATTTCTTCAGTTTTTGACCATTCAGAGTAATACTTTGTGCTGAAGGAATATATTTCTAAAACATTATAATTTTTATTGAATGTTGAATATCTTCCTGTCCTTGGGCATTTTTAGCATTTTTATCTAATTTATGATTTCTTAAAATTTTTTTTAATGGATTTTCATATAACCCATTTTTATTCCCATAGGGAATAAAACTGGAAAAAACACATCACTGACTTAATGTTATTTGATTTTAAAACTATGAAAATTAAAAATTCGTGCAACAGTAATTCTAGGTTTGGATTGCTTAGAAATATGGTAATATTTTAAAAATATTTTGATGAAAGATAAAATATATTTCTACAACTAATTATAAGTCAGGATGTTTTTGAATAAGATTGTTTAAGTTATGCACTCTATTTTCATTTACTTTTTTCTTCTGGAATTTAAAAATCAATGAAAAACCTTAAAGGCAGTCGAGAGGGCATGTATCAAAATTAGTAGTTCTATGCTTACCCCTCTCTTCTGATGTGGGTAACATTTATGGTTTAAGGATCACCCCATATTGATAATATTTTTGAGTTTGGATTAGTAATAAAGGAAAAACGAGTTGGATTGTGGATTGTGGACCCTTGCATTTCAAAATGCAGGTTCAAGTTTTTCAAGGATGTGATGGAAGGAAGAGGAAATAAAAAACATGACTTAAAGTAAACTTCACAGGGTGAAAAGATGAGTTCATAAATTCATATTCCAGCCAAATTGAAGTGTCTCAAGAGCTACCTCCCTTTTAAAAGGACCATGTAGACAAAGTGACAATTTCTAAAAGAAATTATACACATTCGTAAATCTGAATTTAGACACGGTCTAGATGTACACGTCTGGCAACAGGAAGTCCTTGTATCTGTTTCTCCATGCCCTGATGATGTCTGTCCTCAACAGGATAGCAGACTGTGAATGGGACAATTCATAGTTCTTTGAGCCATTAGTTCATTTTCTTGAGATGTCAAACAGTCATCCCTGGGTCACATTTCCACAATCTCTGTCAACTCCTACAATAAATAATGTAAGGTTTTGTGTAGTTGAAGTTGATATTCTGATTTCATTATGCACTTCCAAGAAATGGAATGAACTGTTACATTAAAGACAGCTCCTGACAGGGACTGTAACTACTTCTTGAGGCACAAAGTGTTTTTTATTAGAAAAGTCCTTTCTCAGAAACAAGTAATTTTTGCATGTGTCATCTTTTTTACAAGAAAAAAGACAAACCTGTAAGGAACTCTGATACAATTTTTTTGTTTTGAGATTCTTTCAAATCCTCTGTTTTAGCTACATTGATTAGTCAATGTGTTTTATTCAAGATGCCATAGATTCTGCTCTTTCTGCTGCTGACTTTAGCTTACATATTGTTCTGCTTTAACTTATTTATTGCCTACATGTACATTTCATAGATACTACTGTATTTTTAGCAACATTTGCCATGCAATTGCAATGGCTGTTGTACCTGGACAACTTTTTGTTGTTTTTTTCAGTCTCATCTAATAATTTCTGAACTCTAAAGCTAATTGTATCATTTTTCTAGTGAGAACTTAAGGAAAGAGATTCACTACACCTTTTGTTGCAGAGATGTCTTATTTTTAAATCAGTCAGGATACGTTGGTTTTATAATTATATGTTCTCATTTCCTACCCTGTCTTTATTACACTACTAAGTTTAAGAAACTACAATTTCTTTTTTTTTCCCAGAGAAATCCCTTAATGTATACATCACATTAGAAACAAATATTGCACATCTCCTTTGTAGAATGTGCTTAAAGCAGACATTTTTGTGAGAATGGGGTATTGTATTGTATTGCACTGTATTGTTTAGAGAATGGGCAGGCTCTTGGCTCCTTCTAAGACCACATGTTTATGTTGTCTTACTTCTATCAGTTATTGTTATATTAGTTAAATTTGGAGGGTTAATGTGTTTAGCATTCAATAGAAACTTTGCAGACAGCTTTTGGCCTGAAGTTTGAGAAGCATGTTCTTTGGATTTAGGCTATATATGCCAAGTTGTTTGATGAATGCTGGCTCAATCCAGTACTCCTTTGCAATCTGAAGGAAAACTTGGGTTGTTAGCTGATTTTGAAGGGAGAATTTTAACAGTGTTTTCGCTTGGCTTTTTTTTTTCTCAGTATCTTGTTTTTTGCTGCTGGACCCCAGGCATGTGTCTTTCAATGAGGGTGTCCATGTTCAGCTACCATCTTGGCACATTATAAAAGTTGTGCGGACTACCCAGCAACAATGAAGAAATGCCGTTTTAAAAAGTTTTTTCCTCAGAAAAACCAAAATGAAATAGAATGAGGAAATATGAGGTACTCTTTTGGCATGAGTGCTTCTTTTCAAAACATTTCTAAGGTTTGTGGTTTCACCTTCAATTTTGCAGGTTTTGACAAATGTGACCCTTTGGTAACTTTTTTTTCCTCTGTGTTGTGTTTCCTCTGATTTACTGTTCTGTAATGAAAGGCTGCCCAGTGGAGCAAGGAGAAACAAGTTAGATTTTCTTGTTCAAAAGATCACAGACACAAAGAGACCAGTGGAGGCAGGAAGGCAGGACAAAACTCCTGGTCCAAATCTCTGCTCAGGGCAAGGTCAGCAACAGATTGCTCAGGGCTGTGTGTGGGCAGGCTTTTAACATCTCCGAGGATGGAGAATCAACAGCCTCTCTAGGCAATTGATTCCTGTGTTTGACCACATAGTAAAAAAGTGTTTTACTGTGTTTAAAAAGAGATTCCTGTATTTTATTTAGCACACCTTGTCATTTATCTTTTGGAAATTGTATAAAATCCATTTCAAACTAGAGAAAAGAAAAGAAAACAAAAAGAAAAAAGAAAAAAAAGAAAAAAGAAAAAAGAAAAGAGAAGTGTTGTGGGTCAGCATTGTTCAGTTGAACCAATGAAGTTGCTGGGTTTTTTGTAAAGACATATTCTTAGAACAGAAAAGAAGCGGAGAAGGACTCACTTCACTTCCAGCGTTGGAAGGCGGCAGCGGGGCCTGGGCAGAGCGGGGTCTGGGTCGCCTGCTCGGCCCAGGGTGGCTGGGCCTGGTCTGATCTAATTTTTCTGACTCGGCTGAGATTTTCCTTTCCGGAGGGGTGGTGAGAGAGCTGCCGATCACTGGGGAGCCCACCAGGCCCCCCTGAAGCCAGAAAGGACTCCAAGACCAAAAGCAGCTTTGAAACAAAAGAGCAGCCACGTGGCCAAAGATCACAGCAGCCAGGACGGTGCCAGCAGCCACAGTCTCTCCCGCATGGCTCACAATGAACTCTGTCTACTCAGCTACTTTAAACCAACTTTACTGCAGGTAAAAAAGGACAAAAACATCGACTGCAGTTTTTTTTTCTCTCAGTCTCAACACTTCAGGAGGACAAGGCCGACATGATGCTAACAGAGACCACGTGCCAGCAGAGGAACACAGCGAGTTACATTCTTAATACAGAACTAGAATCAGATTAACCTTTAGACATTGTAAGACTCTATAAAAACTGTTTCAATCGATGATAAAGCTTAACCTTTGAAGTCAGTAAGAAAGAAGTTTGATTTCCAATGGAGGGATTGAAGAGACTGTTTTGAACTTAAATTTAAATTCTTTTGTAAAGGTATGGTAAAGATATATATATTTAATATATCAGACTTTATTTTCTCTGTGACGTACAGAAATGTATTGGGGTAAGTGGCAATTTTATGTGCAACTGTGAATTTAAATAGTAGTAGTTGAAACAAATAAATATTACTGTGATTTAAGAAGAAACTTAGAGAGAAATGAAAAAAGTGAAAAAGATAGTAAAGAGATCTTTTGTTTCTAGAGATAAAGAAAAAACTTGTTGCATACTAAAGTAGCTCATTCTTAAAAAATAACACCCCAATAGTGGAAAAATAGTTATTTAAAAGCTGCATAACAAGAGAAATGTTTTGTCACTGCAGAATAATTTTTTTCTTTCTGGGTGATAATTTTTGTTTGTGACAAAACTACAAGAAAGCCTGTTTTCTTGTAGAAAAAGGTCTCCATAGCACAACAAGAGAAACTCTTCTCCTCAAATAAATTGAAGATCAGACTATTTTTAAAGGTAATAAACTGGCTAAAAGTCGTAAGCTTTATCTTTGCATTGTCAAAAAAAAAAAAAAGAAAAAAGAAAGGTTATCTGGAATTTTGTTCTGATTATCTCATTATTATTATTATCCTCCTTTACCTTTGTTAATAAAGTTTTCTTTGCATGTTTTCAAGTTTGGATGTGCTTTGCTTTCTTTCCTTTTAATCCTATCTCACAACAAAAATAGACCCCCTATATTAATTGGTGCGTTGGCCGGGAAATTGAACCAAATTAGTCCCATGACAAACAGAAAAGAAAAGAAAAGAAAAGAAAAGAAAAGAAAAGAAAAGAAAAGAAAAGAAAAGAAAAGAAAAGAAAAGAAAA
>JAWWMU010000001.1:13061900-13078719 GCA_035048155.1 Cinnycerthia olivascens
TTTGTTTTCTAAGATTTCATTGTTGATTTGCTGTTTAATAATTCTAATACTATGTCATTGGCTGTAATGGTCATTTTGTGTGTAATATTTGACCACATGCCGTTCCCTCTTCAAAGGCCTAAAGTGTTGGAGTCTTCTTTATGTGAAAAAAAAATAGTACCTTTAGTGATTTAAGATATCTCCAAACATGGTTTCCATTGGATCATTCCACCTCTCAAGTGCAAAAAACTTTAAATAGACTTTAATTCAACCTTATTTTATATGTATATTGTTTTTTAATGAAGTTCTTGAGGCCAGAGGTATACTGTTCCCCATTTTTAGATTAGTCATTTTTCATTAGATCAGACTTTTACTAGTGGAAATGTAACTTTATGGCTTGTTTAATGATTTTTTGGATTTGTATTTCTTACTTTACTGAATTAGTAGTTGAGAAAGTTTAACCTATTCAGATTTTTAAAAAGAAGTCAAGCATTTTCCCTAAAATAAAATTCCCTTGTATTGTCTGATACTTAAAAATTTCATTGTATATTTACAAATTTATGTATCCTCATTTCAGCTTAGAGGTCCAAATTGTTCTAAAATACAGTATTAAAAAAAAAAACCCACTAAGTACTTTTTCAGTGGTGTTTCAAACTATATTTAAATTATAAGAATTTTAACAGAGAATCAATTTCATCCAAGGTTGTGTAATTTTCATTCAAAGCCCGTTCACTTTTATCTGGGCATCAGTACACTTAAACATAATATTCTTGTAATTCTGCATAATAAAGGGTAGAAAGATTAACTGGGTGATTGGTTGCTCTGGGATTGAATTTGATACCTATTAAAAGCATATTAATTTCTTCATACTCAAGGATAATGAAGCCTAGTTTTCTAAGTATATATTAAATAGAAGTTAAATCATTTACTGTAAACAAAACCACATCCCCAAGTAAGCTTCCTTACTAAATGAAGTCAAAGAGCACCAATAGCTAAGAGTGTAGTTTTTGTCAGAGAACTTATGTTGAACAGAATGAAGACCTTCCCAAAAAGTCCTCTCAGCTACATCTTGCAGTCTACCTGATTTTCTTAGAAGCCAATGCCAAAGCTATCCAAAAGAGTGTCTGGAACTGTCACTGCTTCCCTTAGCTCCATGTTGATCCCAAGTTATGCCTTGCTTTGTCTTCAAAGCTGCATCCTTTCCTTTTTACTTCCCATTAACTTCTCCCCTTCAGAGAGTTTGCAGTCCAGCAGATTTAGGAAGACCCCTGCACACCTGAGTGAGGTCTAATGGTTCAAAAGAAAATTTAAAAAAATATTCAGATGTATTGATGTAGGGTAAAACTGCTTAGTTATGCTGTGCACAATTTATATTGTGGAAACTACAACAGAATATGATATGTTTTTTTATTGATGTCTTTCCAATACAGACATATTGATGTAGGGTAAAACTGTTCTATTATGTTGTGCACAATTTATAATGTGGAAATTACAACAGAATATGATATTTTTTTTTATTGATGTCTTTCCAATACAGACAAAAGGAAGTTTTTTCCAGTTTTATCAGTGCTTAAGTGGGATTGATTTTTTTTTTTTTTAAGAAATAGAATTATCAAGAAGATGTTGGATGGGTTTATTAGTTGAAGCAGAGCGTTACTCAATATTTTTTCAGGTTTTCTTAAAATATCATCCCCTTTACGTTTTTAGTATCTTGGATAACTTTTATATTTATATTTTTAAATGTACATTTATATAGTATACACTTTGAATGTGTTTTAATATATTGCTAAGGGACAGTAGAAGTACATATGTAAGTGACTTACTGCTACAATTTTTTCAGGCTCTCACTGATGGCACCTCACTTCTGTTGCATCAGGTGACCATCTGTGCAGACACTTATGGCAGATTTGTGATGTTAGTTCTGAGACCTGAAGGCTACAGCTGCTAATGGGACTGAAATAAATTAGTCTGCTAAATATTAGTCCTTATGGATGCAGTCATCTGTCTCCACATTTAACAGTACAAATGGACCTCTCATTACTGTTCTTACTTATCTTCCTTAGTAATTTTTAAACCCATTAAGAAATAATTCAGCAGAATCTTCTTAGTGTATTACAGCTGATAATAATTCCTTTATAATGACTGTGATCAAAAGGGAAGGAATTGGTTGTACCACCTAGCTCTAGTTCTTTCATTTTGCTATGAAACTGGACGTGTACCAAAGACTGAGTGACGCCCCAGACAAATTTACTTTTTCCCAGGACAACAGTACTACAGTAGCATTGCACTCCCCAGATTTCTACTTAAATAGATCTTTTGCATCTTGCCTTTTTCCAAATTTTTTTTTTCTGAATAGGTAGTTAGGTGATATTGTTGGAAACATTGGAATAGAAAGTACTTTTTCAGATCTATCAAGAAGGTACTTTTTTTTTCTGGGCTTAGTTTAACATAGGTAGCACCTCTACTAAATTTTTGCAATATATCCACTGATCTGATAAAATAAGTATTTGCCTGTGTATTCAAAGAGATTCACAACAGCCTAATGCAAAGAAATCAATTTTTTATTGATCCATTAGTTAATGTAGAGTAATAATTTGAGTTGTGAGTACATTTCTGCCATCTTCATTAGAGCTTATACTATCTGTAGTTCTTGAGACAGATTTGGAAGTATGGTGAAATTTTCTGAATGTGTTGTCTCTGCAATATTTTACTTTCAGTAAGTAACAAGTGAGTATTCTCCTTGCTTCATACTTGAATATTTGCTTGATTACTAAAAAGCAGAGATTTCTAGACGAATGACTTGGGCAATATTTTTCCTTCTAGGTTGCATGAAGCAATATTTATTTTATTTTCATCAAACAGAGCTAGGAAAATGATGAGGCTGCGAAAATGGGACGGATGGTCTTATATTTTTCTATTTTGTGGATATTAAAGTACCATATGTAAGAAAAAAGTTGTCCTTTTGGTTTCAGAGATGAAGCTAGCATGTCTCCACAGAGTTTATATAGCTACTCCCATGCTAAGAAATTTAATTGGATTTGAGCTGTTTGCTAAAGCTGTGTTACAATCTCTAATGTCTATTTAATTTACAAAGGAAAAATATTCTCTTACTTTTTCACCTCTCATCATGCCACCTCTTACATTCTACCTGATATGCATTACCTGATCTATTGCATTTATATATTTCAAAATCAGTTTTTGAAATTAAGCAATGCAATTATCCTTAAGCAACACTGCTGAAATGCATATTTTTCTGAAGCAAATGTACAAGACTGCTCTTTAAAAGAGTATGGTACCAGAAAAACGGTAGAATAGGACCTAAAAAGTGAGTCTGTGATGTGAAATAAATGTCCAAGCTCTTAGAGTTCCCCCATGACTGTATTTATTAGTACCTTGGTTTCCACCAGCAGTCATAGGTCTTGAGGCTATAGTAAAGCTTTACCTGACAGGTAAATAAAGAAATGAGGCTTGGAGTAGCCTCATGGATGATTCATTACTCCTCAATTCTTATTACAGTATAAAGTAAAACTTCATGTTAAACTCATTTTCGTTCTTACACGTAAGTTTGGCTTTTGCTTCTGCTACCATGAGTGTGATGACCAAAGATGAGGACAAGCAGACTCTTCCTCTGTCAGGGCTCTGTCCGTCCTAAAGGAGCCTTCACCCTGCTCCTCACTGCTGCACTGGAAATTCCACCACTCCCTCCTCTCTAGTACTAGATTCAACATTTTTACAGTGCCCTTCAGCTTCTTTCTGCACTCTAGGCAGTCCTGCCATCTTCCTGGTTGTCTTTATGGACTGAGAATTTTTGATTTTAGCAGAGTGCACACAATGCACACCTTTGCCAGAGGCAGGATATATTCTTTCTGGCTTTTTGTGGTTTTCATTTTTAGCTAATTTTTTAAGAGGGCAGAATATGATATTAATACTCACTAAAAATAAGATTCGGTTGTGATGATCTTCTTAGGAAAAGCAATCAAAATTCAGGAAATCTAATGAAAAATGTTATATGCTGTACAGATATTTGATGTTTAATTTTTTGTTTGTTGGGAATTTTTGTGGAAAATACCTAGTTCTTTTAAATTTTGGTCGGCTCACTGATACTGAAGCAGTTTTCAGTTTTCTTTTCATTTTTTGCTTTTGATATGATTACTGTAACAAAAAATTCACATCTTATTAAATTCTTGCTTATTTAGTCTAATTACATGAAAGTTAATAGCAAATATATTCCATTGTAATTTCCTCTTAATTGTAATAGTTCTCATGTTAATAACTATGGATAATACTTTGCTGATAGTTTTTTTTGTGCTCAGCTTTTCTTGAAATTTTGTGATCAACAGAACTGAATAGTTGTGGGTTTTAGCAAGTTTGGAAGTTATATTCATGGGTAAAATTTGTCACATAAAAAAAAAAGCAAGAGACTTAGGGAAACACTTCTCCCTCTTTCCCAGATTCCAGACACAACTCCTTCCCATTCCTCTCCTTCACTCCCCTTATTGTGACCACCCATGCAGGTAGCAGTCTATTCAGTAAGGTGATGGTTAATGCAGGAGGCTGGGGTGAGGACATAGTTGTTTCTTTCTGTCATTCCTTCTTCTTCACTCCTTTCTTCCACTGCTCCCTCTGCCTAATTAATTTCCTCTGTTCTTGTAGCTATTCAATTATTATTGTGGGTTATTCACAGTCCTTTCAGAATGTGTTTGCTCTCTCATGGGCTCATGCATTGGCTGGAGTCCTGGAGTGTTATTGTGCCATGGAGCACCTCTTATCACTTTGGCCTTCTTGTCTCTCTCTTTGGCGTTCTAAGAGGTGCTACAAACTCCTTCAGCCCTCTCAGCTGTGTCCTGCAATGCATTCATCATGACCCAGCTAGAAATACCTGTATTTGTCACAGCATAATCTCTGAACTGCCCCCCACCCTGCAACCAGCCCCACTAACAAAACCTTACTTTTTATATCAAATACATTTGAATATGAGAATATTGTGAGAGGGAAAGCCAAAAGCCTTGATAAAGTCAAGGTAATTACCATCCGCTGTTCTTCTCTTGTGCACAAAACTAATAATTTTGTCCTAGAAGATGGTGGAGTTGGTCAGGCATGATTTAGCTTTGGTCACTCTGTGTGTTAAAAATCAATTTTTTCCCATTGAATTTCTAGTTTTATTTTCATGTATGTTTCTATCATGTTTCTTTTTTTTTTTTTTTCCCTTCTTCTTTAATTTTGTCCTCAGATTTGGGACATAAGGCTGTCATCATCATGTAACAGATTGTTTTCTCTATCTCTATGTGTACTAAAGTTCAAAACATAAAAAAATTTAGTTGAAATTTCATACTTCTAGAAACTTATTCCTGTATAGAATGAAAACAATATAAAGACTGACAATATGAGTTTCAAACTGATAAATTCTCAAATGAATTTACAATCTACTTTATATTTTTCAGCTTTACTTCAAGTAACAATTTCACTTAGCAAAGTTGAACTCAGTGTGGGAGAATCCAAGTTCTTCACATGCACAGGTATGTATTAATTTTATTTGCAGTTATATAATTTTTGTTTAATTTTGAACTTTTAGTGTGTTCGTAACTGAGGTAGTTGTTTCACAATGCCAAAGTAACGTATTGCTGTACATTCACATTGACTTGTGAGAACTGTGGCAAATACTAGAACTTCACCGGCTTCACATTTCCAGTCTAGGATCTCTTCATTTCACACACTCAATCATTCTTAATTTGAATTCTCTATATCCGTATAGGTAGTTTATATCTGTTAGGATGCTTTTGTAGTTAAAATATTGTCCCTTATTTAAACTAAGGAGTTAAATCCTCTCCAACCCAATGAGACAGTCAAGGACACTTTTTTCTGGTGAGGCAGTAATCAGTCAGAAGGAGAAGAATTTGCAATTTGCATCTGATTTATATGGGTCCTGGATTTTGCTGAGTTGAGATCTTCCATTGACAGTGTTACATGGCGTGACTACACTGACAGTGCAATTGCCTGATGACTTGACCTGTTGACCCAGTCACTGCTGGACAGCCTGTTTCTTTCCTATAAGGCTTCATACTTTTCTGTGGTTTTCTTGCCCTCTTGAGATCCTTGAGCTGCTATTTACCCTGTCTCAATGATTGTACATCTGCTTGCAATTTTGTCCTGCTTGTCTTTCTTACAACTTGCATAATTTAGCAATTAGCTGACATTACAGAATCACAGGATCACTTAGGTGGAAAACATCCCCAAGACTAAGTCCAAGTTTTGACTGATCACCACCTTGTCAACTAGAGCATGGCACTGAGTATCACATCCAGTTGTCTCTTGAACACCTCAATGGTGATTCCACCATCTTCCTGTGTAGCCAGAGCTTGATAACCCTTTCTATGAAAAAATTATTTATGAATTTTGCTTAAATTCCTGACACTGCATAGACTGTGCGTTGCATGTTGTCCTTCTAAATGTCTAAATTTGGATCGGTTTTGGTTTTGTTTTTAGCCATTGGTGAGCCTGAGAACATAGATTGGTACAACCCGCAAGGAGAGAAGATCGTTTCTAGTCAGAGGGTGGTTGTTCAGAAGGAAGGCGTTCGGTCACGTCTTACCATTTATAACGCAAACATAGAAGATGCTGGTATTTACCGGTGCCAAGCCACAGATGCTAAAGGACAAACTCAAGAAGCTACTGTAGTTTTGGAGATTTATCGTAAGTAAATTACTATCAATAAACAAATAAAACACTATGGTTTGAAAGCCACTAGCATAGAGAAAGTAAAGCCTCTCAAAATATCACCTCCAGATCTGAACTCGATCTTCCAAATAATTGCATCTCCTGCAGTTTAGTAAGTAGACATTATGACAAAGATTTGAATAGAATGGAGGGCCACTTATAAGTATTATAAATGACTTTTCTCCTGTATTTTAGAATGCCATCTCATGAGGGTGCATTGTATGCCCCTCAAAGAAATGAGAAAATAGAAGGGAAAAAAAAGATCAGTACAATTCATATTACAAGTGTGTGTAAAGTTTACAAATTACACAATATTACAAATATGTACATAAAAAGGTAAAAGTCTTTAGGAGCATTTGCATATGCTAAATTTAGTAATTCTGAGGTCAGACAAACCTGCAAACCTACACAAGAAATATCAAGGTTTGTGGGAATAGACATGTAAAATTTCTGTATTCAATTTTGTGATGTAAGAAAAAAAGCAGGAAAACTTGATGATAGTCTTAGGGCCTGGTTCTTAGGACTCTCAGGTGTCTGTGAGGGACTTTTTTTCTGACTTAATACAAAAATGTATGCAAGATGTCACAACAAAACTATGCTCCTGCTGCTGTGGAAAATGTGTGGATTATTTGAATCTGCACTCATATCAATACCAAAAAACAGAGGTGAAGCTGCATCTCTGGCTAAAGCTCCCCAAAGTTTACTCTGAAATGTAATTGTCCATCTTTGATCTGAAAGAAGATAGGTTAGTTTGTTTATTCTGTGTTCAAGAAATTCTTCCAGATATTTTTTGTGTGTTAGTCAACTGCATTAGATCTTATATGAGATCATGGATTAATACCATCTTGAACTTCTAAAAATACTGAATTTATTTGACACATGCGGACAATATGAATATATAAACTTCAAAGACCTAGAGTTTAAAAACTGTGCTTTGGAACATTGAAAACAATGAAAATAAGTTTATAAAATCTGCAGAATGTATAAACAAAATTTTGCATAATACAAAAGGTTTGTAAGGTAATTTTTACAGGTAGAGTATAAGTCTAGCACCATTTGAGTCTTTTGTAGGAAAACTATATTATGGAAATAATTCTGTATTATCACAAAAAGAAGATTTATTCATGGTATTTATCTTATTTGCTGTTGCATATAATTTTGATGCTAAGTTATGTGTAAGACTTTTATTGTATTTTGTTTTCTTTTTTTTCCTTTTCAGAAAAGCTCACTTTTCGGGATGTAGTATCTCCACAAGAATTCAGGCAGGGAGAAGATGCAGAAGTCGTTTGCCATGTTACGAGTTCACCTGCTCCCATTGTCAGCTGGTTGTATCGGAATGAGGAAGTCACAACTATTGCTGACAGTTAGTATTTTGGTAACTCCTTAAGTTATACATTCCAGTTAATATTAAAACATTGGAAAAAAGGACTAATCAAATATCATTTGGTTATTTGAGCTTGGAAAAAATTAAAAGCCTCAGTAGACCTAAAAAAATCTTTTTAGTTCCTAAAAATAATGCTACAATTTCTTCTGACCTAATAGTCACAATAGACCTAATAGTTTCTCACTAGATTTTTAATGTATTATTTTACTCAGCTGCTGTTTTTCTCAGTGAGGCAAAAATTCTACTTTTCCAGTAAGAATTTTCCAAATTTTCCAGGTTTTTATGGAGGTTTTGGTAGAACAAAAACATGAAGTTTTAATTCAATAACAGAATAATGAAGAATAAAACCCACAAGAGAGTAAATCATTCAAGGATGATAGTCAGAGCTTAAAAAAGTAGAACTACCTCAAAGATCTCTCTCAAATTTTTTATCGCCAGTTTGGTTTTCAATCAATCTGTAGGATTAGCAAAGTAGATGAAGCAACATTTCCTTTCTCCTTCAAAATCATGCAGTTTGAAAATTGAGTTTTTAAAATTTGAATGCATAAACTTTTTTTAATCATTTTTGTTTCACAGTGCTGAAAGGTACAATGATAGAAACGAGTTTAAATAGTAGAATACTTCCCTTAAGTTCTGATCTAGAACATTATCCAAATACAATTCCAGTCATACTTGGGAGGAAACAGTTTTAAATCACATAAAAGTAAGATACTGTAAACTTTGTGCGTTTTGTTTATATGGGTTTATAATACATGTAAAAAACAGCATGCCCACTGTCTTACAGTTAAGAAATCTTTTAATGCCTTATGAAATAAAAATTAATCTCTTTTATATTATAATTTCAGTTTCAACATCTACAGTGGATGATCAAATTCTCTCTTATTCTGAAAAAATAATTAAGGCAGGCTTGCCCTCTAGATCATATTGGGCAGGCTGTTGAAATCCAGTCGTGCTGGTTCCTCAGTGTAGCATAGTCTCTGATATTTCTTTTCCGCTTCAGATCAGTAGCTTGTGCAGTTCTAATTCCAGAACTGGAGATGTGGTGCCATTGCCTTGCAGAGCCCATGTAGACCATTAAAATACATTTGTATTAGCCAACATGCAAGTGTGATGGCTTACTTTAAGATGATTAACATGCTGTGTTTATTTTGTGTTCAGAAGATATTACAATCCCTCTTGTAAAGAATGGCCAGTTGTATGAGAAACAGGTTTAATACAACTCTTGGTCTCCAACATTCTTCAAAAGTTTTGGTATTTTATTCAACAGCTTTTTAGTCATATCTTACTACTAGAATGTACAATATTTTGTTGGGCATTCTGGCTCAAAGCCTGGTACATATACAGCAAAATTTCCAAACTATGAGCCAAAAAATCCTCTAGATTGGATTGAGTGGCACTGAAAATACATAAGCCTTTCTTGTCATCCACATCACTTAACATGTGATATGGGTGAAGGGGAAGGTCATGTGACTGACTGTTCTTCTAAATCAGACATTTGAATTTGAGGGAATTGAGTCCAGACAATGCAGTGATGAGCCAGAGTAGTGTAATGCTCGGTTACTTTCAGGTTCACCAACTCTAGTCTCTTTAGTAAAGGGCACAATTTTTATCAAGATATCCATGGCACAGTGAACTTCTGGTATACTCATGGGAATATCTACTGCTCTATCCA
Organism: Cinnycerthia olivascens; assembly: GCA_035048155.1. Classification (NCBI taxonomy): domain Eukaryota; kingdom Metazoa; phylum Chordata; class Aves; order Passeriformes; family Certhiidae; genus Cinnycerthia; species Cinnycerthia olivascens. Next base: position 13,071,650 of record JAWWMU010000001.1, read on the forward strand.
TTTTTCTTCAATTAAAGAAAAGTTGAAAAGTTATCCAGCCAACATTTCGTTTTTGTTTCCTGATACTAAGTGAACCCTCATTTTTTCAGTGTTTTATAGAAATGGAGATGACCTCCAGCCCTCTCATTCATCTCACACATTGCATATCTATAGTTAAAAAAAAAATAAAAACAAAACAACATAAAAGGTTTGCCAGTGTTTAAAGGCTTAAAGAGAGGCTGGATCTCACCTTTTCAAAACATTTGGAGGCCCAGTTCTGTGTAGGTAATTGTGTAGGAACAGAATAGGAAAAGATACTATATTTTGTATGTGGTAGGGTATGAAATGGCATTAATATTCAAGCATGACTTTAATAAACCAGACATAATTAGCTTAATTGTGTTGATGATGTTAATGTCTTGCAAACTTCTATCAGGTGAAGCAAGATTTTCTTTTTTTTTTCATTTCTATCTTCATTTTATGGTAGAATTCTTGCTACTGGTACAGAAGTCGTTTGCTAGTTAAAATTGAAAGCTGCTAAATCTCATCATCCTCCAATATTGAAAGGTGTGAAGTAGAACAAGAGCAATAGCTGAATAACGGGTTCAGGTTCTTCAAAACCCACATTCAGTGCATTGCAGGAAGTCATTCTGCTCAGAAGAGCGCATTAATATTGACTAGTTTTGATGGGTTTACCTTGGTGATCTTCCAGGCACCTACCCAGTTTCTCTCTCACTTACCCTCCTCAAGAGGTTGACCTCGGCTGGATAGCAGCTGTCACCAAAGCTCCTCAAACACCTCCTCTGCAACTGGAGGGGAAATAAAAGGCTCATGAATCGAGATAAGCACAGGGAGAAATCACTTGCCAATTGCCATCCTGTGCAAAACAGACTTGGCTCAAGGAAAACAATTACCAACATAATCAGAGTAGGATAGTGAGAAATAAAAGTCTTAAATTGCACCTTTCCCCCACACCTTCTTTTTTCTCGGGCTTAACACGACTCCAAACATGGAGCAGCATGCTGCTTCTTTCCTCCTCAGGGGAGGACTCCTCACACTCTTCTGCTCCAGTGTGGGGACACCTCCATGAACTTCAGCAATCCATCCAACAGCCTGCAGTTCTTCAAGGGCAACTCCAGTATGTGTCCCCCGTGGGCATCCCAGTCCTGCCACAAAACCTCTTTTGGCATGGATTCCTCTCTCCATGGGTTCACAGGAGCCTGCTTCAGCATGGGTTTCCCATAGCGTCACAGCCTCCTTCAGGCATCCTCGTGGTCTCATCAGGTCATCCAGGGCTACAGGTGGATCTCTGCTCCCTTGTGGACCTGCAGGAGCACAGCTGCCTCTCTACGGTCTACACCATGGCCAGCCAGGGAATCTCTGCTCTGACACCTCCACTTCTTCACTGACCTGGGTGTCTGCAGGGTGGTTCTGTTCATGACTTTTCACTCTTCCCTTGACTACAATTGCTTTTGCACAGTAACTTTTCCCTTTCTTATATCTGTTTTCCCAGAGATGCTGATGGCCTTGGCGAGTGGCAGGTCCTTCTTAGAGTCTGCTTCCAATGGCTCTCTAGGACATGGCTAAACCTTCTGGATGCTTCTCAAAGAAGCCACTTCTGTATCCCCCCAGTACCAAAATCTTGCCAAAAAAACCTAAATACAACAAGATCATGGGAGAAAATGTGACAAAAAGTGTGTTGAGATTAGGACAGGGAGAACGCTCACCAGCAATAGCAAAATGGATTTGACAGAGGTGAAGAATAATTTAATTTATTACCAGTTAAATAGTGTTGAATGGTGAAACACAAAGACAGAATTAAAGCAATATACCCCCTCTTTTTTCCCAGTCTCAACTTTACTCTTTCATTGCTGACTCCTCTATCTCACCTACGCCAAGGAAAGCAGGGAGACTGGGGAATGGGACCTATGGTTAGTCTGCAACCATTCCAGTGTGGATCCTTTCTCTGGGTTGCAGTTCAGGATTAATTTGCTGCAGCATGGGGTCTTCCATGGATTACAAAGGGGATATCTGATCCATCATGCTCCTTGAGTCCAACATATCAACACATAAACACAATACACTAGTTCAGAGGGAAGGGAGAGGAAAAATTAAAATCAGGTCCTGTTTACTCCTGCAGATTATAATTTGCTGCCTGTGCAGGAAAGTGGGTGCATGCCTTTCAGAGCCTGATTTTACAAAGTCCTTTAGCTCCTCAAAATGTCAATTGAATTTCAGTTTATGCTGACCTTTGAAGAGGATAGAGTGCTTTCTTTTTTTGGGTTATGTCTTTGTACTCATTTCTGTATAGTGTTAGAGGGTGGTGAAATATATCATTGACCAAGAGTGAATGACGAAAGGAACAGGAGGAGGGAAAGACAGCAAGCAAGCTGAAAATCATTAGACATTGCACTGTAGAATGGGTACAAAGACAGATAGTCTAGAGAGGGAAATAGCATTTTGTTGCTTATTTTATTATAAACTGCTCAATTTAATTTTTGTGTCTTTTTTTTTTCCATTTAATCTTTTTGTTATTCTGTCTAAATACTCATGAGTATTCCACTCATTTTACAATAAATTGTAGTTTAACTTACAGTTGATTACTCCTTGGAGTAACAAGGAAATTATGGAAAATACAGATTGAATTCTAGGAAATTCAATGTGGTTTGGAATGAAGAAACACCAAGTTTCTCAGCCCACATTTTTCCTTTTAAAAGTACAAATGTTTTGTCAATGAGCACTCAGATTGTACAGAGAAGGTACTTAAATATTATTAATTTAAATTAATGTTCCTCTTGTTTTCTTGATTTACTTGATTTATGCCACTTGATCTCTTATTTTCCTTTCTAGATCGATTTGCAGTATTAGCAAACAATAATCTCCAAATTCTTAACATCAATAAAAGTGATGAAGGAGTTTACAGATGTGAAGGAAGAGTGGAAGCAAGAGGAGAAATTGACTTTCGGGACATAATTATTATTGTGAATGGTAAGGAGTAAAGTTGATTAATTGACTTCATGCTTTATTTGATTATTATGGTTTATTTTAGCATATATCAACTTCTAAAAGACCTTTATTAATTTGGTTAATAAAATTGTCATGTCTGTTTAGCATTGGTTTCTTATGAATGTAATTACTTAATATTGAAAAAAAATCCACTGTACTGTGTAAATAGAATTCATTACTTTTAATAATATCAGTAAATATAAATATGTAAAGCATGGATCATTATTATTCATAATTTACAGAACAATAATTATTTCAAGATTTGAATTTCAGATTATAGTTATTCAGTTCAGTCTATTTTTCAGTGTTTTGTAATTCACTCTTAAAAAAATCCTTGATTTTTCATAATTTTCACCTTCACTGTGTTAATGTACTATGTGAGCTGTCCCAAAAGTCGCAGATACATTTTATTAACAGTATTAGTTTCAGATGTTTTCAAATTTTATTTTTTTGAGGAATAAAATATGTGAGGAGTTACCTGAAATTTGCATTATACATTTTATTAGTTTATAATAAACCTCTAAGAAGAAAAATCAATGAATTGAGACAATGTAGCATTTAACTCAACCTCTCTTAAACTCGGCATTGACCTGTTGAAAGATAACTATCTCTTCATATATTGCCTGGAAAGGACACTGTTCATAAAGGGCATTTTTTATCTCTGCAGTCTGCTCAATGTCAGCTTTTCAGTGAAATTCTTCCACAGTGTGTCTTAAGTTTGGAGTTTTAAATGCTTTGCCCTTGACTGGTCCTTCTCAGCAAACCCCGGGTTACATTATGAAGTCATTATGTAAGGTGATTTCCCAGCTAGTTTCAGCAGAATGAGCACAGGTATTTCTTAGTCCACATTGTCAAGCAGCAACATTTGAGGCAGAATTCTCTAGATTGTTGTAGATGATATATTCTGGTGCTGCATTACCATGACTCCTGGTTGTGTACATTTCCAGCAGTGCATCTGGTAGCAATTAAAATGCCAAATGAGATTTTCTTCTGATGCTATTTATGCACAGGGATATGAATCCACCTTCTGATTACCTTTCACTTTTTTCTTGTATTTATATGCAGCTGAACTGAGAGTCTGTATTTAACCAACAACATTGGGTTGCAAACCATGGTCCGGCTTCACATCATTTATTGCTGAATTATAAAAACAAATTTAGTCCTTTGTATATTTATTGTGACTCTAGGCAAGAATGTTAACACTCATCTCTGAATTGCAGTATTGAGAGGAGAAGGAGCTGTCAAATAAGTGATTGTGACATTCTTGGTCATGTAGAGTGACATCAATTAATAGCTATTTCCTGCTTCATTTATAGTAATAGATAGGTTTGCCTGCATATAGTTGAATGGATAAAACTTGATCCAAAATAGCTTTTAGAGTAGTATTAAAATTCAGAAAAAAAAAAATTGTAGTGTTTTTTGGTGAAAAGGAAAGCCTAGATATTAATTGTATTCAAAAAAATAAAAGGAAAAGAAAAAACAAAAAAGAAAGAAAAGAAGGCTCAGTCTTATAGGCTGCCAAAAGCTACGTGGCAGTATTTCCACTGCATCATCTTTTCCAAAAGAGAAATAAGTAATAATACTTACTTTGGAGGATAATCTAAGCTTGTGATAAAAAGAAAACATTATCATGAAAGTATTTGTATTTAAACATTATTCAAATTTAGAGCTTTATTGTTTATTTACTCATCTTGTAATAGTCACTGTAGAATGTACAGGAATATACAAGATCTATAATAACTGTATTTCTATAGTAAGAATCACAGAATAAGGTGAATTGGAAGGGACCAACAAGGAGCATCCAGTCCAATGAAAAAATTGTCCTGGCTTCTACTAAACCCGGATAGAAGTATGTAAGACCTCCAAAGCAGGATAAACTTTAACAACAGAATTTAGGGGTACATTATGAAAGCTGGCACACCATGGTTATTATAGTAGTCTGCTTTTTTTAATTCAAGTTTACATATAAACAGTTTGCAAATTTACTCAAAAATAATTAAATCTTGGAACAACGTTTGATATCAGGGTAATTTTTAATGTATGGAAGTCCTGGGGGACTTATAATGAGTAATAAATTGACAGCTGGGTTTTCTCTTAGATCTCTAATGTTTCTTTTCTACTTTCAATGCTAAAATTTTTGTAGCATTTATTTTCTAGTAATATTTACAGTGAGGTCTAAATGTCAGGATTTTCTGTGTTTACAAATGGTTGACATAGAAGAGAATGAAAGAATTCAAGTCCTCCTGTAAAGAAAATATTCTTGTTCTTTTTTCTCCTTTATTTTTTCCTACTCTTTTTTTTTCTTTTTTTTTTAAATATTTTTCCATAATGTACTACTTAGTTTTATTTTTTACTCTCTGAGAAGTTCCATAAATTAAAAGTCATCCTGATCTCACTGAAATTAATGAAAGAGGACTGTTTACACAGTTATATGGTACTGAGTTTTGCCACTCTGCTTTAAGTATGAAATGTAAGAGACTTACCAGAGTATCATCATTTCTCTCTTCTTCTTGTAGCTTTACATTTTAGATCCAACCTATGTACAAACCAGAATAAAAATAAAATTTATTTATTCCTTGAGAAATGATGAGTAAAATAAAATTGTACTTTTGAAAAGGGAAAATAATATTTCATTTCATTGTCATTGCAGTATCACTTGAAAGATAGAAGCACGTAAGGAATATGCTGAACCAGGTCACAGTCTGTAGTTCTTAGTGGTGAACAGTGAAGAACCTGCTACTTCTAGCAAAGAATTATCTCCTCATATTCCCAGCTATATTTCAAGGTCTAGACACTAGAATGCACTGCAAAATAGCTAAAATGCATTAAAAGCTTTCTAAGTAATGTTGCGAGGGTTTTTTATTGGAGATGGATAAATTCCTGTTGCACAGCAGAAGGGTTTTTTATGCTGAGTAATAGCCCATGCAATTTCAGATAGGAAAGATGTGGTCTGTGAAGCACTATAAAATACACCACTGAAAAGTATGAAAAGTACATAACAACACACAATTACTGATCATTGATAATTCTGGTATATGATTTTATATTAATTTGATATATTTAAGATTCAGATGTGAAAAGGCTTCTGAAATATTTGGTATAGAGCCACAACTGTTGGTTTTCAAGAGTGGGTGAGAAAAATCTAGTGGAGTGCAATGGAACACTACAAGCAAGTTCATTGGGATTGCCTGTTTCATCTTTTCACTAGTGAAGAGCAAAGATAAAAAGGATAACTGAGTCACTCTGCCATCTCACAGGATATTCTTGCTAGCTGACCTCTATTTTGTGGGGCTCTAATCTTTTCCCTTTCTTCTCACTTGTGATATTTCTTCTTCTCCGCCTATCATCCAGTCTGCTTGGATTGTTTTTGTTTGTATATTTCATGGAATCATAGGATAGTTTGGATGGAAAGGACTTTAAAACCATCTAGTTTCGAACCCCTGCCATGGGGTTTGAAACACGTGCTAGACCCCGTTGCTCAGATCTCCATTTAATCTGACCTTGAACACTTCGTATTTGCTTGTTAATTAATGAAAGCAGATATGTACACAGATATGTTAAATATCTGTTCTGTGAAATCCATTAATTGTTTTGTCTCAAATATTATTGCAATTTTTTCTGTTGGGTTCTGTTCTTTGCAAACGGTTACGATTTTATAACAGTTATAAAATATTATTTTTTATTATCATTAATGTTATAAATGTCATTATTTTTATGATAACTTCATCCCATCAAGAATAGAAAGCATGTGTCACTATTAGAACAAAATTAAATTCTTGTGAATAAAAGTAGATTGCATCCATTGGGCTCTATCACATTTGCCCTTTGGAAGCTGGAAGGGCTCTCATACTGCCCAGGAAGTATGCTGGAGCTCAGTAAAAGGATCTAAAGAAGCATAATCAAGAGTCCTGCATACTGATCCCTCTTTTAAAAACACTTGTACATCAGTGCGACATCTTACATCAGTACATAGTTTTATGTCTTATGTGCCTGTCCTAGTTTAGGGCGAATTTGGGAGAGGGAAAGAAGGGAAAAAAAAAACAAACCTCTAGATGGACCACCCCTCCCCTTAGCTGAATCGGGAT
>JAWWMU010000001.1:13081705-13143259 GCA_035048155.1 Cinnycerthia olivascens
TAAGCAAGTGGAATTATGTCTTGAATTTGATAAAGTTTTAATAGTGCTTTTGGAAGGATTATAATTATTGATCACAGCAAGTTAAGGGAATTGTGTTCAGTTTTAAACCCAGCCTCACCTTTTATCTCTGTGAGTTCAGTCATTTTACTTAATTTGTCTCAGGTTAACTGTTTGTAAAATGGGCAGGTGTAATAAAGTGACTTAATGGAAGCCTGTTTTCTGAATTCTCTGAATAACTGTGTATGGCTAATGGCCTCAGAGAGATGGTGTCAGATATTCTAACAGAAAATAACCATAGCGTTTCCTGATGTCTCCTTGCAAAACATTCTGAAGTATATTCACTATCCTGGAGAGCTGTGCAAAAGTATTGATAAAAAGGGCGGAAACGATTTTTTACTCCTTTCTGCTGCTGGATTTTTCACTTCATAGTGTAAAAAGTATATCCATGCCTGTTAAGGTGGTTCATCAAGACTGAGGACTTGTGTTACACGCATTTCCATGTTCTCCTGTCTTTGTTGCGTCTTAAAATGGGCTCTCACACCAGTTATTCACTCATTCAGCCTAATGAAGTTTCTTTATCAAGGCCTTCAGAATCTGGATTTATTCAAAGGTGGTCTTACAGTCCACTGCTATTTTAGTCCATTAAAATGTAGATTATCTCGACTTTTACTACTCTTGTTTCCTTTTTGGTTTCCAACAAACTGATTTTAACAGATCAGCTTCAGATAGGCCATGAGAAATAACTATATTTTAAATCAGATGACACTACTATTGAAGGGACTCATATCTCTGTGTGTTGACTATACGCAAGATGCTGAACAACAACAGTCTCAACCTTTTAGATCTTTAAGACAACAGCTAATGTGGTGAAGCTTGAACTATTTATGTTGACCACTTTTATTTCCAGGTACTGATGACATTTAGATTTGATCAATTTAAAATGGATACTTCTGAACTAATGTGTCAGTTTTTCTCAAAAAATCCTTTAGGGCACTTAAAAAATTAGTGACTTTGAAATACCTTGCCAAGAAGAAAGATCATCAAATTTAGTTGCTGGTCTATTTCATATATGTATATATTTTGTTGATATTTTGTGGACTAAGAGAATCAAATTAATTCTCCATTGAACTCATATCTCTATTGAAGCTGATATTAAAGTAAAGCATAACCTTCAGAGAGGCAATATGCTAATGGAATTAAATTAGACAAGATGAAAGATAAAGATCCTAATGTAACTCCAAGTCATGAACTGGAAATCTTTACTTCTGTGAATAGTCCTTCTGAAAACATTGTTAATGGCTGTGGAGATAATTTGCACTTCTACAATTTAGCTGGATCAATTTCCTGGTCTTTGCTGACAGGCCTTAGAATTATCTCACAAAAGAAATAATCCGCTTTAAGTATATTATTCGTATTTTCCTATTATCCAATATCAGCATCAATATCAACCTCTCTGTTCACTAGAGGGTCCAGGAAAATGCTCATAATCTCATTTCTGCTGAGAAGTTGCTATAGATATCAATGATTGTGAAAACAGGTACCTGGAAATTACTTCTAACCTTGAATATAGATTTTTGTCTCCTAAAAGCAATCACTAGGGGTTTTTTGGTTGTTTGGTATTTTTTATTGTTGTTTGTTTCTTTGTTGTTGTATAGTGGGTTTGGGTTGTTTTTTCTGTTTGTTCTGGTTTTGGCTTGGTTTGGTTTTCCTGTGAGACTATCTAATATGGAAAATTAGGCCTTTCCTGTCCTGTAAAACAATTTCTGTGATTTTCTTTGGAAAGGAAATGAACAAATATCATAATCATGTATTGAAGTTGGCAAATAAGTGAATTAGGATTATTTACAAAAAGGTGTTACTGAAGTGCAAGCTATATAGATATCAGGCGACTCTTACTAACAGCTACAATTCTCCCAAGAAACAAGCAGTATCCTCACTTTTAAAGAAAATATGATTTAGGAAAATATGAAATATATATAGTTATAATTATATGAGAATAAAATGGAAAACGTTGTTCAAATCTTGAAAAAAAATTAAATGTCTTAAACTAGGCGTATTGGATTGAATAGAATGTTTGAGTAATGTCCTCTTGAAAAAGTAGCTCTGTGTAGGCCAAGGAGCTCAAATGGACCAGTCAATCCTCAATCAGCTCTCAGAATGTTTGCAGATTTTATTATTTCTGAACCATGTGGTCACAGCTCGTTCTAACATCTGGAGACATGCCTGTTGTTAAGTTGTGGCTAGCCAACAAAAACTGAGAGGAAATAATTTGGATGGGTTCTTGATGTGCCAATAGGCTCTATGTGAACATAATTTGTTTTTTTTTATAAATTGCTACAATGTTACTACTGTGAACTGCAGCAGTTGCACTTGAAAAATATGCTTTTAGTGGTTTCTCACATAGAATATACAACCAATTTCCTTATGCCCTTCCTTGAATGTAAACCATATATTAGAATCCTATTCACAACCATTTTTCTAACATTAGGCCAATATTGAACATTCAAGAATAAAAGTATTATAGTATTTTTAATGCATATATATATATACATACATTTTAATCTGACAATTAAATTGTGATTTTTGAAGCTGGTGTAATAGCAGACTTTTCCCTCAAATATTATTTTCAATGTATTGATGCTTCCATAGCACATTGGTACTGGAACATAGTGGTTAATTTATACTTTTTTTTTTTAAAGGAATGGTAAACTTATTGAAGAAAATGAAAAATATGTTCTGAAAGGAAGCAATACACAACTAATAATAAGAGATATAAAAAACATCGATAAGGGTTCTTATATCTGTAATGCTAAAAACAAAGCAGGAAATGACAAAAAACAGACATTCCTTCAGGTTTTTGGTAAGTACTGCATACTATGGTCCATCTTTCCTTTAAAAATGTGAACAGTAAGGAAATAGATGTTAATTCACAATTTTCAATGAAATAGTATTTCTGCAAGATGCCTACTAATGTAGCAAAGTGTTTTCTGTATGATTTTACAGCTTCTTTTCTCCCTGTTGGCTACTTAAACCCTTATATCTGAATTTCATTTTGAAATGGTTATCTTCAGCATTTGCTTTTCTGCTATTCATATGCAGTACAATGGAGTGTTAAAACAGTTAATTCACTCTGGTTTTCATTTAGAAGTTGCCTGCTTGCAAGAAAACCAAGAGAAGAAAAGGGGGAAATTCTGAAAGGGGAAAACCCAGGTTATTTTTGACTTCTAAGCAGTGACAGTTTTTAGTAAGGCAATGTCATGCTGAGATCTCCTGATTTTTTTTTTAATTTATTTTTCTTGCTTGACTTCTATTTTTTAAGCGCACGTTGCAGATATAGTCACAAAAATATTATGTGCCCTGAGCTTCAAAGAATGAAAGTAATAACCTTAAAACTCTTACTTCTCTTTCTATGCTTCACCACCCCAACTGTGTTAATGATTCCCTCCTTTATATAGAACTGATAATTTATTTGAGGTTTTGTTGAGATATAACCTAGTGATAGTGTGTATATGTAAGTATGTAGAAAATGTCCCTCAGAATCACTGTGCAAGAAAAAAGGCTGTAACTTACTTATGAAAACCTACAAAAATGAATGTGTTGGGTTTTTATTACATTAAATATAACTTGTATTATAGAGAAAGATAATTTCTATTTGAACAAGTAAATGCCATACTTAGGACAGTGGAAATGATCTTCCAAGTTTAAAAAAAAATTAAAATCTAAATATTTAATGTTTAACATTAATTGCCAGCTGAAACTGATAATAATAATAAAAGTGAGAGAGTTCTAACGGGAGAGAGTAATCTGATAATTTACATTGAAGAGTAAATTGGATTGTATAATGCTGGCGTTTGGGGTCTGGGAGCCTGAGGCTGAAGCCATGGTGTCTGGTAAACATGGCTGTTTTCACGTACATCACTGTCTCCTCTTTGAGAAACTCTTTATGCTGTGTTGTCTCCAGCTCAGTACTCCAGGTGGGTTGCCTAACCATTGAGCTGTTTTTCTGAGGTACTTGAGAGTTATTCTCAATTTCTTTTCAAAGAAAAGAAGATGGAATAAAATTTTAAATTTTATCTCAGCCTCAAGAAATACAGCATCTTGGTTTGGAAAACTGAAATATTTCATTCAACTGTATTTCCAAACTTTAAAAAAAAATTAAATTAAAGGGATAGAAATTATTTTCTAATTTTGATATGGGTTTAGGGAAGTTTTTGTCAGAAATAACTGTGTGTGTTTCAAGTAATTTTAAATGTTCCTGGAATTTACTTGATTTTTGCCTAAAGCAAGGAAACTTTTTAATGAAAGGGATAGGGAAAAGGAGACACTACGTTAAGAGTGAGGATTTCCTGTATGTATTTTTTCGTCTTTTAGCAACCACTTTTCTGGGGACTTATGAAAAGCTAAATCCTAATGTTTTAATGGATACCATGACTTGGTTAAATCTGTTATTAACCTACACATCCTTAATGTTTCCCCTAAATTTCTTACATCTTTTCTCTCTTGCATGGGGAGTCATTTCATATGTTTAAGTTTCCACAGAGCTATCTAGAGTGTCTCCCACATCTCTGTCCTTAGTGGTTATAGCTAATTTGTAGTGGGGCAGGATTTTAATTTCTCCTACAATAAACTTTACTTTTTCACACAGAATAAATCTTCATCATACATACAGCCAATAACTACTTATCTTTTTTCCATTAAATGTATTTTAAAAAGTAGCAGTCTGAAAATGGTGAGGCAGGTGGCTGGTTATTATGGCTAAATAATACACAAATAACTAGTTTATGTTTAATTGACCTATTAAATTTCATTTTTCTCTCCCATTTCATTAGCTTATTTGTCTCACATGTCTGCTATCTTTAATTTTAATTTACAGTGCAAACTCCTTAGGGCAATGACTGCTGTTTCTACAACACAGCTCTGGCAGTATTGAAAGTCATAATAATAGTAATATAACCATAATGCAATAAAAATAATAGTACCATTATAGAATTCAACACTTAAACTTTCTAGAATGCAGGACTTTTGAATAGACATGCTCATCTCAGTGCCGTGTCATAGCTACATATTTAGTTTCCACACATGACCTAGATTCTTTAGTTTAACTTTGGGGTTTTTTTCAGTATCAATGCTAAAAAGCCTTTTTTATTCTGATATAAAATGCTTACTCTGACAATTTTTCTGCGGCTCTGATATATGTGTGGAAATCTATAAACATATACCCTACCCTCCCCAGTTCATCTGTATCAGTGCTTTGTTCTAAAAAGAGAGAAAAAAACGTTTCTTTTTTTTTCTCCTTTTCTGTTTTTCTTTTTTTGATTACCTCTGTCACCCTCTTATCTGCCATAGCTTTTTTCTGTATCATTAGCAATTACTATTTAAAAGATCTCATCTAGATTGATGCTTAGAACCTGTGCTAAGGTTTTTAATTCAAATTCATTTATGTTGGCTACTGAACAGCTTGAAACTATAGGTGTTCATCCTTGAATTCCTTAAAAATGTTCTTTGTATTTTTCTCTATTTGGTAGCTATCACTTTCACTCATACTGTTTAAATTTTTTTTGTTTTTTCAGTAGTAACTAGCCATATTTATATATATGTGTGTTTAGATACATCTAAATTATAATTTTCAGTTATGAAAGACCACATTTTTATATATATGGACAACTCAAAAAAAATTCCAAAAAATAACATAACAAGGAGCAGTTGATTTAAGATCAATAAATTCAATACATTTAAGCTTCCTACATCTTACTTTCTCCGGAGTAAAAATTCTTTTATTCATCATTCCTTCTCTAAGGAGATGGCAGAAGTCTTCATTTATGTTAGAATAAAAAATAATCAGACTAAAGGAAAGAAAATTAACTTTAATTAAAGATATATTCATGCTTAATATTAATAGTGTTTATATTCCTAGAATTTTCATTTTGTTTGCTCTAGTTGCTTATTTCTACTTTGCCACTCAAATGTGTGGTTATACATTTTGATGATACTTAGAGTTGAGATTTTCAACAAGTATTCTCCTTTCTGTACTTAGGTCACAGAAAGCTGCCTCTATATGCTTAATAATTCATTTTCCTAAAAAGAAAAAAGATTCTTTCTTTAATCAGAATTGATAAAAAAATTAGGAGTTCTAGAATAATTTAATTTGCAGTTCTCTATGATATAGGTGCTTCACCTATATAATCAGTGAGATCGCAGTCTGAAATACTTTATTGAAAAAGTATTTCATTGGCATTTCAGAAGGTTCTGACAAATGACTTCACAAAAATCAGATGAGGGGTTCCTCAAAAAGCATAACAAAAGACAACTTTGTACTTTATGCATAGTTTAAACACATACTATTTTTATTTTTTAGATGCCTTTTTAATTATAATCTGAATGTTGTATAATGGAAAATTTTTACAGCTTTATTCAATGTAGTTTTTATTGATTATTGTGAAAATATATGATATTATTACTATATTTTTTGTCATCTACCAGATAGGAGGAAATATAATGGGCCTCTCCTATCTCATCCCTCTTGAGTTTATTCCAAATGCTAAAATTCAAAACTTTTAGGTTAATTTAGTCCTTCAAATTCCATTCATCTTGGAACCAAAGAAGCTGTATTGTGCCTCTTAGATTTGGGTGAGGAGTTGTGTAAATTTTCTCCTTATTTTCAGTCTTAATGCTGCATTCCTTTAGTGCCTGGAGCATACCTTAATAATTTTCTTTTGGGCTTAGTAAGCAGATTTATATATGTATTTTAATATGCTTTTTGTGGTTCATTTTGTTTGTCATGAGATGCTATAATTCTATACATATATAGAAATTTTTCTTACTTAAATTCACTGATATCTCTAGAAGGAGAATCGCACAGATTTGTATATGGAGCTCTCTGTGCCTGCTCTCCCCAGATATTACGAAGTTCACCAATTTCAGCTTCACAAAGTACAACTCAACACTTACAGATGTAATGTTAAAAATTCACACGTTTTCTGTGTTCCTTTTTCCTCCTTATTACTTCTTCACGTTTTTGTAATCCTTCTACTTTTTAAAATAAAAATATCCAATCTGTAAAGACAGTGATAACAGTTGTCCCAGAAGACAAGTCTTAGACACCTCTGAGCATGAAGTAGTAATAGCATTTCAACATGTTTCAATAATACCATCCTAAGAGTCTCAGTTCGTAGTGCAGCATTTCATACTGGTATGTGTGAGAATTGTTATCATATAAGGAATCAAATTTCGGAAATCTCTTTCTTTGATATTTCCACGTTGGGTTCTAGCTTGTTTACTAAATTCAAATTGTAGCAGGAGTTTCCAGGAGGACAGGGTTGCAGTTTTGCCACCTGATTCAAATGTGTCTGTGCAGGAGGACAGCAGAAAGGTATGATTCCTCCTGGGATATATTAATCAAGAAATTAATCAGGCAGCCATACAGACATACACTAGGCCTCTCACCAGTACAGCCAAGTTTGTATCAATATTAAACTGTTTAAGATAATTCTTTTGGTGAGACATAAGCAGTACTATCTCAAGCTTTATACATGTGTTGCTTCCCAGGTCTGATGAAACTCTTTGTTAAAGGTATGAGTAGAACTACGTTAATTCAATAAATTGTGTAACTTTTCCAAAAAAATGGTTGTAAGCAAAAGCTTCAGACTGCTATTCATGTTCCTCATAACCTTTATGGGGAGGCTGTGTGTACACAGCAATGAGACAAATCCAGAATAGTCCAAGGAAGGCGTCTGAGAGAAACTTGTTTACTGGGGAAGTGTTAGAAAACTTAAAATCAACCTTCTTGGCTCAGAAAACAAACTTTTCAACCAGTAAATATTGTTTCTTTATTTGGAATCATCACTTTGTTCATATTTAACAATGCACGTCTAGTAATAATAGTTCTTTATCTTAAATAATTTTAATGAAGTTTAGCTCCTTTCTATGTTCAAGCATTCTTTCATTTAGGACAGGTCATTTAGCTTACAAATGTTTCAATTGCATACAACATCTATATTTCAATATTTTTGACTGGAGAAAGCAGCAACACCCTGAAGTCTTCCTGAATTTGCACTCCAAGGCTGTATTTTTATTTGCTTCATATTTTCTAGAATACTAAAAGCAAATACCAATTCAGTAGAGAAATACCTCATCAATTTAGAAAGAACAGTTAAAAAATTGGAGGTGGGAGGGTGAGGGAAATGGCTATTTTAGTATTTCTGTCTATATTAGTTTTGGCATTTTCAAATAGTTTTATTTACATAAACAAAAATGCATTTTAATATTTTTCACTGTCCAAAATGTCATTGAAAAGTATTCAAAGTGTCAAAACTTCTAGTCAATTGCAAGTTATGACTTGTGACCTACAAAGATGAATTAATTAAATAATATCTCCCATATAAACTCTCTTCTTCCAAGTAATAGCTGTCAGTGAGATGTATTTGATGATTAATCAGTGCTTATTCCTTTAAATGTCAGGTACTCTTGTCTAAAATGTCAAGCTAAAACTTTTTGTCTTGTAGTGATCCATTTGAGGAAGGTCTTGAAGGAATTCAGAATAAGTCTAAGGTTAAGAATTATTTTTGTGTTTTGGAACATGCATCAAATCTTGAGCAAATTACATTGTTTGTCATATTGTACAGATGGGGAACTCATTTTGATGGAAATAATTATAAGTTTTGAGAATTTTTAGTATGAAATACTATATATGATCCCTCTAAAAAAAAAACAAAACAAGAAAAGCTTGATGTTTGCTATATCTCTTTCCTTTTTTCCAGGAATTAAGATATATCAAAGGAATGGAAGGATGGAACAGATTATTTTGTAGCTAGGTGATATGGCTATAGAAATAGAGCACCTGAGTGCCAAGGTGAAATATTTCACAGGCATTTGAATGATCCTGAAAGTGAGAGCAATAATTAAAGTTATTTTGAAGTTTAATGTAATTATCTCTTATTTCTGATTCTGGTGGCTTTTTTCAGTTTTTCCACTGACATCCCTTTTTGTACCACAGAGGAGTTTTGTATTTTCTTGGCCAAATTGATATCCTGGTGTTAACGATTTGCTTGCTACCTTATGCTGCATTCAATGTATCTGGATCCAGTTGACATTTCAAGAATTCCTGATCACTCAGAGTGTTTTCTTTCTTCACATGACCTCACTCACCATATATTATATATTAATGAAGGAAGATATTAGTTCAGTGCTTTCTTAGGTAAAATACTACTTGTTTCTCATCTCTATGAAGTAAACACACAATAGTTTATTCATAATAGTCAAGGATGAACAGACAGTAGAGAAGCAACAGAAGGAATATGGAGAAAAGGAATGAGAAGTGAGACTAAGAATTGTGTGGAGGGAATGGATAAAAGGTAGGTGATTTGCCTACAGATAGCAAGTTTGAACCTGTTTTTATTATTCTTCTTGGTGATGCTGAATGTAGCATCTGTGTGACAATGCTTATAAATGAGGAGTCATAAAATGAAGCAGGAGACTGGACATAAAGAAAACACCCCTTACCAACAACAGGCTGCTGAGAGGTTGTCTAGTCTCTCTTCTTGGCATTTTTTAAGATAGTGCTCAACAAATCCCTAAGCAATGTGACCTAAACAGGGTCTGTCAATGCTGTGTTGATGAGGGGGGTGGTCAAGAAGCTCTCCTGGTGCCCATTCCAATCTGGATGATTATTATTCCCATTTTGATCCATGAATATAAGCCAATATTGCTGTTCTGCATAGCACACAATTTAATCACCCCACTAGAAAACAGATTACATCTCTTTATTTTCTGTTTCATAAGGAGTACATTATGGTAGTGCTTCCTCAAAAGCAAAACTCAGAAAAACTCTTTAGGAAATACATTGCTTTCAACAAATGTACTTAAAGTTGGTGACGTCAGTCTTAAGAGCTGCCACATTTTAATTCACTCATGTAAATTTTATTCATTGCTTTTGTGTGTAAACATACTGAATCATATTCTTATTAAAGGATTATATGTTGGATTTTCCAGAGGGATGATTGTCTTCTTCCATGTATAAAGGGAATACGTTCAGAGAAACTTAGTGACCATTATACATGAGGTAATACATAGGACCAAAACATTTTTAATGAAGATACTTGAATGTCATGGAAGAGAGTAATATTCTATGCAGAGTACTAATACAGAGTTCTGTACAGATAAATCCTTGATGCAAAAGTATTCACAAGTAACCAGAAATTGTATTGTATGTATAAATAACCTGATAAGGTACAGTATAGATTGAAAGATGTAGCTGCTATGTAATTGAGGCTATAAAATGGAATGATTTGAAGAATGCAAACAATATCTGATTTTTTTTAAATGTATCTTACCACCAGTTTACTTGGTAAGTAAGTAAGTAAGTATGAGCACCTTTGTATCAGAGGACTCTTCAGTTCTCCATAGTGTTAATACCAGTGAAATGTGTTTGTTTCTGGGAGATTTTTTTAATTCTGTAATTTATGTAGGCCAGTGATACATTGCTAAAGATCAAAGTCAAATTATGGTAATAATTCTTATTTTTTTTCTGAATAATATGCCCTTGAAGATGAACATGAGTTATTACAGAATCAAAGAATACCTGAGACAGGAAAGCACCTCTGGAGACCATCTAGTCCAGAGTCAGACAGAGTAGGCATCTTGGGACAAGTCTAGCTGGGATTTCATTGTCTTCAGGGAGGGAGACTCTACAGGCTCCTGGGCAGCTTCTTCCTAAGGGGAAAAAAAGTACATAAACACAGCCATCAAGCCAGTTCAGCCAGGACCCATCCCACTCACCCCAGCAAGGGCGCAGGATGTTCAGCAAATGTGGAAGACAGAACTGGTTGCTGTGCAACTTGAGGTCAGAAAAGTTAATTGCTTTTATAGATAGTAACATTAAAACTTGAGTTAATAAAAGAAACAGCAACCAAAAAAGGTGGTTTTAAAGATAGATTTTAGTATGACATTCTTCGTGCAGGATCAGTAATGCAATGTGTATTTTTAACAGTGCAGCCTCAAATAATACAACTTAAAAATGAAACCACATATGAGAATGGGAAAACAACCCTCATCTGTGAAGCAGAAGGAGAACCTGTCCCAGAGATTACTTGGAAAAGGGCCATTGATGGAATTACTTTCTCTGAAGGTGACAAGGTAAATCAACCTCCAATGTATAAAATAAATCTACCTCCAATGTATAAAATATCTAAATATGTATTGTCTGCCTAATCTTCTCCTTGTAAGCAGAAAATTAATTTAGAAACAGATTAATTCTAGATTCCTCTGGAATTAGAAGGACTTGCTACTTTCTAAGGCAGTAAGAGAGACATGGAGATTCTAAATTTTAAATTTAAACAAAAAGAAAAAGAAAAAAGCAATTAAATGCTGAAAGGCAATTAATCTCTGTAGCCTAAATTGTCATACATAATCCCTACTAATGGTTTCTATTTCATCTTGATCATTATGGTTACACATAACCCTTCTTCAGAATATTTGAATTCTGTCCAGTAATCCTCAAAATACAGTGGAGCTTAAAGATATTTTAAATTAAAGAAATCTGAATATTTCTTAGTTCTTTATTTCCCACTTCTCCTTTTCTCTTCCAACTTTTTCCTATCACAGAGGACAAACTGAGCATATTTTCCCACTTTGGGTCCCCATTTTAATATTTTATTACAAAACTAAGTTGAGTAGAGAAAGATTGCAGTATGACAATGGAGAAAGTCGGTGTGGGAAAAAGAATTGTAGTTAGGGGGAATGGTGAAATGAAAAGGGAATGGTGCAATGCAATTCCTGACCATGCATATAGCAAGCTGTGTTTCTAAAGAGTTCTTCTTTTTCCCATTTTAATAGTTATTTTAGTATTTGAGCAAGTAAGTATTTTCTTCTTCACTTCCTGACATAGACTACAGAATTTCTCTGTAGTGGTTGAAGTAAGAGATACTATCTTTCTGGATATCTAGATAATTATGTAGCAAAATACCTTCTTTTTGCATATTCGTAGCTGTTGCTTAAAAAAAACATACGAGTGAAAGCCTAGATAACAATTATGCTATGAAGGGAATTAGATATGTAGTAAATCACATAATTTTTAGGGAATTGCTGTATATTAAGGAATATATATTTTAATTTTTTGTGTTTTAAAGGAGAAGGTGTCGTCTGGTCTAGTCTCTGACTTGATCTTTCCTGGAATTGAGGCAGTTTATGAGAGGCTCTGTCTACCATTTTCCTGTTCTGTGATTTCTTCTTTGGAGCAATATAGCAGTATTTATATATTATTTTTTTTCTAATAGTTTGCATTAAGACAAAGCAGTTTCTCTCTTCCTTAAATATTTCAAGTTAAAGGTCATCTTTCTGACTCGCAGACTATGCTCTGTTCAAAGGTTACAAATGTTAGCCTCTCACTTATGTTTGAAATGTTCCCAAAATAACTTTCTATAAAGGATATTGAAAATGAGAGAAAATAGCAGAAAGAAGCTCAAAAATGTTGTTGCAGCTGAAACCTGAAATTTATCCAATGCTTGTATAAGACAGTCTTATATTCTTAATTCCAGCTGCAGGTGTTTGAACTGATGTGTTGCTGGCGTATTCTCTGAACTGTGGTTCAACTCAGTAATAGTGACAATCAAACAAAAGTCTATATTCACTTCCTACTGGTGTGCTGACAGACTTTATATGTGGAAGATAAAAAGAATGAGAATAAATACAGTTATGTGGTTTCCTTTGTTCTTGCCAAAGAAAGAACTCTGTGTATTGCTCAAGGGAGAGTTTTTGCTGAATCTTGAATAAATGTTCTGAAATAGTGAATATGTCCTTGACCTATAAAATATGTTACTATGTTTGCCCTGTGGTCCTCCTGCTCTGGGTTGCCAAAAGCTTGACTTGTGCTTTCCTACCAAATTAGGTGAATAGGGGACTGGAAGTGATTAAATTATTGAATAGTTGTTAAATAATACAGCAGTGTTTTGCACATAGAAAGAGAAGGAAAATGTGAATTGAAGAAATTGAGGGGGGGGCAACATAGAACATAGTCTTAAATTGAAAATATTACTTATATATGACAACTTTTAAAGTAATGCCCCATCATGCAACAACATTAATTATGCATAAACATAAAAATTATTGTCTTTATTCAAGAGATTCATATTTTGAATTTTTGGGCCTTTTTTTTCTTGATATCAACTGCACCTTATTCAACCGCACACTGTTGAATTAAGAATGTCTTTAGGGGATGATTTTTTAACAGAAGATGGAAAAACTGCTCAAGCAATAATATTAATGATCATTAAAAGAACACAAAGTGCTGTTCTTATTTTTTTTATTTTACATTTATTAACTTTAATATGTAGCTCTTCAATCATGTGGTTCTTATTTCTTAAAAATATAAACATACCTCATGTGAATAAGGAATACTACTGAATGTGAGATCCTTCTGAGCCTGTATGAATTAAAAATGTTTTCTATCCAATGATAGATCTTAGACTTTCCTGATAGATTTTCCTGAGTTTTGAATTTATTGTGTCCAAAAGAATGGAAAAAAGGCACCACAGTCATAGATCAAAGAAGTAACCCAGCTGGGCTTAAGGAGTATAACATTAATGAGTATGAGCTCTGTAATTATCTCTTTGGAAAATACAGCTTTGATAGAGGATTTTCAGTGCCTCAGAAGTGTGTATTTGAAAGTTGAAGCCAAGTGTGTTCAAACCAGAAGCAAAGAAGCCTTTTCTTCTCTCCTTTTATCAGTTAGCTTTTAGCACAATCTGCCACACCGTGTGTGGTCTCTCTTCCACTAAGAATTTGGAACAAAGGGGTCTTTCCCTCTCCTCTGACTTCTCTTGAAAGTTAAATGAAAAGTTTTCCAGGAGGTCACATTAGATGACCTCTGTAATCCTTCTGTGTCTGTACAGCCCATAAATACAAGGGGGGGTGGGTGAGGTTTAATAAATGAATGGCAATGCATGCTGGAAGGTGTTTGTCTCACCATTAAAGGTGTAAAGATGGAAATGGAGGCTTCATCCAAGGCGACAGCTTCATCTGCTGTTTCAGTGTCAAGCTAAAGCTCTCTGCTTGGTGCACGTACTCTGCCTCTGCCCTTCCAGTCCCCGACTCCCCAACACAGCCTGTCCTTGCACTGATGTGCCAACCTGGCTGTGCCCCTTTCAGCTGGGGTTTGAAATGGCACATTCCCACAGACCACTGTGCATCCAGCAGGCCTGGCCCCTTTCCCAGTAAAAAGAGGAGGCAGGAGAAGGGTTGCTTTTTTTAGAACGGAAGGAAAGATAGTGATTTGATTTGATTTGGCATAATTGGTCATGAAATGGATTTTGGACATGCACGTACATCTCTACACACATCCCTGAAGGACAGCACATCCTGATCGCTGATACAAAATTGTCACTGATTCCTGTCTACACTGCAGAAGTGTGAGGGTATAGTTTAATGCCCCACTTTCATAGTACTAATTCTAGCAGAAATAGGAAGGCTGATCAACATTATTTGTAATTACCATTTCAAGCCCTGCTTCAGAATATAAATCACAATAACAGATGGAGCTTGATAGGAAACAGTGGCTCCACTGTATGCAGCTTGTGTCCAAAAAGGCATATGCTGCATACCCTGAGGAATTTATGATCTAAGCACATGAAATGAATGAAAGCAGCCAATACAGAGAGGTCCCAGCTCCAACTTGTGTGTTGGATTTATGATAGGATTTTATACTCTATTTTTTACTGTACTTTGTACTCTATTTCATACAGATTCATTCAAGTTTCTTAAATACCTTATGCAATTCTCCTTGCACCCCTTAAAAAAACCCAACCTGTGATTTTTAATTTTATAATGAACACTGCAGAAACAGTTTGACTTCTGCTTTCTTCCATTGCGATAATAACCTGGTTCTCCCCGTGAAATTTCCTGTGACATTGTTTCAAAATATTGCAGCGTTCAGACTAATAATTAAATTATTTTCCAAGTTTTAATTCACTTTGTATTGGCATGCAAGTCATAAATATTTGGAGCTTGTAGAGTTTTTCATAGTTTTTGTGAGCAGGCAATAGGCAAAGGTAATCCGTTTCTTGAAAGGTCAAGTCTATTTTTTCCCAAGCCTATTAACTTCACTTCAGCTATTACCAATGTTAATAAAAAGAATCTGACTTTTTTTACTCCCTGTTTATGTTGGTTTTCCCTGAGCAAAAAGAAGTAGTCTTACAGTGTCAGTGAAATATGTCGTCCTTCTTTATAAAATGTGAGACTTGTTAAATTCTTTTTCATCAAGGATCAGGTCTTTATTTGAACTGAATCACAGAAAAGAGAGATGTTTCTAGGGTATTTTAATTGATTCCAGGAAATATCTTTATTTTTCTGAGCTATCCAAATCCTGCTCTTTGTGATTAATTCCCCTTTGAATAGCTGGGAAATATACAAGGCCAATCTTTTCGCTGTATTGGAGAAAAATTTTATAACCTGTTTCACCTACATATTGTGTGAAAAGCTTGTACTTACAATGTCATAGAATGTTTTTGTTGTTGCAATATTGGCACAGGCCTGCAAACCAAACAATTTATGTAGCCAGCCACAATTGTGTTTGATTATGCAATTGAAACGCTCTGAAACAATTCAATCAGGCATCAAAGTTCTCTTCTATTTAGTTTTTAAGTCCCAAATAAATTTTAGTGGGCTTCACATATTAAAACTATGAAGTTAGAGAGCAAGAATATTGTGTCTGGAAGAAGTAAATAAATGAACTTGACCAACAGGATCACTTATATGTTAGGCACTTAGTGCTGTTAAGAATATAGAGATTTATACTCTGTGACATGAGCAAATGAAGGGCCATATATGAGCATGTAGAATTTCAGGGGCCATCTGATCCATGGAAATCTGAATACATTTTGGAATTCCTTCATCTATCTCTAGTTTTGGGAGATGACAGTATTTGAGCAAGAAGATTAATTTTGCAGGAGTAGGATTATATTCAGTCAGAAAGGAAGAACAGCTTTCTTGGGTGACCTGAGGAAGTAGGAAACCTGAGCCAGTGTGGGTATTTTCAAGTTCTCAAGTAGCTTAATCAATTGCTGAGCTCCACACACTCCTTTAGGAAACAGTATCTACAGTGATGTGTAAATGAAGCCAAAAATTAAGCTAGTAATTATTTTGAGATAATGGTTGTATTGACAGCTCAGTACTAAATATTAGCCACACAACCAGAGGGGCCTTTGTTCCTCTTTTGGGAGAGAAGGTAAATTATGTGTTACACAGAGTAGATCCAAAAGCCTGTACATACACAGAGATAGATGTATTTGTGTCGTGTGGGTGGCTGTCTGTACTGGTTCAGAATTCTGCCATTTCTCTACATTTTTATTTTGGTAAAACCTTATGGTCACTTTCTACTGGGAAAGAATTAAGTAAGCAGAGACAAAGTTTTTGATTATTTAAAGGAGATGAAAGGGTAAGAAAATGTAAAATTTATTAACTCTTCTGTATTAAAAGCTTAAACAACCTAGGGAAAGACATTAAAAACATGACTAATTTAAGCAGTTCTTCAATGGGATACCTTAAATTAAGTTCAAATTTGTTATCTGTTCTGTAAGGGGATATTCTTTTTCCCACTTAATTTATATTAATCCATTTGCTTCTGTACTACCTATGTACCAAATACATATTTTTTTATTCTATAGGTTGCAGTGCTCCATTCACTGGCTGAAATAAAGCCCTAAAGGCTTGGAAATGGCATTTATTTCCCATCCAATATTAGTTTTTGCCATTTAGTTATCAGTGATGATACTAGGTCTGTTACACTAATGAAGAATGAAATTATCAGGGAACTTTTCATGAACTAACATTTTCTACAATACCAGTGCAGCTTGGATTGGAATATTCATTCATTTCTTTTATGACCCAAATTGTTATTTCACGAGCTTCAGCCCAAGTATCACTTGTGTTATTTAATGATTTAAGAACGTCCAAATAGCTGTAGTTTTTCTGGTGAAACAGAGAATTCTCACCTAATGATTCACTAGATAATACATCCATGCTTTAGAGACTGGAGTAAGCTGGAGTCATTATTCCCTGATGTACTACAGGACCTTCTAAAGACACTTAAGAAATGTTGCATTTCCTACATTCTGCTTACGTTGGGAGCAAGCACAATCAGTGGCACAAACTGAAGTGCAATGCTGACAAAAATATGTTTTATGCTATTAAAATGTTTGCAGTTTTCCTGACCTGAAAGATAGTTTGAGTACCTGTATATATTAGGAGAATTTAAGTCTTCAGAACTTTTGGAAAAGCTAGGACGAAAGCAAAGGCCTGTATTCAATTTTTCAATCCCTTGTTTGTTTTTCTTTTTAATCTAAGTTCTGTGTAATAATTAGTTCTTGCTAATTTGTTAATGTCCTTAGTATGCTTATAACAAACCCCCATATTTTCCTGTCACATTCTCACTGTGCAATCTCAACATGTGTTTCTACTCATAAACTTTTTTTTCTTACTAGTACCAGTTCTCAGATTTCAAACACAGCGAAATTATGATACTTTGATAGGACAATGATAATGTACCAGTGAATGTCTTGCTAGTTAGAAGGCTGTGAAACTTCATCTAAAGCATAGTGAAAGAGTCTTATTTCTGTACATTGGGAATAGTAAAGACTCTTTGCACCACCCCCTTACTGACAGCTTATAAAATTCAGCAAACAGTATTTCTTAGCACTTTTTCTTAGTTTTGATTCATGGTCAAAAGAACTCCCATGTTTGCATGGGGTCAATATGTGTTATTAAAATTTCTAAGTGTTGCATAAATAATGTTATTAGCAATAAAATAATTTTTTACCTTTTTATAAATTCCTGCTTGTGCAAATATAGTTGTAACATTTATGACAAAATTCAATTAATCAATAACATGTGGAAATCTTTACTGTAAGATGATCATCTAACATGCTTTAATATGTCCTATAGGTAGCCTACATATAACATTAAAGTCCTCAGGATTATATAACTTGGTTAAAGGGCTGTTTCTCATACTTTTTTTCACTCATTTGTCCTCCTTTTCTTCCTCACCTGGAAAATTATTACTTTCCTCCAGGTCCCAGTCTTCCCTCCCAATTTACCTGCATACCAGAGAATTCTAAAGCTGTGACTAATATTTCAGCTGTCATTAATTTATCCACATAATCTCTTCAATTAATGTGTTGTTACAGATCTGTTTCTTCAATGACATACTAATACATAACTTCTGATAATTAATAATATATTCAGTTTCCTAATGTGTACAGCTAAGTCAGGAATCCTGCAAGCTGACTGAAAATGAGAAATTGACTGGCTTAAAGGTTTTATTTCTCAGCAAGACTTTCCCCAGAAGAAAGATACATGGATGCTTGTGCTGCCATGTTGCAATCTCTGCTTCCCAACTTATTTCAAACTCTAGTAGCACAACATTTTTCCCTAATAGCAAACATCCAATTTAGCTAATATATCCAGCATTAGCTTTTATTTATATCCATATTTATCAATATAGACATATAAACAGAGAAACTGAGAACTGTATTCAGGACATCAATTAAATAAAATTACTTGAAAGCAAAAACACATGCCCTTTCAGTTGTGTCCAGCTTACCTCACTTTCTCCATTTTGCTTGCTACTGCAGTAATTTGCTTTTGTTTCTTCAGTTGGAAAAATGCCCTCCAGAATTATCAGGGTTTGTGAGCAAAGACTTTGTGATCTTTGAGGTTAGAATGTGTCCAACTGACAATTCCCTTTACCTTGTGACTCAAGCTGTGCCTCTTTCTGGCTCTCTGTGACTTTCCTTCCCCTAAGGATATATGTTGCTTACATATGCCCCTGCATGTCTATGTCTTAGCCCACTTTCCAGACAAACTTCCTATCTGCTGTCTAGCCATAATAATTTTAGTAAAATATACTTCAACTTTACAGTAAACTGGGAGGGATCTCAAGCTACATACAGCTACTGAACAACCCAGAAACTCAAATCATTATTTGTTTTTGGTTTATCTTTTTTTTCACTCTCTCTCTTCTTTCTTCTTTCTGCATACCCTCACTACATCAGTTATCCCTGCAACTAAACCTAGACTTTGTCAAGGTTTGAATATGAATTCTGTGAAAATGAAATGAATGTTTATATACATGAATTAAGCTATGTTTGAAATTCTTGCAGTAGTACTAATTTTATAGGTTGTCATACATTATAGCAAAGTTTCATGGGCAAGGGGTAATACAAGCTGTATATATCTAAGAATTTGTTATTGGTCCAAGTAATATCAGTTTAAACAAAATAAACAAAGCAATTATTCTTAGTTCAGTTTTAATTACTTGAACATTTTAATAAAAATTATCAAAGAAATAAAAGGGAAAAATACCCCAACACTATAGTTAAAATTGTTATTCAAAAGCTTCCTAGTTTTCTTTTCCTTGTTTTTATCACTCAGACACCAGAGCCAGGCTGACAGTGCTTGTTTTCCTTTAAACAAAAAAAAAAAAAAAAAAAAAAAACCAACAAAAAAACAAAAAAAAGAGAAAAAAAGGGTAAAAAAACCCCAAAAAATAATAGAAAAGGATTGACAATTCATGATCCTGCCTTAAGTCAGCTTCAAGTTGTTTTTGTCCATTTTGTAATGCAGTAAGTTGACATGTTTTGTGTTCATGTGTTCCCAGTCACAGGTCTTTGGTTTCTTTCCTTTTTAAGTTTTCTTCAAGTTTTCAATTTGTGGTCACTGAAATTACAGAACAAACACCTCCAGTCCCAAGTTACAATAAGATTTGATTGTTTAAACTAAGATGCAATTGTATAGTATAATCATTATTTTTAGTTTTATATGAGGTCTTTATTGAATAAGAACATTGTACTTAAAGGTCTTCTTCCTGAGAATTTTGCTGGCCTGAATCCATCTGAATCACCTATTTTAACGTCATCAAAGCAATGTTGGAGTAGATTCAGATCAGCAAAATTCTTAGGAATAAAGCCATTAAATACAGTATTTCTGAGTGACACAGGATTTCTTATTAAAGTGCATATGCAATTATTAGAGTTGTAGTATTTCTGCTATACTTATCATTATTTATCATGGCTAACACTGATGCTTGTTCTACTCTATGAGTTTATTTGATACATGATAATATTTTTGCCATTAAAAATCATCAACCATTTCTTTCTTGTGATTTGCATCATTGAGATTTGTGATTTACATCTAGGATTTGCATCTTTAGCAGAAGTAATCATGAATGGGTGCTCATAATTTTTTCTCTCTTAAATATTTTTATTACATGTTCATTGTTGAGTAAAAACCAGTGAAGGAAAGATGTTCAGTTTTCCATTTCATGTCTTAGTAAGTGTTTAGTGTCAGGATTTCATCTGTCGTCTCTTTGCATAATGACTTATGTTTGAAAGAAATGCCAGCATGAATCAATGAAATATATCAGTTCATAATTTTGAAAGGTTGTATGAAGCATTCAAGAACACATTTTTTCCTGAGACTGTACATGCTGCTAACCTGCATAGAACCTGCTGCCATTTACAATCTGAATTCTATAAAAGTAACTGGTGTGTCTACGGCTGAACAGAAAATCAAAACAACAGTATTTTTTCCTTCAACATTAGGTTTTCTTGTGACTTCCCTGGTTCTACACTATAGATCTACAAACAATTGATGCTTCAATAATTTCTTTGTGGAAAAAGAAATTCCTAGAAATTCAGGAATTTGCATCATGCTGACATGTATGATTCACAAGCTGAAGTTTTAAAATATCACAAGGTCTCCTATAAAAATCACTGAAGTCCAAGACACTGCTGTAGCATTATTCTGATTCACTGGACATTAAGGCATATGCACATAGCAATACTCTGGAATTTTCTGCTGTCTCCAACAGGTGCATGGATAGAATACATTTACCTGAAGAGAATGGGAAATATTGTGAATATACCATCCATAATCCAGAAGGGAGCTTCCATCAGCTTCTACACGATGATGGCTGTTGTGACTTAACAGCCCTTACCCTCATCATCAAAGGTAGATTTTCAGACTAGGAATTGCTGGTCACATACATTTAAGAGACTTCTGGAATTTTATCATCATTTAGTATCAACATGTCAGGTTGCAAAAGTTCTTACGTTTCATGCTGCTTCAAGAAACATTTTCATGGGCAATTAAGATCTGCTTAAATCTCACATATAAGAAGCATCAGCCTGAAGTATATGACCTCAAGTTACCTCTCATGTGGATGCAAACACAACCTGAAATCAGCAAACTTCCTAAAAAATCGTTATTTGTGAGATTCCAAAGATGATTCTGTTAATCAATATTTGTTTTCTCCTCGAAAATTCAGTGATGTGTACTGGAAACATGACCAAGACAACATAATGAGTTGGCAATTTTTAATAATTTGATCCAAAAAAGGAAGAACTATGATTTTTTCAATCCTCCCCCCTGCAGTATGAGGATATTCAACCATGTGTGTCTGAAACAGATCCTTTGCAGGAAATTTAAAATACCTGTGGCTTTTACTCAAGTTACATGTTGTTACAATGACTGTTCTTCAGTATATTGCTCTATATTTTGCAAAAGAATAAAACTATCTCTATTCTAAGCTACTATCTCTTCATCTTTTCTGTGGTTAATATATGCAGTGCACAAGGTGTCAGACTATATATTTGGTAAATTTGACAGGTAAAACTGACCTGCAGCATTTGTACTATGGACAGTGATGGCACTTTGCTCCTGAATAAGCTTTAAACATTAGAAGAAAAACAAATAAAAGTATTTCAACTTGCCTAGCTTTTCAATGAAGGGATTGTTTTGCTTACAGTCTTGCACTTGGACTTCAGGGATTGAAGGAGTACTTTCACAGCCAAATGGTAAACTCTAGGAGGGAAGTCAGCTGCTATAACCATCCAAGCAATATTACTAAAATTCAGTTACAAATGAGTCACCAATTTCTGCAACTGTTCTTACTTTCCGTTCTTGTTTTCAGCCAACTCAAAATGCAAGTTTTGGCAGCCCTACAACTTCATCTCATTTTGTTCTACTCTTCCTCAGTGGGAGATGGAACAATGGCTGATAAATCAAACTCATCCACTAACCACACCATCCACCTTTGCCCAAGTGCAGCTTTCTACAGTCAGTAAATGAACCAAAATTTCTGAGCATTGTAATTAGCAAACTGTCACCTCCTGAAAAATTACACTGATTATACTAAAATGGCAGTGGAATTTTTTGGAGTTTGAAAACTCCATAGTACCCAAAGAATTTATTCCGTTCCAGAAGTTATCTTTGACTCCACGTGGATTTTGTTGTCCCATCACATTCCCATCCTCTCTGTGAGAAATTTAGACTTATCATTGTTCTGATACTGCCTTGGGAGCTCTGGTTCTTGACTTTGAAGCTGTGCATAGACCAGTCAGGTCAGCATCAACTGATCAGCCTTTGGGTATATTCATATGTGGAACTACAAATTATGCAAGACATTCAGGAAGCAAGAGTATGACAGAATAAGTCAAGGAGTAGAATAACATGTATAATATGTCAAGAATTTTATCAAAACCAAAAATATATATTTAATTTTACAGAACCTGTAGCACAAATCTCAAATTCTGCAATACCTCTCATTTTTTAATTAGCATAGGAGTCATTTGTGTTTAACTACATATTATAAGTAAGAATACTGCAAGTACAGAAAATTTTCTTTTTATTTTTTTTCCACCGAAAGTTCCTTTTTACATGGCATCATTTTGGATAATTTTACTTGCAGATCTTTATAGAAGAGTTTTCTTAAACAACTGCAGAGAACTAGATTGCTATCAGTATTCAAAATAAAAGGGCTTTCTTGTTTCCTAATTTAGGGAATGTGCTTTCTATGTGGATAAAATCACAAAATGACTTTACCAAAGTAAAACATTTTTCAAAGTCTCTACTGAAGATTTTTCACTTGTATTTTAGCTTTATACTAGTGATGAAGTTATGGGGGAAAAAAAAAAAGCCTAAAAACTCCCACTTTTATTTATGATTTCTACAAAATTCTCCGATGAACATTAAGCATGAAAAATACTTATTTCTTTAGATTTTATTATGATTTATTGAATTCTAGAGACTTTGTCATTCTTCCAATGTCAAGAGTGTAAGGGTCTGTTAACATAATTGTTATTTCCAAAGAATAAGAAAATCTATATGGAATTGTCCTCATGTTTTTGAGACCTCAAAGATTGTTCATTCTCCATGGTGGGAGGAGATACTGAGGAATGCAGTGAATGAGCAAAATCAAACGAGTGTTGGGCCACAGAGATTATTCTGGTTGTCTAGGGCTTTGTTCTGTCACTTTTATGCTTATTATTTTTATTAAAAAATTAAATAAAATACAGATTCAACATCTCTCATGCTATAACATTTGAAAAGAAAAAAAAATGTCACAATTAAATAAGTATCCATTATTATTTCAGGTAGCCTTGAGAATTGTTAATTTATAGAGATTATATTTTGATTTTGGCCATTGGCAGCTCCAAAACTTGCTCCCTGGTGGGGATTTCTCCTTAGGATTACTGGACAAGTTCCTGTACCTGTGTCACTTTCTTTTCAGATTTTGGTGTGTTATGGTGCCAGACATAGAACTGTGTGCTCTCCATAATTAGTGCCGGAAAGAAATTAACCCCAGAAAGGTGTTACCAATGGTTATAAAGTTCTGCTTTGTCAATTTATCATAATTTTAATAATGTCCTTTACAAGAACAGAAAAATGTAAATAGTGGGGCTTCAGTTTTTGCTCTAGGTAATGCTGCATATACGAATTTTGTCCCAGTTTCTTCATTGCTCTTTGCCATACTCAACTGCACTGTTATTGTGATTTTTTGCCATCACAAGACGTCCTTGAATCATTTACCTAGATCTCTCTTGTGTGATTTATACCTTAAAAAAAATATAATAAATACAGCCACACCAATGTTTCTGAAGTCCTTGTGAAACTTCACCATACTAACTAGCATTTTCATTTGCATGTGATAATTTCCCGCATATTCTGGGAATCCTCTCACGGATAGAAATGCCTGCATCAAAACATTTCCTTTCATTAATTTGTTTATTTAATTAGTTGTTTCTTTGTTTGGTAACGGAATTTTCTTTGTCTGTTTTCTTGTTTTCTTGTTTTCTTTCATGTGTTTCTTTCTTCAGGAACACCAGCCTATCAATATATTTTTAATCATGTATTGCACCATGTTTGTAAAAGAAATAAATGATGGATTTGTACACCTGTCCATCTGCAAAACAGACTCAAGGAACAGAACTTTTTAAACTGTTTATTAAGAAGACACAGCATAATGTGCATTATAAACAATGAAGTAGAACACATTTTAAAAATTGTATTTGATTTAGTAAGAAATTTTAGCACAAGAACTTAAAAAAAGTAGAAATTATCTTTAGTAAGTGCATATTTTTTGTGATAATTCTAATGAAATTTTCCTGCCTACAATTGTTTTATTTGTTTTATGGATTTTGAACCTAGTAAAGCCCTCATACAATGTTTCTTACCATATATTTGATTATAAGAACAAATGATACATGAAAATGTCCTATCATTCAGAGCATTTATTAGCTTGGGTTTTGTCCTACTTATAAATCTAAGCTATATTACATCATCTACATTTGAATAAGAGAATTTGAAAATATAGGAAAATTATAATCAGTACTGTCTAAATATTTTACTTCAGAATTAGAAAATAATTAGATAAATTAAAATAAGATTGAGAAATTACTGCAAAATTTATTTAATTTAAGGATCTTTGTGCTTATTTTCGTTATTATTTTCTTTTAAATCATCTATTAGCCCTTATATGTTCTTAGAGACATATGAAATTACTTATAGTCAAATATGCTTTTGTGAATTAAATTATTTGGGATTAGTATTGAACTAGTGAATCACTAATAAAGTATTTACTATTGTATCTATGATTCATTGTCGCAGGCTGTTTCACCCTTTTAAATGTAACTTCTTAAAGAAATATTTGTCATCAAGATAAAATCAGAAATTAAATTTCTGAAGTGTATATATATTTTAGGTAGGACTAATGTAGTTTGACCAAAGTATTGCGTACTTACTATTTAAGGAAAGAAGAAAATACTCAAAACTGGTACTAACTATGTCACAGAAAGTACTTGCTTTATGTATTATATAAACAATATATATAATGCTATATAAATAAACATTTATATATATGCTTTACATAGACATAAATCTGACTTTGTATCAGAAATTAGCACACAGCTTAATGTTTTATTTTAAAGAAATTGCATTTTAATTAGCCCAAGAATTCCTTCAAAAAGCCATGATGCTCACTACTGAAACATGTTCACTAGCAACATCATAACTTTTATTTTCTTTTTTGAGCATATTGTGGAAATAGAATTTTCAGTATTAAAATTGATAGCTAAGTGGTCTAAGTTCCTAATTTTTATGAATCCAAAGAAGTTTATGTTGGTTCCTGGGTTAGAATTCAAGAACTTTAACTTATGTACGCATGCTGAGTCATTTTCACAGGAAACAAAATTCAATCTACTTGGATTCTTGCATAGGATCAGAGTACTTTTCTTTCTACAGAAATCATGATAAACAGCATTCTTCATTTGACTGCTTTACATCAAATATTTTCAGGTCTAAATTGTGGCATATTTTCTTTATTAAGTCAAGGAACAATTGTACCGAGTTAAAAGCTCAGCCACTTAAACATCATCTACCATTTAGTGAATATTGAATGTAATATGCAGTAAACTTGAGTCTGTGCATTATAGAATTGAACATAAAAATCTGCTTCAAGTTTAATGTCATGTAGTGATTTAGTTACTGGGTTTTCATCCCTTTTCCACCTTACTATAATGAAGGTAGGTTAATATCAGTATTTTTAATCACGTTTGGAGTTTTTTCCCTTGAACAAAAAAAGTGAGAAGACAGCAAATTTCTCAAAGATTGCCAAAGGAGCTGTGTCTGTCCCATCCCTGGAAATGTTTGAGGCATGGTTGGGTGGGGCTCTGAGCAACCTGATCTAGTGGAGGGTGTCAAGGGAGTTGGAATGAGATGAGCTTTAAGGTCCTTTCCAACCCAATGTATTGTATGATTCTATAAGTAAAGATGAGAAGAAAATAACTTTTTTTTTTCCTCAGGCATAATACTTCATGAAATTTGAATCATCAAGAAAATGACTTTATTTTATTTAGTTTTACCTAATACTTGTATACCGTTTAAATTCAAATAATTTTGTGGGGAAGGGGAAGGAGAGTTGTCATGGATAAGGATTTTTGTAAAGCTTATGTTCTACAAAATCGAAAGGCAGCATTCATTTTACTTCCTCGCCTTTTTCATGAAATGAAAAGGAACTGAAATCCAGAAATTATAGTTGCATTTATGGTTCAAGTTTTTTTAACAGTTATGAGATTCTGGGATTTGCTCATTGTCTGAGGCATTACTTCTATTCACTTTCACAGCTGCAGTTGTAAGGACCATGTGTAATCTAAGATAAAGTGTTGTACCTATGCATTTTTCTTAACAGCTTCAGAACACAGTGAGTGAGATCATAATGCAGTTTTGATTATGCAGTTCACTATTGCTGTCATAATTTGATATGTTTTGTGGTTTCCCTTGACAATGTTCCTTTAAGCATGTACTTATTCCTTTTATTATACTTCCTAAAAAGAGAACATGTTTTTCTATATTTTTTTATTTATTTGGAAAATACAGAAGTTGCTTAGCTGTCAGTAATAACTTCACCATAGGTGAAGAAATGCTTTCAGTACTTCTTATCAGTAGTGTTAATATATAAATTATATATTGATATACTTATATAAATATATAAAACCTTCTTTTTTCCTGAATCAATGTAAACAGAGCCCAGATGGCCGTATAGAAGTCAAAGGGCAGCATGGAAAATCGTCACTGCATATTAAAGATGTGAAGTTGTCAGATTCAGGGAGATATGACTGTGAAGCGGCAAGTAGAATTGGTGGGCACCAAAAGAGCATGTACCTTGATATTGAATGTAAGTTCTGATATTTTGTTTTCTCTTTTAAATTTGTTTTAAAAGAAAAAAAAATAAAAGTACATTCTTAATGGAAGCTCATTTTTTTCATGGTAATTCATGATTAAACTTGCATAAATGAAGAAAGCATGTCCTGTAGTTCATTACTCTGTGAAAGAATCCTGTCTTTTCTGAAGTCAACAAGACCCTTGTTGGTGTGTTGGTGACTTAAGCAGGGCAGGATTTCTTCTGAAATCATATTCCAGTGTTATTACGCATTAACTTAAGGCAAAGCTTAATAACTCCAAATCTCCAGGCTAGCTGAAACTGCTGGGAACGCAAAGTATTCAGCAGAATAAAGTAAGGACTGATTTGAGCACCAACTAAGTCTTGAGCTTAACCTTTTAAGATTCAACAAAGATTCTCTTTTGTTTCTGAGTCCTCTGATTTACTAAGCCCTAAAAGGTCTCTAAGCATTATTATAATCTCTCCTGGAGTTACCATGTTTTTAACAGTCTCTTTCAGAGTTGTCTTTCCAGTGGGAAGATAAAAGCTGGAATGGGATTCTGTGGCACAGAAATAAAAGAAATTATTGCAGACCATGGAGTGATTTCCTGAGGAGTTCTGAAAGTGTTTTCACTATACATTTGTGTGTTCTTTTTTTGGCAGGGAAACATGGCATTGTGGCATAGAATATAAATCTGAAAGAAAAATGAGGAATGATCAGAAAAATTTTTAGGTGTTAGGAATGGAGACACATGCCAAGCCTGAGGAACTAAGAAATGAATCCTAATTTGCTATATTTGTTTTCTTTAAGGCATGCAATGAGAATTTTTTATATGCATATAAAGGGGAAAAAAACCTAGATAAAAATGCAAATTAAGTGAAGTTCCTTTAAAATCCTGCCAGCTCTTTGGATAATAATATGAAATATGTGGTTTGATTATGATTGTGTTGCCACTATGCTTTAACTTTAAATATTAATATATTTTTTTATTCAGAAGAGAGAGACATGTTGCACCACATGTTATGAAACAAGGACAATTGAAATTTAAGAATTTATTAGCAATACAGAATTCCTACCGGGGGCATAATAAAATCTCTGCATTGATACTATACATTATTATAACCCAAGACATCTTTCAGGGTGAAAGTTTTTGAAGAGGTGGAAAGAATTTAAAAGTATCAGTGTTTTTATGGTAACACAATTAATTTTGAATATGTGTGGGAACAATCAGATATAGTATTTGAGAAAATGGAATTACTTAAAGTCCAAATTTATGCCAAATTGGTAGACACAGTTTTTGATACACTGTAGAAAAAATTTCAGTGTAGAAAAGTTCTAAAATCTTCTGGGGAAATGCACTTTATAAAGAACATAGAAATATTATTCTGCCATCAGAGAAATCACACTTTGTAATGATTACTTTTAATGTATAAAATAAGATTTTTATGATGATATTTCTAAAACTGGAATTTTAAGTTTTAAATACTCAACTGATTGTGAGCTTTAACCCAAAAGTATTTTTTTTCCCAGCACAGGTGTTTTTTGACTAACAGAAATACAACTTTCCCTAATTCCTTTAAGTTAAGCAGTTCTGTGATGCAGAGCAAGTATTTCTGGGGTGATACGATATAGATCTGTCTCATATTCCAATTAATGAGTCAGAGAAATTTTTTGCTTTCCTTTGCAAATAACTTTGCACTGGTTTATGAGCTTCAAATATAACTTATTAGTCTTGCCCTGGAGAGAAAACACTTGTTTAATGGTAAAGAATTCTCCTGTTCTTTAAAATAATGTCCCCAGGAGGAAGTGCCTTTTTCCAGCCTTATCTCCCATCAGTCTAACTTCTGCCATAAACTCCTGTAACAGAACAGCCCCTTCAATGAATCTTTCTGCACCTCCTTGCCCCAATGCTGGGTTGTCCTTTCCCCAGTATCTTCCTGTATGAAGTACTGTCATGGTTATCTGTCATTCAAGTTATGGGACTTCATAAGTTGCAGGCTAGGGTATTTCAGCAGAAGGTTCAGGTTCAAAAACTAAACAACTAATTTGTACTTTGTAGCGAACTAGTAAAAATGGGAGGATTGCGTGAAGTCAGTATTGATTTGATTCTCCTTGCAGTATTTTCCAAGTGGCATTTCTTCGGCGTACTAATTGCAGCTACAAACAGAGCAATAAGGGCTTTTACATTTTTTTCCCCAAATTTTCATTTAAAAAATTGCATGAAACCCTTCAAAATATTTTAATTTTTCTCTTCCATTAGTTTGGTTTTGTTCTCTTCCAAAGAGGTTTTGGGAAGAATTTATTCAGGAATGGCTCACTCTTGCAGTTAAGCCATTTTAACAGAAATTTTAATTATCTTTAATAATATTCTCATGTAAACCATCAACAACTATTTTAAAATTAAAATATAAATAGATAAGTTGGACTTAATTCTTGATACTGTTCTCTGGTATCTATATGGAAGTAAAAATGCATCTATGCCTTTCTGTAAGTTAGTAACAAAACTACAGCATTTGTTCTTTGTGTTTTATTCTATTTGACGGTTTGTGTAGTCAGCAGAGGAAACTGCTTCCATCACATCCTTAAATGACACCTCAGTCAAACAGGTCTAATGAAGGCATAGAGTGCTCTGGTGTCACTGTCTTATCCTTTTACTTACTGACCCCTATCAGAGATATAAACCATCAGCAGGATTGCACACAATTTCAGTGCTTTAGCCTTGTTCTCTGTTAGGGTTGCTCCTGGTGATAAGAGCAATTCTCCAGGACAGGAAGAGATTATCAGGTTTGATACCAACTGGGCACAGTTAACCCTGACTTTTATCTGAAGGAAATGCTGATATGAATTACATGGAACCAGGGGGCATTTTTAAGGACTTCTTCCTACAATGTAATCTTTGTGTTTAGTTATATTTAATTTTCCTTATATAAAGTGTGAAAGGTAAGTCAAAATTACATAAAAATAAAATGCCATTTTCAAATATTATTTGTTAATGTATTTCATTAACTGCAAAATTTGGTTTTAAATATGAAGCCTAGTGTGTATTGGATGAGAGTAATAATAAATAATCAATTTAAGAGTTCCTACTTGGTGAAATATATGATATATATTGGGTATTAAGATGTGTCTATAGTTTTTATCTAGATATTTATCATAGAGAAATAACTATTTTCCTAAATTAAAAGCATTAGAGAAATACATAAAAAAAGATAAAGCAGGTCATATGCTAAAATGAGGTTTTCAAGACAACCTGAGGAATTTAAATATATAAACCCTAGTGAG
Source organism: Cinnycerthia olivascens (assembly GCA_035048155.1). Lineage (NCBI taxonomy): Eukaryota > Metazoa > Chordata > Aves > Passeriformes > Certhiidae > Cinnycerthia > Cinnycerthia olivascens. The sequence goes on from JAWWMU010000001.1 coordinate 13,111,969, forward strand.
TTATAACTTGATTTTACATATAATATCAGGTGCCTCTCAAATTTAGTTTTCCTATGCAAATGTTTGCATTTCTATGGTATTTTCTTGTCTTCAAAAATGTAATAAAGACCTGACTAAAAGAAAAAATGCTATGAGAGAACACATTAAATCGTGGGTTTTGCGAATTTTTCACTGCATAATTAGCACTGAAGAAAAATATTAATTTTTACATATCAGTGTGCTGGATCATCTTTTGCTTTTCATCTTTCATCTTTTGGTGTTATTCTTAGTTAGAGTGCCCTGACATCATTACTAAGTTAGAAAAGCTTTAAACAAGCCAGTAATGAACATTTTTGATCTTTGAAAGACTCTCTGTATGCCCTACAGTTTTCCCTTCTTTGTGTTCAAACTGTCATTAACCTGATGGAAGTTTTCGTAGCCCTCACTTAATTTTGTCCTCCCAGGTGTATGCTTTATGTAAGATGCTACTGTTTATGACTGCTCTGTATCACCAGGTGCAAATTCCTTTGGACAAGACTCCTTTTACCAGAGAAAAGGCATTGAGCTGTGTCCCTTGAAAAATTCTGTTTTCCCATACATTATCAAGGAAGCATCCTGACTAAGAGATCTTTCTAGTTGGAATTACCAGTTTTTACATCACTATTTAAGTTTAACCTCTCAATTTCAATTAGATATACTGGGTGGTCCAAAAATGCCTATTTCCTCACAGTACTCAGAGTAATGTTTTGAGATAGAATCATCTATGACAAACATATTACATTGAGTAATTTGTTGCATTTTTGTATGAGATCAACCATGTGAGTAGTTGATAAAAATAATTTCTTAGAAATTAATTTCTAAAAAATACATTTAAATAAGTTACAGTGTCTTCCAGGAATATGAATTTTTTCTTAATACTGCTTTTCATCCATATATGATTTTTGTAGTTATATTACTTATTAGTTAAGTATCAACTTTGAGTGGTAAAAAAAAACAAACTCATGCAGCATGTGCAGTCTAGTCCTTAACCGTAAAGAAAACTGTTCAGTGTTTGTTATACTACTGTAATGCTCATTAATAACATTATTTTTCTTTGTGTTTGTTTTTTTTTCTCTGCCACAATCTGAAACCAACCTCATTACTGTTGCAGTATTGAACTTGGTTTCATGAATTGATTATTTTTTGCTTTGTTGTGTGTTAGCTGTATTGCACTGTAGTTGAAGGGGATGCTTTGGATTCACTACATTTTGATTTTATATCTTTGCAAGAAATATACAACATTACTTAAAAGTGGATTCAAGAGATTGAGCTTCAAATTATATTTGCCTTCAAGGAAGAAAGGCTTTTAAATAGTGAACATGCTACTAATGTGTACAAGACGTCACAAATGTTATCACAGAATCATAGTATAGTTTGGTTTGGAAGCAGTCTTAAAGATCATCCAGTTCCAACCCCTGTGCTATGAGCAGAGACAACTTCCACTGGACCAGGTTGCTCAGAGCCCCTCTAAATTAGCCTTGAACACTTCCATGGATGGATCATCCACAACTTCTCTGGGAAACCTTGATGTTGTGATACATGTCACAAAAGTTCCAGCTGCCTACTGCTATCGTAAAACATGATAAATTCAAACAGTTCATAATTTGGATTTGGTTTTCTGTTAAAAGAAATCAGTGCAGCAGCATCCTATCTCTACTCATGGAATCACAGAATGGTTGAAATTGGAAGGCATTGCCTCTTTCCTCTTACTGGACACCACTGACTTTGTCTTCTTTACACCTTCTCGTCATCCATTAGTCATAAGGACCGAACTATATCCTGTCATCACAGCCAGAAAACACTAATAAATACAATCATATGGCCCAGGAAAGAAACAAATTACAGGAAAAACAAACAAGATAAACATAATATTGAAATAGTATAGAAAAAATTCAATCTTTTCTGATAAAATACAACTGGCTTTAGTTACATTTCTTCCTGTCAAGTTTATAGGTTAAAATGAGAAAGCAAAGATGGATAAGGTCAACCTTTAACATCATGAAATAAGTGTGATAATTTTGACATATTATGAATGTCATTAGTAAGATTTACCATTTTACTTCTTTGTACTTGTGCACTTGCACAGAAGGAATTTCAGTATGCCATTGCAGTGACTTCAAGGGGATAAGGAAGTTGAATTCCATGCAAAAGATGAGGTTTATCACATAAAGCCACTTTCCAAAACCATTTCACCAAACTTCTCATAGTGAAGCAGATTTGAGTGCATTGAGTGTCTTTTTCTAATGTTACAACAGTGTGGTAAAATGGAGAAATTATTCATCTATACAATAAATTACCAATTATTTAGCAAAAAGGCTGTAAAAATACTTTGAAACAAAAATTTCATCTTAAAAACATTTTGCTTAAATATGTGTTAGTGACTTGACAAATATGATATTCATATTAGAAATTTCTCATAAATTTTTACCAAAGAGTGCTCTCATATGTTTTGGTTAACCTTGCAATTAATTTGCTATCATTTAAAGTAGATTTTTAATAACATATAAGCTACTTTTCTCTTAATAGCATAACACATTTTTGACAGAATAAAATAGTTTGGGTTTTATTTTGTTTCACTTCTAATAATTTAGTTAATAATGGATACATATGCCTCAACATCTTTTCTTACTGTCAGAAATTTTCACATATGCAATTGCGAAAAATAAAGGTAGGAAAAAAAGAAAAAAAAACAAAGAAGAATTCTCTGATGTTTCCTTGAGCATAGTTCTACATTGTGAGTTGGTCTTACAGGCTAAAAAATTTAAATATTTACATTTATAATTAATTTGATAAATTTTAAATGTTTTCACAAGTATTTTCATACTATCTAAAATGTAATTAATATTACACAGTGATGACCTGTGATTGCAAAAAGGGCATCGTGGCCTTTTTCCTTTTTATACCACCAAGACACATCCTTCAAAGAAGAATCAAGGCATCTGAGAATAATAAAGAAAATAATCAAGTGATATAAATGTGGTGCTGAAATTTGAGCAAAAAAGGTTTTCATAGATTTTATTTGTTGCTTTTGGGACAGCACTGCATGTAAAAATTAATTAAAAAGATGAAAAGGCTAAGAGTCCTTGCTCTTATATACAGCAGCTATTATGATTTGGGAATCTATAAGGGAGAGACAGATATTAGGGAATGGAAGGAGGATATCGATAAGGAGGCATGTTTTGGAGGTAAGGATGACAGCTAGGAAAATATGGAAGGAAAAGACTGGATTTTGTTCTGAAAATGTGACATGTAGGATGGGAAGAAAGATGGGGTTAGGATCTTGGTTTGAGAAAAACATTGCAATTTTTCACTTCTGCCTTTTAGACAATTATGTAATCTAATATTTGATGGAGAAGTCAGGCCATACTAAATTATTCCAGTAATTCTGTCCTGGAATACATGTAACAATTGAAAATTTGACACAATTTGGCACCATTTGAGAATAATGTGTTAACAATCGGCAGCACCTAATAATTTTATTACTAAAGTGAAAATTGCTACTAGATGATGGATCTGTTTTCCTATCCTAGATCTGATGGCCAGTGTTGGTGATTTACAGGCATACAAAATGATTAATAGACATATGCAGTTTATTTTATACATCACTTGTGGCAGACTTTGTTTATTTTACCTAGCCATGTTTTCTTTATAATTTCTTCTCCTAATTTCAACAAGTATAGGTAATTTTAGAGAGATGTATCAATTCAGATTATTCAATTCAAGAAATTAAAATTTCTTGGGGCTTTAGTTTGGCTTTTGTGTTTGTTTAGGGTTTTTTTTTTTTAAGTAAAAACAAATACAATTCTTTAATGTCAAGTAAAGTTCAAAGAGAAATAGATACATTGAATTTCTGAAACTCTGGCAGCACCAGGCACCTCAGCCATCCATGCATTCATTACCCATCATTATTTAATGTGCAATTGTCAACACGCTTTGCATCTAGCTAAAAGTATCTTATGGAAATGGTACGATGTTTGAATATTAAAAAAAAATATCCCAGTCAAGGTTTCCAGGAAGTAGTACTGCTTACCAGTTGGAGGAGGCTCTTACTCTTCATAAGAGTAGAATCAGTCAATAGTGCATCTTTCTATTGAATATTAATGTCATACTGTAATGAATTTTGAGACAAACCAAGAGAATGGGGCAGGGGACAGGAAGTCTTACAGAAAGTGTGGTATTTTCGGCACTTGTTGTGAAAGAAATATGTACCTCTCAAAACTTTTGAAATCATGCATTAGATTCCAGAAAAAAAGACCTCTCTGGTTTTAGCTAACAATCATGGCAATTTAAAACCAATATATGATGTGTTGCATTTGCTTTTCAATTTGGAAACTTCCTGTGTGGGTCTTGGATGTTTTTCCTTATAGCAACATGATTGTCACAGCAGTAAAGTGAATGTTAGTAATCCTGAAGTTATCCAATTCTTGTCTTCCTTTTAAGAATGATTATAAATTAAAATATAGTCACCTAACCATATATTTGAAATCTTTATAATATGAATTTTTCATGCAAATGAGTATGTGACTTTTATTGTACCTGTCTAAAGAGGTTCTTCTACTTTGTATCCAAGGAAGAGTATTAATTTTAAAATATTAACTACTGAAAAAGGTATGAGGGAGAAAATATAAGAGAAAGATAGATGGCTGTTAACTAAATTGTGGCAGAGTTACAAAAAATTGAGGCACTTTTGCTGGATCGATGGCAAGGACAGTACTAGATTTGCCAGAGGATGTGGTTTATTAAAGTCCTTGATGATGGGAAACTTATGCCAACATTAATCATTTTAGAGCTAGGCTTCCAATAATATACTGTAGGAAATGTCCCAAAGTCTTAGACCTGACAATCTGTCACATAGTTTTATTATATGCTCCACGGGAACAAATAGCCAAAAGTTTGAAAACCTATGTTCTTAAATTAAGAAGTGCAAATCTGATTCTGGACACCAATTTTCTATTATAGTTGTCTGGATATATGTCCTGAATCAGGTAATTTGTTGTATCTGATTTTGTATATGATACCAGACATACACCAGAGCTGGATCTTTGTCATCCTTAATTTAATTACTTTCTGGACAGGGCAGGTGATGTATTAGTCTGTTGTTGAGTCACTGTTCCTGGACATTATAACTAACAAGGATATCTAAATGCTAGAGACAGCTTTCAGGTCAGAATTCCTTCTCTTAAACAATCTTCTTACACAGATTATCCAGAGCTCATTCTAATTGGAGTGATGACCTGTTGGTTTCTCTCTTGCTTGGGAAAATGATCAGCTTGAGTTTAGCTGATGCTAGTGCCATAACATTAACTACTCTAAAATGCCTTTCTAAATTTATAATTTTTTACAGAATCCTACACCCATAGAATAGTTTGGTTTAGTTTTATATCTGTATGATATTTTTTTTACCCCTTCAAGGCATCTTTTACCTTTGAATTGCCTCATTTCTCTGAAATAATATTCGATCTTTCATAGTTAAACCTTAAAATCTTATAAACTTTATCACATCCTGGGTTGCATCCAAAGCCCTGTGGCCAGCAGGTGGAGAGATTCTACCCCTCTACCCACCTTTTGTGAGACCTCCACCTGCAGTGCTGCATCTAGTTCTGAGACACCAAATACAAGAAAGACATGGACTTGCTGGAGCAGGTCTAGTTGAGGGCCATGAAAGTGATCAGAGTGCTTGGGCAGCTCAACCGTGGAGACAGCATGAGAGAGTTGATGTTGATAAGTCTGGAGAAGAGAAGGCTCTGAGGACACATTTGCAGCCTTTCCAGTGCAAAGGGGGCTTACAAGAGAGAATTTTAATCCGTAATGCTGGCATAAGGACAGTGGTTTTAAACAGAATTATTAGAAACTACATTTTAGGAAGAATTTTTTTTTTTTAGCTCTTAGGGTGATTAGACTCTAGAACAGGTTTTCCAGAGAAGCTGTGGCTGCCCCCTCCTTGGAAGTGTTCAAGACCAGGCTGGATGGAGCTCTGAGTGACTTGGTCTAGTGGAAGGTTCCTTGTCCATGGCAGAGGATTGAAACTGGGTGATCTTTAAGGTTCTTTCCAATCTGAGCTATTCTATGATATTGTGTGCATCTATTAAATAATATCGATGTAAATTTTGTAAATTTTTTGCAGTTTTGGGGAGTTTTATTTGTTTTGTTTTCAGTAAAGTGCTAAAAGTTTAGATATAAGAAATACCATCAGGGTTGATTTTTTTTCTTTTTTTAAAAGAGTGTATTCAAGCTCCTACACCTCCTTATCTGTTTAGAACTCTAGTATGTCATCTTAACTTTTTACTTTATGTAAAAACGCTTAAAAGGAACAGTATGTTTCCACCCTGCATTGAATTTTGTCAAGTGTAAATGCATTCTCAGTTACATAGAAGCTAAGCAGAGCACATTATTCTTTTTAGTGTTTCTAATTTTCTAATTTCCATTGAATCTTTTTTTTTAACAATACATATATTGTATTTGAAGATCCTTTCATAAGACCATCTTCTCATTTCTGCTTGGTTTTACTTCATTTTCAATTGATAGAACTTTTCGATTAATATTCTGGTTATTAATGTAATTTGTTGTTTAGTTATTTTATAAAACAGGTGGGATCTGATTTTGTAGACATATGAAATAGTCAGACATGTTTTTAAAGACTTGGCTTTAAGGTTTTTTATTTTTCGTGGTTATTTGATATTAAACATAATGTGTGTTTATGTTTGATAAATACTAATTCTGTAACCATTTAAGCATATTAAACAGCAGATAGTGATGAAGAGCATACAAGAAAAAACAAGTTCTCTTTATAAATAAATTATTCCCTTCCAATTCAATTTTTTAGTTTCATAAGAAATGTAAATTATATTTTTATTTTCTACTGTAAAAAGAAAATTATTTCCAGAATTATGGTCTTTTTTTGTAAAGCATCACTCCAAGCATCTTGATTTATTCCTGAGTAGGAAATCAAAAATCATCTGTCTTAAGATAATTTCTCTGAATCGAATCATTAAGACAGTCCACTTCTTTTTGTATATTGGAGTTCTTGCCTGCTGGGGAAATGACTGCAAAGCCTTTGTGCACAGGTTTTTTGAGAGGGAAATTACTAAGCTTTTTTGAGGACGATGCTTTACAATTGTGAGTTCTTTATTTCAGTATATATCTTTATTTGACAGACTTTTAGTCCTATTTGTAGCTTATTGTGTTTTTGACTGTTAATACCTGTAGTTTTGTGCAAATGGCAGTCCATAACTCACATGTTCTTTTAAAATAGCAACAAATAGGTTCTATGAGCATCCAAAATCTACCTTTAGAAGAGAGAGAAATCTGAGTTGGAAGTCTCTATTCTCTTAAATGCTTTTATTTGCATTATATAAGTGTACACTACTTTTTCACTTATAAGTCTTAAAATAGGATATGAGTTTGACAAATATGTATTGAGCATCAAACCACATAATGTTATCTAGGAAGGAGGGTTTCTCAAATTCAGAGTATCTTTTAATCTTCAACATTTATGCTAGTGTTCATAAATGGAGTGAACTTATTGTGAGAAATTGAACATTGGAAGACCATGCTTACATAAAATGTGTGAAATAACTACCTTTGGAACCTCACAAAGACTGTAATGAGACTTCCAATCTCTTTGTTGAACATGCTGTTGACCTATCTATTGAACATACAGAATAAGTTCACAGAGTTTTCCTACAAGTGATTCCCACCATGAACTTCTTTTCCAGAGAAAAAGACAAGGCTCTGAGCCTTGGTATTCTGAGATTCTTGACTATAGGTAACCATAAAACACACTTATGCAGTTTTCTTTTTCTTCATATTCTCCACTAGCGCAAGATGTCACACTCTGAAGACCCTTTGATAGTCTGTTCTTTGCATTAAACTGTTTAGCTGCTGAAAGATGGGGTATTTAAAGGTCTGTGAAAATCAAGATGACTAGAATTACTTAATAAAACTCTCTGGAGCAGAAAGATGAGTCCCTATATCCCATAAATAAATTCATAGCCAGGCAAGTTTTACTTATTTAGATGAAAATGCTTGTTTTTCTAGAAAAAGAAGGGCTGAACAGTTATCAAAGGAGATGCTGCTGGCTTTGAGCAATGTAGCAGCTTTGATCTGTGCTTTAAAACTTCTATTGATAACAGTTCTTTTTGCTCAAAGCCTGTGTGCCTGCATGCAGCAGCAGCATATGTCATCAAAAAGTTATGCTATTTGACAGAGACAAACAGGAAGAAGTTGAAAATGTGCACTTCAGGGAAAAAAAAAAAAAGAAAAAAGAAAAAACCCAGTTGTTTTTAACCATTCCTGAAGTTAAATTTTACTTTACTAAAGATGCTCAGTTCTGGTTTCTGGTAGACCTGTTAGGAATTTTCTTGCCTAAAATTAAGTTATGTGTGAGAGGGCTAGAATGGATTTTCCAGAGACACACGTGGAAACATTTAGGAGCTGTTTATCAAAACAAATATATATATATTTATCTTAGATATTGAAAGAGACACCATTGCAACAACTATAACTGTTATGGAATTCTCTTATGGAATTAAAGCACTAAGGGAGTTTCCTTGAAAAAAGTTGTTGTTTTTTTTTAATACTGTTAAAAGATAATAATGATGAAATTAGGAAATAACATAAATCAATATTTGATAGAAAAAAAACACTGTTCATCCAAGACAGAAGAAGAAGAAGAAAAGGGCTACTCCCTCTCATTTTATAGAGATCACTAAACTTCCGCTCTCCAGAGAAACAGTGGATAGAAGAGATAAGTATTGTGGCTTAGTGGCACTGTAGTCTGAAGATCACAGTTAGTTTGCAAACCAGCAATTTCCTCCGTGTCAGACTCAGTGTTTGGTATATGTTTAATGCAGCCATTTCTTATAAACCAGTCAGGTTTGTAAGAAAAACACACCATCCTTTTCCTTGGCTGTAGATTGATAATTTCATAAGGAACTGATATAAAGATTGTCTTAAATAATGTATACACAATATATTTTTTGCAGTAGGTAGAATACATTGTAACATTTTTTGTATTCTTTTGCTATTTTTTAAAGTTTTATTTCCACAAATAAACATCTCCCTTTTTGAAAGATTTCATAAAGTGTAACAAAGTTCCAGTCAAAAATGGATGAAGCCATAGCACAAGAATATTTGAGGAGTGAATGTAATTTCTCCATAGCAAAAGACAATATAAAATCAGCACATGACCACAATATATGTTTTTAGGTCACCTCCCTTTGTCATGTGAGGGTCTGGCTGAAGTGTTTGTCATCCTCAAGAGGAAACATTCTTCCTCATTTCTGAGAGAGTGTCTTTCAAGGGCCTGTGATTGCCTAAATTAAATATATTTAACAGGTATTCTCTTCCCCAAGAAGTTCAGCTGAAACCACTTAGAGGAGGAGAAACTTACCAAGATAAAAGCCCAGCAAACTCAAGGTTGAATACTAATACTTCCATATTCTGTAGCAAACTGACACAGCAATCAAATGAAATTTCTCAGTGAACATGAAACTTAGATGTGGGTATGCAGCTCATTTTACTAAAGCAGTTAATAAACTTGTGTATTACTTTCTTTTTCCAGACGCTCCAACATTCGTGTCAAATCAAACCATGTATTACTCTTGGGAAGGCAATCCCATCAATATAAGCTGTGAAGTGTTGGCAAATCCGTCTGCTTCAGTTCAGTGGAAAAGAGGAAAATTAGTTTTACCTGTAAAAAATACAACTCATTTGAAGACGTACAGTGCAGGAAGAAAGCTGATTCTAGAGGTAAGACTTCAAATGGAAATCAGTGTGATGGCAGAATATAATTTTGTCCTCAGTTTGGCAGCACTGTAAGTACTTAGAGTGTATTTAAGGTTAAAATCTACAATTTAATACGTAGCACTTCTAAAAAAGGAACAAAACAACAAACAACTCAACTGATATATCGACTAATTTCTTATAAATAGTTAGAAAACAAACCTTATTTGAATGATTTTATGCTCAGTTTTTCAACTGCACCCAGCAAAAATACAATTTGCATTTCTTGGAAGTAAAAAATCCATAAATAGATATAAAACTAAACTATCAAGCTAAGACTGAAAATTAAAGTGATTGCCTGATAGGTGCTTGGTATCTACAAAAAGTTCATTAGCTTTTGATTTGATTTTTTTTACTAATTATTTTTTAAAGGTGAAATTGTAAAGATGAACAATATCACTATTTTCCATTAACAAATTTCTTCATTTGAAGTTGTGAAGTGGGAGTCAAACATAAAAAAAAGGTATTTAGATCTATATTTGGAGAATATACTAGATATGTTGAAGTAAGAACACATCTGCATATTGGTTAAGAAGAACATACTTGAATTTCAGATTTTAAAAAAACATATATTTAATTAGTAACGAACATTTACAAACTGTATTCATTTTAAAGATTGCTCCCACATCTGACAGCGATTTTGGACGGTATAATTGTACAGCCACAAATAGAATAGGAACAAGGTATCAGGAGTATACACTTGGTCAAGCTGGTAAGTTAAAATTTTGTTTCTTTTTCTTTAAATATTTTTTTCTACTTTAATCAACATTAAGTTCAGACATACTATCTTCTGTTTATTTTATTCCATGGACTGTTTGCAGATAATTTAATTGTCTAAGAGCTGAGCTTCAATATAAAGTAAAATAAACCAATTTCCTCAGAATATGAATCTCCTTTTCATTTAATTTTAAGGCCTTCTGAAAGTTGAAAAAAAAAGAGTCTAACCTTTCTTCCTCTTATTATATCCTGCATTTATAACAATGTATTTTTATTACTTCAGCAGAGACATGCAGTTTGCAGGTAGTAAAAGTAAGAAGGAAGTAGAAAATTCTTCTTTTCTTTTTTCTCTCTCATATTTTCTTGAAAAAGCAACAATCACAAAAGACTGAAATACTTCAGCAAAAAATTTCTATCTCCATTTGCACTTTTAGTTATTTAAAAGCAGAATTTGACTGGAATGATAGATTGAAATAATTTAAGCTCTGAGATATTCTACACCCTATTGCTACAGAATGTCTGAATATTTTTATGTCCTTCTATTGTTGTTTAGGCAAATAGAAAAATCTGACTGTATGTTTGTTCTTTGGCAGAAATTAACTGAGACCAAATGAGAGTATTTTAGCAGTGCTTTCAATTATATTTTCTTGTGGAATGGACTAACCCTATATATAAATATATTTATTCTTTTTCAGTTAGGGCACATATTCCAAGTGATTATGAATGTTTTAGTTGTAAGTTTTGGTCTAGTTTTTCTTTTTGGTTTTTTTTTTCACTATAAGAAAAAACCACTTTAGACTCCTATCAGGAAGACTTTTCAGGGAGCATTGCTGAAGCTTGCACATCCAGTCACAAGGAAGCTCTCTGAACTGACCTGCTGCTATTTGACTGTTTTTGCTCCATAGGGCATTTATTTTCATTTGGTGTCTCAGGAATTATAAAACCCCATTACTTAATAATACTCTTCTTAGACTTTGTACACCATTTTGAAACTTTACCCATCATCTCTGAAGGATACTAGCACACATTCCTACTATAATATATCTTTTGTTTTTGAAGGACCATGAAAAGTATTGATCTTCCTAAAACAGGAAAATGTGCGGTTCAAGTTTCTATGACACATTCTCTTACATCATTTAGAAGATCCATTAGACTTCATTTTACAACTATTTTCAGGTGTTAGCTGTGGTGCGATCTTGCCTTACTTTGACAGCTACATTTAACTACTATGAACATAAATAATAGGAAAGGGAGGAAAATCCCCACTTGCATCCCTCTAGAGTCTTACCTCTCAGGAGAGAAAATGATGAGAAAATGGTGATGTCACCACTATGCGCTGTTTTTTCCTAAATGTGTATACATCTGGGAGAGCATTTCAACAGATATTCTCCAGAGTTTTGGGGTTTTTTTTCCTTAGATTTGCAGAATATCTTAGCACAACACATGATACTACATGATTATTTTAGCTATGTATATATCCCCTGCTTATAATTTATTTATTAACCAATTTTAATAAAGAATATTAGCACTGAAAAGTTTATTGAAAAAACACATGATATTTTGTCATTTTATTTCAGGAAATTCACACATGAGCACTCCTGGAAATAGAAAGAAAAACAAATAAGCTATAATACTTTTTATACTTTTTTTGCTTTTTAATACAACTATATCAGAAGTGTTAACAGTTTGAGTTTTTTAAACAGATTGATATTCTCTACTTCTTCAATTTTTTGCTTTTTTTTCAGCCAATTTTTCAGAAAACTCGATGATCACTTGAAAAAATACGTATTGTAGTTGTAAGCATAAAAAGACGAATGACGATAAACAGAGCTATGGGAAGAGATCATGTACAGCATAAGCTGTATGGAAATATTCTTGATAATGATATTAAATGCATAAAATATAAAAAAAAAAAAAGAAAAGCCGTTTTTTTAGTAGTGATAATGAACAGGGCTGGAAAAACTGGATTAGGGGTGTCACTGTGCACTACTATGCACTATCTGTTATGCATAATATCCTGAGAGATTGATATTTTTAGCATTTGCCTCTTAATGTCTTTGTTTTTGGAATAAAACCCCAGACATGCAATTCACTGTTAAAAATTTTGCACTTTAACTCTGGAATCCAGGCATCAGCTGGAAATGGAAAATTATCAAGGACACAGAGGCTAAAACCACTAAAATAATTAATGTATAAAGTGTATGATATCAAATGCAGCTTTCTCCCTAGTTTTACTACCTTGGTCACTTCACCCTGGTTGATTAGGAAGGCCTAATGATTGATGTTTTCCATAGTAAAGCCTATAAAATCATTTCATGCATTTCAATGCAACCTGCATTGCCTCCTGGCTTTGATTGGAAATACAAATGCTGAGGCATAGAATACTTTTGCAAAGGCTCTGTCAGGGAAAAATAAATACAATTCCTAGCTGGGAGACAGTATTAAGCAAAGTATGCTTCTAGGGTAAATTTGATCACAAATAATGATCATTTTACTGAATAGTTTTCTCATTAAATTCTGCAGGAATTACTTGTTCCTTCATGTTTTGTTCCATTTTCTGCTTTGTTGGATTTCAGCACAAACTACCATTTTTATTAATTTACTGCTACTTAGAAAGTTATCATACTGCCAGAATTCCATTATCTTTATTCCTGTTGCCATCCTTAAGAAATTAGACTTCTTGATGATTTAAAAAAGGAATATTTCTTTCAGAATTGATATGCAATTTACAGCCATATTTGTATGACAGAAAAGCCACAACTGTTCACTCAGATTATACAGAGCTGCTGAATCAGATTGAATTTCATTTAAACCTTTCAAAACAACTGAAAAGCTGCAGAGTATTTGAGGTTTCATTCTGGAAGGTGCTGGCCCGCTTAGAAAACTTCAGTTTTGTTGAAAGCTTAATCAGGCGTGCCTATGACCTGACTGTTGCGGTGATCAACTTTTAAAAATACCGCGAGTGACCTCCTTTTTCATCACCTGAGTTCTTAAAATGTTATGTGAGTAACATATAGAATGTGAAAAGAACCATAGTCACTTGTTGTCACTACAAATTAGTTGCTTCATGTCAGCACAACAGCCACGACTTGTATTTTAGAACTTTACTTACACACTGGTTTGAATCTCAGTCAGGCTTAAATTTTGGCAAGCCAGATCAGTTTGGCAGGTTGCCCCAATGGCTCTATGAGCCTGAGGTGAGCACAGATTTGTCCAAATCTAGTTTATGCATAGTTTATGTAAAATACCACTATGTATGGAGCCAGTATGAACTAGAAAAGCATTCTTCTGTTTTGTTGAGGTCTCAGCATAATTACTTTAACTTTTTTGTGTAGGTAAATAGAAAGTCACGTGGCCATCAGTAGATTAGGACTATGTTATTGGAACAGGCAATTTAATGTCTTAAAATGGTAAATTTTAGGGTTGTGACACAGAGCTAAATGAGAATTTTGAATGTTTCTCTTTTTTTAAGTATTAGTGTATCTTTTCTGCATAGCTGGATGTATAGCTGGGCTGAATCTAGAACCCTAAAAAGTCAACTGTGATTCATCTCTAAGGACCTCATAGCCTTACTCTTCCTAGACTTTCCTTTCCCTTTCCTTTTATTCTGGGATGGCATAGGGTTTAAAAGTCCTGCTGTGGGCACACTTTTCACTGGATCAGGGTGCTCAGCATCCTGCCCAACCTGGCCTTTAGCTGTATGATTTATCTTTTTCCTTTCTACAGGAATATTACAGGGAATTAAAAAACAAAAGGTCAATGATTTCATTAGATATTCAGATCTCCTATACTACTTTATTGAAATAGATCTTCTTTAAGAATCCTCTGCACACAGAAAGTCCGTGAAGATGGGAAATAATGAAGACAAAAGCAAATAAAGACATGGGAAAGACCCTAATTGAGCTTCACAGAAAATGCATCCTGTAACGTGTTTTATGGAATAAAGTCATGCTCAAAATACGAAAAGACTGACTGATAACTGAAAAAAGACTACAAAATCAAATTTAGAAATTTACTCGTATGTAGTTTTGATGCTGGTACTTTATTGCTGGTTAATGGATGTTCTTTTTTTCACTAAGTATTTGCATTCCCATGCAGGTAAAAGAAATTAGGTAGGATTTAATTTAGCCTGGAGAATAGTATGAATGAAAAAAAAAAAAATCATACTCTGCCAAAAGCCCATTTGTCCCCCCAAAAATATGGGCAGACCTAAAATCTACCTTGCTCTTCTGAAACTTGCCATTCACATAATAGCAGCATCAGCTAAAGGATTTTTATTTAAAAATTAACCAAACAGCAACATATTTTCAATTAACATACGTATGAAATTATCATCATGGCAGCAGTGTTCTGCTTTGTGTGCATGTGTGTTATTTTAATTTATTATGTATGTATTTATATGCCAGCTGTGGTCTTTTTTACTAACCAAATGCTTAATTTTCCAGAACTCTCAGAGATTTGGCAAAAGAAATACATGTAGATCTAATACTGAGTTTTTTATCCATTCTAAGAATGTACAAGAACAAGCTATTTCACAGATTTTTGATTCCTGAAGTCTAGTCTCCAGCCTCATCTCTTTCTTCGCCAAGGTCCTGGTGCTATTTAGATTCAGCCTTTAGACATAGTTATTTTCAGTCAATATATATGCCAGATGTACAGAGGGAGGAAAAACTGGAGGAACTGCAGTAGGAACATACTGCCAGGAGACAGGAGACAAGAGCTGACTGGAAGATCAATCTCGGAGCCCACTATCCACTCTCACAGAATCACTTTCTTTTCTCTGTGTATACCAGGACTGCTAAACTCTGAGAGGGAGTGATTTTCTTCCATAAAGCTATTCAAAAAATAGCTTGGAAAGAAAATTCTCAGTGATTAAATGTAGTCATTTATTGAACAAGTTTGGTTGTAGTTGTAGGAGACTTTACACATCAGTGGAGAGAAATATGAGCTCATAATTCTGCATGTATTTCTCTATCAGCTGTGATGCTGTTTTTGGAACCAAACCAATTCTACTTAGCCATTATTTCACAAAACCTATTTGTGCAAACCAGCATTAAGTGCTGAGTACAAAATAGATGACGTGCAATTTTACACCTATTGTTTGGGGATACTATTTGATTTTATTTGATTCTTGTTGTATTCCACTGTGGGGGACTGCAAGGATTTCTTTTAAAAATAGATGGTCTAGAATGAAATTAAGTCAACCAAGACAACATTGTACCTGGAAACTGTTTATTGGTAACAACAAACAAAAAAATGAGTTGCCCTACTAAAGAGGGCTAGAAAAGACAAGAGGAAGGAAAATAGAAAAAGGAGGCAGAGGAGTAGGGGGAAGAGAGAGAGAGATAGGGGAGACAGACACAAAGCATTACCACCAGAGGCAAGGACGTGGGGGCAAAGCAGGCAGGACATTGGTCAGGGACAGAGGGAGGCAGGACAGATGTGAGGGCGAGCAAGAGCCAGTGAGGGCAGGAGAGCCAAAAGGCAATCAGGGGCCAGGGCAAGAAGCTGACCTTAGCAGACTGGAGCCAAAACAAAACAATAAGATCCAAAAGGCCCTCAGACTCAAAAATCCCAAAAAACGAAGACACAAAAAGCCCCAGTCACTAAGCCCAAAGCTGAAAAGCCTCTGGCCAAAAACCAAGTCTCAGAAAGCCCTAAAGAGCTTGTTGTGCAGTTACTTTTATACTCCCTGGCCCCTCCCAAAGTCTGCCTGCTGTCAGGAGGCCATTAGCCCAGTCCAACCTTCCACTGTAATCTGTTGCTGAAGACCTTTCACCATCTGATGGGACAAATCTCTCTGGGGAGTACAGTGTCCTCGGTGGTCTCCTGCTGACTGCCTATCCCATGTGAGGTGTGAAATGGTTGCCAGGCAAAGTGTCCCTACAGATGAGGCTTTCACCCATCTTCTCCAGGCTGTCTTTGTCAAGTGGCAACATGTGTACCCTCTCCCCTACGTGCCTCTTAACAACCAGGATTGAGACAAAAATCAAAACTTAATTGGCTCCTCATAATTCTTTAACATCATACATTAAACAGAGAAATAGATGCTGTGGAAAGATGAAGTTGACAAAATGTATGACACTTGTTGGGACTTTTTGTCTTTAATTTAAAGGCTGAATTTGTGATGAATTATCTTGTTTTGACAGCAGTATAATGACAAAATAAGATAGCAGTGGGACTTCTAAGGAAGTAGTCCTGAATCTTTGCTATCACTTAGTGATCTTTAAATCACAGAAAGTGAATCCCTTCCTTTTTCTACTACTGAGTTCTTCAACTTTTATCTACAATAGTATATGAATTAGCAATCACTGCCTGTAGCTAACCTTCTCTATGATTCATTTTGTCGCTCAGTTTTAGAAGGAAAAAGAACAAAAAAAATCCACAGCTCTATCCTTCCAGGCTCAGACTTCAGAGTACACAACATTGCAAATTATTCTTCACTCCTGCTAAACACTGATCCCAAAAACTAGCAATTCTAACATGAAAATCACGGCAATGGTCCAAGTAATTGTAGCTGACAGGGGGCAGCTCAAATGCAGGAATGTTTAGCTGGATCAGGACCAGAAGGCTGTATACCTTGCATCATCAAATTCATATTCATTAGAGAACTACATAATTAGATTCAGTTCATTATGCTGTTATTGATCTTTTTTGGGGAAAAAAGTTATAGATCTGCCTATCTGGAAATCAATACTAGGTATTTTATTATATCTTGATGGTATTGCTAGTATTTGGTTTTGGTTTTCACCAGGAATGTGTCTCCTGCTGTATTTTCTTCAGATGATTCACTCTTTTTCTTAAAACTAATATAGTTCAACTTTGAAAACTGCATAAAACTTACCTGCACGTGTGGGTGGCTTGGAATGTGAGACACATATTTAAATAGTACTGTGGATGTATTTTACACTTCAATGAGTTCTAAACATATTGCATTTTGCTAGTTAAGCAAAATATCATACTGGGTTTTCAAAGGAGCTTAATTTCATTATTATTATCAACTGGAATCATATCTTCCTCTGGCAGAAATCATGCTTGAATCTGCAGTAGCAAACAGAAGTTTCTTCCTGAAGGATTTCATCTTCCCTGTGCCATGCTTATTGTAGTTAACCACACACAGGCATTAACACACAAGGAAGAGAGGTCTCCTTAACATTTAGAAAGTCAAGAACAGCATGGTGAATATGTAAATAACACATTTTTGTTTCATAACATACACCAAATAATTGGTTTGATGCAGACAGAAGCACTAGGGAATTGCCTTATTAAAAATATTATCCAAAACCAAACATAAAAATAGTATGAATGAAATTATATATTCATTCATCCTCTGTTTTTATTTATTTTGAACACTTTTGACAAGAGAAAAAGAATTTTCAGAGGTCTAGGAGCTATTTTTAGTACTGTAGGTATCCACATCTGCTTTTAGATTTAGCTTGCAATTGAATTCAAAGAACATTCATCTCTAGTACTTAGTATTGATATTCATTTTCCCAAGTGATGCTATCCACATGACTCATAGAGTGCTATTCTGCTTAGGTATGGCTGTCCTGGATTGCTTTGCTGGGATTTTTACACTCTATTTTTCCCACTCTTCCCAGAACTGCCATTTGAGCTCAGGAGGGAAGACATCTGTACAGAGAATGGTGCTTATGTATTTAATGACTTTGTTGGGGAAGAAAATAAGTATTTCTCTCAGCTCTAAGGAGAATCTGAAGGAAAGGGATTAGTCACAAGTTGGTTCTAATCCTCATCCTCTTTTGATTTTGGGGTGAATACCGACTTAACAAGCAACTCATATAATTCATTCTTCTTTTAGGCAGTCACAGAAAAAATCAGTCTGTATGTTTTTAGAACATAATTTCTTTTTTCTAAAGACCCCCAACTTTTTGATCCATTTAGAAAGTGATCCAAAAGCCAGGTCTCTGTTTTCACAGATTCATAGCAGACTGCTTACATTTGGTCATGTTCTATCTGATCACAAATCTTAAATCCCTTTCTAAGAAACATGAAAATTCCTTGCAAAATCCCATATGTTGATAATTGTTTTCTGGAATGAGAAAGGATTTTAATTCCTCAAGCTGAGACTTGAATTCTACTAAAATCTGTAATGTCATGGATTCACATAGTTATGTCTTTTAGTAAAAGATATTACAACTTTCTTATCCATATAAATAAAGCTGGTTTTAACGCAATGGACACCAAGTATTGGAGGTTTCAGGAGACCTGGAATCAGAAATGCCAACTGCAAGAGGTATGATATTTGCATAAAAACACTCAAGTCTGTAAACTGACAGGGGTGTTCTTCTGAAAAAAATTTAAGTTTCTGATAATTAAGATGTTATAAAAATCAACCCCTATAGATGAGATTTGGTAGTGTCCTTTTCCTGAGAATTTGTGGCTGAATATGTCAATAAATCTGTCCTTTAATATTTTGTAGAAATTTTTGCCTCATTTTCATTCAAGTACCAGTGCTGGGTGAAGCTAAGATTGATTTCCTTTTATTCACAACTGTCTGACAGCCTTTAAATATGGACAATATTTTATGTAAATGGTTCATTACCCACTAACCAAATTACAGACTCTGGCTCAAATTCTGACATGTCCTTACAAAAATATCTTTTAGATAACGTGGTGACAAAAGCAATGTCAAATCTGGAAGAAGGTATGCAGATCATTTTCAGATGGATCAAAAAAAAATTTAATGGTGTTTCAGAGCCCTGGTATTTTGTCCACAGAATTAAAATTCTTCCTATCATTTTCAATATCACTTTTTATAGTCATAACTCTCTAAAATGTAGGACAATTAGAAGAGCTATTCTTTTGACTTCTATGTGTTTGATCACAAATTGTAAAAGATAAAGTAATATTTCTTTTTTTAAAGATGTACTGACCCCAGTGTTATTTTTTGCTTTTGTTTCATATGTAGCATTTCAACACCTGCAAATATCTGCTTTGTTTTCATAGATCTTTTCTACTTTGAAAGATATAGTCTTGTTTTTGATTTCAGAGAAAATGTTTCTTTCGACCTAATTTGCAAATTAGCTCTTAAGCTGAGCACAGGATAAGAAACCTCCCATTAACATACTTTCTTAGTAGCTTGAAATCCAGTCTTTGAAAAAAAGAAAAAAGAGATTCATGTTTTCAGCTGTGTTTCGGAATTCCATAAAATGGCCAAATTATTTATAAGGTTCTTTGTCATAAGCTTATTGAGAAGTACTTAGACTCTGAATGATCTAATTAGCTGCAACTTTATTTTGCTAAATTCGATATAAAGTTTGTTATTCTTTTTTACATAATTATATAGTCAACAAACTGATATCTTACATTTTTCTATGTTTATACTAGCTATTAAAAAAGACCATATTATAAAAGAAAGGAAAAAAAACGGGAAATATTTTTGCAATAATTTAACGTACGGGGAAATGAATGGAGTTTTCTTACAGCTCTGTAGTAGAAAGCTTAAGTTGTTTAGCTAACACAAATATTATTGCACCATATTCAATATTAACTTTTTCTCCCTTGAAAACTCTAAGGAGACTTTTGTGGGTAGATTATCAGCTGCTTTCTTCTGTCTAGTTGCTGCTGATTTTAAAACTGTTCTTGTATTTCTTCAGATGTGCCATCAAATCCGTACGGAGTACAAGTTTTAGAGCTGTCACAAACCAGTGCCAAGGTTTCGTTCAATAAGCCAGATTCACATGGAGGTGTGCCCATCCACCACTACCAAGTGGAAGTGAAAGAGGTAGCCTCAGAAACCTGGAAAATAGTTCACTCCCATGGAGTTCAAAGTAAGTATACGAAAAATAAGTGGAAGTGGTTTAACTGAAAAAAGTCCAAAGAAAATACTGTAAGTATATGTTAACTGTTTCTTTCTTTGTCTTAGTCCAGTAGCTGTATCTCTGTGTTAGTGCAGATCCCTCTACACCAGTTAGAAATAGCCATGCAACTTTGCAAAGGTCAACTGTTACTTTTTGTTTTTAAAAAATTTACAATTGTTGTCCATTTTTCATGTCCAGCCAAAAGCCAGCTTTTGATGCTATACATTTCAAAGAGAATAGAAATGACATTGCATTTGAAAATGTGCACTATTTATGCAGGTAAATTTAAAAAAATTTAAGTAAGCTGTTATATAATATTTAATTCTGGGCACTAATTACTGATTTTGAGCTACTCAGTAACTTTCTATACACCTTTTAGCATTTGAGATACCTGTTTCAAAAGCATATCATGTTCGTTCAAGAAGAATTAAATGCCCTCTAAAAAGGTACTTATTTGCAGGTCTCTTGGCAGAAAAGAGCATAAGTCCCCCCCAAACAGACAAGAGTTCTTTAGGCCCCTGGTGAGTTGGGGAGTTCTTGCAGAGTGATGTTAGCTCTTGTATCCAAATTTGCCTTTTGGTAGTTTTAGTGCAAGTTAAGGCAGCCTTAACAGTCTTCTGATTAATACTTCAGGAGGTAAATAATTTTGTAGCTATCAGCAGAGTCATGGGAGAAAAAAATGTAGCAAATTAAATGTGTGTTCTCTCTTTCCCTTTTACATTCTGTAATCCTACAAAAATTTTGCACTAAACTGAACACATTCAAAATTATAGAATTATTTCAAAGAAACATATAATAAACATGTAGTTAACATATATTCAAAAAATCAGGTTTATAACTCCTTATCCTTTGTTTTTCTTATCTCAACAAGTTATCTCTGTAACTTGTCTATAAATGTTATAATGTAAATCATAGTAAAATTCATTTTATTCCAGTATAGCTTGAATTTCTTTCAATACTAGAAGATCTTTAGAAGACACTGAGTTTCCTCTATTTGCGGGGCAGACACATTAATAGATATTGTTGTACTTCTTTTCTTTTCATGCAATGTTGCAGATCAAATTAGAGACTTTTATTCTCATAGCAACTTCCTTCAATGAATTTGCAATATTTTTTTTCTGATATGAACTATATTGAACAGTAAAACCTGAAGCGACCAGTCTGTGTAGTAGAGTGCAAGGTACTCAAATGAGTAAAACCCAGTGAGTAGAGTCATTCAGTTAATAACCCAGATGATTAATTTTATTGTAAAGCCAGAACAAAAACATCCTCAGTGTTAACTTTGCAAAAAACGTATTCACCTTACTCCCCATAAAACATTCTTTCCTATTTTTTCTGTTGATGTGAAATTTGTTAAAATATTAATTGATTACAGTAGGAAAGATATGTAATTTGAAAGACCCTTGTTACTAGAGTTGACTGGAGCTGCCTTCTTCAAAAGTTCACTTTGCTTTTGAAATATTCTTTCAGCATTGAGTGTTTTTAAGTAGTTGCTGATTTTGGAGATTTCTGTGTAATATGAATTGATCTTGGAATCGTTTTGGTTCAAAACTTGTTTGAATTCTATGGTTCTAAAATTGGAGTAGAGTGACAGGTACAAATACCTTTAGTCCTTATCCAGATGTTACCACTATGAAGTAGATTGTGAGTATTTAGTATCTCTGCCGCCTTTCCTACTCATAATAAACATTTCTTTAGCAGAAAGCTGTGTAACTTCCTGCATACCATCATACTATTTTCCCACATCATCCTTCGTACACTTTACTCTCCTTTTTCACATGGACAATTTCAGGGGTATACCATCTTGCGAGCATGTATTTTGTTCTCCATTTCATTGTCTCTTAACTGTATGCTGAAACGTTTTGTTGAGAAAACAAAATAGGTCACAATTATGATTTTGGACATATTAAAGATACATCTTAATAGCATATGTTAGCAAAAATTACTCCAAGTGATGACAAAAACTAGTAAATATAAAAACAACCTGAAAACCCACCTTGGTCTACAAAGATTCATGTAGTAAATACATAAATATTGAAAGGCCAGTAGGCAATATTAAAAATTAATACTACACTCATAATTAATTCATGATGTTTTCTGAAATCTCTACTGATATATGCCTTTATAGAAAGATTGAGACTGTATATCCTATATTTCTCTGAATTTCACTCTGAACTATTTTAGAAATCAAAAACTACTTCAGATTGTCAAATATTTATTAAACAGAAGACATCTTATTTTCATAACTCTTATTGAAGCTACATTGTGTACTTTTATAGGGGAAATAAAAAATGACCTGGTTGCATTCATCGTAAGTCCCTGCAGATATTCTATAATAAGTTGAAAACTTGTTCTATTTGTGAAGTACTATAGGGCCAAACCAGAAAACCAAAACATGTATAACAATCCAGAATAGAAAGAGCTTTTGCAAATGGAGATGTCAAAAAAAACCAAAAAAATGAATGTCCTTTATAAAAAAAGGAAATGTTGTTAAATGTGGCTTGATTTTTTTCCAGAATATTGATCTTTGCATGTTTTCTGGGCATTCAGGGCAATTTTTCCAAAACATTAGTTTAAACTTCTCTCCATTTATATTTTACCCTACTTAGAGTGTCGTGTTAAGATAACCTTGAGATACTCTCCCCAAAATCCCTATTTTCACTTTCTGAAAGATTTTTCAAAGAAGCTTTTATTAGTGTGAAGGTGTTTGTTTTGGGTTGTTTTGTTTTTTTTTGTTCAAAGGATAAAAACAAATACATTTTTTTGAGATAGTTTCTGATTTTGCTTAAGTAATGAAGAACCACTTTCCTACCATGTCTCAACATCGTCTCATCTAAGTGAGGAGGATGTTTAGAATGCAGTCAGTTTTCTGTATTGCGATTTGTAGCTGGATCATCATAATTTCCTCACTCAGTCAATATTCCTTAATGGAAACAAAACCACTTTTTCCATCTGTTCACATCTTAGGGGCAGTTTATGGTTAAGATTCAGATATAAATGCTGTTTACACAGGGACAGAGAACTACTTGCACATCTCAAGTGGTGGTGCATACATAATGCATGGGCCATGATTTTTTACCAGCAGTAGGTGACAAAATATTCTGAAATATTACAGGATGGTTATTTATCAGCCTGATTCAACTCAGGAGTGGTAAAACTGCAGACCTTTCTTGCCACAATGTACAAAATGTGTAAATTCTAAAAACATCTTTCAAAGGAAAGAAACAGGAAAACCTACATGCAGGAAAATACCTGGAAGACTTTTAAAATTCTAATACAGAGATTTTCAATCTTCTGCTCTCTCTCTCTACTGTGACTTAAAGGAATAGTGTACTTGTCTTCACATAGGAACAAAGAAAAAAAAATAAAGTGACAAAATTACTGAAAAATGCTTTTTAAAATGAAACAAACATCACAGACGTGGATACAGAAGCAAGTTTTTAAATAAAGCGTTAATAGGTGATTAATAAATATTCCAAAAACTTTTTGAGAAAAATTGCTCCTAATGCTAGCAAGTCATTAATTTTCATCTGGTTATGATCCAATAGCTGTGTATAAAACTGATACACGGAAAAATCAACTCCACGACTCCTAGAGTCGTAAAAGTTGGGTATGCATTTATTTCAGCACTGAAAGTGCATGGGGGATGGTTTCTCCAAAAGCATGCGCACCCCTCGTGGCACTCATATTCCCTTTTATCCCCATATGCATATGAATTTCACAATCCATTCATGCATATTCAGCCCCCAGCTCCACTTCGTATGCTGATTGCTTTATTAGTCCTTCTGCGCCTGCGCCGTGCCCACTGGGGGCTGCCTGGGGGTCACAGTGATGAAGGCCAGTCCCCTTCCTTGGCGCTGAACTTTTCACCCCAGCCCTTCACATATGCTCTCTAAGCCTCTGGTCCTGGTCCAAGCCATAGGACCAGTTCTGTCCTGTTGTCAGGGTCTCAGGAGCTTCTGTTATCTCGAGGCCTTGCAAGTCTGGTAATGTGACCCTGTTTTTTTGTAAACAGTCTCTTGTTATCGTGTCTCCTGGCATTCCATAAAGTTGTTTTTCTGCACATACTGTTTGCTGCAGGCTTGTCTTTTGCAAATCTAGTGAAAGTGGATTTGAGCAAAAAGCATAGTTTAAGCATCTAAAAAGGCCTTTCTCAATTTTTAACACCCTGACTCAAAACCTTTTACTAAGATTATTATTGGGTTTTTTATGTGAAAACCACAACAGATGCTTATTAAAGTTGTTAGATATTCTTCTGTAATCAATCATCCAGTAAATACAAATAAGTTTAATCATGATGATTAGGCAGTATGAAGTGGATTCTAGGCAAATCCAGTCTGCAATTCTCTTCATTTGCCATTTTCTTCAAAGAATCCCTCAAAAGGTGACTTTCATCTTAAACTTTACTAGTTTGAGCTGTTTTCAGGTAAGGAGAAAATTTTAGTCTTGGAACTATAACCAGGAATCTCTCTTTCCCTGTTCTCCCCCCTTTGTCTTTTGTAATGAAGAAGATTTCATTTGAAAGTCTGTGCTGATTGCAGCTATTGAAGCAGAGCACTGAAAGTGAAGCAATCATCTGATACATCAATTTCAGTCTATTAAGGGATTTAAAATCATAATCAACACTCTGCTAGTTCAGCAAGAGATCAAGGAGCAAATGGCACTGAGATTTTTCTGCACTTTTTAGGTGCTCCTCTGAATATGGAAATAGTTAAGTTGCATGCTACCAGCAAATCCAGCTTTACAGTGGAGTTCTCTGTGGACCAGAGTCCCAAGGGGATATGGGTGAGCAGGGAACAGTCCCCTCAGGGCTCAGACAGTTATGATTCTGTCAAAGATGAAAAGAAACCCACTAATCTTGAAGTAGTGGAAATACAGATAGTAGTGGCAAGATTAAGTCTCCAAGGAGAGTTTGCATGCTTTCACCCAGACAGCTGGTAAATCCCTGAGTGTGGGAAGGTGTCCATCCACCATCAGCAAGTGGATAACCACAGGTGAAGAGCATTAGCCAGGCTTTCTTCTGTAGGCACAAAGAAACCAGTGACAAATGTAGGACACCTGTGCTGGGAAGAATCACCTTACCATAATCCTCTGTGCAAATTTTGTTTTTAAAGAAAGGACATTCTCATCTGTTTGTCTAATCAACAAAGACTTCATAAGAAAAAGCCTCCTTTATTTTTCCACTTCATGCAATATTGACTTTTCCAAGGAAGAAACAAGATATAACAACAGCATCTCTGAAATTCACTTCTTCACATTCAATCCCTAAGAAAGCACCACTGGTATAATAGAGAAGCCATCAAGATATTTTTTTTTTGTCTTAATAGCATTACAGACATTAGTAATTCTGATTTACAGGCAATTAATGCACTTGTAAAGAATTAGCTTTTACACAAATCCAAACTGTGGAAGTGTGTTTGAAACCTGAAAAATGTGTGTTCTCTGAAAACATTTGAATGTCTTCAACAGGAATAAAAAACACTATTTCCTTTGCTCTTCAATTTACAGGCCGACAGAGAAAGATCTTTTTTTTTCAGATTATTATATATTTCTATGAGTGAAATACCAAGAAAAGGCAGTCTCTGCATCTTTAGTGCTACTCAATTTGCTGGTGATAGAACAACATGAGGAATACAATAAAAACATATTCAGATTACTGTGGAAATTCACCTATGGCATAGGTGAATGGCTGGCACACTCTTAGAGAAGAGAGATACACATTTGGGGATTTGTGGGGCCAATACACACACATACACACACATCCCCCACCTTTGCTTCCTCTGAACTACTTGTGTTTGGAAATTCTCATATTTCAGATCTAGGACTTTTTTACCTATTTCTAAGTATTGATCTTGTGATTTTTTAAATTAATTAATTAATTATAATTAATTTAATTTAATTAATCAATTAATTTTAATTCTCAAAATTCCATTATTAATGTTTTATATAAAACCTTAATAAATTAGAAAGACTTTTTAAAGCAAATCTTATCATTTCTTGAGTTTAGAGAAATTTGAGAAATGTTCTAGGTTTCCTGAGTTTCTAGGGAGGTTGCTAATGTATTAATGCCTAGATAATTTAGCATTTCTTATTAAGAACAATTTGTCACATGAAATGGCTAGATCTTAAAACTCAGAAGTGTCTTATCTCGTTTCTTTTTCTGGAAAACAAAAGCCCAAACAGAAACAACAGAAAAAACCCAAACCAAGTCAACCAAACACAAAATTCCTAAAAATGCAAACCAAACCAAACATCCCACCAACCTAAAAAACAACACCAACAAACTCAAAGTCTCTGAACTTGACTGGCAGCTCTAGATCTCAGCATTTTTTCTGGAGATAATCTGTTGAATTTCAACCCTTCAGTGAAATTATCCCTGGAATTCTAATTTAGCTCTTGTAGAATGTTAGCATAAAATAATTCATACAATAGACAAATTATATAAGCTAAAGTTATACATACATTTCTAAACTGTGCAGTAGAAAATGGAAAGGTATAGAAAATCAACATGTTATACAAGATGCTTTTTTTAAATCTATTTATATATTTTGTATTTCAATGGTCAAGAATATTTTCTCTTTTTGATATTAGAGATTCTTCTTTGGATGGCAGAAAGCAGAAACTTTACAAATGAAATAACCAATTCTTTGTAATTTCACATTCAAATCTCGGTAGGTTCTTTTTATTTTGTTTTTCATCTGAGTACACTAAATTTCATGTACTTCATGAAATTCTGTAATATTTTAGCTTCCTAAATTCCTAAAGGCCCCAAAAGGAACCTTGTCATCATCAGCTTCAACTCTTCCAGGTTGCAGCAGGGCCAGATTCCAAGTTTTGCTAGGACTTTGCCCTGAGTTCTAAATGTCTCTCTGGGTGGAAATTCCGTATTTAGCCATTTGTTTGTGAAATCAGTGTGTTTTTCAAACCAGGTCCTGTCTCTACTATTTTATTCACCTACATTTAACACTGTTTTAAGGTGCATTATAGAAGATGAGCATTTCTGTAACCCAAGATATGCTCTGAAATTGCTGTGCTGTGTGTCCTGCCTGGTACTGCTGCTCCTTTTGCTACGCATGTCCTTAAAGTTAGAGGAAGTTATGTGCATGCCCATATTGATGAGGTAATCAAAACTTGAAGTCCTCTACTGCTGTATTGTGCTACTGAGTTTTGAATTGGCTATACCAATGAGAAGGTGTCCATAATGTAGGCAACTCATAACAAAAGTTCTTAGTAAAAACAAAACATAAACTAGTAAATTAAAAATAAGGTCATTCCATTTTCTCTTTTACTTTTCATTATATATATGTATATTTATCATTCCATACTTTAAAATGGTAAGGTGTGTTTTGATTATTTTGGGACAGGGGCAGGGGGTTGGGTTTCATTAGAATTTTTGGTTTTGTCCTTGCAGATCAGGTTTTTGGGTAAAATTTCATTTTCTGTCCTTAAGCAGGACATTCTGGTGGACATCATATGAACATTCTTTGAGAAGATTTGAATATTTTATTGAATCATACAAGTATATATACTGGTTTGGGTTGGAAGGGACCTTAAAGCTACATAGATTTCCCCTGAGAGTTCAGATATATTTTTTCCTATTATAAAACAAAGCAATTACTATCTCTTATTATTGAAATTGAGAGGAAATATAATAGATTAGTAAGAATTCTCCTGAATTACCTCTTATGTTGCTGGTTTGTGTTACTGCTTCTTTTATACTGAAACATAGAAGTATGTACCCCACTGATTACTAACACAGTTTCCTAGTGTAACAATACTTTACCATTAAATCAGGAAGACTTTCAAATAGATTCCTGAGAGGTAAAAATCCCATATAATTTTCTTAAATAGTTTAATGTTTAAGGAGAATATATGTGTATAATTTGTAGATCGAACAGAAATAAATTGCAAATAGTTTTGCAGGCTAAGTCAGCAGTCAAAATTCCTTTCAGAGTTGAAAATCTTCAAGGCAGAATTCATTACTTTCTGCTACAAGCTGCAAAAGCAAAAGGAAAAATGCATTTGTCAGCCTGTCCCAGGGGGAAAATATATATTGAGACATTTAATTCCTTGGCATATCTGTCAGATTTGACTCTCAATGATGTGAATTGTGATCATATTCAGTTCAACAATAACAATTACTATTCCTGAGGAGCGTTTATGCCTTTCTGGAATACTATGTATGTACTCCACAAATCTAGAAATACCTGAAGATTCAGAGGTTTTAGTGTCTGTTAAATGATGGCATGATCCATTCAGAAAACATTTCTGTGTTGTGAATTGAGCTTTAGGGTGTGGCTCTTCATTTATCAGACTGTTAGCAGGCAGTTTAAGAACAGCAAAATCATGGATGAAAAACCCCTATAAAGCTAGACCCCAAAAATATAGTGTTGCTTTATACCAATTTTTTTATTTATATTTATTATCGCATTGTCAAATTGACAAAATTAGTGTTTTCATTTAAAAAAATAGTCAATTTTCAGTAGGCTAGTAGTACTGGTAATATTTTTTTAAAAATTGTGGAATATTCCTCTTATCAGTTAATATACTGATGATAATATTGATAAGCCTAAATTAATTTTTCAAAATAAACTGAGTATTTAGCTTGATTCAAAAATAGCTTTCTCAACTTAAAATCAGCTTTGAAATTACAAGAAGGCAGGAATTGCACATATATATGCATATATTATTGAGTTATAGTGTTGTAAGGCCTGATACAAATAATATGAATTAACATGCTTAATTGTTTTTAAAAAATCAAAATTTTTGGGATAAAATGGTGTTATACAATTTGATAAAAAAATTTTCAATGGCAACCTGTCATTAAAAAAAGAAAAGTTTTATAACCACTAAAGGCTAGAATTAAATACAAAGACCACTTTTTATCCAATTTATTTTGTTTATATACTTGCATATAAGAAGGTTATTCAGCCCTTTAATTTTGTCTCTCTACAAATTTTGACCTCCATCCAAATCTTTGCTGTAAAAGTCTCTTGTGATTGAAAAGGTTGAACTGTAAATAAATGTCTTCAACTAAATTACATGGATGGATCAGAGAGACTGGAAAGTGAGAATTGTAAAGGGAAAACTGTGTTTAAATATTTCAGGTTTTTCCAGACGTGAAACATCAGTAGAATGAGATGTACTTTTCACATTTAAAGGTGAATAAAATGTCATGAGAAGTGAAGAGAATCCAGACAATTTACTGCACAGCATGAGTTGATTACTAAAAGCAAATGCGTGTTATGCAGATATAATCACTTTCTAAGCTTACTCTTTTTTTTCTTGTAATTCTGTGTTTGTAGTTGCATTTAGTCAATCAGTCAAAGCTCTTTGCAGAATGTGATTTATGATTTTCTCAAGACTCAAACTTGAAAATCTGTAGGAACAAATGGAAGATTATTTGATTGAAAGAGTATGTAGTAAATATTTTAATAAATTGTTAAATGGAGAAACAGTCATTCCACCTGATGCATTTCACCTGATGCTGTTGTGATAACTCTGGTCTATTTTCTCTTTAGACCTTTCAGGCTTTTCATAACTGCACGCTCTCAAGCAAATTTACAGCGAACAGCTGATCTTATGTAAAGATCTTGCTGATGTGTCTTATAATGGTAAATCTCTTAAGAGTGATGCAGTGCAGTATTGGGTATGAATAACTGATAAATGAGACACATGGTGCAGCTGCAAATTTTGCCTTTCAAGTGTGTATTGTATTCATCTACATTTATTGTACATTTTTTGTCTACTTAGAAAGAGATAAAGTATGTTTGTGGAATGTTTATGTGAATATAAACTTCTGCTGCACTTTGTAATACAAAACAGAAAAGTGCTCCAGGATGGCAGTGTAACCTTTAAGTATTTTCAAGGTCATTGAGTGGTTATGAATAGAGCTCTCCTTCATCCACACACAAGAATGAGCAACAGAACAATAGCATGGCCCAATCTGTATTACATTTCACAATATCTTTAAATTAATCTATTTTTTATGACCTTTATTCTGTCTCCCCATTTTTTTTTCATTGGTAAGAAATAAATTATATTATACAGGAGTAGGATTGGGATGAGAAAAAAAGTTATGAAGGAAAATTATCTTTGCATGTAAGAAGCAATAGAACAGTTCTTGAAATCATCATTCATGTCAGCCTTGAGGTCTTTCTGTTTACAGAGTAGGGACTGTTAGGAAAGACATTCGGAATCATGAAAATGACCTCTGTCGAAATAGCAGAAATCAGGAGATGCTTTATTCTTGTTTCAAGTGGTGATGGTTAGATTTCTACCAGCTCCTGAATTGGGTAACAGAGCAAGTAGACTTTTTCCTCATGCTTTGTACGCTTCAGAGCTGAAAAGTGCATAGCTTAGAGGAGTGAAAGACACAACTCCTGTGTCAAAACCTGCTTCTTAGGCAGCTCCAAGGCTGCAGCAACTTAAGTGAGAAAAGTCATACAGATTTTATATATTCTGTTTATTACTGTTAGGAAGAAGAATTATAGTGAAATTTAAAATGATGGAATTTTAAATAACAGTCTTAACTGAGAGACAAGTCTTCCTAACATATATGAGTTTATCTATGAAAGATTCTTTGCTTCTCTGAGCCTGGTATTTAAAACATATTAATTCCCTGTGCTCTTAGGTATCCCTTTGGCTTACCATTAAGAATTTCTGAACATCTGTTTTGTTTCACTGTAAGAGTGCTGATATATTTGTAGTAATGCGCAGTTTAGGTCCATCTGGTTAAGGAAGGCTATATCTAATTTGTAGATAATAACACAGTACAGTCTTATAACACCATAAGAAAACTAATGAATTGCATTTTGTTACACAAAACATCTTAAATATGTTCTAAAGCCTCATAGGAAAAAGACATGTGGGGATAGAGTCTGTTTCTATTGCTGGTGTGACAGGAGGATCCCAGGATTTCACTTTGGTGGAAGCTGATGTGAGCCTGACTG
>JAWWMU010000001.1:13143359-13156483 GCA_035048155.1 Cinnycerthia olivascens
CTGGTTACCCGCAAGAAGAACAATTTCCAGTGGGGCCCTGAGCAGCAACAAGCCTTTGCCCAGATTAAGCAGGAGATCGCTCATGCTGTCTCCTTCACTCTCAGATCCAGTTTTTAAAGGTACAACACTTATTTCTGACCTTAACAGACGAATGGGGATATAATTTAGCATCAACCCAGGACAAAATCATAGCTCTGCAGAACTTCACTGACAATAGGAGGAAGGTGCAGTTGTTAAAAGTCATTATTTTCTTAGAATTTGAAGGCATTTTGGCCACAACGATCCCATGCAGTTCTACAAGTGGGGGCAGAATGGCTGGAAAGTTCCTGAGAGAAAAAGGCCCTGAGGGTGCTAGTCAGCAGTGGCTGAACATGAGCCAGCACTGCCCAGGAGGCCAAGAAGGCCAATGGCACCTGGTCTGTGCCAGCAGTGGTGTGGCAGCAGGATCAGGGCAATCTCCGTCCTTCCTGTGCTGGGCACTGGTGAGACTGCACCTGGAGTGCTGTGTCCAGGTCTGGGCCCCTCACTGCCAGAAGGACACTGAGGGACTCAAGTGTGTCCAGAGAAGGCCAATGGAGCTGGGGAAAGGCCTGGAGTGTGTCTAATATATTTTTCTATTTACAAGCACAAATGAAATGGGACAGCTGGAATGGCTGTCTTGAAGGTTTTTTAATTCCATTATGGCTATCAGTCTCATTGAATAAAGTCTAGGGGCTTTGACCACCGCAAAACAGCTGCCAAAGATTTTCTGGTTACAGTGCATCTTAAAAAGTTTTCAGTCAATTACAGTTTGCAGAGGCTTGACAAGCAATTGCTCTAACCAATTGCTGAAAGCTCACATACACTTTCTTCTAGCAATGCTGTCTTGTACTGGTCACATACAATGGATAAAAGTTCATTATTAAGCATACATGTTTCTACTATCTTGCTTAACATTTTTCTACGCCTCACTTGCTGCCTTGTACTTAGCTCTATTGTTTTTCTTGACCTTACTCTCTATATCTTTCTTGCATTCCAGAGATTTGCTTTTCTACAGCTTTCTAAGAGTTTTATGGCTTCCCTGTTTCCCATATGGAGCACAAGTCCTGTGAGGAGCAGCTGAGGGAACTGGGGGTGTTTATTCTGGAGAAAAGGAGGCTCAGGGGTGAATCTGTCCTTCTCTACAACTCCCTGAAAGGAGGTTGTTGCCAGGTGGGGGGCAGTCTCTTCTCCCAGGCAAATAGTGATAGGACAAGGGGACACAGTCTTAAACTGAAGCCGAGGAAGTTCAGGCTGAGCATCAGGAAGAATTTTTTTCATTGAAAGTGTTGCTAAACTCTGGAATGGACTACCCAGGGAGTGGTGGTGGAGTCTCTATCCCTGAAGTTGTTCAAGAAACAAATGGATGTGGCAGCTAACAAAGCTGCAATCAGTCAGAGCTTGGACTTGATCTCAGAGGTCTTTTCCAGCTGAAGTGATTCTGTAATTTTGTTGTTGTTTTTTGTTTGTTTGGGGGTTTTTGTGGGGGTTTTGAGGGTTTTTTTTGTGATAAAAAGAGAATGTATTTGGCCCAATAATCAGTGACTAGTTCAGGATAAGTTTCTATTTAGACCTGATTTTCACCCTGATATATTAAAAGTAGTCACCAGGATCTTCAGATGACAAACTATGTGGATTTATTACACCACGAACTAGTGTGTATACGTTAAACAGAAAGTATTGCAAGTGCACCATGGGAACTAGTGCGGGCCTCGTGCTCAAAAGACACAGCTTTTGTCTGCTGTGAATTCAGGTGAAGCCTACCTCACCTTCTGCTCAGGATCTTTCAGTAACAAAGAAATCTTGGGTAGAGTTTTGAATGTAGGAGACCATTTCCAACTCCAACTTTGTGTGGCAAATTTAAAATGGGATGAAAGTTACAACAGGAACTGCACTGTAGGAACAGAAAAAAAAAAAAAAAAAAAAAAAGGGCAGGAAAAACTGACATACAAGTAGTTCTTTCTGCCCTGCAAGGAAATATAAGAGATTTTAGTTACTGATATATATGAAATAGATTGGGATAGGATTCACTTTAATTTATACAATTGAGGAATGAGACAAAGTGACATAGCTGCAGTAAAAGTAAGGAATGTATACATTTATAACTAACTCCTGCCTCCACCCTCAAAGTATACTTCCTTCTTCAAAAATCCAGATTAGATTCCAAAGTTTGATATAAAACAGGGAATACATAGTAACATTGCCTACAAGCTAACAATGATGTTTTTGTAGTCTCCTAATAAATTATCTTGTTTTATTTCCCAGTAACCATTCTTCTCAGCCTTGAAGGGTATTCAAAAAAAGAAAAAACAATAGGATAAATGACAGTGTAAACTGTCTAAGGGCATTTTTTGTCCTTCTGCATTGAGATTACAACAGTAATCTGTACTACATTTTCTAGTATTTTGTGATCCCTCAATAAAGTATTACTTACTTAGATGTTTTAACTCTGCTTTCTATGTTCATATTGCCAATGTAAGTTCAATGTATTAATTGGCCTTGAATTCTTTCTTACAGGATAATTTTAAAACTAATGTCTACAGAAAGTAAATTTGATTAATGAAAATGTTCAACTTAATCAAGTTTTATATCTAGCAGTATAATTTGTACTACTAAAATTGCAGCAATTATAGTGACATAAATATTTAACAATGAACCCTGCTGAGAACATTAGTCATATGTTAGAAATCATTTTGAACTTTACTTTCTTTTCACATCATGGAGGGAATATCTGGTAGAAGTCCAAATCCCCATTGATTTCACTGTATTCATTTATTGTTTCATTAAACTTTTTAGTATAGTCCTTTTCAAGTGTCAGGCTACTGCTTCAAGCAAAATCTTTGCATTAAGAATTGTACAATGGTTTTATAGCAGAGAGCAAAATGGAGTTCCAAGAACCAAGATAGTATTCTCCTTTAATTTGTAGAATCAGAAAATTTGTTTGGAAGGAATATCTGGTATCTATCTGGTCCAAACTCCTGCTTGAATCAAGACTAGTGGCAGTTCTGGATCAATAAGGTGTGGTTTTGTTTAACTCAGTCTCAAGTCCCAGGGAGGGAGATTACTCACCCTCTTGTCTTGGAATAACTTGTTTCAGTGCTTCATGTCTCTCCCAGTGTTTCAATATTTCTAATAACTGGTCTGAATAAGCCAAAAAATAAAAAAAAAAACAAAAAAAATTGCAATCACTTCTTCTAAAGACTGTGCCAAAGTTCACCAGTCTCCATAAGATTGAGAATTTGTATTGACAAAATTAATGCTTCTAAATGCTATGATAGGAAACTGTTAGCCATCATTGAACGTTGTTTATTGTCCAATATGTTGCAACACTACAAAATATTGACAATGCTATGTGTGCATGCACACACACACACGCACACACACATATGAAATTATAAAAGTCCTTCTTAAAAGCATGTTCTAAAACATTTATTAAATAAATAAAATTAAGGGCTAATGTGTACTGCGAGGAGACCTGACACTTTAAAGGTAAGGTAATTCAAGGAGCATTTATTTTTGAAATGTATTTAAATTGAAGCTGAGTATGTATTTCCATTTTTACCTATTGCATTCTGTAAAGACTTTTTTCATTCAGGATGCCTTTGTTTAGTTAAACAAGATCTTCTTACAGGGAATAGCAGCTGTTTCAAGGACTCTGTATCCTGAACTTTTTATTTAGTGGTACTTAGGGAGTTTTTAATTGTCTATTCTTTCTTTCTCCTCTCCTTTTCCTTTTCCATTTCCTTCTCTCTTTTTCCTTTCCTATTCTCTAACTTTCATTTCCCTTAGCTTTAATATCTACAAGTAATATCTACTTCTTTTATGGAAGTTGACTGCATTATTAAAGATTTGGTATTAAGCAGTTGGCTTAGTCATCATAAAGGTAGTCAAGGACATATGTAACTAAAAACTTGGAGAAAGGGGTATTAAAGAGTGTGTGTTTGAATTATAAATGCCATAGTAATGGTGATGGAAAACAAAATCTATCAAAGCTAGATCCTGGTTGCACATGATTGCTGATAGGATGCTAAATAGTACAAGCAGCAGGACTTGCACATAAAATTTTATTGTCAAATTAGTATATCAGAAAAATTTGAAGACGATATCAAGATAATATGGTCTATTTTATCATTTGGAGTACAAATAATTTTGTAAGCTTATAGCCTAAAAACAATGCATTCATTAAGGATTTTGTTTGTTTGGTTTGGTTTTATTTTTGGTTGTTTTTTTTTAACACTGCATAGGTGATTTATTTTATATGCAGTTCTTGTAAATGTGTTTCTGTTCTGAATAAATTTGTGGAAGGTTTACTGATACAATGATCTATCTAAATATATTGCTTCTATTCCAGGAATGTTTTCTTTCTCTCCCTGTGTGCTCTGCTGTTACTCTGATTAAATAGAAGCTGAACTAAGGGTGTTTTTTAAATAAATGAATTTCTAAAGAAAAACCTGAAGTTTGTTAAATGAAGAACCCCAGCTTCTGGATTCATGCTGATTCAATATATTATAAATTATGTTGTCAATCCACAGATTTTCTCTTTTCTAGGCCCTTTAGTTTGCATTCCTGCTTTCTTTATTTTCATTAATTTATGGTACTGTGTGTTTTGTAACTATAATTTTCCCACAGGTTACTTAATCTTTTCTGACTAGATTTATTTCAGTAGAAATAGGTATCAAAGAAAATACCTGAATAGGGATGCTACTTTTCATTCAGTCTGTATAGTGATATTTCAAAATCCAGCCCAATAAAAGTAAAAATTAAATACATGGAAGAAAGGAGATTAACATGGTAATTGTGTTTCATTGTGTTGTATATTAATATTAATAAAAATACTAAAGCCATTTTTGCCAAATGCATTTTTAATGTCAGCTACTGAAAAGTGTTTTGTAAAGAAATTACTCATATTAGTGAACATTAGATTATATTAATTATACCTGATCTACTACACTGTATATCTTTATTCATAGGTTATTATTTGTATTCACAGTTAAATGAACCACTAATAGTTTTATTCCAAAATAATGTAATAATTATACATTATAGTGCAAAGAGTGATGGAAATTCTGGGAACAGGACCATTTTATCTGATTAATGAAATGGTTACATTTGTTTCTGATGTTTTAGGGAATTAAAGGTAAATATTGTCTCCAATTTATGCCCATGATTTCACTGACAGTATGATTTGCTATCATTATCTTTTTTTCATAGAATGTGCAACTTGAAATATTTTCATTATTGAAGTTCATTTATTTGTGTTAGCTGAATTCTGACATTTATAGCCAGATGCTTGAATAAGTATTTATGAAATTAATTGTTATTTGGGCAAGGCAGACAGATGGAACTGAGACAGCCTGGCTATTTCTGCATATAAATTAACATTTTGTCTATTGTGTAGCAAAATCCCTTTTTTTATTTTTTCCCTTGAATTTCTCCCCCGTGGCAATTTCTAACTT
Organism: Cinnycerthia olivascens; assembly: GCA_035048155.1. Classification (NCBI taxonomy): domain Eukaryota; kingdom Metazoa; phylum Chordata; class Aves; order Passeriformes; family Certhiidae; genus Cinnycerthia; species Cinnycerthia olivascens. Next base: position 13,148,834 of record JAWWMU010000001.1, read on the forward strand.
AATTCTGTCAATATTTCTATAAGCTAACTGTGAGTCTGAGCCAGAAAAAAGAGGTTTTATATTCTTCTTCCTACTGTGCAAACACATAGAATAAATAAAACAGTTGTTGCTCATCCCTGGCAGACAGATTTTGGGCAAAGTTCCTCATATTCTGCAGCATCTACAAGAGTGTCAGACTTTTGTACAGAATCTTATTACTTTACCACCTTAACTTGCTCACTGCTGTCTTTCCATGACTTTTTCTCCTTCCCTTAAAAGAACATGAATCATCATCACAAAGAGAAACCTGTTTAAGCTTCATAAAAATGCTATTCATTTTTTTTCCTCTGAAAGAGATTCAGGTATTTCCAAGGGACTCAGTTTTTCCTTGAGAGTAGTAAAATAATGAGTAATAGGTGCAGGAAAGTGCTGTTAAATCAAAGCACTCCACTTATTGACATGCACAGTAGTCAGGCTGCATTCATCCTCTGTAGTAATACAGATTCAGATTAAAGGGAGAGAAGTAAAAAAAAAAACCCAAACCATCCTCAAATTTTTAATGTTTCTTTGATAGAAATTTCACTCTGCCGCCATAATCTCAAATATATAGGAGTGAAAATGTTATTTAAATAATAATATGTCTTAGCTACTTTGTTTCAAAACAAATTTAGATCCTTCTTCAGTTAGCTCTGATATCCTCTAGGGATTGAATTTGGAACTGGAATAACATTGTTCCATGCAGCAGATACCTCTCCAAAGACAGCAATGAAACAATGTGGTATTTCTGTTAATTAACCTCATATAAGGCCCATTTTGGGATTAATGTAGAGGAACTGTTCCCCTAACTTTTTCCTTAGTGATGGTTTCTGTAATATATTACAATTCTTAGAAGGTTTCTGAAGCAGATTACTTCAGTGAAAAGACAATTTAATATGCCAGACATTTTTTCTCTCATTCTACTGTAATAAAACAGCATAAACAACCTACCGCGGACCAGAGAAGCAGCTGGGGAATTTTGTTTTGCTTTTACTGACTTGGATTTATGGTACAATTTATTTCACAGTAAATCTTGCATTAGATGTTGTTTGCCCATGGTTCATTTTGACAGAAGTTAAAATTCTGCAACAATGAAAGGAACTTTTCTAAATGAAATGCTTGAAAGCTGTATTTTAAATAATATGAAGTTCTATCTGACATATTTTTGTGGAGGCATTTTTTACCTGTAGTGTGTAATTTTTTTAATTTTAGATTTGCTTGCAAATTAAAAGAATCTGTATAATAAAAAGAAGAACTTTATACTTAATGTTGCATGAACTTTAAGATTAACCTGTTATCACATAATAGGTTAAACTTATTTTTTACTCAGTAAGGTTTAATTCCTTTCTCTTGCTGTATTTCTTTTTAATTTCTAGTTGACAAAATTAAAAAAACTCAGCCAACCAAGCAACAATATTCATAGCATACCTTGTCAAAAAATAATAATAATTTTGTATTAAAGCCTTAATATAGCATATGAAAACAAAATCAATATACCTGGTAATTTCTTGTGTCATGGTGTCTTCCAAGGGTACCTTGAGACTTGAAGCCTCACTTATGTGTGGATAGCACTAATGTCTGAGCTGCTATGCAGCATTAAATAATTAATTAATTAATTAATTAACTAACTTATATTACATAATTTATTTAATTTGGAGAGTTCACAAGAGACTGTTCTGCTTTTCCTTCTTTGCAGTATTCCTTCCAAATTTACTTCTCAATCTAACCAGTCACTCTGTGAATAATCCCAGCAAAATCTACAAAAAAATCTACAAAATCGAATTCTCCAGCTAAAGCTCACAGACACTGTGATTAGAAAGATAATATCTACTGATATAACAGCTAGAAGAAACTGGAAAATCTCAAATGATACTCTGAAAGAAAGATATTACACTTTCAGTATATCTGGAACATGATATCCATCAATAAATATGCCAATGGCATAATGTACACTTATGGTATGCAGTGGACTGCTTCTTTTCACATTTCTGCACTGAATGTAAAATATCCATTGTGGCCAGGACTATTTTCCTGTGAGAAAAATTTATTTGTATATGGAAAAATGAATAAGTTGATTTTATACTAAATAACAGATACATATATTGTAAAAAAATACTAATTTATGAAGTATTTTCTTCCAATCTAAACTCCTAGCAAGCAATGAAATTTTCATTTCTATTAGATTACTCTTCTGTTCTGCACTTTTATGCTCTGTGGGACAACTTCTTAATCTTAATTACTCTAAATATTCTTTTACAACTGGAGTATGTATTCTAATCCAGAATGGTTGTTTTTCTTTGTTTTTCAGAAGGCCATAGGTACTACTTTTCCTACATATACAATAAATACACATCACAACATCACTGACACTAAGTGGGTCCAGTTTTTGAGGACATGTTACGCTAACAGATATATCTGGGCTGATTCCACAAATGTAATGGCAAAAGTCATTGTATCTAGATACACAGTGCTGTGCAAGGGATTTTGAAGTATACTCTGATTCTTTAAGTACTGCGTATATAAGTAATTTTATTAATTTCTATAGGTCCCAGGAGTGTTTAGAAAATCAGACCCTTAGGTTTCATGTAGTTAAAACGTTTTCATTTTCTTAAATGTAGGCTCATAGTAGTGCTTTTATGTTGTTTAAATTTTAAAAACATTTACAGTAGCACTAATATTTGACAAGCCGTAAGGTTTATTTTCAGTGAAATTGTTCATTCTTAGAAAATAATCATGGCTGAAAGGCAAGTCAAATACTGCTACTGCTTATTTAAGTTTTAAATTTCATCTTAACAGAACTCAGCATTGTATCTCCAAATTCTATTCTTATTCTCATGATGATACATTATTTTTTCATTACATGATTATACTTTAGAGTTCAATATTTTTAAATCTCATAAAATGATAAAGCTAAAACATGCTGGAAGACAATTCTGCTGCTCTATTTACAAGAAAACAGTTATGTCTCAATGGCAAATTTATGCAAAATGCCTGTAATAGAGTGTGAAATATAGAAGTTACTGTTTTTCCTAAATTCATTGGATCTCTTTGGCTTTAAATTTAATGGGAACTCTGTAGGACTGCTGTAGAAAGTAAAGACATAGAAATTCTAATGAATCTGGGCTGAAAAGAATAACAAAGAGTATGGACAGAAATAATTATGCATTCATTTAATATATAACTTAAAAAGAAGGCCTAAAGCAACTAAAAAATATACTCCTTTATAATGAAAAAATTAGGTTCCCTACGGTCTGTGAAAGATGCTACTGGCTCTTTTTTAAGATATTGTTCTACAGCCACTTGTAAAACATTACAGCCATTGCTTTCCTGGGCAAGACAAATGCCGTTGTGCTCCTAGTCCATTCCCCAGTATGAATCTGACATATAGAGAGCTCATCACAGAGATAGCAAACAGCAAGCAGGCAATTGCTGGGGAGGCAATAAAAGGAATCTCTCCTCTAAAGGCAGGGTAATACTCCAAAAACTCTGCATGGATCCACATTTCCAAGTGCAAACTCAATATTGTTTTTTAGTAAGTACAATATTATGATACTATTTATAATGTATTCCCATAAAGGTTTCCAGAGTCCAACATTATTTTCCTAAATTTTACTTCTAGATTTACCATTTTATTCTTAGTTCTTTTTGGAAATCTTCACCCCTACTTTCCGCTTCAGATGGCATCTTTTAAGTAGAATCATAAAGCTAGGTTTTGTGAATGATCACTGTCAGAAGATCAGTCTTGATTTCTGAAATCATGTCCTAAGTTCCCACCCCTTTGCTTCCCAGGTTTCTTGGTGTGGTTTTTTTGGGTTTTTTTTGGTTATAATTATTACATTATTACATTTAATTTGTGTATTTCCATACATCTCCTCTGAAATATGTACAAACCTGCCTAATTCTCTTTCAGATCCTCACTAGATAACTCAGATCTCTTGCTTTGATCATCATAAGCACCTTTCATTTCAGGTCTTGAACACATTGTTGAACTGGCAAATCAGGGCACCAGAAAGTCACCATCAGTGTGCATGTAGCAACATTTTGGAATGTAGATCAAGGACAGTTGATACTGCTGTCCATGAAGGAAAAATGGCAAGTTATGAACTGTATGAAGGTGGCTGGAACACGTATTATGTGCCAATTGCCAGCAAGGAGGATGGAAAAATTCCTTAATGTTTTTGTCAGATTCATGTCTCCTATGTGTGACAGGTTGACCCTGGTTGGATAGCACTTGACTGCCACAGCCTCTCAATCACTCACCAGTGAAATTGGACAGGAGAGACAATGTGTTAAAAAAGTCTCATGGTTGAGATAAGGACAGGGAGAGAGGTTCATGCATCAATTCTCATCATGGGCAAAATAGAATTAACTTGGGGAAATTATTGAATATATTATCAGCCAAAATCAGAGCAGGATAACAAGAAATAGAATAAGTCTTAAAAACACCTTTCCATGACTTCTCTTTACTTCCCAGCTTTACCTCCTCCCCCACAAGGAGACAAGGAATGGGGATAATAGAGAATCACAGAATCATAGAATCAATAGATTGGAAGAGACGTTCAAGATCATCGAGACCAACCTATGCCCTGACACCTCAACTAAACCATGGCACCAAAGGCCACATCCAATCTTTTTTTAAACATATCCAGAGATGGTGACTCCACCACCTCCCCAGGCACACAGTTCCAGTAGTTTATCACTCTTTCCATGAAAAAACTTTTCCTAATGTCCAGCTTATATTTTCCTTGGTGCAGCTTAAGTCTCTGTCCTCTCATTCTCTCAGTTGCTGCCTGGAGAAAGAGACCAGTCCCCACCTGACTACAACCACCTTACAGGAAGTTGTAGAGAGTGATAAGGTCACTCCTGAGTCTCCTTTTCTCCAGGCTAAACACCCCCAGTTCCCTCAGTCATTCCTCATAGAACTTGTGTTCCCAGCCCCTCACCATTGCCCTCCTCTGGACATGCTCCAGCGTCTCAATGTCCTTCCCAAACTGAGGGGCCCAGAACTGGATACAATACTCACGGTGCGGCCTCACCACTGCCAAGTACAAGTGAAAAATGATCCTGCTGGTTATGCTATTCCTGATACAGGCCTGGATGTCATTGGCTTTCTTGGCCACCAGGGCACACTGCTGGCTCATGATCAGCTGTCTACCAGCAACCCCAGGTCCCTTCCTGCCTGGGCACTGTCCAGCCACACCATCCCCAGCCTATAACATTGCAGGCAGCCAAAATGCAGGACCCGGCACTTGGACTTATTAAACTTCATCTTGTTGGACTCTCCCCATTCATCTCCCCAGCCGTTACAGGTCTCTCTGCAGAGCCCTCGTATCTTCCAACAGATCGACACATACTCCCAGCTTAGTGTCGGCTGCAAATCTACTAATGGAAGACTCAATTCTCTCATTCATGTCATCAGTAAAAATATTGAACAGAACTGGTCCCAGCACAGAGGGACACCACTGGCGACTGGCTGTCAGTTGAAAGCACCATTCACCACCAGTCTCTGGGCCTGACCATCCAGCCAGTTCTTAACCCAGCAAAGAGTGCTCCTGTCCAAGCCACAGGCTGCCAGCTTTTCCAGGAGTATTCTGTGGGAGATAGTGTCAAAGGCCTTGCTGAAGTCTAAATAGACAAGTTCCACAGCCTTTCCTACATCCACCAGGTGGGTCACCTGCTTGTAAAAGGAGTTCATCACATGCTATTCCTGCTGCTGCTCAGGGAGTGGAGTCTTTCCCCTGCTCCAGTGCAGGGTGCCTCCCATAGGAGACAGTTCTCCATCAACTTCTTCAGTGTGGGTCTTCAGTTCTTCAAGGACAGACTGCTTCAGCGTGGTTCCCACACAGGGTTAGAAATCTGCTCCAGCATGGGCTCCTGGAATGGGTCTGCAGGTCCCTGCCAGGAGCCTGTTCCAGCACAGGCTTCCATGAGGAAGCATCCATCTGCTCTGGTGTGTGCCTCTTCCATGGGCTGCAGGTGGATCTCTGCATCCCTATGGTCTCCCATGTCTGCAAGACCACAGCTGCATCTCCATGGGCTGCACCATGGGCTGCAGGGAAATCTCAGCTCTGGCTCCTGGAGCACCTCTTGCTCCTCCTGCACTGACCTGGATGTCTGCAGGGCTGTTCCTCTCACATCCTCATTCCGCTCTTCTCTGACCACAAGTACATCTGCACATTCTTAAATATGTTATCACAGAAGGCTACTGTCACTATGGGCTGAGACTTGGCCAGCAGTGGGTCCCTCCTGGAGCCAGCTGGGATTGGCTCTGTCAAATGTGGAAGAAGCTTCCAGCACCTTCTCACAGAAACCACACAACAGCCTCGCTACCAAAACCTGGGTGTGCAAACCCAGTTCACTGTGCTCACAATCTGAACATAAAACATCAATCCCCCATCAAGGTGCTTCATTGTTGCCTGTGGCTTCTCTACTATTGACTTCACTGCTCCTTCAGAAGCATAGCACACTTAGTGGCAGCAGTGGTCACATGCAGATGAAAAAATGGACTATTAGCACTCAACAAAAAAGCTAAGTTTGAAACCAATGTACTGTCCATACCAGAATATGAGACTCATTAATTTACAAGTGAAGAAAGCAAATTGTGAAATTGTCTTACTTTTCTTTATACGAATTTATTGCTTTGTCAAATTTTATTCCTATTTTTTTTCTTTCCTTTAGCTATGGTTGTTCTGAGCAATTTGGAACCAAATACAACGTATGAAATCAAAGTAGCTGCTGTGAATGGAAAAGGGCAAGGAGAGTATAGCAAAATTGAGATCTTTCAGACCTTACCTGTCCGTGAGTAATACTTGTGCTGTTAAATGAAAATTATTATCATTATTATTATTAGAATTTCTCTAGACTTGAATTAGGATCCACCATAGATAATGTTTCAGGTTTATAATCCACTCCCCAGTGCATTAAACCAGTCTTTACAATGTTTCTCAGAAATCATGTTTTGTTATTCCACCCTTTCAAGGAGTGAACTTAAATTGGAGAATTTATCCCATTATCTTACATTTTTGAGATTCAGAAAAGTCTTTATTTGATATAATGGAGCATAAACCAAGGAATTTTTCTTATTAACACTCAGGATATTATACACGTCTAAGTGAAGTGAATTGGCCATTCCTGGAGATATTTCTTCACCAAACTATGATGCTATTGTTCTGCAATTATCAAGCCTCAAACAGAAATCTTAAGCTATGAAAGAAATTATGAGAACAAATTGTTTTAATGATGACTACATGCAAATGAAAAATTTTATGAAACTAATTCTGTATTTGTAGTAACAGATTTGTAGGCCAGAGATTCAGATTACAATATTAAGTGCAATGAAAAATATTTTTCTCAAACTGTCTTTAAATAGAAACAATGGTAAATAAATTAAATACATAGATAGAAGAAAAGTAAAGTAACTACCAGATAGCAGTGTACAGTAATCAAACAGATGTTGAAATACATCAGCAGCTACTGCCAGACCAGTCTGTCATAAATCTGTTGCAACTGAATTGTTTCCTGAATAGGACATTACTCAGTGTAGCTGGGACTGGCCCTAAGGGAATGAACAATAAAAGTAATGTAACGACGAAGAACCCAAAATATTTACATATAATATAATATAATATAATATAA
>JAWWMU010000001.1:13156689-13169039 GCA_035048155.1 Cinnycerthia olivascens
TCCCAGGACAGATGAAACAATTTCCTATTACTCCTCTCAGTATAATTGAATGACAGAAACCGAAAGACATTATATATATATATATATATATATATATATATATATATATGTTATCTGATAGAAAGATAGATTATTTTATGTTGTGATCTAAGTAAGTTTATCCTTACTTTAAGCAGTGCTAAACACAAATAATACAATTATTTCTAAAGAAACAGCATCTCTCTGGGTAAGTGCACATTTACAGATATTTTGAAAATAAGACACTTCAGTATATGTTCATTTAGGATATCTTTTAAAATAATGTAATAGGCATTGCATATAGAAAAGATAATCTGTGAATTTTTGGCAAGGAAAGGGTCTTAAAGTGGTGGTTAAGCTTTTTATTGCATCTTTAAGACTACATTTATTCTCTCATTATAACTACGACATTTAGTTTTAGTTTTGAAAATATTATTCTTTACATTTACTCTTGACTTCTCTAAGAAGAAGTTATTCTTAGATAACTTTTTATCTAATTTGCCCTGGTACAATTTATTTATTTATTTACTTTAAATTTAAAAACAATATTACAATTTAGAAATCCCACATAGGATTAAAGATTATGCTTAAGTTATCGAATGCTTACCTGTAAGAATGTCTTTTAAACTTCAGCGTGAGTAGCAGTTTACCAGCCTTGCTGAATTGATGACTAAATGATTTTGTAAGGCAATTCTGTTTAAAAGTGTTGGAAGTCAGAAAGTCTCAAAGAAATTAATATTTCTTTCATACTTCACATATTTTTTTTTCCTTGTATGAGGAATCTACATTAGAACGTATTTAACATTCTTATAAAGGCTGTTTTGTAGTGCCTGGAATGATCATATTGATTTCAAGATTTTTGATTAATATTATTATGGACAAGTTCCTAGATATAATTTAAGAGTTATCTCACTGCTGAATTATTATATATTGTTTACTGTTTGTTTCTTTATTTAGGAGAGCCAAGTCCCCCTTCAATTCATGGACAACCAGAGAGTGGAAAGAGTTTTAAACTTAGCATAACTAAACAAGATGATGGAGGTGCTCCCATACTGGAATATATTGTCAAATACAGAAGTGTAAGTATTTCAGTTAACCAAAATAAGTTAATTATGCTTGTTAATATCTGCTTTTAATGCAGAGAAAATTGCTGATATTATTTGAAATTTACCAAAGTGGTTTGCATTCCAGAAAATAATTTTTTAAAAAAAGATATAGTGTGTTTTCCTTTGTAACTAAGTTGTAGATGCTAGATTATAAAATAAAAATTGATAAAACCCCAAAAGGTACCAAACTATTCCTAAAGGTATAGTTGAAAATTCTGAAAAAAAACCTGAAAATTCATCTTATCAAGAAAACCATATTCTTTTTTGGTTGCATAATAAAAGTGGTACATCAGTGTTCAGCTTTGAAAAACACAGTAAATTAGCAAACATTAAAATTACACACTTAAATGTTGTTTGAATAGCAAATTTTTAATCTTATTATAAATGCATCTATATTGATAGAAAGCTATATTGCAGTGCTCCATCTTAATTATAAATGACACTAATTAGTTGATCACATTTCATATCGTCTATCTGCCTGAATTCCACATCTCATCTTGCAAAAGTCAAATAATTGGCACATTATTGGGAGTTTTATGAGTTTCAGGGCACATGTCTGTTCTCAGACAGCCATCGGGCAGAGTTTTTTGGCATTCTGTTATCTAGACAGCTCTGTTTGGTGTTCTCTCATTAAATCTGACAAGTTTAGAAAACAGGCTTTCTGCAGTATATAATCTGTTAAAAAAAAAAAAGAAGTTGTGTGGGTTTTATCATTATTATTTATAATGTGGCTAAAATGCATTTCCTGATGTACTATATTTAGAAATTATTGGATTGAAGAAGTTGTTGCAGAGCTGGCAAAAGTGATGTGTTTAATTCCAAAGTGTGCATTTTAAAACAATTTCCTTGTGTTGAACTTTTATCTGAGCAGACCCATTTTCCAGAGTGTTACAGAAGAATTTCATGTCCATTAAGAGTCTAGAAAATAGGGAACTTAATACTGGATATCTAGGCATGTTAAATGGAAAGGTAGTGAGGACTGTATTTATTCACAGAAAGAAGCAATTTTTGAGAAATTAACTCTAGAACCTGTTGGAATGTTACCAAAAAGTAAATGCTACTTAACTTGTAATAGGTTTTTGTCACATTTCCTAATGTTTGCTATACTGTAGCTTTTTTATTATGGTCTAGGGATTATCTGAGTGCTAAATCTGGTATGTAAAATTATTCTTCTATACTAAATGTAACCAAAGATTGGTAGCTCCAAATTAATTGAGAAACATTTGGTAGCTTTCTGAAGAGTAGTCTGAGGGAATGACCAGAAGTTATTCTGCTATAACTGATCCCTAAATCTTAGTTGACCTTCTTAATGATTTTCATCCAAAGAAAAAAAATGACATCAAAAGAAAAGTAAATGCAAAAGCAAAGGTAGCAAAATATGCATTACAAGACAAAAATGGAATTTTGCGGGATTGAAGGTCCTAGCTAGATTACAATGCCTTTAAATATTTACCACTGAGTACTAAATAAACTGCTCGGATAATAAACTATACAATACATTCATGCAGCATATGGAATTTAATCTGGTTTTATGATTAAAATAAGCTAAATTCTTTTGATTCTATCCCAAAAATTTTTGGAAATCTGATTTTGATCTCATGTTTTGACTAAGGTACAATATTATATTATAAAAGGTGACTTTTCATGTGTGTTGGAAGATAATGTGCAGTTTAAGCAGTAACTGGAAATTTAAAAGGTTACCGAAAAAGATAGCTTTTCCTTGGACCTCAAATCCTTAACGTCTTGAGCTTCCAATTGAAAAGCAATTTGACTAAATTAAAGGCCTTTCTACAATAAAAGAAGCAGAATAATTTTTTTGTGTTTTAATTAGAAAATATTAATGCTATTTAAAGTTCATAATTATCTGTTGACTGCTTCTATCTTCCCCATTGGTTCTGTTTAATAAGCTTTCCTATAACTCTTACCAGCATCATTATTAGCACCTGGACCAATGTATTTGCTTGTATGTTTGAAGAGCATATTTGATAACAACCCATACATCAATGGTTTTTTCTTCAAAAAGTTAATTCACCCATGTTTAAGTTTGATACAGATTTTTTTTTTTTAAAGTGGGGAAAGGACAACCTTTAAGATATTAAAGCAATATTACAGCCTGGCTGTGGGCAATGGATAAGTTTTTTTCCTGGAAATCATGTATTTCATTCTGTTGAATATTCCTTTCCTAGCATAACTTTCTTCATATTATGGGCAGAAGTTGCTGACTACAATCAGATAATAAGCAGTTTGTCTTTTTTTTCTGTATTCCAGAATATTAGGTAGAATGCAATTTTTATGATTAGCAGCCGCAATTTTTTTTCATGCTGTTGCTCTAAAAAAGTCGAGACAGCCTGACAAAGCTTCAGAGATGGAGTCTGAGGCTGATGGTGCACATTGGCTTCAAAGTTACCATAGGAAAATAGGAAGGGAGGGAGTAAAACAAGGGAAAATTGTTCCCCAGTGACTAGATGGAAAGAGCAGTGGTGGGAATTCTCTAGGGAGGTATCCTGTCTGATGGCAGAGACAACCAGCCAACCACACTTCTCATAGGAACTCTTTAATATTTTTTCCTGGGGGCCAGCTCAAGCCTCCCTTTTGTTCTTCTGCTTATGGTGCTTCCTAAGTTGGTTGGGACACACACGCTGGTGTTTTCACAACAGATGTGAAGCTTTATCCATGTAAATTATGGAAATGTGTACTGAATTTGTAAATTACTCTTATCTGATGGGCATTTACCAAGTACCAGACTAATAAATTCAAATTGATAGGACAGAGTTGAGGAGACAAGGAGGGCCAGGAGGAAGGAGCAGTTGGGATGCAGGGGAGCGGTTGTCACAGCAGCTCAGGACAGGCAGGTGACCAAGCACAGACAGACAAGAGAAAGGCAGGCTACAAAGCAGCCTTTGAAAAATGTTGACATTGCTTAAACTTGCTACATAATGCTTAAAAAGAAAGTTCTGAATAGGTGTCAGCATTTCTATGCTGCCAGCTCACAGGATTGCCAACAGTAAGCTAGAAAAAAAAAAGAGAGTGGTGAGGGGAGGAGGGTTGGTTTTGTTATTCCCTGGCAGGGAAAATTTAATAAAGATTTGTAATTAGAACAGAATAATAAAAATAACTCTCTTTTATGATTATGAACCTTTTGATAGAAGCCAGGAAAATTTACTAAAGTGACTGGTTTCACAGGCCTAAAAGTTGTTCATCTGTTCACCTGTTTTTGCTGTTCACCTGGTCAAAAGTTGCTGACCTGTGACAGGGTTACTATTAATGCTCTGAATTTTGGCAGCGAAGAGTTTGATTGTTTATGCACTTTGCTCTGAAGCACATTCATTCTTTTTTGACTGTGTTGATGTAGGACGTTAATTTTATTCCTTTATGAGGAGCTCTACAACAATCTTTATAGATATAGAATATTTTAAAAGAGATGATTTCTCATTTACTCCCACTCTGAAATACTTACCAAGAAACAGGTAAATGTCTTTGCATCTGGAGGTTCCAGTCTACCTTCCATATCCTCTGGCTTTCTGTACATTTTAGTACCGTGTACATGACCAGCTGTTTTGTTCTTCATTCAGTATTTGCTCCTGAACTTTATTACCCTTGTTAACCAGACCTAGAAATCCCCAACCTAGTGTAATTAATTCTTGTGAAGTCACTGCTTTAAATGATCAGATTTTCTTTTGTGAGGATTTCTTGATATTTTTTCTTGCCAGCTTTCAAGACAGTGTGGTATCTCCTGTCAGTCTTTTTTATTACAGGGACCACCATAGTAAATCTGTTTCAGCTGAGGTTTCAGCTCAACAATTTAGAGAGGATGGAGAATAAGGGAAGAGTTGAAGGGGTTAATCACTTTTTCTCACTTTTTATGAGATCCCAGAGAATGTGATTCTGGATACAATGAAGAATCACCATTAAAGAGAGAGATGTTATTTTCCAGATAAGTAAACTGCTGCCTAAACAGTGGATTTGCTTTACTTCCACTGCAGTCAGGTGTGCCCTCAGTTTTGAGAAGCAATCAAGTTATGGTAGACTGGAGTTTTACACTGCTTTGTTTAGTTTTTGGTTGTTTTTGTGTTGTTTTTTTTTCAGGGGCAGTGGTTTGAATTTTGGTTTTGTCAGGGTATTTAGGCAGTTAGGTAACAGCTGTCTTAAAAACCTAGCTCTTAGACTCTTCCTAAATAAATGTGGTTGATGTTTATATTATGAAAAATGAATCCAAAATTATATAGAGCTAATATATACACATTAAAGAAATAATGTGATGATTTTGTGGTTGAATTAATTTTGTGTTAATATAAGGCTGAAGAGTAATGGAAGTGGGAAATCCCCAGAAGTGTAAATGGAAGTACAATCCCCAGAACTGCTAGTCACTCACTGGCTAGCTTATCAGTGGCCTTTTGTAAAGGAGTATTTCTGCATAATATGAAACAAAATATGATGTAAATAAAGGAACAGTTTAATCTCTGAGGTTACAGATCCCAGCACAATTTCTATAAATGTGTATTTGTTGCTGGATATTAATGATTATTGAAGAAATATGTATTAATTCACCCCCCAACTAGACTACTGTTTGTCATTTAGAAGTTTCACTCTTTTTGTAGCAGAACACTGTGCATATGTAGAGCTTTCTATAAATTTTATTAATAACAGAACAACCTAATACAGTACAAAGTGATCTCTTCTGCTCCTTAAGCTACTATTTAAAAGGGTCCTATATTAAACACTAAGATTTATGGGAAGATTTACTTGACAGACCCATGATTTGTGTTCTCATCTTTTTCAATTTCTGTGCTTATAGTAAATCAAACATGGACACTTTACTGAGCTTTACTTGGGAGAAAGTACTTGAAAATGCCATATAACTGAAATAACATCTATAAAAAAAGGACATAGAGGTTATTTTCCTTTTTTTGTTGTTTATTTTGTTTTGGTTTGAGTTTTTTATTTTCCTTCTTTAAGAAGACATAAGCAGACAGTAGTCTGGAAGATTTCATCTGTTTGTCTTTAGAACACACCTTGCTTTCCAGATATTTTATTCCTCTTCCTCCTAACTTACATTTGTCACTCTTCAAAAAAGTTTTCTATCTTTGCATGCAGGGCTTGAACTTTGTTTCATTTATCTCAATTCACCCATTTGGTTTCAGTTTCAACTAAATTATGGTATCTCTGGCATAGCATATGCAGGTATGCTGTTACATTTCAGCTCATTCATTATTTTTCACCTGACTAAATTTTGGAACACCTGCCTTTTCACTTCTGTCTGCAGAAGTGCAGCCTCATTCTATTCATCACATAGAATTTTGCAGTCTGTTTCAAAAATATACTCATATCTCTGTTTGAAATACTGTCTTTTTCTGTAGGAACGGTGTTCGCCTGAATCTTTAGTTTCCAATTCATTAAATTTTTTTGTCTTTCTGTGTTTCTGAAACCCTTTGGAATTCCCTAGTATCTTGACATGACATTTGTGCATAATACTGAGATTATGTAAGGAGCTTCTGATTCATGTTGATATTCTTTGAAATCTAGCTTAATCTTTTGTAACTCCTCCCATACCTCACCAATTAAAAAAGCTATTAAAATACAGTGCTACATAACACTGCTATTCCTAATATTGATAGGGAGTATTTTGATATGCATATTCCTTCTATTTCAGCAGTGCAAAAATATATTTTATAAAAGGAGTTTAGTGTAGTGACAGTGTGAATGGGTTCACTCAGATTCGAGTCAAGTGATTGGAAAAGAAAGTATCCACCAGGATATGGGAAAATATCCTTTACAGAAAATACCATTTTCACTGTATGATAAACAAACTGTTCTTACTCCAGTGTATGTAGTTTTCTTCGTTATTTATAATGGACCTGCCAATCTGATGTTTTTCATTAGTCTATCACTGCACCAAGTAGAAACTTGCATGAAAATATTCCTGAAAATAGTTTTTGTTGGATTGTAATCATTCTCAGAACTATCGTGTGAAAATACCAATGCTAATGCAGAAAAGGTGAGAAATTTTATGAAGAAGTGAAGTCAGTATGGAAAAGTCATCAACCTTAGAGCTCATAATAAATAAATTATTGCAGCATTGCACATAAGGGAATTTAGTGTGTCCTATATTTTCTGAAGACTGGCGACAAATAAAAAGTAAGTCATAAGAAACATGATTTGTCCTTGAACTGTCTAAATTGGATGATATTCTCTCTGAAACCTGTATCATTGAAAAGCAAGATGCTTCAGCAAAGAGCCTAAATATAAGCTGCTTAGTAGTGTGCAGCTAAAAAGTTATACTTCCAGGTATTATAAGTTTGTTTGGCTTTAAATTTTCCCGTATGGTTTATACCCACTGATTGGGTCTGTGTTGCTGTATGGGTTGGATGGTCAGTATTTGTCTCTTAAGAGATATTTGAGCCATGCTATTGTACCTCAGTGTCTTTTAAGAGTAGGACTGCATGGATTTTTACTGAATGTCATTGGTTTTCTTTTGAACAAGATGACATTTTTGTTTGACAACATATACTGCTTTTTCCTTCTACCTATTGGTAATTGTGTAATTACTACTTATATAAAAAAATTAAATGTATTATGCACTCAAAGTAGCAATTGCAGAGATAAGAACTCCAGATTTATGCAATGCCAGAGCTGTTTGCAACTTAAGTTCTCTTTTGTTCCCTTTGTATAGATGTCTTAATTACCTGAACTATGAGAAATTATGAGAATCCTTTTTTGTCTAGAATATCATCCTAAATATTTGCATGTATCCTCTCACAGGTGTAGATATAGTACTTCATACTTTCTCAATGATGTTTCTGTTCTTGCATACAACCTGTTTTGCAAAATGTTCCTGTATTGCTACAATGTGTATATTTTCATTAAATAGCTAATGTATGATATAAGCTCAGCTGGACTCATGAAAAATTCAAGACTGGGTTTAATGGCAAATTTCTTTGAATGAATATTGATCAGAATGAAATGTCTGTATAAAATAAATTTAACATATTTTTAACATTTTATTATATAAGTGATTAGCCTGTTGTTCTATAAAATAAAAACCAGTGTTTGTGGAAAGAATAGATTGGAACCAAAAAGTTTAAAAGGATTGACCACAAAATTCTCTAAACCCACATTGTGGAAACATGATAAGGAGTAGTCAAAATTGAAAGTAACCTAAGTACTCAGAACTGCAAAATTAGATTATTTCAGTGTTCATAACTTCTGTAAAGGCAACTCCACATTTTTGTGTATTGTGTAGATAAAGACTTTAGACAAATAATAAAAAAATTTGGGAAAATTGAAACAAATATTTTCGTCTTTACAGAAAGATAAGGAAGACCAGTGGCTAGAGAAAAAAGTACAGGGTAGTAGAGACCACATCATTTTAGAGCATCTTCAATGGACCATGGGTTACGAAGTACAAATTACAGCTGCCAACAGACTGGGTTATTCTGAACCAACATTGTATGAATTCAGCATGCCGCCAAAGCCCAACATTATTACAGGTAAGTTAATTTCATTGTATTTTGTCTCTATTAATTATTTCCAACTCATAGTACACTGTGTGTAGTTGAGCATAATGTAACTGAAGTCTTGGACTGGAAAAACATGAGACCCCTAACTTTGTTATCAGCAAAAATTTTATTCAGGACCCTTAAATTAGACCCTGTCTCCCACTTTTCTCTTAGTAATAAAGAAATTTTTAATTATAAAAGAAACATTGATTCTTCAACCCTGTTGATGAGACTTAACAAGAAATACAGTGTTTAAGATACTCCTGCATTTCAAGTTGCCTTGCACTGCCTCTTGTCTGGTTAAGTGAGTTATTTGCTAGAATTCTTGATTTTAGTCCCATCTCTACATGTTCCTTGAGATCCACACATAATAAAGGCATTTATTTTAGCATCTGATGAGGTAAAGACCTCAAATAATCTTGTTTAGATACACTCTGAATGATTCACCCTAACCTAGTGACCAAAGAGTCTTCTATGAGGCTGATTTACAAAACTTGAAATTTATAGAAACTTTGTTCATGTTTTTAAGTGTGTAAATAGGAAGGTTTGAAATTCCATTTAAGAAAAACTGCATTTTAGTTTTGAGTGAGTGTGAGTTTTAAGGCTTCCCAATATAAGGCTTTATTTCAATGAAACAATGATAAATTATTTAGTTAACAATAAACCTAAAATAAGGTATTTTCTGAAGTATTGTGGGTAATGTTAAGTTTTATAAAGAAAATGCTTTGAGGAAGAGATTTCAAACTTTTAGTTAAAATTATGAGTTACATGTTTAATAATTATTTCCAAATTAGATCAGTATCATCATTACCACTAGAAAATCAGGTTCTAAATCCTCTAACATAGTATTTTCTGATTGCCATTTTTTAAACTGTTAGTGTACTAGAATCACCAAAAAACTTGTCAAATAAATACAATGGCAAATATATTAAAATGTAAATCATGTCAATACCTGTATATAAATCTGAACACCTGACTAGCATTGATACAGTTCCAATGGGCAGAATGAGTCATGGTCTAGCGTGTCATATGAAAATTTTGAAAAAACTAGCTATTTTTTTCTTGTCTTTTGTGAATTTCCTTCAAATATATTTTCAGGAAAGTTATCTCAAGATCTCTGCAACATCTTTGAATATTCCATAGCAGTTTTATTAGTATTGGAATCATCCTTGCCTTTTATATATTGAAAAGAAAATACATATTTGTAATTCATTCATAGATGCAAATCCAATTCTACTACAAATATTTGTTTTATGCACTTGAATTGAAGCAAAGTTGATTTGCATCTTGATTGAGATTCAGGGTCTCAATAGGTTCTGTGTACTTGTTTTTAAATAGGCAGAGCCTTCTGATTGTCATCATTCAGAAATAAAATTTCCCATGATTGAAAAAGAAAAGGGAAAAAGAAATGTAGAAATAAATAAAAACTTACTTAGGGAAGGAATAAGCCATTTTTCAATTTTGCATATTTGAAACAAAAATATTACTTCTTTTGCAATGTCTTCTAACTTCATCCTTTTATAATTATGTAAATTATTCCATACTACTGTCACAGCTGCTGTACCAGAGAAACTTAATTCTCCTCTGTAAATGGTAACAGAGGTGGCGTCTAGACATTCAAGTAAAAAGTAGCTTGATTAATTTAATTTCAAAAGAAATAGAGAACATTTCTCCCTAAAAATAGTTTTATAGGTGCTTAGGGGCTTTTTCCTTTCAGTGCTCTCCCATAACCTCTAAGTAGTTGTAAGAAGTCTTTTACACTATTTAACTTGAAGTCTTATTTATATGAATCATTACTGCAATTATGATTGTAGAACTAATTAGTTTCCTTGACAACTGTTTTTTCAAAGCCTGAGTGTGAAATTCCCATCACAAGAACATTCTGTAGGCGATTTTAAAAGTATGTCAAAAGAAATTTAGAATCAGTGGAACATTAATTTCCAATTCATGAGTCAGCATGATTATCTTGTTTTGCAATGGCATAGTATTGTAATCACAATATAATATTATATACGTATATACATAAAGCTGGGAAAATATGAATGTAGTCTATTAAAACATAATAGATTTTGTGTATAAAATGCTTAAGTTTGAACAGAAATATTCTTTATGATGTCAGTTAACTCTGATGATACACTATTGGTATTACTATTGGTATTGGCTTTGGTATTAACAACTAGATGTCTACAGATGTGTTTTAAAAAGGACATAGACAATGAGAATGAAACTGGGTAGACTTTCAAATGAAATCTGGATCATTTGTTCTGTGCTCTCTTAATAACCACAGTAACCAAGCTTTCCTTTCATATTGTATTTCATACATATTGTCATTCATAATGTAATTATTAGAAAAACCCCTAAGACTCCTTCTTCTTCTGTATTTGCCCAAATTGGTGTCAGTTCAGCTGAACTGCCTGTTTATGTTTGGCTCTAAATTTAAACAGAAATAAATCTGTAGACCCTATGTATGCAATCTCATGAATATTATTATCCCAAGAGAATTTTGCAATCCCCTAAGTATCTTTTTGGTTAACTATATATGACTTAATACCCTGGTGAAGTGTGTGCAAGCTAATGCAATGAATCAGAGAACTGAAGAGAAATGCGAGCAAGGATATGTTGATTGTCTTTCAGTGGGTACCTAGTAGGGAAATAGTTCTTGTCACAAGAAATAAAACTTTGGATCTAAATTCTGCAGAAGGAGCTAGTCTGTGCTTTCAAAAGCCATTCAAAAGGCAGAAGTGGTAATCCCTAGGGACAAGAACTGAAAGTCAAAACTCTACTTATGTGAATATGCAACTCCTGTGGGCACTGAATCCACAGATTCTGCTTCCTGGGAAAATGTGCAAGTACCAGCTCCTGGCTGCAAGTCAAATTCCATGATAATACAATATGATGATCTTCCAGTAATAAGTCTTAGGTCTGGGAAGGAGCTTGGGGCTGTAAATTGCTCTCTGGCATCA
Source organism: Cinnycerthia olivascens (assembly GCA_035048155.1). Classification (NCBI taxonomy): domain Eukaryota; kingdom Metazoa; phylum Chordata; class Aves; order Passeriformes; family Certhiidae; genus Cinnycerthia; species Cinnycerthia olivascens. The sequence goes on from JAWWMU010000001.1 coordinate 13,168,273, forward strand.
GGGAGTTGCATTAATGAGACAGACATTCCTTTAAATTTTCTCATGGCTGGCCTCATCAGCCTCCAAATGTAGGTTTACTTTGTTTTATAGTGTGTGTTTCTTGGCCTGAAACACAGTATCCATTCACTGAGTCACTCATATTTGTGGTCAGTTCCTCACAATTTGTAATCCTTTTAAAGAAAATTTCCAGATTTTCTGAAGGGTTTGTCAAGGGAAGCGTTCACAAACTTTGAGAAATGCCCAGCAAATTTTCTTAAAACATTTTGCTTTAAATAACTGTATGTACAAATGTATTCATGTATGCATATACATATGTGTATATATATATACATTAGTGAATATTTTTTGCATCTATATATACACTATTTTCCTTCCTACATTTTTGAGTTATTTTATCTAGTCACAATTCTATATCTGTATCTCACATTTCACTTAGGCACATGGACATGTATTTTAGACTTATGCTTGGAGAAAGAGTTATGCAGTCTTAAATGTAGTATTTTATATATATATAAAATCTCACTAGGGATGTCAGTTGGCAATACTTGCAGGCAGGTACAACTCTAACCTCAGTGTATTTGACTCTGAGTGAAGCATTTATCACACTTTTAGCGCTGATTTGTAGTGTTTTATAAAATTTTCTTCTGACTTATTATCCTAGTTTAGGGCAAATTTGGGAGAGGGAAAGAAGGAAAAAAAACCAAACCTCTAGATGGACCACCCCTCCCCTTAGCTGAATCGGGATAGGAAAAATCTCCTTGGAAGAA
>JAWWMU010000001.1:13169139-13218114 GCA_035048155.1 Cinnycerthia olivascens
GTTTTGAAAACAACTGTCTCAGACATTCCAGGGTGCCTCCTTCACTCTCAGATCCAATTTTTAAAGGTACAACACTTGTTTCTGAGCTAAACGGACAAATGGGGATACAATTTAGCATCAACCCAGGACACTTATCTATACTGTTAAGCTTCTAGTCCTCTGTGATTCTCAAAAGAATTGTGAGCTTTAGCTCTTTATTCGTATTAGGAGAGCATAGACTAACCTCCACAGCCATAAAAACCCCTGGGAACAGCTCAAGTCCATTAGCTCCATAAGCTGACTCTACAGCCCATATGTATGTGTTCCTTCACTCTTTCTCTACAGTAAGAAGACAAAGATCCTGTCTTTGTACCCCACAGCTGGTACAAAAGTCTCCAAATCTGTTGTCATTCTGAACCATTAGTTGCAACCCAAAAACACATGTACAGGTTTATACTAAATCTCAAAAGAAGATGAAATGGAAAGTGCTGAAAAAGATCCTTTCTGCGAGTGTTAAATTTTCAGGAATTACCAGCAGATTTATGAAGGCACCATTTTCCAAAGGCTCTTATCCAGTCAGTGCTGTTACTTTGAAAGGCTAGTAGAAATATTAATAAATGGTTGCAAGCTGTGTTTTATCACAGTTTTTTTTTTTTTTTTATCTTCACTAGAAGATAGTAACTTGGTGCAATAGTGGGAAAATGAAAAAAAAACATTTGGGGATAACAAGAACCTCGTAGATCCGTTTTTCTTACTTTGTGATATTGGTTGTTAGAAGGTTTTTGTTTGTTTGTTTGTTTCCAATACTGCATGAACTGTGAGAGCCATTTTTTATTTCCTTGCCTGAAAACATTTTAGTCCCTTGAACATATAATTTATTTTTTTTCCTTGCATGCGTATTACCACTCTTAAAATCATATAGTGGGAGGCAAAAGAGGGACAATAATACATAGTATTTTCTCTCCTCACCACGAATAGCAAAGATGTTAACCACCATGTCAAACATGATTTTTATCAGCAGGTTTTACAAATATGCAATGGGATCTGCAGTGGTCTTGATGTGAATGAAAATTAAAAATAGGTCTTATCGTTGTTTCAAGTATGTGTGCATATATTTGAGTTTGCATTTATGTATATACATTTTATGATGTATTACTAGAGTTTTTGACTTATATGGATTGTGTTTTGTTAGAATAGAAGCTAGGATAAGGTTTTTCATCCAGAAACTCAAAATTACTAATCACAGCAAAACAGAAAAAGTTCCCCTGATTCTCACAGTTTTCTCTCAGGACAAGTATTTTCCTTAAATTTTGCTCTCAGTCAAGTGATTAGGTGACCTTTTGGGGATAGAATAAATGCTAGATGAGCCCATCTGTGTATCTGGGGTAGATTTTTGTTCCTGTCATCTCTTGCAATCAAAGAGCATATTCCCTTGTTGCATGCTATCTCTCACACCCCCTTCAACCCATGGGCTGCGTGGGTGCCCTGGTGCACAATTTCCCTAGCTCTGAAGGGTTGACTCACCCCTGACCATGCCTCCACTAAAAGAAGCCCAAAAGCCACCATCCTCACTCATGTTCTGTTCACCACAAAAGTGTGTAACATTTGTTGACTGACTGTCCCTATGGGCAAACTTCCAAACTGAACAGGTCTTCTGTCCTTTGAAACAAGTTTCCCTGGATTTTAAATCCTTTCATATCTATTTTAAATTGGATTTCATGTGATTACAACTGAGCCTCAAGGTCAGCATATCACATGAGTGCAGGCTTGCATGGCCAAGGCCTCTGCTGTCAATTCCATTAACCTTTCTAGCCTGGAGAGCACATTGCTGCCTCTTGTTAAACTTGGTGTCCAACAGGACCTCCAGGGCCTTTTCTGCAAAGTCGCTTTTCAGCTGTGTGGCCGTAAACTGTGAACTGCTGACCAGGATTGCTTTATCCAGGGGCAGAGGTTTGCACTTCCTCTTGTTGAACTTCCTGATGTTCCTGTCAGCTCACTTCTCTAGCCTGCTGATGTCCCTCTGGGTGGCAACACAACCATCGGCTGTTCCTCAGCCACTCCTCTGAGATGTGTGTCATCAGAAAAGTTGCTGAGAGTACTCTGTGCCCCATCACTCAAATCATTGATGATGTTGAACAGGATTGAAATCCCTATTGACCCCCGATTTGGCTCTGGGTGCCTATTCTCAATTCTAGGAAAAGTTATGTTTCATCATTAAAAGTTAAGTTAGGGGAATTGTGGGGGCCTTTAATCTTCCTTTGTGTTCTGTTTCCATAGAAAAAAGCTAGAAAGGCTGCCAGTAGGTACTTGAGCCAGGACCAAATATCATCACTTGTAGCTTGAAAATTGCCTGTTTAAATCTCCATAAAAAGACTGTAGAATTTTTCAGGAGTGGCGTGATTTTAAGCCTATGGTTTTTGACTACACTGCCTTTCCATATGTGTGTGTGTGGGTGGGTTTGTACATGCTCAAACGTCCATCACTTTGTGGCTTCTGATAACTTTTGAATATAGCTGACAATTTCACTAAATTTGTCAGGGAATCGAGACTTCAAAATTAAAACATTCCTGTAATTTCTTAATTAAGTAGAAGTTTAATTCTTTGTTGTGCGGTAGGCAAAATATTGTATTAAACTCTCACATGCTTAATAATAATAACAATTGGAATGATACAGAAAAAAGTAATTGAAATTGTCTAACCCTTGACCCTTACACCAACCTGGACAACCACAGTAAATTTAAACCACAAAAGAAAAACACAGAAGAAGTTTGAAAGGTTTTCACAGGTAAAATTTCCATTCCACAGATCTGAAATTTAAAGACAGTAATTAGTATCTCTTTTGAATGACTTTGTACATTACAGGATTTCTCAGTCTGTTTCTACAGATCTGACTAGCTAGGGTTTTAGCTAAATCTAAAATGAAGAACAAAATGCAGAAGTCAAACAGAAAACTTGTGGGATATCAGTCTCCCTGGAGCTCTGATCATAATCCCAAGGCAAGGAAGAGCTGCAGCATTATCCCTGTGAAGCTACCTGACTCATTCTCTCATAGGCTGAAGGATATTGTAATTCCAAAATCAGAAGGCTTTTGTTTCACTCTTGTTCAAATCGTAATCCTGAGCTAAAAGTGTAATCTAAATTCTTCAGCCAGTATTGCTGTGATGGAAGAATAATTTTGTTATTTTATTTTCTGAAGAGAATAGAGAGATTAAATGTATCATTGAGATCTTCTGCTTTGAAAAAAGAAGTTGATAGGACTCACACCAATCAAATTAATTAATATCTAAAACTTCAGAAAGATAACAGCCCCCACAAAACCTATTTAGTTTTGTTTTGCAAACCAGTACTAGAATTTGCTGAATAAGAGCCATTTCTCATCAAATCCTGGAGATGATCATTGCTGAAAATTAGCTCTAGGCTAAAACCAGCAGTTTGCTCTATTACCTGCAAAGACTAAAGTTATTACATGAAAAGAGATAGAAATCCCTCACTAAGATTGATAGAACTTATTTGATATGAATCAGAGAGGAAGACAAAAAGGCTTGCACCGTCAAAGACATTAACAGAAAAATATACACTATTTTTTTATAAAATCAAATTCTTATGGTACAGCTATCACAGACATTGACTACCACTGAATAGCAGAGGAGCAGCAGTCAAAGAACTGTTCTGTATTCTTAGCATTTCTGCTTCAAAAGGAATTTAATTTTTTTCTTTTATAATATGAATTTTAGTTTGCTTATCTTTTTGAATTCTATGAAGAAAAAAGAAGATGTTGAATGTTGAAGTGCAAAGCCCCACTTTACAAGTATGGTACTCTAATCTTTATCATTTATTGCAGGTAATTGCTAGCATTATGATGCTTTCTAATTAAAATAACCCTGACTGTCAATTAAAATATTAAATGCTTAGGTAAATTCTCTAAAAAAATTTATTTAAAAGCTGTATTATTGGAGTAAATGTGGAATTTTAATGTTCTCAAGGTTTGTGGTTATTTTTTCTATGAGTATATGGACCAAACTATTTAAGTCTTAAGAAAAAGGACTGGTTGTGAATGGCTTGAACAGAATATGTATCATTGAAAACAGCACAGTAGAAATATGGGTGAGGATGAAATAATGTTCATATTTGTTCTTGGTTTATTTATATTGCTGCCTTTTTCTAATTGATAGTTATCTACATATGATAGTTATCATGCATGTGTTTGTATAAAATCAAGGACATTTGTGTGATAAGAAGATAATGCATTGGTTAAATATCATGCATATAAGACTACTATATTTACCTTTATAGTTTTCATCTGCTTCCATTACAATTTCTTAAATCAGTTTTAAAGTAAAGATTTAACCAAGGTTATTGCATATACTGCAGTAGGTTTATATATTTTAATATCTTTTGAAGTATTTTTCAAAATACTAGTTTAACACTGATATTAGTTACTACCAATATAATTTTTGTGTCACTATAGCTGGAAAGAAAATATCTAGACAATATACTATATATTGCATAAATTTGACTGTATTATTTACCAAAAAGTGAACCTTTAATATAAATATTTGTAAAAAAAATACATTCAAACTTTGTAATTGTAGCCAAACATACTGTGAAGATGTGAATGTCTAAGAAGCTACTTTGTTCCCACCCCTGTGTTAAAGTCAATATCTAATTAACCAGCTGCATATGATAATTGCATGGGTCATTCATATTTTAATTGGACCTGTGTTCATATTACTGAAGCCAATTTTCACGGTAGCCCATTGTGAACTCCTACAATAATTCAGGAACAAGACAAAGCCATTAGCAAGGAGAAACAGATAAACAAGTTTGTGTCTTCTTGTGTATGATTGGAATCTTCTTTTTGTGCCATTATTGCTACATTTCTAGTTTCTCCTTTCGGTCTATGGGCTCGTGTTTCTCCTTGCTTTCAATACTCCCTGCATTAAATAGTCAGTAGTCACTATTTCTGATAGGTGTTACATGACAGTTTTGTGAAGTCCAAGTACCTCCAATGAAAAAGTCAAAATTTTTTTAGATTGGGTTTGGCTGAATGGTCTCAAGAGGAAGCCATGCTTCAGGTTAAGCACTTAAATAAATTGTTTTAAAATTAAACCAAGCAGTTTGCTACTTTGACTGCTGTGAAGGACCACATTGCTACTATGGAGGTACACCTTTTCCACAGTTTTAGTACTAAATCATACAGGTTTGGCTGGATTACTTCAATGGTTGCCATTCCATCTATACTTTAATCATAATTTGATATTTCTGTTTAAAGTAATGTCTTTCAAGTGACTGTCTTTGGCACAATGTAAATGTTAATTTTATTTTTTCTTTTTTTCTTTCCCACTGTCACTTTTTTTTCCCTTTTGATACTTTCTTTTTCATGTTGTCTCAACTTTCCCACTTTTTTCTTCTAAAATTTACTTCTTTTTCACACTCTTGATTTTCTATAACAATCCTTATTCACACAGACAGATGCTGTGAAGTTACTAGACGTGAAAATGGAGGCCAGTCCCTGCAGCTGAATGCTGCTGTTTTCTCTATCTTTGTAATCATAAGTTTCTGGTGCATGTTTTTATATTGTTGGTGATAAGGCAAGCAATCTGTATTCTTCCTATCTCTCTTTATTTTTTACTTGTGAGAAAATAAACACAGACCTTAAAAAATTTGTACTTTTCTATAGCTCTTTCAAAGTTTCCATTCCTAGTCAAGGCCCTAAATAGTGTAATTACTTCAGTCTGTGTGTGCAAAATTCTTCATCATGCTTTTTGGAAGCCTGGTGAGTTTTGTGACAAATTCAACAGATGATGCTTGACACTCCAGTCTGACAGAACATGGAGAACCTGACTCACCGAATTTGATCAACATGATTTGATTCTATTTTCTCGACTAGATTTTCATTATAAGAAATCCATGCAGAGACCTTACCATCATCAGTTGCATGGGTTTCCAGGTACACCATCAGTTCATCTTTCAGGAGAGTATTTTCATTTTGTATTAATCCTTTGCAAAAGGTTGTCCTTGAACTGGTTCCTGACACAAGGTACTCAAAACTTTACACTTAATAAAAACTGTTCAAGTCCAGGCTGGATGGAGCTCTGAGAAACCTGGTCTAGTGGAAGGTGTCCCTGTCCACAGCACAGGACTGGTTGATCATTGAGGTCCCTCCCAACCCAGGCCATTCTATGGTTCTGTGAATATAGACGTGTTTTGTACTTCCTAATGGATTTTAACGAGCATGTTTTCTCTAACTAATTATTTATGAATTGTTTTAGTTGGGAGTGTTTAATTTCAAATACTTTTTCTGTGCCTCTCCACTGCCATGTCCCAGCATATAAAATAGCTTCCTGCCCACCAAAGTCACTTCTTGTGATTGCAAATGTGCCACATTTAATTTCATGGCATCTGTTGGACTTGGAAGCTCCAGGGGTTAAATTTTGACTGTAGCAAACAGTTTTTCCCATTTTACATATCAAAAGCATGGCTTACAATCTCTGCAGCAGCGTGTGTAAAACCTCAGAAAAAAGATTTTATTTTATAAGAGTCCATAGAGATATTTTATTGCATATATTTGAGTTTAAAACCTATGTAGTTGTCTAGGTTTATGGTTCATTTCTCTGTTGCATACAGAATAACCTGAGAAAGCAAAGCACTTCAAAGCTAGGGCAGAATTAAATATTTAAGACAGTTCCCTTCAAATTGTTACTAACTATAACAAACATTTATAAATTAATTGTATATTTTGATTTTTTCCTCCTTATAGTTCATACCTTTTGGGATCTAAAAAAATTATCTTACAAATTGGAAATCAATTGGTCAAATTCAAGTATCTGTATATCTTCACTAGGTTAAGGGGTTTTCTTATTTTCAAAAAATTTTGATGATTTTTGCCAGTTTTGCAGTATTTTTAGAAGTCTTTACTTTAGGACATCATTAATAAAACCTATCCTCATTTAAACCAGCTAACAGTCATTTTGGAAAATTGGACTATGTCACAAGTAAGATGTCTTCAGAACACGTGTGTAAGTCTACTGACTAATTTATTGACAGAAATAATTTTTAAAATAATTCACATATTTAGTGCAATGAAGTATCTGTAACTGAAAAGATTGCTATCTAGAAAACATTGGTTTCATTGTGATCTGCAGGATAGCTCTCACTGTAAAGTTGAGCCACTATTCCATCCATGGCCCTTGCCACTAATTTCTGTCACTTTAACTTAATGTTATGACATTACTTTGAAATTAATTTCATTGATGAGTGCCTGATATAGTATGGTAAAGAAAGACATTTTCTCTTCTAATTTTGTAGGAGTTGAAATTTTGAGTTCCTTTTTAGGGTGAGCCAGGTGAAAGCCCATTTTTCCATGAACACACAATGTGAATATATATATATTGACTTTGTAGGTGTTCTTCCAACATATACTATTTATTTTTAAAATGATTAAGTGCTTATTTAACCAAGAGATGTAACTAATGAAGGCTAGATAATATTCTTAATGAAACTTTTCATTTTAACTATCTTACTGCAGATTTGGAATTACTAGCTACACATAAGTTACCAAAAACTTTCAGATCTTAGAACATATTTTCAGTTGAATATAACTCGGACTAGTGCTGTTGCTAATACTAAATTTATTTTTAGTGATAAGATCACCTCGGGCAGGAACTTTTGCAAGAGGTTTTATTTTTTTTCTCTTACCATTTCAAAAATCCAGATAGTGAAAATGTTTGCTATTATCACTATTGTCACTATTCCCTTCTGTGGTAACAAAATGAATAACAAAACTGCAAGGATATCTCTACTTACCATCCAAGAACTCATGACTGACTAATATTTAGTAAGTAGATGCTGTAGGAGATGCTAAGGGGGAAAGAAACCCATAGTACAAGCACACCACAAACTGCTGCTGGGAGATCTTTCTCAGTCTGCAGGAGCTCAGTGGTGCACAAACACTGGGACTTGTTTTTGGTGGAGGGGAGCATCAAATTCTTTCTAGGGGCTCCTCTTTTCAGTCACATCCCTTTTGCATTCTGATCCTACTGTAAGACAGGCACTACATGTGCATTAGGGAACATGAGAATCTTCTCTTGTGGACATAGTTGCTGTTCTGAACAGAAATAAAAAGCGAAATCCAGATCCAATGAAAACTAATGAACATCTGCCACTGGATTAAAGAGTCTTGGGTAACACATTTGCTCATAAACTGAGAAATAAAATAGTCTTATAAGGTTGCACAGATGGTCTGATCCCAGTATTTCCTTATTTTTGTAGCATTGTCCTAATTTTCTGAAATTTGAAACCTTAATGCTATTCTACTAAATACTGTCTAACATATTTTCACTTTCCACATACCTGTCACTGTTTTGATTTTTTTTTTTTTTTTTTTTTTTAATAAAGCAAGACAGGACAGTACTACAGGTATGCAGAAAAGCAGAAAAATGAAAATTCCCATATATTTTTTCTACTCTGGTTAGACATTTGAATAGCTCTGTACAAGCTATAAATTTATTATCTTAGCAAGTTATTCTAACATTGCAGATAAGTATATAAGAAGACAGGATAGGAATTAGGGCGCAGAGATTGATCGACTATGAACTCTCCAAACATACTGTGAAGGAGATAATGAAAAGCCTTGAGAAATTTTAGAAACTAAATATACATTATGAATGGCAAGTTGGCTTTTATCCTCAGTATCACAATGCCAGTGGGATAAAGAGACAAATTTGGATCTCTTATCTTTTTTTCCAACTGATAGTAGCTTTGGCTGGGAACTACATAAATTTGCTCCATTAAGTGTGAGAAATTTTAGGTCTGCTCCAATTTAAATTAATCTGTGCTTTGTATTTTGAGGTTGTCAAGTACTTTGAATGTGATCCTTTTCTTTTGGCCTTCCTCTTCCCATCAAATTCCAAAGAGAATGAGTTAAGCCAATAGTATGGGGATTATGTGACTGCAGAGGCAGGCAGTTCTGGGCAGTGACCCAAAACCTCTGTAATGAGAAAGAAAAAGTGGAAGAGAATAATGTCCTTGGGTTGTCATATATCTCCTCAGATGAATAACTAATACAGCTTTGTTTGTAGTTCTCTTTATGAGTGTTTCATAATTGTATCTTTAAAAATAAAGAGAGCAAGATTACATCAGAGTATTTTGTGTCATCTGTGGGAATATTCCAAAGATTTTGAAATCTTGGCTTCTTACAGACAAGAATGAGGAAAAAATGAACAAACATTTTCAAATTAAATTATAATTCATAGGTATAGACTGGACAGCTTAAATTATAATTTAAACTCTATTAAAATGATAACTATAACTTCACAAATTGAATTCAATATACTTCTGACATTAGTATTTAAATGTTAGGTAAGTAAATATGCTCCTTTAAATGTTGTAATTGTAAAAGGGATTTTAGATCTTATGATTGACAGTGTAAAATGTTACCATTTTTTTAACATTGTCACATATTTTGAAATGCCAATATTAAACTGTCTGTAGGACCAAACTCCTAAAATATTCTCTGCTGAGCTTATGCCATAAATCCAAATTGCTGGTATAGAAACTTAAAAAGGGTAGTGATTTTTTTGTGACATAGCAGTATATCTCTTAGGAACAGCATTTATAAAATGCTCTGATTTACAACCTCTAGAGTCTAAGGCTGGCTTCTTTCCTAATCAGATTTTATTTGTTGTTCTTCTTCTTTCCAGAGTTTTGACAAGTTCTTAACATTAAAAAATTGTTCACAAATTGAAGCATTTACGTAATGCAACTTCAAATGTGATCCTTTATTTAACTCTCTAGCGTTATTAGAATATAAATTGCTGTCTCTCTAAATAGGAAAAATATTGCTCAGAAACAGACACGCATATTGCATACAATGGGAATAAAGTATAACTTCTGAGTGATTTTGTGAGATGTACAAAACATACTATTACCAAATAACAAGATAACATTCCATTTAATTTTTTTCTGGAAGTATAAGGCCAAGCACTGATGCAAAAAATGTGATATGCATGTGAACAATATTTAAAAGATAAACAGATGTGGTGATTTAATTATACACATAACCTTATGACCAATTCTCAGTCAGTTTTCAGGGTCTTACCACCATGGAAACCTGCATAGACACCACTCAAATGTGTATGCAAATGTGAAGTTAACTAATTAAGCCTAAAAAAACAGTTTTATTTTTCTAAAAGGCATAGTGGAGATCTCGATACAATTTGTGATTGTGCTAATAGTTGATTTATAGTTCTCTTATCTATTGTCCAGTATGTTGATGATTTCTGATTGTTCATTTTTACAGGAATTTTATGAGCAAAGGAAAAAAAGAAAATATTACTTTTAGGATTCAAGTTGAATATTATATAGAGAAATGTAGCTTCTGAGGTCTATAATTGCATCACTGAAATCTTTCCTACAATTAGGTCTCATTTATGCTTATCACATTTACTTCATCCATTCGTTTTCTTCAGGCATACAAGGAATGTTTAGTTTTCCATTGTGACATATAAGACATAATGTATAAGTAATGGAAAATCATCTTTTCCCTTTAACATCAATGACATCTTAATATCAAGCTGATGGCATCAAATACCAAGTGTAGAGGTCAACCAAGTTTACCTGTTTAGAAACCTGAATGTAAGCTGTACACTAGAGAGCTATGCTAAATTTAGATATTTTACAACTAAAGCAAGAAACAGCAGGAGGAATATTCATTTTTGTTCATTTATTATAGGGTTTGAAGTCCCAAGAAGATGTGGTAGTAATGCTTGCCACCTTACTACCATTATGTTTTACAATGTTCTTATTAACAGCTCTGTGTATTTATTTTACGTTTAAGGTTTTTGAAGAGGCAATTTCCAGTGCAAATTTACATAAAATATTGATTTTAATGCATGTATTAAGTGCCCATAATAGAAGCAAAGTAAATCTTTCTCAGTGTATATTTCCCACAGAATTACAAATGAAAATACATACAATGTACTAAATATTAATTCTGTGAAAAAATATTGGATACCCTGCAACATCTGCAAGCTTCTGTTTTCAAAAACAGTGTGAATGGCAATGAAAAAATAATCTGGATTTAAAGTAGTTAATTTTAATTTGTGAAACATTGTTTATTTTTTATCTTCTTAGCAATTCACTACCATTTTGCTCCACTGACTTTTTCATGCATGCAGCACTTGTCATCTCTGCTTTTTCCCTGAAGAATGTGTGCATGGTTTAACTGTGATGTCCCTCAGCACCTTTCCAAACACAATGTCAAGAAATATATGTAACTTTGTGTGTCTTTCATCTGTTGTTCAAAGTTCATTTTAGTTCATGCAACTTCTGTCTTCATTTCTTGTAATAAAGAAAACTGACTTAAAGCATTTCTATCTGTATTTTCTTTATTGCTGATAAATGCTTTTTTTCTTGTACTATCTACATGATGCATTTTGTATCTGAAGCGATTTTTAGCATTGTATCTGTATTATTTCTACATTGTTTTATCCAATAATTAATATTTAAAAACTACAAACAAAAAACAAAACAAAAAAACCCCAAAAACCAAACAAAAGAAAATAAAAAAAGCAACACTCCACCACAAACATCAAAGTCACTAAAATTAGAATTTGTGAATTTTAAATTTGGTTCATATTAGGTGACTGCCATGCTACTGCACTAGTGAAGCAAGTATGTGCAATGTCTGTATAAATATTCAGCCTGAGCTGGATCCATTCTGATTTAATCTTCCTCCTTGGAGTTGTATCCCCAAAGGCAGATGTTTTAATACTGGGAAAAGCTATACTCTCCCAAGTGGGACTCTGCTGGAAGTTGCAGTTGTCGCAGCCAAACTTTTTAAAGTAAAAATATGCACCATACACTGGCAGCGCTTATAATATTAAACTGTTCTTTTTGCAGCTAATGCTATAAAATAATTATATATTTAAAATATTATTAAGTATTACTTAAAGCTGTTGTGTTTGAATTTACATACATCTTAAAGAAAATGCTGTCAAACCTGAAATATTTTCTCAATTTAAATACAATCCCAAGATAGTTTGACTTTCTTTCAGATCTCCTGGCTACAATATTCTTAGAGTTGTCATCCAGTGTGAAGATGCAAAAATTTCTCATGTCCCTGTGGTACATGCACAGCATGATTTTGAATTCTCCTAAATGAAGCAATTAAAGTAATTTATCCTTTTATGTAATAGCAGTCCTGAAACCACACATCAGTGTATGTTCTCAGTACTCAAATCAACCTTAATTAATCTGTAGAGGTTCTTAGAAACTCCTCCAAGAGACATGTTCAGTAAATCTGCTGTCAGTTGGAGTGGAGAAAACTGGAACACAGAAACTTATTTTCCCAAGTCTATTGAAACCAAAACCTGGGTCCAGTGCTGATGCCATGAACCCACAGAGCAGCCTTTCCCTCTCAACACACAGGAGGACTGGGATCTTTCTGTCTGCATTTTTCTGGGGCTTCCCATGGAAGGACACAGTGCTAAAAAAATACCCTTTACTATGATGACTGAGTAAATACAAGGAAAAAGCAGTTGTAACTGTAATGGCTAACTCTTTAGGCATATTAGAAATGCTTCTGAAGTGTGCTTAGGGATAGTTTGGTTATGCAAAGAATCTCTTTTTTGAAACCTTCCTTAAAAAAATAGCAAATGACAACTCCAAAGAACATTTTCACAACATGGCGTACTTTTTCTAATAGAGAGTTTTCTTCTATCCTCTTCCATGTTATCCCTCAATGGCCACAGACAAGACACTGTTGCCAGAAACACCTGGGCTGCTATTTACATTACATTTTTTTATTTAGCTATTGCATTTATGTCAATGAAGACACCATCCTATGAAAAATGTTCTGAAGGGCCTTTAGAGTAAATAAGAACACAAGTCCTACTTAGTATCCTGAGAGAGTCATAATACAAGACATTTTCCTGTAAAATTTAAAGGGAAAAATCCATTTCAGGAAACTTGTTGGCAATAGGATCACAGCCATAATGAAGAAAAACTCCTTCACTTAGATAGGCATCAGAAAAGTACAACCTTTTAGACACACTTATTTCAGTAGCTCACATCTGTAGAACTGATAGTCCTGGTGGCACCACAGGCTCCCCTGATTCACTCCGGCTCAGACTTCGTCAAAGTTGGGAGACAATGAAGATCTGTCTCACAAGTAGAAGAAAGTTAGAGGAAGCTCCTTATTTTCCAAAGTTGTGTGTCAAGTATGTCTGCCAGAACACATTACTCAGTCATGCAGCTCAGAGCACACATCCATGTGTTAGTCCACTGCTCTTCAGCAGTATCTGCCCTACCAGAGAGTTAGAGGAAAAACTTCCACTGAGGAAGAAAAAGCATTACAATTAATGTCGATTATAGCCTTGTTAGCATCTTTTTGTATTAAGGAATGGGGTAGAAAAGAATGATCCTTACAGTCACATTCTCTTTTGCATCAAACAGTCCCCTAGTAAATGTTGCATAGAATCCTAATGATTTCTTGCAAGCTGATGTTGTAAATGTAGTGATTTGTTTATTTCATTTGAAGGAAGACATGATGCTTCTGGGCACTTACCTGGTTCAAAAGACAACTTTTATTGATATAAATTGCTAAAAACAGGTCAGGCAGCTCTGTATGTGGCAGCCAAAGTATTGAAGCTTCTTTGTGTAGGGGGAGGGATCACTAGTTCTTTGCTTCCTTTGGTCATGGCCTGTTTTACTGTTAACTGGTAGAAAATTTTATAGAGCTGTTTAATTTTTTGGTACTGCATTATGATTGCTTTGGTGCTCATCAACGGATACAAAATTTAAAAACTTATATTTTCTGTCTTTTAGAGGTTTCGAATAAATATATACATTTTGTAAGACTTTGAGTTTACTAAAAGTTCCAGATCAGATATAAAATCAAAGACAATACTTAGAGGCAATGCAGAAATAACCATCATGGCTGGGCACATTTTTAAGGGTCAATACAAAAGTGTAGTTCAACTTGATAAACAAGAATGTTTTTTTTTATCTTCCATGACCCAGTGCAATATTTAAATTTCATCCTCTAGATAGTTCATAATTTTCATGTTTTTACTTTACCTTGAGAGCAGTTTACTTTATCGTCTGACTGCCTTGAAAGAAAGCAGAAACAAGTATCATAGCTCTACACCCTACATATGTAGCAGCCAGGTGTTACCCTATAAGCTAGGAATGTATTTTATAAGATTGGGTTTTTTACCTTAAAAATTCAAATTACTGTAAAAGGGAGATTTGGGTAATCAGCTGTCTTTCATCCTAACTTCAATCCATGCCCACTAAGGAGGAGGGAAGGGAATAATGCGCAAGAAGTTCCTAACTTGTTTTTTCTCCCCTTTTGTGAAAGGGGGATCTGGATGTCACTTTATCCAACCCCCCAGCACACACAGAGTATTTGTTATAAAGCTTGCAATTATTATTTTATTGTAACAGTAATTGAAAACATACAGTGTGATTCTGTAAGAGCACAGAGAAATTCTGTCTCCTCAAAAGCCATAAGTTCATGTAACATCAGTCAGACTATATTGATGTTGCATGTTTTGGTCCTGTGTAGAAGCAAAAACTTTATTTCGCCATGCACAAAGCATACCTGTACACTGGCACATCTTGCCCAGAGGAGCTGTGGATACCCCATTCTAGAAGTGTCCAAGGCCAGGTTGGATGGGACTTGGGGCAACCTGGTCTAGTGGGAGGTGTCTCTGCCCATAGCAAAGAGCTTTAGGGTTCCTTCCAAACGAAACCATTCTCTGATTCTGTACACAGATGGAGATTCTCCCTTTTGACCGACTGCCCTTAGAGTACCTGGTGCAAAACCCTTACAGGAATTTGGTCTGAACTTACATTTGAGAGTCCAGAAAAGTTATCTTTTCACTTAGTTCTTTTCACTGAGAAATTCTGTTTAACTTGCCAAAGTTCTTCATTCTTCTTTCTCATCAAATAATAATTCCTGCAAAAATTTTCAATTATCTCATTGGAAATCATTAGAAATATAACTTTTTCAATAAGAGAAAACTTGAAAACTGCCAAAACTTTCCATGATATTTGTAGAAACTTGCTTTGGGCTTTTTGTTTTTTAATTTTTTTTTTTTTCCATTTCTGAAAGTTTTTTAATCTTATTTCCCTAAGTATACATTGATGAGCACTTATTTGAAGAAGTGGATGAAAAAAGTGTCTTTAAAGTTTTCAGTTTCCTTCGTTATCATGGCAAGGTATTACAGTATTTATGCCACATTCTGCATAACAGAATGTCCTTTTAAATTTAGCATATTTTTAACAAATTCTAATTAAAACTCATTTAGAACTATGGAATTTACACTTTCCTTTTTTTTTTTTTACAAGCAGTGTTTTAAAAGGCCCTCTGTAGTTAGGTATATTAAGTCAGGTATGCAATAAATATTTTCGAAAAAATTCTAGGAACTGATTCCTTCATATTAACATTGAATTTTTATGATTTAAAATGTTTGTTTTCAACTAGGAAAATAAAAAGGTGTATAATGCATAAATACTTTGTTATTTTAGAGCACAAAGTAGAACTGCTATTTTGAGTTTGTTTGGTGCATACTGGGAAACTGTAAAAACCCCAAATATTTTGAATAGCTTCTGTAATATAACTATAATAACAATAATGGTAGCAATAACTATAACAATTATAATAATAATAATTTAATTTACTTTAAGGCAACATTTTTTGATAAGAAAGTTACTTTTCAAAGTTGGTGAGTATGTTGTTTGTAGTATGACAGTAATATTTCATCCAGTCACATAATTAGAAAGTCTCTTGATATCATAACATATAAAGAAAAAAATTCACATTATTTTGAAATTATAGATATATTAAGGTATGATTTTTGAAAACAGTGAGGAGAAGTCTTAATCTGTTTTAATAGTTATTGAGATTAGTTTTACAATTGACTTTGGTGGGAACAGATAGGCAAGTACAAAATCAAAGCAATTTAAGAAAGAACAGAATTAAGCCACAGATGAATTTCTAAAAAATACTTTTATATATTTTCATTAAGATTAAAGATAAACCATAACACAGATAGATTTAAAGAATACAGGAGTCCAGTTTCTATCTGTTTCAGAAGTACAAAAGATTCTCAGACAGGTGAGAAGACTGATCACAGCCACATCCCACCACTGGATTTGGCCATGTTCCTGTCACTCTTTGGGGTGTGGAAGATAAAGAAAAGAAATGTTGGGAAAATGCTGACAATTTTAATAAATCAGACTTACAAAACAGAAACCTGCAGGAACAAAAGGGTTTCAAGCAGGAAAAAAATTACTTGGGATTGGTAGAGCATTAGCAAGGATGGAGAATGCTGATGTAAGGGAAATAATCAACCATGAAGAGATGGAGAAATATGCAGCAGTCAAATATTTGTGTCTCAGATGTCTCACCCATACGAAGAAAACTAAAAATGAAAAACGGAGTGTCCATGCAACTCTGGCAAATATTACACAAAGGAGCAATATTGAAACTATACACATTTTCTTCACTTGCCAGTGAAGATCCTGTGTAGACATTTCTGTCACTGAATCACTTAGGATGGGAACCTCGCCATTTCACAATTTTCCAAGGACACTGAAAGTGCTGTTCAAAGCAGTGGAAAATGTATCTCTTCATAGTAAAATCTTCTTAACACTGCAACAAGAAAATCTCCTAAAACTAAACCAGGAAAAACCCCTGAATTTCTTTCAAAATTTGGATTAAATGATCATAATTTTTCTCCTTCATATTCTAGTTGATGGTTGAGAAGGTACAGAGACTCACTGTACTAGGTCTCTAAAGCTGACCATAGAATTTACTTGTATTATAACAATTGAAATATATGAGCTTTTTAATAAACAGGAATTAAATATCTCCTTATATCTTCCTGACTATTCATATTGGTAAAAAAAAATTACAATATGAGGTTACAAAGGAATTCACCAAATACAGGGATACAGGGATAAAATAAGTTTTGGAAGACATATCAGAAAGTATAATAAATATTTAAGTAAGAAAGCTGTTCCTACTTAAAAACAAATTATTTTAAAACATTCAAAGGAATTTAAAGGAAAAAAATTGATTTAAAATGTCAACTTCCAACATTGCTGATGGGGCAATGCATAAATGATACATCATTTCATTGCTGCACCATTATTTTTATAATTTATATAGTGGTTTTTAAGTCTGAACAAAGGAAAATAACTTTGAAAAAATATCTGTATGTTTTTCTGCTTATCCATCCATGGAAATATATACATTGAATTCTAGCTTGTTGTATAATAACATTGTGAAGATCCTTGCTATTATAAAACAGCCCATACAATAGACAATGAAGTCAATTGCTTTAGAAGTAAAATATTCCCCTTCTTTTGAAAAAAGTTTCTACTTTTCCATTTTAGAGCTCTGAACAGACTAGGCAAAGAATATATATTTATTGATTTAGAATAGCTTTCAAATTACATTTGAAGTGGTAAAGATATTAACAAAATTTAAGCAGAAATATGAAAACTTAAATGCTGTGCTTAATCTGAAAACAATCTACAGTGTATAGGGGAGTTGGAAGACAAAGAGGAAGATGATACTAGTAACCCAATTAAAATATTTATATTATGTTACATTATGAAATGGTTTGGTGTTTGTTACAATAGGATTCAAGTAATCTCCAGTCAGAAAGAGCTTGTCTTATTTTGGCACCAGGCAGTGCAGCAGATGGAAATGTCCCAATGAGCCGTGCTGAGTCAGGCATCGCTCCAGGGCATGGTGTGCAGCACCCATGGGCAAATGCACCCAGTTCCACTCTGCTGGGGTTTACTCAGCGCAGTCTCACAGCAGGAAATTGTCCCTGGCCAATTTCTGAGCTAGTCTGGCATCTTCTTGAATTAGCTGGGTGCATGAGCCTTCACTGAGATGGCTTTTTTCCCCCTAGATAATGGTCAATTACAGATCCTTTCCTCTATAAGCTTCATCTGAGTTCACAGACTCCTGAGAATCACACTATTCAAAAGGGTTTGTAGCATTGCTGTTATGGGTATATCAACAGAGGCAAAATATGAAAATACTTTTCCTGAGATTAATAATGAAGTAAAATTAGCTAAACATCAGCTCTCGTAATTCAAACACAGAAAACAAGATCAGGAATATGTTTATTTTGAAGTGTATGATTGCATTTTCAAGGACAAGACTAAACAAGATGAGGTGCTAACCCTATAATCATTAGATGATATGCATATTTTTCCACATATTAAATTATTTAAGACTAAGTGATGCAACTGTTTGCAGATTAAATAGCTTGAATTAAGTTATTTTACACTCTAATTCAGAAAATTACAAAAATAAATACTGGTTTGTCAGTCTTAAATATTTCAGTAATTCTGCTCAGCATCCTGCTAACTGTTTTTGAAATGTAGAAAAGACAACTTATATCAATGCTCATGTTGAACATTGAAAATGTTTTCCTTAGGCTGCTTATTGATACTCTTAGTCGTGGAATGTAAAAATGTGATATTATTAGCTATTAAATAATGCCATTTGTGTTCTGTGAACTTACTGGAATTTTGGCAATGGAAAAATATTATGCAGAAAAAATGGGGTTTTTTTTGTGATTTTAAGAAGGTACTATATATGCTTAATCATCAGGACTGTCTATTTCCAATAATTTCTGAATGGTTCATTCCTAAACATTCTTTACTCTCCTGACCAACAGCTTAGAAAATAATATTTTAGGACTAATTTTATTAATAAGTCTCAATTTCTTTTCCTTTAAGACACTCTTTTTAATGGTCTTGGACTTGGTGCTGTCATTGGCCTGGGAGTGGCAGCCCTTTTGTTAATCCTGGTTGTGACTGATGTTAGCTGCTTCTTTGTACGACAATGTGGATTGCTTATGTGCATCACCAGGAGGATCTGTGGGAAAAAGAGTGGTTCAAGTGGAAAAAGTAAAGAACTGGAAGAAGGGAAAGCTGCTTACTTGTGAGTATTAATCACGTATGTTGGAAACATCCTTCAAAGAAAAAATTCTGTCCAACTTACATTAACTTTACGACCATTTTGTGGTGTTGCAAAGGGAATAAATAAATGCTTCTACTACTTGGAAAAGTGTTGCTCTGAAGTGTGTAGAGTTGTTTGTTGCCTTTACAAGAAAAGTTGAGACACAAAAAAGGAATATACTGTCGCTCAGTTTAGGATGACCTCTTCGTCCAGCTTGACACAAAGGAAATCAATTGTAATTCAGTGCTAGTTACAGACACAGATTTGGTTCATGAGAAGCAGGTAACGGATCATTGTAACTCCATTTCTGCAAATCCTTCTTTGACCAGCTAACACCCAAAAACTTGGCCTATGGCTGTGACAGTGCCAGTAAATCCAGGAGTGAAGGACATGGTATTATAGAAAATCCATGAGAGAGTTTTTCTTCTTAGAGATAGCACTTGATGGAAAATCTTGATTCTTGTCTGTAGACTTCAGGAATGAAAGGTCTTGGGTTTGGTGTATTTTTGTTGGTTTTTTTTAAATAGGAGTGCTGAGTTGGATGTGAGTGAAATCGTGGTGAGTGATTGTTCTTCATAGCAATAGTCAATGATTGCTAAACATGAGTGGGAAATAAAAAAAAAAATATTTTCACAAATATCTTCTGTAGTGGCTACTCCATCACACAAATGTGAATGAACTGATCATTGATGTGAAAATACAGTCTCTTAAATTATTACAGTGGATAGTGAGATCTCTGGCAAAACAGTTCAAGTACTGATTACATAAAATAATCGCACTTTAGAGATGTGACATTTACTGAGTTTTCAATAGGTAAACTGGAAAGATTACTTATGGTCCTTCATTTTAAACATTTCCTTTTTTATACTAGAAAAAAAAATAATTTCCTCATCCTGTTCATCTGGTAGGCAACTTACACATGCACTGTAATATTTGTGAGAATGCTTTCTGTGTGTGGTTTAAATAACATTTGATGGTTCAACTGCAATGTGCCTCTCCCAAAACTCAGGCCTTACAGTTCATTGTATTTCAGCTTCCTAGATCCCATCCATCTTCAGATGGATGCAGATCACACTAGACCTTGCAGCCCTCATTATTCATAGATGAGCAGGTGTCTCCATTGCCAGTAGTGGAGGTGTAAGTCCCTTTTTGGGGTTTAATTCTGGCTATTTGATTTCAGGCTGTGTCTTTCTTAGGTAACTTGACTACACATCTTGGTTGGGTTCTTCTTAAAAGAGATGCCATTTCAGAAACAACTCCACAGAGCAAAGCCATTTATGAGAGAACACAAGAGGACTTATATCAAATAATGCTTTTAAATAGAAGTAATAACATAAAATAGCAGTTTCCTAATTATGTACATCTGACAGTGAGAGAAAGACTAGCAGTGTTTTTTTCCATTATGTGATGCCAACCTGTCTGGATCAATAGAATCAAGATGTGAAGCTTCTGGCACTGATTCAGCTGTCCTTTCCTATTGAGCCCAGCACTTCAGTTTATGCTTTAGTTTCCCATTAAAGGAGTGGCCAACTATAAATTGTACAGACCATCCTGAATGGGAAGACTTTAGGGAGATAAATTGGAAATGTCGCTTGACAGCAGTTTAAACTTTGTTATCAACGTCTTGTAACTAAAATGCCATTCCATGCTGTCCCAAAAATGCATCGAGCTGTTCTCTTGATTTTAATTCTTCTATTGCACTTCTTTTGCAAGAACAACTGTGTTATTTAATCATTTTTCTTTCCTTGTCAGAGTGATCTTCAGTCAGTCAGACCTTAAAATATTTGGGACAGTTCTTATTTTAGCCTATTGTCTGCCTTAATAAACTGTCAGACTAAACTTCCAGGACAACAGACTTTTATATATAGATAGATAGATAGATAGATAGATAGATAGATAGATAGATAGATAGATAGATAGAGAGAGAGAGAGAGAGAGAGAGAGTAAATAATTATGTTCTATATGTAATAAATGATGATGATAAAATCCATGTAATGTACACACAGATGCCCACGACAGATATCCTACAAATGACTTTCCTTTTTTTAGAATTTGAAATGTTACAGTTTGTACCTTCTATATATGACTGCTGGTCACAAATAACATATTTTTTAATCCTTTTGTCATGCAATATTGTTTGTAAGACTGCAGATGTATCAACAAACCAAGAAGAACTCACCAATTCATCCACTTAGATCCCTAATCTTTTCCCAGGTATGAGGTAGCCATGAAAGTTAAGTGCATCATCTACCAAAATGAGCTTTGTATCCATTTTTATGGCTTAAATGTCACTTGCAGAGATAAATAAGCATATGCAATTTTATAGTTTTTTTAATAGATAGAAATCTTTTAGACTTCTACCTATTAAGTCTTCTCCACACTATTTCTCTATCTGGGCTACATTCTTATTAACCTGCAAAGATTTTCCTTAAGGATATCTGTAGAGTATGGTAGAGTTTTCCTGATACTTTCTGTTGCAAAAATATGTTTTATCCATTATCTTGAAGAAACAATATGAAAATGTGAGGTATGAATTAGAGAAGAATTTAGCCAGATTTTTTTTTATGGCCTGTAGCAGTCTAACAGCTCCCTACAACATCCCAGTTCAGAAAATAATCTATTAAATATAAAAGTGATTGCTCATCTGTAACTCAGTTACCCTCTGTAGAGTGCAGCTGATGCTGTTTCAGGATATAAGAAGAAAATATTTGCATCAAAAGAGGTTTTCTTTTTGTAAATATATCTATATATATACACACACATATACATATGCATATGTGTATATATATATATATATATATATATATATATATCTTGGGTATCACCTGATCTGCTTTTTGAAAGTAAAATTGTGTACAAGTAAACTAATACTTTTAGAAAGTATTGTTAATTAGTATGTATTGTTAATACTTTGTAGCAGTGGACAGATATTTTCAGATCATGTGCATATTCTTGAGAGCAGCCTTGCAGGGAAGGGCTTGGGATTCTGGTTCATGACAAGCTGGACATGAACCAGGAAGGTTTGCTCACACCTCATAAAGCCAAAGGTCTCCCAGGCTGCATCAAAAGCAGCATGACCAGAAGTTCAGGAGGAGAGGTGATTCTCCCCCTCTGCTCTGGTGAGACCTCACTTGGAGTGCAGCATCCAGCTCAGAAGTCCTTGGTAAAGGAAAGACATGGAATTGTTGGATTGAGTCCAGAGGAGGACACAAATATGATCAGAGGGATGGAGCATCCCTCTATGAGGTCAGGCTGAGAGAAATTGGGCTGCTCAGCCTGGAGAAGTGAAGGCTCTAGCAAGACTTTTTTGCATCCTTTTGAAAGGGAATTATTGAAAAAGATGGTGACAAGGGGTGATGGCTTTGAAGTGAAAGAGGGTAGATTTTGATTGGACATGAGGAAAATCTGTTTTACAATGAGGATGGTGAAACATTGGAAAAGGTTTCTCAGAGAGGTAGTAGATGTCCCATTACTGGGAAAAATCAAGCGAGGTTGAATGAAGCTCTGAGAAACCTGATTCAGTTGAAGATGTCCCTGCTAGTTCCAGGGGCATTGGACCAGAAGACTTATAAATGTCCTTTCCAACCCTATGATTCTTTGGCTACCAACAAAATCATAATGACAATACTCACTGCTCCATCTCCCTTATAATTAATTGTCTAATTAGCACAATATTTATACATTTACTTACTTGTGAGAGACTATCAATTGTTCCTAAAATGGGGGAAATATGACAAAAACAGTTTTTTCTATCAGCAAAAGCAGGCTTAGATTTTTACCACACAAGGGCTCCTTGCATCAATGGCAGCTGGGGTTGTCACAATGTCAGGAGATTAAAGCACACTTTTGTGGTGCATATACTCACATAATGGCTCTTTAGAGCTGCCAGAAAAGTTCAAGTATAACTAGGCATCAAGTCCTATCATCATTATACTAGGTTAGGGAAGTTTACATCTATTCCCATGAAGAAGCTGTTGCCTTATTATTAGTCATAAACAAAGTGCTCTTTTGAGATGCTAATTCATCATGTTTACAGTGTTAGGAAAGTAACCATGGATACAGGATGCTTTGAAGACTTCAAGGAATTTGGAACATGCTGTTAAATGTGTCTTGGTGGTGTTAGTCACTGATAATTAGTTCTGTCTTTTCTTTGCCAACTTTTGAGAGAAGAGGTCTTAGTAATTTGTTATGTGCAATGAATATAGTTAATGTGATGATAAGAGACTAAAACTCTTTTAATAATTTTTAGGAAAGATGGATCAAAAGAGCCGATAGTGGAAATGAGAACAGAGGATGAAAGAATTACCAGCCATGAAGATGGAAGTCCAGTAAACGAGCCAAATGAGACAACTCCCCTCACAGAACCAGAGTAAGTAGCCTGATATTCCCTGTAGTTTCACAAAAGCTGATCTTGGCTGTGTGGACAGACTGAAATTCCCACTGCTTTGAGGGGAAGTACACAGCATCACCAGAGTGGTCTGCTGTGGCAATGCAGTGTGTAAGCATAGGATTTGTTTGATTGGTTTGGTTTTTACAACAATAAATCTAAATCGTGTTCGTTCACCAAAACTATCTGAGCACAACAGTACAAGAATGTTTTTAACTTGGTTGCACCTGATCTTTACCACCTACCCAGCAATTATTAACTACCCTGTAGGAACAATCTCCTAAGTCTCATGAATGACTTTAAATTGAGTCTCACACACATCTTCACATGCACCCTGAAGATGGGACACAAGGTTATTGTACTCCAGAAACCCAGCTCCTCTCTGGAGTGACCCTTTCCTGCTTTCATACATTCAACTGAGAACTTAGTTCAGTATTTAATTCCACACAGTGTAATTGGATTAATCGTGCTAAAGGGCAGCCTCTACTCCATTTCCTCTTCCCCCCTTCCTGTCCTTGCAACCTACAGAAACCACAGCAGTTTGCAGCCATGCTCACAGGCTCTGGGTGCCTTCTGAATAATGGGACCAGCCTTGTACCCAGGGATGAAATTACTGAAGAATCCTCTAAGTTTTCTTTCCTTTGAGCACATCATTTTTCATGTGCTGGGAAAATCTTCTACCTCATGACATCTTCAAGGCGTCAAGGCTATGAAGATTATTATGTAGTAAATATAGAAATTCACCTGTTGATAATTTGATGAAATCATTGTTGTTCTTTAAAAGGAGAGGGTTTTCTTACAAAAGAGTCCTTTTCTTTTCTGAAAATATGAAAACATTTAATTCTTTGCCATTATGTAAAACTGTAAGAGCCAGAAGCTTTAATTAAAAAAAAGGTTTACTACTGGCTGCCATTGATATTTATAGTAAATAGGGAATTAAGTAGCTGCACATTAAGCTGTATAGTTCTTTGAAGAAGCTAAGCATAAAGAGTTTGATCTTATGTTAATGAAATAAGTGACTACTGATATGTTTGCTCTTCATATTAGAATTTTTAATCAGGGGCACAGTGGAGAGCCCATAGTTATCTAAAGAGCCAGCAGAATGTAGTTGTAAACATTGTACAAGCCGAGCAAGCCTTGGATATGTTAGTGGGTAAAGCACCAGGTCCATGTTTGTTCATGATTCAATACTATTTTTAGCACTAGATATTGCAAATCAGATGCATCTTGCAGGAAACATGATATCAGGAAAGATCCAGTTCACTTCTTTCTGCTTGTCACAATCATTATATCAGCTGACAGGAGTGAAATATGACTAAGTTAAAATCAAAACTATTTTATTATCTTAGTGGAGAGGGAAAAGAATCAGTCCCCACAGTCATAAGAGGAAAAAAAAAAAAAATCACCAACAAAAAACCCCAAAAATCTAACTCACAGGAACAACTGATAAGAATTTGATGGGCATTATGTCCTTAGAAAAACAGGACTCCTAAGAGATATTAATAATGATGACAGTTTCCTTCTTGGTAATTTCTTCCCTCAAAACGAATGGCAAAAGTCATCAGCAGTCCAAGGCTCAGCTCTACAGATTTGGGACAGTATCACTTGGGAAACTTAAGATGAAAAGAGATGGCGCAGTCACAGTACCTGAAGGGCCACTGGTACCAGGGGAATTTGGAAAGACCTTTGACTCAGACACAGGTCACACCCAATGAACCAGAGAAGCAATATAAAGTAGGAGTGAGATGCACAAAAGGATGATGCAGTAGCGTAGAAATCAGTGTCTCAGTTGGAATAACACAAAAATACGTTGTCAACAACAGCCAGGAAGACACATGCTGGGCGGGTGAGGATAACCAGCAGAGATGTTGGAGGGGAGAGCTTAGCATGCAGGAAAGAAAATTTCAAGGACATTTCAAGCAGACAGTGAAACAAGCTGTCTTAAAGGTATACAAGATAATCCTTGAGGTTAATTAGATGAAATTTTTTAATAATTAATTGAATTATGTTGAATAATAGCAAATTGCACTCAGAACTTAAAATGCAATTTAAGAATTTAAGTATGGGAACTAATTAGTAAAGAGATTACTTCCTCTTACAACAATATTCTTTATTATATTGCTCAGTATATTATTTGGCAAACCATTTTTTTACCTTATCTCAGAAGATTCTTGTCAAAGCCATGTTTGGAATCCTTATGACAGATTAGCTCAAAGCACTTTACCAGCAAGTCAACAAGTTTTAATCATGCTGGCAGGGAATCAGTTTAAGCTGTGCATTTCATATCACACTTTCATAATATGATTAAAATACCACATGAAATGTGGTAAAATAATTATATTCCTAGTCTGACATCAATGTGTTTATAGTATAGGTTGAGTTTTCTTAGTATTAATGCAGGTGGTTGATTTCCAGTATCAAAATTTCTAGGAGTCATTTTTTCCATAAAATAAGAAAGTAAATATTTTAGTTTAAGGTATCAGCAGACTGTTGATGTTAGGCCACATGCAGTGCTAGAGGAAGTCACTATTATTAATGATTAATAGCAGTCAACATATGATTAAAGTGAAAGACCTTTTTGTTGTGTTTTTATTGTACTTTTAAATTTTTTTTATTATAAAGTGAATAAACATTTGAAAGGATTAGTCTGTCCAGATGAAAAATATAAAATTTTTTCTAACACATGTAGATAAAGAAAAACTGTGTGGAAAAACTAGTATAATTAGAACACTTAAACTTGAATTATTTAATTGAAAAAGGAAAATAATTGAATCTATTAATGGAAACAAAAATTCCAAAATAACAAAAATATTGTCATAGGGAAAAAGAACATTGTCTAATGATAACTGCACTCAAAACTCACACCTTATTAAAACAAAACAACAAAATTGCAAGTTTTAAAATATAATAAAGTTCAAGAATGCTGCATGAACTTTGCAGTGAGGAAGGTTTTGATGAGTAAATTTTTTTGTGTGTAGCTTTTGTTGAGTTGTTATTTTCTGCTTGCATGTAAAGCAAGGCTAATTTTATCTCACTGTTTGCATGAACATGGATTTGTCCAGTATCTTTCAACAAGGTTCTAGCAAATATTCCTATTTCAAATATTTTGTAACATGGTCTTAATCCACTTAAACCAATTTCCTTAAATTTCCACACACTATACTCTGTCAATTCCCCAGTTTTGACTATGATTAAATATCTCCTTCTTTCCAGCACTATCTTTTGAGAAATCACTCTGCTTTTCTTAAAACTACATTAAATTAGATTTTGGAATTTCTTTAGTACCTGTTTCAGTGTTTTGCCTAATCAGATCTTTGACACACGTGGCTGCTTACCAAAAATACATGTCATGAGCTGCTCTTCCTCTGCCCCATTGTTTTACCTTCTGTTAAAAATAGATTTATGTTGATACTCTTGCTTCCATTCTTTCAGGCAGCTTACTGTGGGCTGAAATCTGCTTCCCTTGGGTGTGCCATGAGAAACAGACAACTAGTAGATACCTCCCTCAGAGCCAGACATCTGATGATATATATCCCATGTATTTTACTGTAGTAGAACAAGTCAATCTTTGATTTCTCTCAGATACATGTTGTGTTCGTTGTTTAACCTCTGGATAAATAGCATCTTTCTTAGTTCATTTCAGACAACTTAAATTTCATAAGACTGGGAATTCAGGTATTGTTTTGTTTCATTTGATGTTATTAAACACTGTCTTGTAAAAAGGCATTCCTAAGAGATTCCTCAGACAGGTTTTGAACAGTGTATTGTCTTTGGGATATCAAGGCAAACAAAGCAGAAATTTACTGAAACATTTAACAGTTATTATGAATAAAGAAGGCATATGCCTACTATTCCCTAGTTAAAAACCAGAAAGCAAACCCAAACTGGAATCAAGATTAAGAGCTATTATGCCCAGGAGACATTACTAAAGGAACAACTCAGTAAACCATACATCTTTTTGACAGCTGTATTTTTTGACTGCTAATTACTAGCAGAAGGGAATCAATGATTTTCAAGACCTTTTTCAATGAGATCACATTCAAGAGGGTCGAGACTCTTCTGCCGAATCTTCAGAGTTTTCACTAAGTCTCAAAAGAGCTGTAAGTTATTAATGAAGCTACATTGTGTGATCTACAAAAATTAAACTATAGGACATCTTAAACAATAACGAGGTAATGGACCTCCTTGCACTATAAGAAATTCTTTACCTATGTCTTGGCATAATCTCCAGTAATTGCTCTGTTCTTTTGTATACAACTGAATTTACATTTAGAGAAGACATTAAAAAAGAGTTCAATCAAGATTTAAAAGTCAAACAAAAAGCTTGACTGTGTTTCACAGTAGCCTAGGCAATACATACCTCTATACTGCCTTAGGTCAAGTAATTTGACAGGTTTTTTTCTTTTTGTCTTATTGAAGAACTGCATTTTGAGCAGCACCAATGTTCTTATGATGTGAATTTCTGGCTTTATAGAAATGGAAATAGTCAATATGAATTGTTTTAAAAGCAAAGAACCTCAAGGCTCATAATAAAATAACTATACATTATTTCAAAAGAAACTAATGTTCTACACTGTGACCTATATAAACTGTACCTATATTATAGACTTAAATTACAGATTGTTTTATTTTTGTGTTACCATGATTCTTCTTTTTTTCTGATAGGAAGCTGCCACTAAAGGAGGAAAATGGCAAAGAAGCTTTAAATCCAGAAACTATAGAAATCAAAGTTGCTAATGACATCATCCAGTCTAAAGAAGATGATAGCAAAGCATAATCAGACAAACTACAGCTGTTTGGATTGAAGTAATCCTGTGACCAAAACTTTACAGCTGACCTTAATTTCTTGGGAAACTTAAGCTTGGAATAGTTAGTACATGTGTACATACGATGAAACAGTTCCTGTCTACAGTTCTTTTCTATATTTTTTTTTTTGTTAATGGTTTTTAGTATGTAGTTTTGCTGACACCAAGTCCCATGCTATAAATTTGAAAAATTTGCAATTTGCGGAATAACTATAATTTATTATATGACAAAGTGTGTCTATTTAGAAGAAAAAGTCTAAAGCACTCCTAACCACAAACAACACATCAGGCCTCTCCAGACCTTACAGTGCAAGCTACATACATAAAGTGCCATATGATAATGTGTAATTTCCATTTATAATAAAATGAAATTTTAGGTTGCCTTTAAAAAAAAAAAAACCAAACAACTAAACCAGTCTCACTATAATATTAAAGACCTTAGTTTTGGCTGACACTCAATAGTCATTCCAGCTATGATTATCACGTGAAGCAATCCAAAAACAAACCAAAACAGCTCTTCAACACAGAGCCAGGTCCCAGTGCAGTTTCTCCTGGGTTCTTTGATTTAAAAAAAAAAAAAAAAAGCAAAAAAAAAAGCTGGTACTCACAATATAAAAACTCAAATAAAATTGGCTAAGTATTTCACAACAGTCTATTTGCCTCATCCTAACTACATGAGTGTGACTGAAAGGCTCCAGGACTTTCAATGCTTCAGATTTTCTGTATGAAAGTTTTGAAAGTTACATGTGAACTAAAATGCAACCAAGGTGTAAAAAGAAATCTGTTTTTTAATCATAATCTTCACTTCAAATGAAAATTTACAATATTTGTCCCAACATATTTATACATAAAGGATATTCATTTTTGTCTCAGTTGAAACCATTTACCTAAGGGATAAAACTGTTGTTTAGTAAAGTAAATACATTTTATTCCCAAATTAGTAAATAAAATATTAAACTTGGCCTTTTTGTAGCAGAACCTTTTCCTTTGTGATTTCATATCCTTTGTCTTAACAAGTACAATGTAAGAACAAATGGAAAGGGGACTTTGTTAGGAACAATTTTAAATTATTAACTAATGCAATGTTATATTCAACCAAATTTTTTTTCATGTCAAGCTTTCTTTAAGATATTCTTTTTCATTATTCTTATCAACATTCCCCCCCAGGAAATGTGATGGATTTATTTGAGCTGAAATTCATTCATATGAATGAATCACTGATTTAATGGTGCCACTAACTGGAGCAATGTAGTTTCTTTCCATTCCAGCACTGTGTATCCACATCTACCAAACTCCTCAAGGCCTTGCTTTGAAAGAAGTAGATAAACCATATAGAAAACTAGACTGGAAAATTCTACTTGTCGGGAGTAACTGGCAGAGTAAGTTCTGAATTTTCCACATCTAAGCCATGCCTGAGGTTTAAGTGTACTTTTACTCATCAAATAGTGTTTTCTTCATATATCTGAATTTTGATCACATTTGAAGGCTTTTTACTTTTTGACTTTTGTGCAGTAAAACTGAAAGTGAAATGTAAAAGGATCTCCTTAAATTTGAGGAAAATGTCATAATAACCTTCTTGTTAACCCAAGTTTAAGTGCATTTGAAAGACATGAGGAGAGTATATTTATATTTAATTATTAGATCTTTCTTATTTTTCAAAACCAAGTTATTTTATGAGTTTTTTATAACTTTTCCTCACTTTGAGAAATCCCTGAAATGAACCAAGGAGTTGAGGACAGAGGCATACCACTGGTGTGGCTAGGATAGGAGGCCAAGTTCCCACAAAATCAGTACCAAAGTGAAAAAAATGGCTAAGAGAGGATGGCGATATGGGATGAAAGTCATGGAAGATAATAATTGAAAACTGCTGAAAAGAAGTTTCTCTAGATGCTGAGACACTAATTCTGGTTGAAGGGAAGATGAAGACATTCCTTTATGAACTTTCAACATTGCTCCCATATACTGAGCAGGCAGTACTACCAAATAGCTGCTTATCTATCAGATTTCTGATAATTTCTAATTAGATTTCCTGATTCTTTCTAAACACACAGCAAGCAGAGCTGCTATTAATCTATAATTAGGAGTTGTCTCATTTATCTATATGGATATATATTCTTCCCAGAAATTATGTGGTTTTAGCTGAGCTTTCTTCTTTTATCAAAATGCAAAGAAGAGACCTGTACAACTCCAAGAGTTGCAAAATTATGTGATTGGTGTGGCTTGAACATCCTCTCACACAATATTTTTACCGGGATGAGGACGAAGATGGTAGACATGGTTTCCTCTTCTACCTGTTGTGACAAATTTGGATGGTGCATTCAATCTTCCCTAGGCAAATGGTGTTTTTCTGAAGGCAACCTGATCATTTCCACAAGGAGGTGCCTATACAATGTAGCAGAACTAACATCATCTAGGCTCAACTGCAGATGCATTTCAAATTTTAGTACTTCTTAGTTGAACTTAAATAAAAAAAACAAACAACCAAACAAAAAACCCCAAAACACCATGGCCTAACAGGTCTATACTGGTGGGGTTTTTTCTTACTTTTTTTTTTCTTTTCTTGATGTGGCCTCAAATTACAATGTGAAGGGATTAGAGTATATAAGAGGTCTTGTCAGCACAGTTACTACTAATACATGTATGCTACTCTTTACAAGCAAAATATATTGCAGTATTATTTCAGTATTGGAAGCAAAAGCATTTCCCACTATACCGGATTACAAATCAAAAGCTGTTCCCAGGAGTATTTAATTTCTTCCTGCTGTTATGTCTCTTGGCAGTTGGGCTGTGTGAGGGCTGAGAATAAAACAGCTCTAAATTTCTGACAGACTGTCCAAGGACACCTTTTTAGTCTGTGGATTAATAGGTTATCTCTTGTGCTTTTACTCTGCTATGCAGGAGAAAACCAAACTCTCACTATGAAAGAATGCTGAAAAACACTGATATTTCAAAATAGTTCCAAATATTTCCAAACAAAGGACAGCACAATGTAATTTGGAAGATATATGTAGAACTGGAATAACAACATTTGTCTATTTTGTTTTCCTATTCTAGATTTAAAAAAAAACAAAACAACAAAACAAACAAAAACAGGTATCTGTATAAATGTCACTTTTACTGTCTAAAAGTAAGTTTAAGTGTTAGTATGAAATGTCAGAAGAGTTGACAAAATATAACTATTTGTAAGAGTAATCTGAATTGTTACACTAACATACTCCAGGGACAAAGGTGGGAGGGAGACATTGAAATTAGTACTGAACAAAATGTGGCAGTGACAATCTTTTTGCAACAAAAAAGAAAAAAAAGGAGTATGATTAAGTAAAATTACTTAAAGCTCCTTGTTATTTTTTGGTTTTTAGTTGACCTGAGTTCTGATTTACCACAATAATAACAAAGTTTTAATTAATATTTTTCAATTTAGTAATCAAATGTACCCTGGAGAGGTTTTTCCTGGTTTTCTTTGTTTATTTGCCTTTTTTGACTTCTAAGAGTTTTTTATGGCCGCAGAAATATTTACTATTCTGGTGATGCTAATGCCTAATGTGACAAAGATTTATTTATTCAGGCCTCAGTCTTGCAAGAAATTTTGTGTGGTTGAACCCATCCCTTATATGGCACCACACTGACATTAGTGGGGTGGATGTGAGAGGGAAGATGGATGTACTTCCATAAGATAACTTGCAGGATTGAGCCTACTTTCTATCTCTTCATAGATATCTACAAATGAAGTTACACCATGGCCATCATCTACAAAGGCTGTTGACATCTGTCCCTGGTGCAGTAAATTGCAACTGCTGTCTTCAGCCTCTGCATCATGTTCATCCTAAAAAAAAGTGGCTTTCTTTTTATGACGGCAATTAGTTTGATTATTTAAGTGCCAATCATCAAACTGTAGTATAATCATCATGCCATTTTTTTTTGTTTCCTAGACTTGATAATGGAAATGTATTCGTGCCTTTTAATAGCATGTCACTCTGCTTTATTAAAGAAAAATCTTCAATAATTTGTCTACAAAGCCTGTTTAAAATAATTGAAAGCTTTACTGTCACATACTTTTCTGCTCAAATTTTCATCTAAATTAAACTGAAGGTATTATTTTCAAGCCACATAAATATTTGAAATACAAAATTTGCAAAAATCTATTGAGACCATGACTCGAATGAGGGTCATGGCAGGTTTCTTACTGTTGAAAAGTTTCAAATAGATGGAGAGAATGGTGGATGTGTAGGGGTGTTTTGACCAATTTCTCAAGTTGAAGAGTCAGATAGAAAGTCTCATTAGTTCTATTTAAGTGCTTAAACCTAAAACATTAAAATCTTTCCTCAAATCTGAAAGATAATATGGAGCATCTTCCCACCACTTTACCTCTGAAGTAAAACTGGAGAGAATGTTTGTTTCACAGCCTTTTGCAGCCTCACCATCGCTGTGTAAGCTGTTGTAGGAAGTAACATCTTTGTAGAATAGTTGCGTCTGTTGGATGATATTGACTCCTGATTAAAGGACCTCCAAAAAGACCATTTACTGAGAAAACTCAAGACCTCTTTGATCTATGGATGGGTGCTAAGAGCGGTGCACGAAGAGTTGCAATGGAATCCAGGCCTCAGTCCAGGCCTCTGGGCTTTAAGACACAAACTGACTCCAGCAGGAACTGAATTCATCCATCTCAGCAAGGCTCTGCATGTCCTCAGCTAATCAAGTTCCTTGTGTGAATCAAGATTTCCAGGTGTAAGTGGAACTCAAATGTCCTGCCAGACTCCTACTGATATTTTGCACAGAGGAGGTTTTTCTATCAGGAGTTTTCATTGATCAAGTAATGATGATGGAATATCCAATGACAGTTTTATGCCATACATTACTTTATGTCCAGAAATAAAGCATCTCTTTAAATAACTCATTGTGATTGTAATACTTCTTAAGGTGAAGATGAAAACATTCTAAGTAAATAATGCTCCTTCTTAAATCTCTTTGTTCAGCCTTAGATAATCTTTCATATAGATGAAAAGCTACCATGGCTAAACAAATATTTTTAAAATACACTTCACCCATTTTTCAGATTTTTTTATGAGTTCCTGAAGTACCCTGCCCACTTGACAGCAGTTCTGTAAGTTTTAAGTGGCCCTCAGTATTTCCACTGCATATATAAATGTGTTCTTATATCAATTTACTTGGACCTAAGCCAAAATAAGCCTTACAAATTTGGCTTTGGATCAGGTTCTGAGAATTATTAGTTTATCAATCTATCTTTTCTCTTAAGAGGCATTGACAGCCTCATAATGTTTGACTTTCAAACTTGAATATTGGCCATTTTTAGCCCAGAGAAATGAAATAAATATTTATTGCCAAATTTGTATTGGCAGCTTTTACATCACAGGTGAGATCAGGAGCAGGCAAGGTGACCAGACGCAGTGCCGACAGAGCTCAGGAAAGTGACTGCCAGAGAGAGAACAGATGCCAAAGAGTGAGCCAGGAGAGAGCTGGGAGCACCTCTACTTAGCATTGACAAGGGAAATGGGGAGCAACTGAAGCAAGGGCTGAAGGGCACTGCCAAAAGGCAGGGTAATGAGAGCTCTGAAAACCAGAGGAGAGGAGACATTAACCCTGCCACATCCTTTAACTCTCCCATGTAATTAGGCTACAGTTTTTCAGATGTAAAATGCAGGGTTGGAGGAAGGCAAGACAAATACTCAGAGTCTCTACAGATCAGTGACAAATACATAAAGGAGTCAGATTCCCCCAGAAGATAAGTTTATTGCTCATGGTGTAGAGTTCTCACTAAGAATTTTGAACTACTTAGACAAGGTTTTAAAAGGAGAAAAAAAAAAGCTTTCCTGCTACAATGAGCACTCGGTACGTATTTGTATGCTGTGTATAGTATGAGCTAGAGCATACCATATATTGTTTTTGTTACTCTACACGTTGTCAACAGCCCACTTGCGATATCTGCCACCTGAATTATATATTGATAAGTTAGCTACCACTGGAGCTAGTTTGTTTATTGTTTCATAATCTTATGTCCCTATGAAATGCTGTGTGTGTATATATATATATCTATACTGTAAAAAGAAGTAATATTGCAGATGCTGGTTTTGTATTTATGAAAGACATTGAAGGTATGGCTTAAAGTATTTCAATTATTTGTCACTCTTCACCATTTGTATATTAATAGTAAAGATACTTTTACTTTAATGAAGTGTTGCAGTTACATTTATTTTTGCTAAGTGTCTTTCTGTCAAGATGTCTGATTCATTAGAAGTCTCATTTCCAGAAAGAAACATACCCCTTATTTTACCCCTGTTATATAAGTACTGAAAAATGTTCACACAGACCTGCAATTTATTATTCTCTTTTCTGTCAAAATACATTTATTGTTAGCATCCTGAGTTTCCAGCTGAGCTTGAGGCCCATTATGATCATCCCCAATAGATAATGTGCTGATAATTTTTTTTCAAACAATGGAAGTGTGACATTTCAAAGATATTTAGTTTATGCCAGAGAAAAAGATTTTACAGGAGGCACCTTATTTTGACAAAACTAGAGCCTTCCAAAAGTCTTGTAACTGTGTTAGCAGCACCAGGAGCTGGTGAAAACAGATCAGGCATAGTCTGCAATGAAATGGGTTTTTACTGCAGCACTGGGTTTTATTCCACTAATGGAAAATTGGCAAAAGAACAGCCCAGAGAATTTAGCTCAGCCACATCCCTGAAATTGCAGAGAGATGTTTGTGACATGCATTTTACCACAAAAATTAAGTAAGCCACGAGAAACTTGCTAGATTGTGTATTAATGCCTAAGAATCAGTTTTCTGAGTGTAAACTAAGCTCTAAAAAACCACACCAGCCTAAGAATGGAGGGGCAGTATATAGGAGATATATATTTTTTCTCACCCAACAAAGTCTTCACAGCTGCACCTTCTTCCTTTCAGAGATCCTTAAGCTCTGCCACTGTAGATGACAGGCATGTTCTTCCCTAAATGTCAGCGGCAGCATTAACAATTAGCAAAAATATCTCTTTCTATTGAAAAACTGAACATGAGGGAACTGCTTTAGTGTCCTCTCAACATCAGCTTGTCACTAAAAACTTTTCATATAATCATGTTTCTTGATCATAAAAAAACCCAGACATCCTGAAATGATGCACAAATTTATTTCAGCTCTCTTGAGAGCCAATCAGCTCAGTGCACTGAACACAAGATAGGTTGCCCCTTTAATTTACAGATGAGTATGGATACAATTATTGCAAATTGCTGGTAACAAAAAGGTAAAATATGACATTCAGAAATGGATTCAACTTTTTAAAATTTATCATTGTCCAAATATATCATGCTCTCACATATTTAAGACATCCTACTCAAAATACAAGATTAAAATTTATAGTCAGGTACCTTGAAAATCATAATTTGTTTATCTGTGTCATTCCTAAATTAGACACAGCTAGCTAGCACTGCACCAGGAAAACCCAAACAAAATGAAAAAAAAGTGTCACACTTTGATTCTTGGCAAAAGATGACTAACTCTCTCATTTGAACCCTAGTAGATCCTGTAAAACAAGCTATATTTGTAAGCTCATTCCCATGTGGAAAATGCTTATTTTTGGGGATCGAGTTAAAACTTCTTTGTTGATTTATTCAACACTTTCTAGACAAACCCAAACCTCTAAACTGAACATAGTGTCAGACTTTAATTTCTGTAAAAATCTTTTATGTGGCAAAAAGATAAAACTGTCTTTGATTAAACAAACCACTGAAACCCATTCACACTCAATGCCAGTATAAAGCAATGTCATTGGCGTTGCTGAGAAAGCAGAATGAAGCACATTTGGCAGGAGAGTGATCAGGTCCGGCACAAATTTGTATAATTCATTCAGGCAATCTGATGATAAAGAGAACAAAATGTTTGGAATTTAAAAGCAAAATCTTTTTCTGCTCAGCAAATGCTATCTTTTAGGACTAAACTTATTATTTTAAAACTTCAAAAGGAGTTTTGTTGTCATAGACCACAACATGATAAATGAATTTTACTTTGACACTCATTTTTATCATAGATCACGGAAATAACACTTCATCATTAACTTGTATCTGAAAGCCTAAGTAATCCTTAATCACAAGAAACAGAAAGTTTCTATGTACTGCTATACATTTTCCAAAACCATAAGAAATAAACATCAAGATTTTTTTAAGAATTGTTTTCAAGTTGATTTATGAGTTACAGATATCCTTAAGAAAAAAGAATTTGGAGAAAGTAATGACACTTGCATATAGTGTACTGCAAATTTAATTGAAAAGGCACTTGCACTGAACTTTAAACTGTATGCTAAGTAACACAGAATAAAAGTAGTGAAGCATTTTAGAGGTTTCCTATGCAAAACTTTTAATTATAGACAAGTTTTGTAATGAGGCAATTCCCTAATGGATGTAAGTGTCAATTGTTGCACTGAAGTAATGGTTCTGCCCTTCTTGGAATTCATTACATGCCCTTCTGCAGCATTTTCTTCTATCCTTCTTCCTGTAAAGTATATACTCAGTAGAAAGTGGAATCTTTTGAAAAATTAAAGGCATTCACTCTGCAAAATATGTTTTTTTTTCTTTGCATAAAGGAAAACAGACAAAAACCACTTGCACAATCTGGTGATATAATACTCAGATATTATTATCACTGCCATGCACACGGTCACTTGCATCCTTCAAATCAACGTAAACTCCCAAAGGTGAAACATCCTACTGCTAGCTGAAGGATCCATGATCTTGTCTTACACTGCAGCATCCATATTTTTTGTGTTATGCTGAATACTGGGGACCTAAACATGCTGCATACTTGACCAAAGCGTTTGATTGTTTTCTGAGAGTTTGATTCCAACATCAAACTAGGAATTCTGAAGATGTCACTCTCTATTTGCTGGATATGGGAATAAGAAGGAAGCAGTAAATGTAGAGGCATATAATGTAGAGGCCACTCCATCAATTACTGATGAATTTGCTGTTAACTCCATTAACTAAAAATATCCGTAAAATCTATAAAGCAACTAGAAGCTAGTATTAAATTATTGTGATGTTGTTCAAACATCAATGTCAAAGCGCTGTGATGTCTGGCAGCTCTTTGGCACTGGGGTGTTGGGAGACCCATGTGGGGTCTGGGAGGCTTTGGCAGCCAGGGTCCCTCCCACCATACTTATCCCAGGAGCAAGACAGCCAGGACAAGAGTAGATGAGGCAGTCTCAGCCCCAGTGATTCCATAGGGCTGATGCAGGGCCAAACTCCAGCCAGGATCCCCCTGGAATGTGAGTGCAACTGAAGTGGGGACAGAGGTTGATGGCCCTTGGAGGTTGATGAGTTTTGGATTGTGGACGAGGTGAGGGGAGGTCCAGGTTCAGTCAGGGTTCCCAGAGCCTGGAGGGTTAGAGAAAAACTTCACAAAGAATTAATCTATTCTCAAATTGGGTTAAATATTGAGAAGGAAACAAACAAAAAAGGGTTTGGGAGATGGGAATGGAGTTGGGAATGGTGTCCATTGTCAACATATTAAGGCAATAAGATACTGATTTTTCAGGTGTTTCAGGTTAAACATGATTCTCAGCTGAGGAAAATACAGTGCTACAAGTAGACTGATCATACTCTTTGCAGATTGTTTTTATTTTGTATGAGATTCTTTGGAGATAAGGTCCTTGTAGTTTGTAATTTGTCTTAGGTGGGAGAGTGATGAGAAAT
This sequence comes from Cinnycerthia olivascens, assembly GCA_035048155.1. Taxonomy (NCBI): domain Eukaryota; kingdom Metazoa; phylum Chordata; class Aves; order Passeriformes; family Certhiidae; genus Cinnycerthia; species Cinnycerthia olivascens. The sequence goes on from JAWWMU010000001.1 coordinate 13,207,005, forward strand.
GCTGTAGCACTGCATTAGGGGTCAGAGGGTCTGATTCCCATTTTGGGTGACAGTTTCTTGGACTTCAGAGCAAATCAATTGACAGGAAAGTGTAATGTTTCTTTTTCTCTCCTTATCTATTGTGTGCTAAAGATTTATGGACTCATTTATCCTACTGATTTCAGTGAGAATACTCTCAATAAATAAAAGAACAAGCATAAACTGTTTACCAGATTTACACCTTAGATTAAAAGTGGGTTTTGCTGTGTTTTGTGAGAAATCCTTTTCCTGCTGCTTCATGGAGTGTGAGTGTGTTTGTGTTTGAATATATTGGAGCATTCAACTCTTGCAATACATGTGTTGCTGAGCACACATTTAACAGCTGAGTTGGTACCACTGAGCACGAGAGCAATAGCCAAATCCTGAGAAGAGAGTATGTCCTCTGTAAGATATTTAAGTGGCAAGTTAGACAAACTAGAATTTATCAATAATGGTGACGTTGTTAACTTCACCCCCCCAAAGAGTTATGAATTCTTTATCAAATTATGAGAAACTGAATGCCTGTGCTTATCTTCCCAAACCTCTGCTGTATCAACATGTCATGCTGCCTGTTGAGAAATATTCCTCCAAAGTGTTGGCAGTAACTTCTGTGTGAAAGGGCAGCCATGAATCATCGTTCAGAGAATAGATACATTATCTTTCTATACCACATCAACCAAATTTCCCCGGCAGTGCTTGAGCAGCTTAATAGACAAGAAACATGAACTTATCCTCGCAAACCTATTTTAAAATTCTTTGCTATCTGTAGCAGAATTATTAACATCATCTAGGATATTTTTCTTTACTAGGCCTTTTGAGGGCAGCACTACAACTCTCAAGGGGTTAAACAAATGCAAGTGTGGTGGGACTATTTTGCAGCTGACTGGTGCATGCAACTTTGCTGTTTCTCAGAGGTAAGTACGTATGTTCAGGTGTTGTTACACCTTCAGCATTCTGACCTGCATAACATCACTTATTCCTACAGTGCTGAGTACAAAACGCAAACTTTTTTTTTCCGGCTAATAATAGCCTTCCTCTCAGGCTCTATTTCACTATTATTTTCTGAAAACTGCATAGCACCTAAGTGTGCTGCAAAGCCCTTCCGAGATGGAATTTTTGCTTAGTCCAGATGAATTATTTTCCCTGAATCTTTTCTTTTTATGGATTTTTTTAGAGTAGCCTTTAAGTATGGATTAAGCTCAATTTATGTAATTGAACATTCACTCAACTATGTAATTTTGTCTTTTTCAAGCTTGAATAAAAAAGAAACAACAAACAAACATGAGGAGTATACTGTGTTTTCCTTGTTCCCTTCTCTGTGCGCAGACCTTTTCTTTGGACCCTTTACAGATCTATTGACAAGCCGATGGCACAACCTCCTGTTCTTCCTGTACTTGTGGTCATGACTCCATGGCTTCAACTTCAAAAATGTGTCAGGCAGACAGGTTGTGTTAGAATTTTTGGGGTTTACTTCATTCATTGAGCTGAGCAAGCAGGCAGATTATGGCAACATGCTGGATAATCAAGTATATCCATCTTTAAAAGATTTTGGCTTTTTCTTAGCAACTATTCCCTCATCCAGAACTGCCCTCTTGAGCAGATTGACTGGGAATGGACTGGGTGGATTGGCAGGCTTTGTAGAGTTTTACACAATTTGAATGTTTGAAGAAACTTACCTGCTGGAATAGGGTTGATTTATTTTTAAGTTGATTTCCATTTATTTGGCTCTTACTAGATGTGTTTACAGAATGATGATACAATACATGAGTCTCAAAATAAAAAACAGGACTTTATTATGAATGGCTAATTTGGGAACCTTTGAATATTTCTATACTTCCTTTTGCTAAGTCTAACTCATATCCCTTCAAATCAGTTGAGACCAGGCTGGGATTTTCTAGAAGCAAAATGGACAGCCTTCCGGTAGCCAAAAAATAATTGTATTTTTGTCTATTGTATTTAGTAATACAAGATACTCTAAAAAATTAGTTCTAACTCATCTTAAAATTTATTTCTGTCCTGTGTTTTCCTTATAGCCAAATTGATCACTGTTTATTTGCCTTTTACAAAGAGTCTGTTAACATGAGGTTGTCAGTCTCGTCTGGGTGCTAGCATGCATAACCACAAATGCATTCAAATCTAGATATTTTCCATGACAGTTGCAGTCACTTCTCTTTACTCCCTTTGAGCCGCTGTACACAGATTGCCATCCCATGTTGCTGCTTTTGAACCTCCAAGGAATAATACTGACTCTAAAAGAAATTTCAGCTTGTAAAGATATACCATACATTTGGATTTCATCAGTTATTTTTGTTAGGCTCCAAATATAATAGCAGTATAATTTATGGTTTTATTAGTTCTGAGTTGAGATGGACACAGATGACTTACACAAAGCCTCTATGCACAGCAGCTTCTCTTCCTGATTTTTATGCCTCATTACATGTTACTCTGCCATAGTATGAAGAGGTAGCATTTTCTCAAAGCAAAGGTTTACAGCTTTCCAGATATAGGCAGGGGCAGGTAGACATGGATTATTTGCTTTGCTTTTTTTTTTTTTTTTTAGCAGTTTAATTTCTTCAGATGTACCTGCATCTGAACTAAGATTGATTCATCACTTGCTATGAGTGTAAACATCGTAATTTAGAAATAAACATCATAATTGCTTCCTTTTCGTCACAATATTGTACCAGTTTGACTTCTTTTGCCAGAAAACATCCTCAGACCATCCAGAACTGCCAAAATACCTGAGATAATACACATTAAATTACAGTATTATAAAGATGAACCATCTGTGCTGAGGTTTTCAATGTTGCATGGGAATGAAAATAGGAATATGACAAATCCCAGGTAGGTTGTTATAAGACCTAATATGATATAAGTAAATTGAGTTAAGTCAGTCCCTGGTATGGTTAAATAGCCATCACAGATTTTACCACCTACAATTAAACCCAAAATTAGAAATACTATGTCAGTTGGAATCCACAGAGAGCAAAAGGAAGCAAATTGACTCCACTGGTAATTTTATCAAAGCTTCAATGGAATGGATGGAGTTGGGATGGAACACAACTCATCCCCATTTAAGGAGTCTAGAAGTAGGTGTTTTGTCATGCTTTACTCTACAGAATAGAAAGGATAATGGACATCTTCACTATTAATAGATTCACCATGCAGGTTTTCTCTTACATCTTCCATTTAACTTTAGTAGACCTGTGTTTGTGCAGGTATAACCCTTTACCAATACTGCAGTCTGTCTGAGCTTCCTCTAACACTTGGAGCAAAAGCTGATGCAGAAAATGAAGAGCTGATACCCCACAGCTGGTGCTTTATATTTATCCATGGCTTATAAATATGTCTGTTTTTCAGTACAGCTTTTGCCTGAGACTTCTATGTACACATATTTTGAGCTAGTTCTGCTATATTTGCTAAGCTAAAATTAATTTACTAATATGCAGGTGTTAACATAACATGCTAATTTAAAGCCATGTAGTTTTTGGGGTTTTTTTTAACATTCACTAGAAGTATGTTTACCTTTTTTTAATTAACATCCCTCACTTGTGCAGAAGCATGGGGTGGGGGAAGGGAGGGGAGGCTAAATAGAGGAAGAAGAAAAGTTTTTACTGCCTAGTAAGTTATTATCCTAATGACATTCCTGACGGCTTAAATAGCAATTCATTGTACATAAAACATTGGCCAGAGATACAAAAGAATTTATATACCACACCTACCATGTTTATGTAAGAAAATTAAGAAGGAAAAATGTGGAGCAGGAAGGCAGAAGGAAAAGCCGCTGGTAAGAGAGTGTCCAATAAGAAGGAAGCTCATTCTAGGGTTCATTGAAGTTCTCTCTTCTTCCAGTTAGAAAATAATCTCTTCTTCTGTGATCCAAATTAGTGCTTGTTGACTTGGTGTGTGATTCAATACGTTAGCAAAGAGAGGATAAAATCCCGTAGCCATTAGATTGATCTTTCTTTGTATGGATAAGGAGACTCTAGATTTAGTTGGGAACAGGATTGTCCACATCCAGCTCTCTCTGAGCTACAAGTCAATCAACAGAAATTCCTTCTCTTCTCACACATTTCTCCAGCACAGCTGCTGCAGGAACTCTAGAGAGTACCAGAGTAAGTTCTTTGCCTTTGCTCACATTGCAGGGAAGGTGTGTTTTAATGGCTCCACACATCCTATAAGTAGGGAAGATCCAGCCACTGAAATGACTGCTCAGAACAGCACATGCTGAAACTGAAACAGCTGTTTCCCAATGTGTTGGGAATTTTGGATGACTGTTCCTCATCACACTGGGTACGTTTAAGGCTGCAGCTCTGCAAAACCAGTGTTCCAGGTGCTTGCTCTCAGCCTGTCTGGAGGTAGGGCTTTCCTTCATCCTGATTTTTGATGTCAGACCTTGAAGACACATAAATGTGCAGGGTAAAGAGGTCTGGTTTGTGCCCTAAACAGATCAAGCTGCTGGTGTGTGCTGACATAGTCCTACCAAAGCCATACTAGATCCAGCCAGCTGTCTCAAAAGGGTTACCTTTTGCAACACTTAATAGAGGCCTTCTGCTCCTTGCACCCCAAATTTCATACCTGACTTAGTCCTGTTTTTTCATTGTGGAAAACATAGCTGGGGTTTTTCATGCTGTTATGTATGAAAAACTAGGTATAATGGAAATGGAGAAAAATATTTCTTAAACTGGCTTTATCTCCAAAAAGGCCAGTTAATTAAATATGTAATAAGGATTAAAATATAAAAGATACAGGTGAGAAGGCATCACCAAGTCACATTTTGACTCTATCATCTTGAAGGACAAGAAGGCAACAACACATCTCTTTGGATAAGGACTAGGAACTTAAAGTTTTGTTTTATTGCATGCTTTCAAGGCATTTATTTATTTTTTTTTCTCACTTTACTAGATATAACACAATTTTTTGTCTTCTTAAAGTTTTTTCCTGGCCTATTATTGTATCATATCTAACAGAACTGCAGCTTTGGACTGCCAGCTTTCCTGATGCCTGTGCACAGAACTTAAAACAATTGTACATGTAGTTTATTTGAGCTTTTGGAACATAATTCAAGATAATAAACTGAGATGTACAAAGTTGTAAGTTGTTATTACAGAAGAGGGAGTACCAAGAATTTATTGTTAACCTAACAAAAAAATATAAGACCTAATCAGAATATGGCAATTGTTACTAGTCCACCCATATGAACACAATCCCAATTAATACCGAAAATCCCCAATAATAATAATGCTATTAAAGTTGTTTAATACAATAACTTACTTTTGTATTATGCTTGTCCCTCCAATACCTCTCTGGATCTGATAATCAAGAGTTTGAGCCAAAGAATGCTCGATCTGATTTTATGAGGAGCTGTTTATTCCTGCTGTTCTTAAATTTAATTGACTGACCCTTGTCTCCCATTTAATAAAATATTTTTGTAACAGGCACACTCACAGGCTGCTGCCAATTTAGGAAGCTTTCACAACAAAATAATGACCCTAAATATAAAGATATTTTGAAAGGTGATTGAATCAGCAGAGTGACCCTGAGATTTTCAGAGTTTTTTCCAAGATGCAGTGGTTAATAATCTCTGAACCTGCACGTAAATCAAACACTGTCTGATAGGTCATAATAATGAACTACATTTATTACATCTAGATTTGTATTGTCTGCCGAAACAAGATTGATTGCTGCACCAAAGTATCAGTGTTGAAAAATTCCCACATATTATTGTGTAATAGTAACCAGCTCAGCTCAGCACTTACTAAAGTTTACTGTTTATTTCATGGAGAGTTCAGAGACATGGGAAGCTCCACAAAATCACTGTAGTTGTTTTTAGGACTAATCTTTCAGTGCTAAAATAATGAATGGTTACTGTTAGAGGTATAATTAGTCTTGTTTGTTTGTTTGTTTGTTTTTAGTCAATAACTGTTTTGTTTTGGTTGTGTACTCTTATTTAAGATTTACAGTTTTCGTGTGTCTGTTAATGTACAAAAATGAAACACTTTTTATTATTATGCTGTTCTATAATCAATTATCTTGGTATCTTAATACCAGGGCTTTATTATCATCTGCATATGAAATACAAGATTTCTTTCTAATATCTTCTGATATCTTACACATGATGTTTTTAAAATACTTTGAATTGGACCCTCTCGTGATAATTTGGGCTAAGACAGAGTTAATTTTCTTGAATACAACTTGAATTCTGAAATATCAAACTATTTTCTCTTTAGGTAGAGGGATCCATAAAGAGAAATCAGTGTCTTAACATATATGGATGTGGATTGGATTTTTTAACAAAATGGTTTCTATCTAACGGACAGAAAGGAATACAAAAAGAATACAAAAAAACCCCACATTTTGATATTATTTCATAGTGCATATTGACAGGAATGTACCCTCAGTTAGATTTTTAGGTTTCATAATCGTGCTGTGAAGTCTTTCAAAAAAATAATTTTGATACTGTCTTATGTTTAATGTTGTCTTATGTTTAATGTTTTACTCATGTAACTCAATATCTTTCTTTCTCTGCTTTGAAACTTTTTGTTGATTTCTGTTTTATCTAGTATTATTTGGTCCTCCTGTGTACTTGCTCCAGCAGGCAAAGCATGATGTTTCTATAACCTGCTTTTGGGTCTAAATTTGTTTTTTTTCCCTCAGCTGAGTAGTAGTTCATCCGGAAGAAAAGCTCTGATTGTGAAGCTGTGATTGCATATATAAACACAAGCATGTCCTCTCTGTGCAAAAGTGTATGCTTCTTCTGTTTGCCCTCACTTAAAATTCCTGATCAGTAGTCACATCACAGAGGTCACACAGCAACATTTTGGCAGAGTCTAACTGTTTACTAGGTACTAATGAACTTCTATAAATTTTAATGTGCAGTATGAGGAAGATTTAATGAAAATGTATGTTTATACAGCAGTTTAATGGCAAAGTTTTCCTCTCTGGGTTGGATTTAAAATCATTCCATGTATTTAATATATAGTCTGAAATTCAGTGCAAATGCTGCCTGCAGTCTAGATTTTCTATTCCCTTTTCCTAATGGTATATTCAAATGTCATTGAAATAAAATAATGCAGAATGGAGTTTTTGCATGACTTGATTTGCAAATTTTTAACAGGCTAATTGCATCTTCAAAAAAAAAATATTAGAATGAAAAGTATGTTATAAGGAAAATACGCACATATGTAAGAAACTCTAAGCCAAGTGTCTCCAGCTATGTGTCTAAAAGTCCTCCATCAATTTGTTAAACATATAAACTCAAGTTTTAAGTTCAAGGGTTTCCAGAGACACTTTCAGTTTCACTGCACTTATAAAATCATCACAAACGTACAAATATCAGCCCTCTACTCTTAGAATTTGGTGGTTAATTTCTAATGAATTATTTATTTGATTACTGTTTTACCTTTTTCCTTTTGACTTTATCAAGGGTACAAATTAAAGGAATATCTATTCATCATTCAAAATTATTAGGTTAATGGGTTTTCTAAAATACCTTGCTCTGTAGTAAAGTGAGTTCAAACAAATTACACGTATTACATGAGCTTGGCTAGATAGTACAAACAGAGCATAAGATTAAAGACAGATTGTAATATAAAAATGTTTTTTTTTAACCACTAGACATTTTGGAAAACACACCAAAAGTTATAAATAAAACTATAAGCAGAAAAAATTACTTTAAATTATCTTTTTTAGCTGTGAGTTTGGTTTGGTTTCTTTTTCCAAGATAAGAACAGGTTGGTTTTGTTGGGTTTTTTTTAATTTGTGTAATTAGAATTAACAGCGTATTGGAAAGAAAAATAACACAGATTATTTAAAATATCTCTTTACAAATTATTTTTGTACTTAAAACCAACTTTGTTTGTTGCTTCATTTATTATTATGTAGTAAAATAGCTACAAATACTTCTATGGGATTTTTTTTTAATTCCAAAATGCTTGTTTCAATGAAACCACCGCTGTTAACTCCATCAAATGCCTTAGAGGTCCCAAGTTCCTGAATCCAAAGTAACATGCTTTCATCTATAAAGCACAGAGCTACAGTATTTTTCCTGTCAGGTATGGATGATGTTCTTGAATGGAATAGTTACAGCTTGGGCTTGTCACTTTTAATGTGTAAAATGCAAAACTCACATTTTCTCCCAGATATTTGTAGGGTTTTCTCTGTGTTTGAAGCTGTCAATATACACAGAAGAATTTTCAATGGCAAAATCAACAGCATAGTGGTGTGAACCTCCATTCCCCACTCAGAGACATTCACCTGGCATTTTTTAAGAACTTCGCAACTTTTCATAGTTTGACTAAAAAAATTAAATCAAAAAAATAGTGAAATATATATCACAGATATACAGTTGTTTAGAACAATGAAGTATGGACACAAATATCATCGAGGTAATAAAACTCTCTGTGTTTAAGGTCTAAACTTTCCATATGGCCATAATGACTAGAATAACTTCTAGAAATTACTCTTAATAATGCTAGTTTAATAGAGTCTGTATCCTTATATACAGTCTGTATCCTTATAAACAGTTTTGACTTTAACATAATATTTAATTCATCTACTAAGAGAGGCTTTACTCAGTTTATACAGAAGTTTCCTGTGTCACTCTATGCTGAATTTTTTATTTTCAGCTCTTATCTCATTCTTTCCTATATCTGTAGTTAATTTCAACCGACCAGTTTCTTTCTAATGTTAAATACTAATCTAAATCATATTCTGTCCTGTCTCACCTCGTGAACAAACACACACAAAATCCATCTGCAGCCTTTTTTGTTATTGTGTAATTAAAAGTAATATAATACTGAAATTTCTACCACCTATATTTTTCTCATGTCTTCAGACTAAAATGACAGGGTTTTTTTGCCCCTGACATTCAGTATCCTCTTTTCTATACTTTTAATTTGCCTCTTTCATTTATGTTTCATAGTGGTGTAGCAGATATACCTTTCCAAGTCCTGTTTATGTGGCACAACACACACCTATGTTAGCTTTGAATGAAACATTTCTTGGAAGCCTTCAATTTACTTTGCCAACAGGCAGAAATGATAGAGGCGATGAAACAGTGATACCTCAGTGTTTAGATTTCAGAACACCCAATTTGAAATCTGTCTGGAATTTGTTTTACAGCAGGCAGAGACAGGGCTTTGAAAAACTGTTTGTCTTCCCATGTCAATTTGCAGTTCTATACAAGCTGAAGTGAGTTATTTGACAGTGACCTTGAGTTACTTGTAAGATTTTATTGACAATTTCAGCTCTTTGCCAAATCTCTCTTTATTTTTACACAACTTCTGGCTGTCCTTGTTAGGATACATTAGTGTCAAACTGAGGAATGCAGATTAGGGAAGGCAAGTCACGTACAATGGGCAGGCTTGCTATCACAGTCCCATTTAAATGAGGGCATAATGTACTTTGGCTCTGTGGAGAAGATACAGTTTTAGATGTCTTCTTCTCCCTTTATTTCCTCTTACCCTAACCCCTTCTTGGATAAGCAATAGTTTGTTCGACTAAAAGTAGTAATGAAAATTTAAAGCCTGCCGAGGCTGAAAATAAGTCTGCACAACTAGGCTTGGACTCAAAGCAGGACATCTGAGAGAAACAGATTTCTTCTGGAAGTGTGCAGTGACTGAACCAAAGACCTCTGTGAATCATTCTTAAAGGAAGGAGACTAAAAGCTTGTACCTGAATAGGAGGTATATTATTTCAATAAAATTGTAGAATGCCAATGTAAAATGTTCAAAGCACAAGAAACATTCACGTGGTTTTAAAAAAAACAACCTAGAGATGACATAAACATGAAAAATATTCTATACCTTTGCTGTTTAAAATTCAGAAATTTAATGGCGATATTTTAACATTTTTCATAAAATTAAATTAAAAAAAGATAAAACTGCACTAACTGAAGGGCAAAGTGAGCACTAGTTACTATCAGATTATCCTGGGCCATTGACATCTTGGTGCAGAACTTCTCCAAGTAATTCAGGAACAGCTTTTTGGCATCATCTTGGTTGTAGATGGGATGAATTCATTCCAATGATGCATCTGCAGATAAAATGGGACCCTGAAGAAAATTAGTTCACTGATCATTGCTCTAGCCCTGCTACTCTCTACTTTGATTTTGATGGAGATAAGTAGCAAATGTGTGTATTCCCAAAGAATAGGAATGAATTGTATTAGATACTGTTTACACATGCCTCAAAAAATATTTTTTTTTAGAAAATCTGCTTACTAAGAGCCCAGTTTTCACAGGAAGAAATTCTATATTTGCACATACTTAAAAATATATGCTATATCTCATTCTTTGCTGACTTAATATGAAAACTCTAAATTGACCACTCTCTACAGGTTGAGAGTTACAAATTGACTATGAATTATACCTGTCAGTATTCATTGGCATGCATAAAAAAAATAAATTTGGGCTTTTTCTGACCAGATACAGCGATCTTTTTTTATAAAAAAGTCTTTGAAGGACTCAAAACCAAATAACTCTACTATTGTCATTTTCCTGCACTCTATTAGTGCATGGACGCTTGGAAAGCATTTTGTTAGATATTGCTCACACATGCAAAAGAAAAGATTATTTAAAAAAAAATGTCTGCTTATTAAGAGCCCAATCGTCACAAGAAGAAAATCTTCATTTTCTTAGTATGTCGCCGTCCATTCATTCTTATTGTTTGGGATTCAAGTTAAAAAATCTGTGAGCTGGATACTTCAAATTTTAAATTGCACTTGGTTTTACAAGGAAAGGAATCTCTGCCTTCTTTTGTCCTTGAGAAAGTAGTTGATAAAAGTTTAGATGCTAGTGAGGTATGGCATCCTGCAGGAATTTTATTGGAAAATGTGGTAATTCCATGGTGCAAGGTAATCATGATGTATTCTGATAAATATATATACTTAATGTGTGTCATTACAGTAAATACACATCTTCAGACTTAGCATTAAGGAGAGAGTTTATCTTTGTTGTTTCTCTTCTGATAATTTTCTCCTCAAAAATCTAATTTGTGTAAATTCCTGCTTAGGTAACTTTGAAGAGTAGTCCTCATTTTCAAATTATACCTTCAGTTATGTTTATTGTAGGATATGAATGGAAAAAAACCCC
>JAWWMU010000001.1:13265464-13285687 GCA_035048155.1 Cinnycerthia olivascens
TTAGGCAAAGCTGCAGTTCCTCCTCCTCAGCGTCGTCTGGGAAGCAGTGGCGGTCGGCGCCCCCCCACGAGCTCTCCTCCCGAGCTGAAATCACTCTAATAAAGGCCATTTAAAAGGGAGCTGGTCTCCTGGCCCATTTATATCATTGCCTATCTAGCAACAACAGAGCCAGGCCTTCTAGAAGAAACTTGTCATTAATATCCATTAATGAATCTGTGGTACTTGAATTTCTCCAAACTCTTTTTGAACCCTCTGTCAGCACCTAATTTAGCAGCCTGGCAGAAGAAAATCTCAGAAGTTCAAGGCCTGCTTTGTAATACTTCTTAAATCTGATATTAAATATCCTTTGCTTCCAATCTTGCAGGACTTGGTTGTAACAATTTTGCATTTGCAGTATACAGCATCTTCATGGTTTTGAGAAATTATCATATCCCCTTCAGCTTTGTCTTTGAAATGAAAGGTTCCAGACCTTTCTAGCTTTTCTTCATGAGGCAGCTGCTCAAGCTGCATTTTGACATGGATATCAGAACTGCCTGCACACAGAACATGGCCTTCTGTGGTCTTGTTTTCCCTGTACCCTTTCTAGTGATGCCCAAAGGGTTGTTGGCTTTTTTGCCTGCCATTATACCCTGACCAAAAGATTTCAGAGAACTGCTGGTGGTGACTCTAGGATCCAGAGCTGTCTGCTAATTCAGAGTTCAGATTGCTTCAAATCATTGTTGCTTTTTGTTTACAACTTGCACCTGTTTACCCTGAAGATCATCTGCCATCTGATGCTCACACTCTCAGCTTAGTGAGATACGTGACACTGTTGTGGCATCTGTCTAGCTAGAAAAGCTTAATGTTGTCAGCAGACTTGGAGATCTGACAGTGCACTTCCTTTTCTGTCATGAAAGGTAAATAAAATGAGTCAGTCACAGCACTGATGCCTGCAGGGCCCCGGACTGGATCTTCTTTGTCCTGAAAAGGGAGAATCAAGCTCTTCCTTTTCTCTTTCTCTGACTTAATTAGCTTTTAATTTTATGAAAACATTCCCAGTCATAAGATAGTTCAATTTCTGTAGCGATTTGTGTTGAGAAGCCTTGTTAAAAGTGTCTTGAAAATTCATACATATTATTTCTGCTGAATATGGTTTTTGATCCCCTTCAAAAATTCTGACAGACTGCTGGACTAGGATTTTTTTTCGCTGAAAGCCAGACTGCCGCTCTCCAAACAGGCTGTTTATGTTCAGGCTCAGTGACTGTATGTTTTCCTGTAGACTCTCCATCTCAATAGCCATCTTGAGATTAAAATCAGACTCATCAGGCTCCTGAAACCCCCTTAATGTCTCTTTTGAAAGACAAGGGTTACCCTGGCAGGCCTTGTAGTCTCCTGGTACAGCAACAGTTTACACACCTTAGTCTGTGTTTTTGTAACTGCCACGTGAGTTCCTTCAGAGCTCCTGTGTGAGTGCTGTTATTCCATATCTAATTTATTCATTTGATTTAATAATTCATTTTCCTTATGAAGGGACTAGAAATTGATCTAGTTCCTATACTCTGTCTTCCTCAATGAATGCTTTGGGAACCTTGAACTGGAGTAAAGCGCATCACTTTTTATGTCCAGAACACTTCTGGATGTGTCTTCTATGTCTTTGTCACGTGTAGCCCTGACAGATCCTATCGCTCTGATTTTGAAGTATTTAAAACGTCTTAAAATTTCTTTTTAACTGTCGTGTTGCCATTACAAATTAGTCTATCAGTAGATTACATTAATGTTCTTTCATACTAAAATTCTAGGGGGGATGTTAATATCAATACAGTGACAGGACTTGAGGGAATGACCTGAAGCTGAGCCAGGGGAGGTTTAGGTTGGATATCAGGAATAGGTTCTTCACCCAGAGGGGGATTGGGCACTGGAACAGGCTTCCCAGGGCAGTGGTCACAGCACCAAGGCTGACAGAGCTCAAGATGGGTTTGGACAATGCCCTCAGACTCTTTAGGAAGGACTGGGAAGGTAACTTGGGGATCCATATGGGTCCCTTCCAACTCAAGATATTTTATGACCCTCTGAGTAAGGTCAGGAGAGAGATACACAGCTTAAGGTATTGAACCTCTGGAAGCTGCTAGATCACATCACATCCTGGATCACTGCTGTTTGCCAAAAGCAATATAGACATGCGTGGTGACTTTGAAGTACCACAAATTCATGGCTAGAGAAAAACTGGCAGTCCTGTGGCATTTTTATGGCATTTTTCTTCCCTAAAGCAGGATCTCTGGAAGAACTAAATGAGCACTATAAAGTCCATTAGATAAAACAACACCTAAGGAAATCTAGGAGAGTCAGAAAATGCAATATCAACCTAAGGGATAAAAAGAAGATAGGTCATTAAAACCAGTTGATGGTATAACATCTTTGTCATATTTTGACTGATTTTCATGGACGGTTTTTAACATACTTTATTTTGGGAAGCAATTTTGGGTTTAGTTTTAAAAAACTTAAGCTAAATTTTTTGCAGTTGGATTCTAGCTTTCTTTTCCCTGGTTTTTTTGCCCTTTTCATAAAAGTTTTTATTAACTTCCATCTAATGGTAAATACTGGAAATTCAGATCAGTAATCCTATGAACAAATATTTGTCTTGAGCATTATTTAAGGTGTTTTGTCTTCAGAGTCCTCCATGCAGCTTTGTGAGACAGATGTCAATTTTTACATTTTTAACAAGTTTCTTCTACGCCTGAAGGAGTTTAGACAGAGACCTAATGTTTTATGCGAAATTGATGTTTCTGTTTCTGTTCCCAAATGTTACACATAGACATTCTACATAGCATATGTGTAGAATCTCAATATGAACTGCGCTCATTTGAAACTTTACAAAAATATAAATCCAATAGATCAATAACAATTTCCCCATATCCAAGTTTTTTTATCACTTTCTCATCTCAGCAATGAGGAGAAAAATCCAGATATTTTTTCTAAAGAGTAGCTGTTTAATTACAGTAGGACTCAAGGCAGTGGAGTCTGAGAAACCTCCACATATGCAGGAGTAGAACTGTACAACATCACTGTATCTATATGGAAGTTCTGTGTGAGATACTTATAGAAATATATTTATCTGGGTTTATTTGGTGTAGTCAGGATTTCTAACTTACACTAACTGATCTGTGATACCTTTCACCTGATATTCAGAATATAGCAAACATCTACCTGTCTGCGTCTCACCTTGTTGGAAAATTCAGGTAAATTATAATTCGGGTAACTGTCTTGAAGCAGTTGCAAAAAAGGTTTATTTAACCTTATTTAGTGTAAAATTATCATGTACTGAGATATATTTCATTCTTTTAATATTTAAGAACCAGAAAGGAAAGCTATTTTTCCCTTTAGAAATTCTGTACAGCCTGACAAAGGCCAGCCACACTAAATTAAGTGGTAGGTCTCCTGTGGCAGCTGCACGCTCAAGCTTTGACTGCATACAAATGAACACAAGGAGAAAATGAAATTTACTGGCATGAATTCTGATTTCTAAGAATTGCTTCTACGTTTGCTGAGCTGGCACCTGTCATGGGCTAATGTAGCTTAACCAAATCAGGATCAAAGGAGTTTCATTGATTTAGTGATTTATTAATGATACATAATTAGCCAACAATCAGTGAAATACACATTTGGGATCAATATGACTAATACAACTGAGGAAACATAATACTAAAGACTTCTGAAACAGTAATGATTTTTACATATTCAAAATATCCTTTTGTGACTAATCCTTGCATTTCCAGGCACCTCCTTTCGTAAGTGGTGTGTGTTCCAAACATGCACCTTTTTCTGGGACTGTGGGCACACACAGCTTTAGGACATGTGGATGCTTCAACTTTCCATGGAGTTGTGCTGCTTCCTACTATCAGCATCAAAAGAGAAAAGAAAAAGGAAAAAAAATAAAGATGGTGCATGATGTTGACACTATTAAGAGGGTGGATTGGAAAAACGCCAGAACAGGATTCCCAGTTCTGCTCAGGATTTGGATGGATGGCTTTATAGAGATTGTAAGGCCTTCCCTAGAATACTAAAGGCTCTAAGCTGAGCTCAATCCTGCAACTTGAAAAGGTTATAAGGGAAAACATTACCTGTGATGCTGAGGCTTCTGTTTTTAAACTGCTCATTTCACAAATCTACTTAAACAAATAACCTTTCCAGAAGGCTCTGGCCAGCTGGATCTCATGCTTCTGGCATGGCTGCTATGGTTTTTGGCAATTGGTTTTTGGCAATTCTTCATCTCTGCAGCAATTTTGTGACCTTGTTTGGAACCAAGAATATGTGTAAGTAGTTTCTGTAACTTAAATATAGCCCAACTGAATAGATAAACTGTAGACAAAAAAGTAACTTTTATAGGTCAGAAATTTTTATTTTAAAGCTAATTAAGATTGCATAAAGTGCAAGTCTTCTACTAATTAATCATTGTAAGTAGATATTACCAATATCACTACAGACATTGTGAGTTAGACAGAATTGCTTAATTTTTTAGTACCTAAAATCTCAAGAAAAATGTGAAATTGCTAAAAGTATGGCTAGGAGTTCTGCAACTATAAAAAGTATATTGCTTTTCTATGCTGTGCTTGGTTCTAGCTAGCAGAGATATTCTAAATTTATTTCTACCCTTTCATCTGTGGTCTCCTGTTGTTATTATAATAGTGTATTAACACACATTTTCCTGCAATTACTACATTTAATTTTAAATATGCCTTCTGACATTTTCTGCCTTCAGTACAAAATAAACTCATTTCGTCTATTTGATTTGCTGACGTGAAGTACACAAAGTATATTGGATTTTCTTATCTGAACTTTTTCGTTTATTTGCACATCAAAGAAAACACCTTAAAATGTGACTAGAATAACCCTGTTTGCTGAAGTAGGCAACAAAAGCTTGAAAACATTTGATGGGAAGTGAAGAATTACATATCAAATATGTGATTTGAATATTTCTAATGCTGGTATTTCTGATATCCTGCTGCTGCAAAGTTATTAAATGCGCTATCCTTCAAGGCCAAGATAACAAGAGACAAAATATGAAGCAAAATGGAGTTTTCCATATGCAGAAGCATAGTTTTGGATATATTTAAACAATAAAAGAACTAAAAAGTTTCTTTGGGCTCCTCAGGTAAAAATTATATGAACCCTAATGGGTTTAGGTAGGAGGATGAGGCTTTGGCTGTCCAAGAAAGATGATACAAAAGCCCACAGATGGATTCAGCTACTGACTCAAAATACTGGCAATCATGATGGTGTCTTATGGCTAGATATACAAAATTTGGTAGTACCAAGGGCTTGTAAAAAAATGGATAATCCCAGTAGTGACCCTTGAGGGACAACACTCATGGTTTCCACTTGGACATTGAGCCATTGATTGTAACTCTGCACTTGCTCATCCTGCCAATTCGTCATATGTCAGTCTGCCCATTAAACCCATATTTCTCAAATTTAGAGGTAAGAATGTTTTGGAGTGCTAACATCATTACAGAGCCCCAGATAGATGCCATCTGCACCTTTTCTCTTACTGATGTAGTCACTCCAACACAGAAAGTCTATTCATTGTCTCAAGGAAATGGTTCAGTTCTGTATTTACATTTTTGACAATGGCTTGTCAATCGTTAAGATTTGCTGTATAATCTGGGATTATTATCATGAAGTTAGGCATAGTTCAGTCTGTAGGTTTCTTGGCTGAATCATATACATTCATTAATTGGAACTTGAAAGTTTTGAATGTGTAGCATTTTATTGAAATAAACAAACAAAAACTATCAAACAGTAATAAGAGAGGATGAAAGCCATACTCTCACTTCTCTTTTTGAGCCTGGAATCAAAATGATAAATTTTCTCTATGTGGAATATAGGTGATTTATGATTATGGGCTTTCAGGACTTTCCTTTACATAGAAAAGAATAGAGGATGCTGAATGTAGGTCGTGAAAATCACTGCTAATACAAAAATGTTCTTTTTATTATAAACGTTTCATGTTACAATATGTTAAAAAAAAAGAAAATTTACTGTTCTCTCATCTGACAAAGATTTTTATGTTGAGGAATAAAGGATACTAAAATATATTTTAAAATTAAATACAGCATCTTGAGTGTTACTCAGTAAAATAGATGTTAAGAATTATCCCTCTGAAAGAAATTATGCAAAATTATGAACAAAATAAAATAAAAGGTGTCTTTGAAATTAGTTTTGATTAAACAAACCCACTGTAAGAAGTGTCCCTGTGATAAGCTTATGTTTCTGAACTCATAAAATATTTGGCTTCCTAAAAAGTGTCAGCAATGAACTTCTTAGAAAGAAAAATTAAATTTTATTTTTGATATTATGGCTTTGGGACGATTGGTAGCTAGATTTTTCAAGTCAAAGCTAGATTTTACAATGCTAAGATATATACATATATATAAAATAAAAAAAAAAAAAACACCCTTTCAGGAAGACTTGGTTCACTGTCCACCATTGAAAACAAGAATTACATATCCACACCCAAATACTCTTTACTGACTTATGTCCAGGTACAAGTAAGAAAATGATGCACCTCTGGTCACCTCCAGCAAAACCATATGACTATAAATAGATGGAAAGCAGTTTGCTTATCTTTCTGTTTCTTCAGCCACCAACTCTTTTTCACTATATTCATTTCCATAGTGGTATGTACGCAGAAGCACCAGTGCTCAGGGAAAATATGTTGATTGTTGAAATGTGCATAATCAAGTTTTCTACAACCAGGTCTTTCAAAACATTGATTCTGGCAGCTGTGTGGTTAGACTAAAGATCAAAAAAAAGGGAAAAACTCTGGATTTGCTTCTCCTTTTTTTTAAATCTGCAGGAATTTTTTTAATTTTTAAAATATTTTTCCTTCTAATTTCTGGAAAACTGTCCTTTACTTCAGGTGTAAATCTGGTGGGTTAGCCCCTGATTACTGTCTGGGCATAGAGAATGAGCACGTTCAGTGTGCTACTGCTTTTGCTTAAGAATTATCTGAAAATGGTTTTCCTCAAGTTTACTAATATTTGTTTATATGAGCTCTCTCAGACTCAGAAAGGACCAGAATTAATTTCCTTTAATCTCTGTTGTTTCAGAGATCCATCATAAATATAAGTGTATATACAAATGGAACTAATTTTAATTAAACAGTTGCATTGTAAGGGGATGGAATGAATGGGCTTGAAGGCTCCAAGTGCAAACTGAATATTTGAAATAAATTCAGAGGATCAAGACTTATTTGGGGGATTCTAAATGGTGATTGAATAAATTCCTTTAATTATAAATAATTTTTGCAGTACATCTGTGCCACATTTGACATTTGGAGTTATATAGGCAAACATTGACCTCAAACCTTTGCAAACAACACATCTACTCCTGACTCATATATATGGCTGTATCGCATTAATTTACTTTCATTGACATTATTGTCACACTGCAGTACTTTTCCTTTTTTAAAAGTTACCTAGAAACAGGGCTGAAGAGCCTGGAGGGCTTTTAGCTGAACCTACTGCTTGGTTATGAAATGTGTGAGAATAGAAATGTATTGATGCCTTTGGGAGCTAGAGCAGATACTCCTAAATCACTTCCAGTGCAGGTCTTTCAGCTTACCCAGCTGCTCTCTGAGCAGGAAGATGGAAAGATACAAATATTAATTGCTTTCACTTTAGGGATAATAGCAGCATCAAGAGCATGACAGATGTTTTTTCCTGAGTATCCAGAAAGGTATGGTGATGAGCAGTTTCCGTTTATCAGCTGGGGATTTTTAATGATAATCAGTGTTCTAAACAGTTTTAGAATTGTGGCCCCAAAATGCTCAGTGTTTTAATGTTTATTTCACTTAGCAATAATTTAAAAAACGTTAGTTTTAGTTATTCCAGTATTATAGTAGGAAGTTCTCAAGAAGCTGAGATCTGGTGAGTCATGAAGTATTCATCAGTCAGCACGTAAAAAACCCTGTGCAATTTGAAGTCTAAACAGATACATAGCTATGATATAGGGAATATGCAGTTTGGGAAGCAGGAAAACGACAGAAGGGCTATAAACATAACTTTCTCATCAGCTGGAATTAGGAAAGGGTTGCAAAAACTCATTCAAATATTTATGCAAAAGTAGTACAATTTCTGTGTGGTACCTACCTAATGAGGTCTGGAGTCAAGCTGTCCAAATAATAATTCATGTACTCTCATCATCAGTGATTAATTTGGAACACTTCTTTCCTAAAAATGACACTATGTCTTAGTATAGTGTTGGAGTAAATAAAATCTGTTTCCAGAAGCAGAAAATACTATCCTGAGGATTTTCCACCCATTACTCTATGACAAAGTCATATTGGAACACTTGTTTCCCCAGGTGAAAGAATTTATTTGGCTATCCAAATGGCAGAAAATTAAGTAGATATCTATTTCTGATCACAGGACTATGGATCGCTATTTACCATAGAAGCTCAGATTAGGTGTCAGGAATGTCAACACTTGGCTGTCCAAGGTGCAGGTGGTGATGAGCAGTGCAATGTACAGACAACAAAGTCTGTGAAGTGCTGGTTTCCTCCTAACAGAGGAACAGCCACAGAGGATAAGTTGCATCTGTAGTGATGCAATCGAAGACTCAAACAGTGCTCAAAGTACCAGCACTGGAAAAGGGATATGTCAATGCTATTACCTTGGGTTCTTCCAGTCCCTCTCTTTCAGAGTATTTGGGATGGGGCTGTGCATAGTCGCGGGCAGTTTTGATGATGGTTTTGTCTTTGACTAAAGTCTTCCAAGGGGAAATTACTAGTCTACAGCTACTTGGGGCGATTTTATGAATCCCATTTACACAAAGTTATGCACTTTGTACAATGATTTTATCTCTGAAGTCACACAAGCTTGTTCAAGCTAGCTTTAACCAATTTTTAACAGTCTCTGACACCTTGGTTAGCCCAAATGAGTCCATTTAAGTGTAGAGATTTTACTTCAAAATAATTCAGGTGTAATTAAATTGGATGTCTTTTAGTATTTGTCAGACTATTTTATCTCTATTCAAGGAAAAATATGAATATGAAATATGTGCATTTTGGTGAAGCATGACTGCCTGTTCTGGTTTTGTATTTGGATTTTAATGCAGTGCTAAATAGAACCAGGTGCTTAAAAATGTTCCATATTTATCCTAGCTTCTAAAAAATACTGGCATTTAGAACTTTTTTAAAGGTGTTGTGTGAGTAAAGACCATATAATCCAGCATTGAAACATTTATTTTTATTCTCTTTTCAAATTTATACTCTGTATGCAGTGGCCTTTCTCTTGAGGTTTTCATGTGCCCAGGAGGGCAGTCTGTCACCTGGCTCTGAGGACAGATTCTGTGAGAGCAAGGGCATTGTAAAGGTCACTCTTATTCTGATATCTCACTACAAAATGTAGTACTTTGGTTGTTCAGAAGCACTGTAGGAAAGCTCTAAAGCAAAGTTATGAAGTAGGAGTATCTCTGAGCTACTTAAATTTCTGCATATAGCAGGATTCCTACAAGAATGGTGTTAGTCTATAGAGAATTTGAGAAAAGAAAGTAAAATATGGAGAATTTTAAATGAGAAATTTTTAATAGTTCTAATTTAATTAATTGAATTTCAGGTTTTAATGATGGATAAATTAGAGAGAAATTTCAATTTCTTTGTCAGCGTGTGATCTCTGAGAAAGGAATGTGTAGATTTTTCAAAAATCCTTGGTGTGACTTTGAGGTTCCTTGGTTGAGTTGTGCAACAGGTTTGTAAGATGTTGGAATGAGAGTTGCAGAAGCAAGTCAGGTAGATACTAATGAGTCTATTTATTATAGTGTTACTACTTAAATATAGTTAGTAATGTAAGTAAGGAATGACCAGTATTTCCTTCTGTTTGTTATTGCTGATGAGTGGGTTTAGGAGTTTTTACTGAAGGTGGTACCACTATACCTGTGTGTGTAAGTGCTCCCTTAGGCCCAGTCATAAGCCTTGTTTCATGTTTGGGAGTGAACTTACAAATTAATAAAATCTGGGGCAGTGGTCCAAGTTCTATTGCATTTGGTAGGAGAGGGACTCTTGTGCTCCTTCTGCAAGTCTTATATCTGTTATAAATGTGGTTTATATCTGCATTCTTTTGTGCCAGGGAGGTTTAGATTGGATATTAGGAATAACTCCTTCACTGAAACAGTGGTTAAACATTGCAACAGTCTGGCCAGGGAAGGGTCAGATCCCTGGAAGGGATCAAGAAATGACTTGGCATGGCCCTTAGTGCTATGGTTTAGTTGACGTAATGCTGTTGTTCAAAGATTTGACTCAATGACCTTGGAAGTCTTTTCCAACCTTTATAAATCTATAATTGAACCAAAAGTGGAAACTTACCTCTCTGACTACAATTTCTATAGTCAGAGAAGTACAGTTGTAGTATTTATTTCTGTAGCTCTTGAGTTTGACATCGTGTTTTGTCCTACAGGGGCAGAAGACCATTTGATAACTGGTTTTCAATGATTCATCATGATTAGAATTGTTCAGTCTAGCTAATTAAAATTTTGATAATTGAAAACAAGGATTCAGAGAAAGATACAGTTTAGGTTATACATGAGATCTCTTAGAAAGGATGGGAAAAAACATCAATACTCTAATCTCTCTGGAGCTCTGTGGTCAAATTATTAGAGGCTGGGTTAGAATTTTTACTTTGTTGATATATCAGCAGTCCGTGGTCATGCAGTATTATCAAGATCACTTTATCACAAAGAATAAAGAGAAGAATTACTCCTGTCCTCCGAAATAATACAGGAAAACAGAAAGATAATTAAAAGCAACAAAGTTTCAGGTCTTGTATTTATATGCAGAATTTCTCAGTGTTGGCAAAGGGTATTTTTTGTCTATCAGTGATGAGTTTCTGCTCTAATTTGTAGTCACTTTTTATTAGTGGAAAAAAAGGAAAACTTCTTCCATATGGATATATAAAGTTATTTTTTTCCTCCTTCTCTTCAGCACCCTCAAAATCCTACAAGTAACATATTATCTGAGGCCAGAAAAATATCTCCTTTACTGTAATATGGAATCATGAGTTAGTATTACTGTGGTTTAGAAACATCGTAACAGTAAAATCCTTTACAAATGCCATATACATATATAGCTATAACACTTGTATTTAGACTACTCTTGCTATTTTCTGGCAACTATCTTGTCGATGGAGAACAGAAGTCAGATATAAATAGCACTTAGCCCTTTTCGTTGCTGTTGCTAATGTACTTTGCTGTTCCATGAAGTATGTAGTAGCCCTTTTATGGAGGCTTAAAATCAGATCTGGCATAAAAGAGGAAGTGCGTCATGCACTGAGAAGTTCAGATTTGGTGCACAGGCTCCAGGGAAGTGTTCAGACATCAAAAATATGTGTCCAACTATGAAAATGGTTACTTTCGTGGCATCTGAAGCCATGCAGACGTTGTTTTCGTGAGTTATATACATGTAGCAAATGCAAGGCTAATAGAATTATTAAACAAGCTCTAATTCCATCACCATTGTTTATCACTGGAGAAAACAAGTGTATAATACTTCACACTGACTCTAGCAGGAGTCCTTTGTTTCTGCTGATAAGACACAGTAACCTTATTCTTGTTTAGCCACTTTGATGAAACTGTAAATACCTCTGCAACCAGCACCATGGGTGATGAATTTGTGGATTGTTTGAGGTTTGGTTTTGGTTTTCATAGTCCTAATAAAACCCCTAAATCCCTCTGAAATTTGCCAAACAGAAAAACATAATCTGCAGCTATATTCAGAGTTGTCAAGTCAGCCTTAATCAATTAAATCCTTGTGGGTCAGACACTATCCAATTGGACTTAGAAAATTCCTTTGCCATGGGGCCATTTAACTGACACTGATTAAGTTTACATTGTCAACCACTTAATTATTTTCCAATGTTCCAATTCTGTGAAAATGAATATAGAATTATTTAGACTTTGCAGTGAATTTGAGACTGTCTTCTTTTACGTAGAAATTTGACCTCTCAACTCTGGAAATAGCATGCAAAATTCTGAAAAGGACAATTTCTGTCATTTCCGTAAAATAGATGAACCTATATGTCTTTTCAATTTGTAATTAATAGTGTTTAATAAAAACATTTAATTATAGTAGCTTCTTGTTGTCGTTGTCCCTTTTTTCCCCCCAGATCATACTTCAGAAATATTTAAAGACAACATTAGACCTATAAAAGGGTTTGGATTTTTTGGTTCATGCATGTAGTGGCAGAATCAATAGTATTCTCAGCCTGCTTACTCCTGATTCAATTTTCATGATCGCAGTTTTGGCCTTTAAATTTAAGGGTTACAGTGATTTCAAAATGAAAAATAATGCCTTTTGATTGATGATGGAGACTCAGTCCAAGTCTGCTTTTACTTTGGAAACTTATGGGACTGAAGCTGCAGATTGCATTACTGGCAAGGATTCAGTTCTCCTGAACAAACTTGACAGGATTTACTGGAATTAATAATTAGGACATCTGACTCTGCCACTTGGAGTGCTGCAAGTGGCATCTTGAGGCCAGCTCAAAATATGAAAACAAGCCTTGTACAAGCAAGGGAGTTACCATAGCACCAAGCTCATCTACATAAGTTTGAGGAGCAGAGTACATCTTTATATCCTTACACTGCAGATTCATTGGTGATTAGTAATTTCTAATTTGTATATCTAAGGGTTACCCCACTTCCAAAAATCTTCTGAAGTTCTTCCAAACAAGCTTTTTAATCCCATGCAATAGATGTTTATTCCATTATTTGCTTTGAGGCATTTAACTATCTCACACTATAAACAGGAACAGATCTTTATAGAACTAGACACAGGAAAATGTATAAAAATTAATAAATAATCAGTGAAGACCAAAACTACTGATGCTGCACAAAAAGAATGCAATAGGACTAACCCATTGAACATTGATGGTCAAATATATTATATATTTAAAGGTATCTGCTTGGGAATTTAGCTTAAAGAAAAGGCCTGCATTTGTGATCTGCCTAGACTAGTCTGCATCCCTGGCTCCATATCAGAACTTCATCTGCTTTACTGTTAGTGCCAGCCAGGGTTTTTAATGTATATATTATTGTTGAACTGAGGTATTTATCACTGTTTACAGAAGAACATACACGGATTTTGTAATGAACTCTTTTGTGTCATAATTGCAGGAATATTTTCTCTTTTCTAGTCCTCGTTGAACAGAATTATAGGTTTCTCTTCTGTCTATGAATGAGATTGTAGATAATAAACCTTCTCCATCATGCTACTTCATTTTAGAGAACAGTGTCATTGTGTGTAGTATATATAGGACATCAAAGAGAATAAGGCTTAGATAAAAGGTAAACATAACTGCATCCACTTGATAACAAGAAAACATAATTTTATTAAAAATAAGAGAAATACAGTTTAGTTTCACTGAGGGTGAGATACAGCATTCATATCACATTAAATTCATTGGAAAATGGAAATTGATTTATTATTTAAATTAGTGGTGGGAGTTCTTTAGTGCTCCATTTTTAGTTTGTCATCAGTTAAAGACAGCTCAATCTATTTATCACTACATGAATTCATTCTAATGAGGTCAACATAATGAGTAACCCAGCATTTCATTATATTCCATTTATTTGAATGCCCAGCTTGAGTACACCATATTTAATTGAAACAGTAATTGGGGAAAGTCATAGGTTAGAAATGAGACTGGAAATGGAGCTTCCCTTGCATTGCATGTGCAGTTCCTATTTTTGGCCACAGAAGAAAAATAAAAGGATAAATGATTCAGATTGAATATATTTAATTTCAGTCTTAAACAATCAAAACACACAAACAAAAACACAAACTTCCAGACCCACCAGGCAGTGGTGCACCTCTACTGAAGCAGAAAATTAAATGATATGGCCACTTTGAAAATCACTTGTTTTCAATCTTTCAGGGGAAAAAAAGGGGTTTATAGTTCTACAGTGGGGAGAATTGATATTTCAGAATTGCTGGAGCAGCTCAGACCTCAAGATCCTACCCACAAATTTCCTTCCTTAAGAACTTGTCTCTCTCAGCTGAAAAATGAAGGTACACAGATTTGTGAGAAATGTAAGCATTTCTTGCATGTAGTTTGAGAGGAGGAATTTGTGTGTACTTATGGACGTTTTCCTCCATTGCTGTCTTGCAGAAAATTCTACATGACCACAAGGGCATCCATGCACAAAAATTACTGAGAAATTGAGATTTTACTGATCAAATTTGTTTGGTAAGTTGTCATGGGTTACAGTGTAAAATATAATCAGGGGTGTGTTATTCTATTGCCATCCGTTGGAACTGGGATAAGGGGTAGTGATGTGATCTTCTGTTGATAAGCCAGCTGATAAGAAACCATCAAGAGCAGTTTCCTTGTTACTTCCACGACCCATCCTCTCTCCAGGGATAGGTCTTCTGCTAATAGGCCATTAAGTCCACTGGTAAACTTCCATCATCCCACTGGGAAATGCTCCAGCCAGAGGGGGAATCAAGTCCCTCTACCTGGATAAAAACCTGAGACTTGGAACACCAAGGCAGCCTTTTCCACTGGACTCCCAGAGGAAGAACAAGCCCATCCATCACCACTGGACCTTCAGCGGAGGGCTGCACCTTTTCTCCAAGATCACTGCTTCAACAGAGCCACAACCGCTACTCCAGGAGGACTGCAGTCACCATTGCAACTGGACTGCTGCCAACACCCTGACCAACAGGGTATCAGGTTGTATTCTGACTCTGTCAGTGGTTTTCTTTTTCCTTATTGCATATATTTTGTTTCCTTTTTGTTTTATTTTCCCTTTTTCTAATAAGTTGTATTTCTGACTTGGAGTGTCTCACTGGTTTTGCTTCTCAAACCAGAACATAAGTGCATAATATTTCAGAGTAATTCTGTGTTGTTTAATGAATTGATAGGAAGATATTTTTTTGTCCTACGACAGCTGTAATGACTGCCACTAAAATTTTGTATCACCTGTGCCTCAGAGTGACATCTGTGCTTGCCAATCATATATTTTCCTTATGGTAAATAGCAATGGTGAGCAAATACATATTCCTGATAAGTTATTGTGTGCAGTAGGCCATAAGGGAGCACTACAAAAATAAATAACAATAGCTTGTCAAACATTAATCAATTTTCACACCATCATATGTAAAAGCTAAATACTACAAGACCAGTTTTTTCAAATTGAAAAGTGAGGAAACAAGACTTCAAAAGCTGTGTAAGAGTGTTCCAAAGCACATTGATAGTGGAGCCAGCAATAATGGCTATGGTCTACCTTTTCAGAAATAAATAGTCATTAAAATCTGTAGTGGTTCTTCTTTTTAAAATGTGTCTGCACAACACTCTCTGGAGATTATGAGGTTCTATGTCTCCTAAGAAATTGGAACTTGAAATCACCTCAAACCACATTAAAAAAAAAATCAAAACCAACATCCACTCCAAGAACACAGAGTTTCTATTTAGTTACTATGTACTATAAACAGAATAGCATTTTGTCTTTTCAAAGTATTTAGCAAGATACTACAGTCTTTTTAGACTGTGTTAAAATAGTTCTTTTAATCACAAAACTTAAAAATGCAATGTGATCAGAGACATGGTGTTAATTTTTTATTTATTTGTCAGTGCTCTTGATTTCTCCAGTATTGACAATAATGATATAGGAGCATTTTTCCAAAGTTAAGAAAGAGTGCACATCAGGAAGTGGTAGCAGCAAAGGTGCGCATAGAAAGAATTGTGACACCAAATTAGACATGAGCCTTCCAACTTTCATTTTATTTCAGCTTATCTTTTCATAGAAAACATAGGTGAGAGCTGCTGTAAGTTGGTAGTCCTGCTCCAGATTTTTGGATGGGAAATTTGTCAAGGGGGAGAGCCAAAGCCTATAAGCACTTCTGTTTAGTGAGTAGCTGAGCTTTGAAATTGAGAGACCCTCAGATCCAATTCCCCATTTTAAAGAACATATTAATGAGAGTTAGGGCACTTAGAGGTAGCCTGTGGTCTTGCATATATCACCAATAGAGGAGGGAAAATAAACCAAGTAATTTCAGATCTTGTTTTTGTTAATTTTGTTTAGTATACCTCCTTTTCCTTTAATAAGGGAAGGCCAAGTTAAATGCCTCCAAGTTGGAAGTAATTAAGAAGGATTCATTTGCTATCTTTTCTTGTGGGTGGAGTGTGTTATCACCCTTGGCTATAAATTTTTTTATTAAAACCTGTCACCAGTGTGAGGTCCAGGCATGTCCAGTCTTCAGCCTGGGAATCATTCAAAGATATTGTCATCCTTCTGTTCTCTGAAATAGGTGGTGCATTTCCTGTGGATAATGTGAACATGCTGGGTCATTTTCAAACGCTAGGTCAAGACTATCCTTGCTTTAGAGCAGCTTTTTGACTAAATCTAGAATCCAGGCAATTTTTAGGAGGAAAGAAACCCATCCTGTTGTAGGAATAATTATTTCTACTTGTATTACTGTTGCTGTTTACATATGACAGATATAAGCTGGAGGTGTTTTGACTTACCACACTAGAGTATAAAAAGATTGTTTTGTGGTAACTGTTTAGCGAATAATTCATCTAATGATTTTTTTTTTTTTTGGCTATCATATACCCTGTGGCTTATATTCTAAGTTTGACTAAAACAGACAGTGTATGAATAAAGTGCTACGTTCTGCACTATTTGGTTACCTCAATTTGTCTCCACTTCCTCATTTAGCAGAGTAGAAGACTAAATGAGAAGCATGAAGTTAAAAGAAAAGTTGGTGAAATCTCTGATGCCTGTTATATACTGTCAAACTTCTGTGGGCTGTGATTAGTGGTAAAATGTGATACTTTAATATGAAATCCATAAAAACTGATTTACTTAAAGGTTTCAGAAGGGATGTAGAAGGATGTTAGCTAGGGGAAGAATAATTCTTGAGAACATGAGCTTAAGAATATAAGTAAGTATCTTGAGACCTTTAAGAAGATTAGTGCAGGAAAGTACCAGCTCCATCACCTCAAAAACCTTTGATAACCTACAGTTATCAAATGAGATTAATTTGTCAGCAGCTTCTCTTAGCACTCAGTGCCTTGCCAGGGTTTGTAGCACACATTGGCACATGTGCACCTTGTCAGGTTTCCTTTGAGACAGATTTAAAATTAGATCTCATCCTGTGGTGAGGCAATCCTGAAGGGTCTGTGTCCTTAAAGGGTGGCTGCTGATGTTTGTTCTTTCCATCACAATTGGTCGTCCTCATGTTTTATATATAAGGATAAAGGTATGCCATTGGGCATTATTAACCTTTCTAAAAGTCAGCCTTCTACATTTAGCTCTGGGAAACAGAGAAGCTTTCTTGCTTGAAGTTTTTAAATACCCTACAGTGAGATGTTTAACAGTCAACTTCTGCCTCTGCAGTTACATAAAATATACCTTAAACCTACCGTTTGCAAGATAGCACTGAAAATATTTGTCAATAATTTTCCTTTAAAGCTGCATTTATTATTTCATACTCTGAAATGTAAATACTCTAAACTTAAATGCACGCTTACATATAAGATTAGTGTCTTATTCTAAATATTAATATTTCATTTATGGAAACCACATGGGATTCTTCATCTGTGAATCTGGTAATGTATGGTCTGCAGAAGAGACTGGATTAATTTGTCATTATTGTTTTAGGCCTGTATACTCCATTAATAGCAGTTTGTCACTTCTGTTTTCATTGCATTATTGATACTACTTTTGTTTAAATTGAAATTGAAAGTTAATAGTGAATCAGATGTGGAAGACTAGTTCACAACTAAGAGCTTTTGCTTCAAACTGTAAAAGAACTCATTAAATGCCTTAGGAATTTTAGAACACTGTATTAGCATTTATTTTTTTTTATTATCCTGATTTTCTCAGTTATCACTATGGTAAACAGGAGACTCAATTCATACAATAATGCTTATTTCACTGGTTTTGTTAGTCTTAATGTGTTCTTGTGTTCCAACATCTGCAAAAGGCCAGATTTCCTTAGGTGATTATGGAGACAGTGCACCAAATATAACAGTTTAAAGCTGAATTGTTTGTATCACTTTCACTTAGCTTTATATCACTGCATCAGGATTTTCACTAGTCTCCACAATCTTTGAAAGAAGATAGAGTTACCTTGTGAGGGCAGTGGTGATCTCTAATATACTTGAATGTGGATCATGTGACTCCATGGGATGCTATAGGCCAAGTTTTCTCAAATGATCTCTGAGTCAATTCCCATCCAATCCTGGTATTTTCATTCCCTGAACTTTCACTAAACATAGAGGCCTATGAGACATTATTTTTGAGGATGAGGCAAAGAAAATATGAAGTCTCTATTCCTTAACCTCTCTCCAACTAAATCATTTGCCCTACATGGCAATGGGCTCACACTTTCCTTTGTCAGACTTTTAGTATTTCTGAAGCAGTAGATGCACTTCTTGTGGCCCTTAAAGTGCACTGCAAGTCTCAGCTGCAGAATAGTTTTAATTTTGCTAGCAGGTTCACTAAATGTCTGAGTTACTTTCCTGAATTCTATCTGCATAATAGCATTTTTTTTAATGACACATGTCAGTCAGGAATTTCCTGCTTAAGCCATATCAGTCTCCTAAATTGTCTCCTTATTTTCTCTAGCATGAGGATGAACTGTTCCTTGTGCTTGGAAGTCTTCAAAGATTAGCTTTCTTGAGTTCTTTTGCTGTTTGAAGCTGCGCATGGATCCAATTTCCCTACTCTATGAGTGAAGTGATATCTGCTCTCTTGAAGTCAAGGTTTTGTGCTCTGCCTTCAGCCATGGGTTGCTAAGGTACTACCAAGATTACCACAGATTGTTGCATTCCCCTACTAGTTTCTTTCTTTTTTAATGAGTAGCAGATACAGGTTCATATCATCTTTGGCTATTTCATCAAGCCCCTGTATACCTGGGATGTGACAGTTACCTCCTGACATCCTCCTTTGTGATTTCTTGTGTCCTGTCTTGTTGCATTCCCAGCAAAAAAAACAGAGAGGTCAAAGCTTTTTGTGTGAGCAAGGGTCTGTGACACAGAGATTTCAAGATCTTTACAGGTTTTACCTGCTACCTCACCTTGATCAGGGAGTCTGTGACAGGATGTCACCCTTAATAGCCTCTTACCTGATCCTAACCCATGAGCTCTCAACAAGATTTTCTCCCATCCTATTGAAAAGCTCCCCGAATCTGTACTGCTCCTATGCAATTGTCTTCCCATGTCTCCCTAGCCTTTCTCTCCTGAAGAGCTGAGCTGTGTCCATCATGGTTTTCTGGTCATGCAAACTCTCCCAACACATCTCAGCCAGCGATTTGAAAACAGAATAGTTACTTTGATTTACTGACAATGTGTATTACATATCTACTAGTCATCTTATATCATGTACAAGTTTTATTGTTTCTGACATAAAACCCATTAAAAAAATTATAAGAGACTGAATATCAGCCTGGAGTGTGCACTGTGAGCCCAGGAACCCCCCACATCCTGGGCTGCATCCAGAGCCTCATGGGCAGCAGGGCAGGGAGGGGATTCTGCCCCTCTGCCCTGCTCTGCTCAGACCCCACCTGCAGGGCTGCATCCAGCTCTGGGGGCCCAGCACAGGAAGGACAGGGACCTGCTGGGGCCAGTCCTCAGGTGGCCACCAAGATGATCAGAGGACTGGAGCACCTCTTTCCTCTGAGGAAAGGCTGAGAGAATTTGGATTGTTCAGCCTGGACAACAGGCTTTGAGGTAACCTAACTGTGGCCATACAGTAACCTGAAGGGACCCCACAGGAAAAATGGAAAGAGACTATTATGACAGGATATGGGGGAAAGGCTTCAAACTGACAGAAAGAAATCTTAAGTTAGATATTATTAAAAAGTTCTTTACTGTGAGAGTGGGGAGGCCCTGGCACAGGTTGCCCAGAGAAGCTGTGGTTGCCCCCTTCCTGGAAATGTTCATGGCCAGGTTGGATGGGGCTCTGAGCAACCTGATTCAGTGGAAGGCATCCCTGCCCATGGCAGGGGAGTTAGAACTAGTTGATCTTTAAGGTCTATTCAAACCCACAGCTTGATTCTGCGGTTAGTAGAACATAGTAGAATAGTTATTCATATTGTATGGAGAATATAATCCCTTAATTGAGAGTATTTTTAATGACTGATAATATTTGCACTTCTCTTATGACCCTTTGTCCTGGGTTGATGCTAAATTGTATCCCCATTTGTCTGTTAAGCTCAGAAATAAGTGTTGTACCTTTAAAAACTGG
>JAWWMU010000001.1:13303538-13316054 GCA_035048155.1 Cinnycerthia olivascens
CTCAGGTTTTTATCCAGGTAGAGAGGCTTGGTTCCCCACCCCAGATGGAGCATTTCCCAATGGGATGATGTAAGTTTATCAGTGGACTCAATGGCCCATTAGCCGAAGACCTATCCCTGGAGAGAGGATGGGTCGTGGAAGAGATAAGGAAACTGCTCTTGATGGTTTCCTATCAGCTGGCTTATTAACAGAAGATCACATCACTCCTCTCCATCCCAGTTCTAATGGATGATAATAGAATAACACAGCCCTGATTATATTTTACACTGCAACCTATGACAATTATGCACATACTAAAAAGATAGAAAGATTTGAACAATATCTGTAAGAATTTTTGTAAGTTTTCCCCTTCCTATTTCATAAAAAAAGTTATGATAATAGGAAGGGATTCTACCTATGCAGAAATACATGTATATATGAGTTTTGCAAGAGTTTACTGAAGACTTGTGGGGGAGGGAAATGGAATTTTGAGATTGACTCTGCTGTCAGTGCTGTGTGATTTCTTGCTTAATTCATGGGGGTTTGTTTCTAAATTAGAACATTGGAGCTGTGTAAAAGAGAAACAGTAATACAATGGCAGCATACCTTTTAAATGGTTGCTTATTCCTATAAGAAAATGTCATTAATCATTAAGTGTTAATGAAAGTGGAAGGTTATAGTAGGTGGTTGTCTCAATTAAACAGAAATTGCAAGTAACTGTGACCTCCAACAGAGCTGTTGGATTAACAATCCCATTGTTTCTGAATATTAATCATTTTAATGAATTCTTCCAGTTATTCTGAAATTTAAAGCTCTGACAATGGGATCTAGTGATTAAGGTAAATTTTGAAAAGCTTTGAGTTATAACTTATTAAGATAAAAAATGCTGAAGGTAAAGTCTATCCTTGTCTATGCCTCCAAGCACACACACCTTAAGAGTCACTGTGCAGTCTGCAAAGTTGTACTGCTGTAAATTAATTGTTGTACTGTAAATGTACTTCACCTATCCATATTTGTCATGAATGTTATTCGTAGTGTCTCAGGGGTGGTACCTCATTAGCACTGTACTAATTGGAGACATTCTGGGAAAACGTTCATAACAGGCTGTTTGTCTGTCTCCTCCAGCCACTGTTGCAGAAGGTTCTACATCTCGCCCTGTGTTACAGAGTATTCCAATCCAGCACTCCCATCTATGCTGCACCATGGGCTGTGTGTTGTGCTCAGCCTCCTAGGATTTGTATAGAAAAAAACGAAACAGTCAAGTGAAAAGGTCTGGAATAAAATTCTGTACTTTTCAGGAGGCATCTGGTGCTCAAGAGGAATAATGGTATGAAAGAAACAGACCTTTATAAAATGTCTGCACACCAAAGGTTTCTGGAAAGGACAGCTAGAGAAGTGTGAGTGAGCATAGGGTCATGCAGATAATCAGAATGATGATCAGCTGTGGTGCTACATGTATAAGTCCCAAGCAGACTTTTTTAGGATTTTATGAATAGTGCACCTCCATGGTCAATGCAGGATAGTGGGGAAGGTGCAAAATGGGCAATCAGGGATATCTGTCATGGCTGCTAGACTATCAGCTTTGCACTAGAAGCCTAATTCTAGTTCTCAGACAGTGGAGATCTGTGATAAATAGTAGGTTCAAGGAATTGTGATAATTCGTTATGCCTGAAGCAACAACATTCTTTAAAAGAATGGGTGTCAGAAGCGACTCTGCAGGCAACTGGTAATATAAACTCAGAACTAATCCTCTCTTTCCACCAAAAAGGCTAATTTAAATTTGTATCTTCAAAAATGTGTTTCATCAGTGTTGACTCTGGCCAAGTGAAGTGCTCAGCATTGCTTGAGATGTGTTAATTCATGAGTGGTTAACAGTGGCACTTCCCTGCTGCAGTGTCACTGCTTTCTACAAATAAATGGTTACCAAATATTGATGTATTTAGCAAAGTAAAGATATAAAAACTGTTTTCAGCAGATGTGTATATCCATCTAAGCCAAGAGGTTTGGGGAATCTTACTGCTAAAATTTTATTCACTGTTTACATGTAAAAGAAAGTCAAGAGAGAAAGGTACATGAGGAACAGAGAATCATCCCTTTCTTCTCTTTAGCTGATTTCTGTATTTTTGCGGTCCATATTTGGAAAATCAAATCACAGAGTGGATTTGGGAACCATTCTCAAGTAAACAACACATTTGCTCCAAAAGCACTTAGGTAGTAAGATGATTAATCACAAAGTATTAGGCACTGCCAGAGTGTGGGAGTACAGAATATGACTTCTACTCACGGATAACGCGAGGGGGAAGGCTGATGTGTTTAATGCTGTTTTCCTCTGATCTTCACTAATGAGGTTACTACTGGTGTCTAATAGAACAAGTGCTGGCAATAAGCCAACCTGAACTGGGAAAGAAAAAGGGTTTAGAAAATGCTTAGGTGAGCTAGAGGTTTGTATGTTAGATGAGTCTGTTGAACATCATCCCAGATATTTAACAAACTTTTGAAACCTCAAAGGTGTTGGCACTTGTGTTCAAGACTTTGCAAAGGACAAATAAAATACCAAATGATGGAAAGAAGGAAAAAATTTTTCTACACACAGAAGAAAGGGCATAAAATAGAGTGTTATAAATCCTCCTCTAAAATATCCAGTAAGTTACCAAAAGAAGCAATCACAAAACTGAGATGTAGTCAGGAACATAGTGAGAATAACATCAGAAAGCAGAATTTGTTGAAGAGGGTCATGTTTCAGGCCATGTGTAAGCTTTGAAAACAAAACAACCCCATCCCCAATATATGCTAAAAATGTAGAGTTCAGCATGAATACTCTATTTTAAAACTGATGCAATATGAGAAAAACTACTACATACAAAATTAATTTGGAATACTTGATGACTGAAAGAGTATTCAAGTGAAGTTCTGTGATGGGCTTTCTTTGTTTCTGTTTTGTCATGTGTTTATTCAAGATCTGGATGATGTTGTATAGAGACTTACTACAGTTTTGGATGATACTGAGCAGGAGAACTGTGCTGCAGTATCTTTTCAATTTCTTTCTCACAAGAAGACTCTTGAACTTAGTCTGCACCAAGCTGTGATGCTGTTAAAGGCATTACATCTAAACCTCACAAATGGATGTTTAGTCATAAATACAAAATCATGGTAACCTCAAATCCAGACCTTTTCCTTGCTGGGAATGAAAGGGTGAAATAAATTCCTTGAGGAGAAGATGGGTGAGATGACCAACTTGAAAAAGAGGAACTCATCACTAAATTAATACACCACTTTCAAAATGAATCAGGCATGGTTCCATCAGAGCAAGGCTATCTGGTCACTGAAGGCTACTTATATGGAGACAGTGTAACTGAATTCCCTTCTGGCATGGAGGAATGAGAAGACAAACTATTTTACTTATTTCTTTCTTCCAAAAGTGAAAGAAATGGAAGGAGGCTTTGGCTGTTCTTGGTTCTGTGTGCCTGTGTGCAATAAAATCTTTATCTGCTTCGTGAACTGGGATAATGTAGCAGTAGTGGTATTGAGATACAGCTTCTGTGCGTTCCCCTTCATCCTGTTCTCAGGAGTGTTAAGCTACAGTCTTGTATTGTGTGGGAAATTCTGAGGAAGTAAAGGTCACAGACACAGGCCAGCTCCATAATATTAAATCTGATACAGCAAGTTCATTTATCCTTGCACTGATCTGGCCTAGGAGTTGTAGACTTCCTGTCAGTCAAACTCCAGAGTGCTGTGGGCCAGAATCTCTGTTTGGAACGCTGCTTTAAGGACAAATAATACCTAGGAATTTCTTTTGAACACTTAAGACAAAAAGCATTGCCTAACATAAATAGGAATGTCAGAACACACAGCTTTTCTCAAAGTGTTCTTGTGTTATTCCAGATGGCAAACAACTGTAAACCTTGCCCTAAATCATTGTAGTGCTTGTCTTCTCTCAATCTGTGCTCCTACATTTCTACATCCTTAGTCACAGCAGATCTGGCATCTTTTGCTGAGCTTGATAAGCTTGAGTAACCACTCCTGTCAAATTCCCTAGAAATCTGGGCAGGGCTGATATGACGCACCTTGTTGCTATGTCAGTGCAAGAATTTTAATAGTTGTTTTAAATGGCAAAATGTCTCTATTCGTTGTCTCTTTACAAATATATCAAACAGGTGTTTCCAACGTCTGTCAGGAAAAAAAAAATACAATTATGTTTATATTGAAGAATATTATATTTCTTCCTGCACTCTTATGCTTTTCAGCTGAAAACCAGACAAATTTTGGGCCTGATGGTCTTATTTAAAGCAATATTACAGGGAAAGTGGTCTGATTCCAATTTATGAGTAGGTTTAACTGTTAATTTCTCATTCTGAATTGGGTAAGGCTGCTTGTGATCATGTTTATATAAAAGTGTATCTTATTAAAGACAGTCTGTATTTTAAATATATGGTCACTTTTACAATATTTTATATACTGAGGGCTAAAAATATTTGAAAATTAAGCACTGCCACTTTGCTCTGATTTGCAAATCTAGTATTCTTTTCTGGATGTTAGCTCTCATCCTACTTCATTCTGCTCTTCCCATTAATTTTCAAGAAGTTAACTGAAATGTTTAAGGTTGTTAAGCCTACACGGCATTATACAGGATCAGAAACAGAGAAGCTAGTAGATTAGCGCATGATATTTGGAATCAGTGTGGTTGTTCAAGTGCCAGAAGCAAAGCTTAGTATTTATGAATCCTTTTGGGTCAGTATTCATGCTGGTAAGTATTAATGGAGTGCCTTTACTTTTCAAGTACCTTAAAATAGCTAAATATAAATAAGTATATTTTCTCTACTACTGCAAAAAGCCATCTGCATAACTTTACAGATGGTCTGATATGCTTGCTTTGTAATTACAATTCTTCTCCACCATTGCTAGTGAAATGAATGTTTGATATGCAGTGACTGATGATAATTTAATAACTATTTTTATCATATTGCTGATCAAAGCATGCAAGAAGGATGAAATTATTTTAACAAAATCTACTGGGAGCACAGTTTTGTTCTGCCCTCCTGGTTCAGTTCAATTTGGTTTATGGAGTACATAATTTTCTTAATTAGATGCTTTTCTGTGTTATCATTCACAAAGTTACTTTGAAGTTGCCCAAATATTTAGGAGAGGAATAAGAAATGCCATGATGTCAAATGCACATGGAATGTGCTTTGAAGCTTTGTGTGGTGGGAATGGTTACAGAAGTGAAATGAATCAGATACTGTAGGTTTCAGATTCTCTATCCTAGCAATATTCTTCCATGATCTCCAACAGCCTGTGGCGGCCTTAAGTTTGAGTTATGGGATGACTGGGTTGCTGAGAGATTCTCTGCTTCAATTACAGGTGCAGCTTGCCTGGAATATTTGCGTGTGACATGTGGTGATCTTTCCTGTATTTTATTTCCGTTTATTTTGATCTGTCAAATATGAACCTATTTTTTAATAGTTATATTTTTCAACATGTAAGATACAGGCAACTACACATGAAAAAAGGAAAACAGCATTTAAGTAGCTATAATTCTGCAAATGAAATGTGACATATGAGGAACTTGCCTCTTGGCTTTATGGTTTAAAATCTGCTCAGTTCATTAAAAATAGTATAGTACTTGAATAAACATAATACACAATTATAGGCCTTTGGAATTCCAAGGATTGTATTTCCATGTCCAACTTCAGTTTCGAAGTTTGCCCAAAGCTTAATTTACTGCATGAGTTTCTACCCAATATGTATAATATTTGCTTATAAGATATCATAATTTATGAGAATAGTGTTGTACAATACAAAATGGAAGTGTAGTATAGACTCGAATAATATTAATTACCATTTTCTAAGCAACAATTAAAGAACAAAAGTCACTGAAAGTATTATTTAATTGCAAACAATTTTTTTTAAAAACCAGAAGTATTAGGGATAAATCTTTGGAAACAACTATCCAACAATTTAGGTAGACAGCAGATTCCTCTGCTTTTTGACTCAATGAAAAGAACATGGTTATTGCGCATTGCTAGAGTTAGACGGGGCACTTTCCAGATTGTACCTCTGCAGTTTCGGTTTGGTTTACTCTTTGTACATTCCTGAATTCCAGTTACCAAAATTTAAAGTGTTATCCTAATAAGAAATTAGGAAAAAATGCTTTAATTATTTCTGTCTGCCAGTCAGCCTGTAAATGTCTCTTGTGATTGTGTAGTCCATGCTGATTTTGACATCTTCATGCATGTACTTTCCTATTTACCTGTGAAACTCAGATGTCCCCTGGTCTACTTGTATTCTTCAGACTACTAAGTAACTATTGCAAAATGGAAACAAATAATAAATTCCAAGCAAATGCGTCAGACTGTTGAAGATAAGTAAAAAAGCAGACACCTGAAATGCCCTAAATCATGAAAGCAAGATTTTTACATGCTTGTTTCACACATCAGGTACTTGGGCAGATTCATTACCCAGATTGTTCTGGTAAAGAATAAGGCATAGTAATATCCTGTCCTCTTCCATCTCCTGCATTTATATAGTGTTTTGGAAGGGCTGAAATCATAATGAGGGGAGTCAAGATCATACAACAATGCTGATTTCTCTCTGCATCCTATAACATCACTTAAGGAGAATCCTGAAGGAATATAGGGATAATCCAAAAAAACATCTTAAAAAGGTGTTCTTTCCTCATCCCTTCCTCTGTGTCTTGGCCTGATTTCACAGCTGTACCTACACAAATGAAAAACAATTGCTTTGCTTTAAGCATGTTGATTCTGCTGGGAGTGTTATTATAATTTTATAGCCCATACGTGAATCTTGGTTTTGATATTGAAGATAAAGTCTCTTTTAGATTAGCAGTTTAATATTTTTATTTATCTCTTCAGCTATAAGTACACATTTTTCCCCATACCAGGGCTGAAAGGGCTGAAAAGGCTGAAATATTCCTTGAGTTTTATTTTTTTGCTGACTATTCTCTGAAGGGAAACTAGAATTCTTGAAGCAGAACTGGCAGCATCCCTAGTAGAGTTTCTCCAGAGGGAGAAAATGTATGGCACTCAGGATTGTTAACCAAAACATCCCTGAATTACAAAATTAAACTTGTTAGCCCTGGGTTAATTATTGGACTCAATGGTCTTAGAGGTCTTTTCTAACCTAAATGGTTCTGTGATTCTAAATAGAATCTATATAGCATGTAGATATCATAATCATAGAAACTATATGTCTGGTGGTTTTCAACAGAGTGAGATGCATGAGCATGTATTTCATGATGAGAGCATCTCCACATTCCTCCAATGTTAACTTTCCCAGAAGTTCATTGCAAACCTCTACCCATTGCGGTAACTGTGGTGTTATTCGCATGATCAACCAAACTGGACAGTGCCTCTTGACTGCACCATTGGGAGAAATTTATATTGGACTTTTTGGTAAGTTCTTTCTATGCACTGGAAGTTTTGCAGATTGGAGTGTCATTTATGGTATTTAGTAATAGTGTCTGCAGAAGGATTTTTAAGCTGTGCTATGTCCAGCTGTTTCCTCCAGAATCCCTGGTTTCTTAGGTATCTCTTTGTCATTTCCTCACTATTATGAGATTTTTCCTTGGCAAAGTATTAGTAGACAGAGGACTGCACAGAGAAGTGGGTTATCACCTGAAAATATTTTAGTAGGGTGGCACTCATAGGTCTTGAGGGTTTTTAAGAAAGTGGTTCTAACACCACTCCTCAGAAACAGTCTTGCCTTTTTTTTTCACTTCTTGGGCTGACTGAGACATGACTGAGAATGTCTTCTCATTTTCTTGTCTTGTGGATGTCACTGGGATATGCATACCATTTATTAAAGTCTGTACAGGAAGATGCAAAGCAGGAAGGTGTTGCCTTGACTTTGATTGTTTCAACTGTACTGATGCTATGAGATATATACAAAGACATACCTCTGCCTTCAAAAGCAACAAAAAAGAAAGAGCTGAAGTTTATACTGAGCACATAACACCCTAATAAAATAAACTTTTTAAGACAGAGCTTGCATCTTTCTTTCTCTGTCAGCTAAACACAGGAAACGTTAATTTTTTTGTTTCTTTTGATTTTGTGGTATTTACACATAGAAGTCTGTATTGTCACAGTTGTCTCTCATTGAATCTGTTTTTGAAGATATAAGAAACTTGCACCTTGGTCATTTCAGCGGAAAAACTGACCTCTTTAATTAATGAAGATTACACAGAAATTAAAGCACAGTGTTTATTGGCAGCATGTCATGGAGGTCACTGAATAATTTCAGATGACGGAGAGATTTTTCCATTCACTTAATAGACGTTGTTACCCTGTATTAGTTGAAATGGAAGTTCGAACAAGGTAGCAAATGTCACAGTTTTCCAATCTAGTCACATGATTTACTGGTAAACATACAGGCGTGTCAACTGGACTAGATAGACATTATCTTCAAGAAAAAGTTGATGCTTCCACCCTTAAATAAAAGATTATCCAGTATAGTTTTGAATATTTTTCAAATCTATTTTTCTGATCTAGCATTCCATCAGTATAGCTTGGATATGGTGTGATTAGAAGTATCTAATGATGTATCTAATGAGGATCTTTTGTAAACATACCTATATTTTATTTTTTAATTAGATTGATGTTTAATATAGCCATAGAAGGCAGAGAATTTTAAATGTCAATTAATGCCATTGAACTGATCCCTTATTAAATGGTCATTGTCAAATAGCTAATCATGGTCTGGATGTGTAGTTTAATCTTTTCAGTTAATGTAACACTGATCATTTTCTGGAAGAAAAATCTGGAAATACTACTTCCTAAAGCCCTATGCTGCTCTGAAGTGCGTGTTAGGCTGTAAAAAAGTGAACTGTCACTTCTCAAAGAAAATATATAACAATCATTTTCCATCAGTTAAAAATATAGCATTTCATCTTTTATGTTTTGTACATGTTTTAGACTGATTTTTGTTTTACAAGTGTAAATTTCAAATAAAGATGAGATTTTTGAGTTTTGAAATAGGTATGTAATTTCTGTGAAGTTGCTAGGTCAGAGATACTGAAGGAAAAACTTGAAGTGAAAATCAATTATAATTCTTAAGTAGTTGGAAACCAGCAGGCCACCTTCTGAATGCTATTTTGACTTCATGAGCAAGAGGGCCCTTATGGAGATCCAGGCATCAGCAAAGATCCTTCAAAGGAACCAAGCTGCTGTCCAAGGAGTTTTCAAGGTCAATGATCCCTAATCATGCAGCTGCCAAAGACAGCAGGATGTACCAGGAGCACAAAATCATGTGAAAACCCTGTTGCTCAGGTCTTTAGGTTCTCTGTGTATAAGGTAAGAAAACTTTATTGGACCTAGGTGTGCACATCAAGGGTAAACAGAACAATTTATCCTCGGGAGCACTGAGGCAAAGAATAAAGTAACCAATGCAACCCAGGAGATCTGGAGGCAGGCGAGCAATCCTTAGTAACGTTACAGTCCTCAGGATTCCATTCATGGTGTGCTACAGGAGGAAGGAAAAAGTGGAGTTTCTTTACTTCATATCAAGCTCTTTTAGAAATTGATTTCAAAGGAAGAGTTCAAATTACTCTGAATATTGCATTCTTCTTTACTGAGAAGTAAAGAATGTTGGATTTAGATATATTTTGCCCTTCAGGATCTTGTATAATTTGTTCCATCTTTTCTTTTAATTTTTTTGATTTTCTATTATCTTCCATGACTGCCAAGATTTTTTTATACTAAGCTTTCTAAATGCTCTAAATAGTATATTTTGCTTTATGCACTTGTGCCTTTCATATATTTGAAGTAATTTGTATAGCCTTTCTTTTTCATCTTTAAAGAAAAAGAGAGGGAGTTGAACTTGATACAAAGAATTCCAACTTCATACATGTATTGCCAACCTAATTTAATATGTGAAAGAATAAAGCCATTTGTGTATGTGTTCAGGTTTGGCTCTTTAGTGATGTGGTAATTCTTGTGAATGCCAAAATATCCATCAGAAATAAGCTTGTGTCTTAAACTGATGTCTATTCAGGGGTGAAGGTAATCATGAACAGTTAGTTGGAATGAAATTCATGGATATAAATTTTATCTTAGATTTTTCATATATTTTTTTTTTCAATGTGCATTTTCTATATTTGGATTGCATTGTTCTTGCTTATGGAAAATGACAATCTGAAAAGTTTCCATTCAGATAAACTCTTGCAACAACTGATATTAGAACCTACTGATTTTGAGGGTTTTTTAATGAATATTAATGTTCATGGTTGCTGAATAGTCAAAGTAGTCAAAGATAAAGAGTAGTGGTTTTAGTGCATAGGAAACAAGTTGTGAGGAATTTTCCAAATTGATTTAAACACAGAAACTCCATAAATGTTGAGTAGTGACAGTACAGAATTTTGTCATCATTGTAAGAACACGTGAAATGAATTGCAATTTTGTTTTATTTTACCCTTTGCATAATCTAATTTTATAACTAATTCATTTTTCTCATAGTTTGGTCTCACCAATAGTCTTGAATTGTTGAAGATTTTTATTAAGCCTGTTGTTAATTATTAAACGTGAAGTAAGAATAAGAGATATTAAAAGGAGAAATAGTAAACAAAATCTTCATGTAGTCTTTCTCAGTTGTTTAATGATTGTTCAATAGTTCTGATGTTTCTGTTGTTTGTTGTTCTCTCTGCTGCTGTTCATATAACACATAAAAATTGAAAAAATCTTAATGTAAAGTTTTCAAGCCTAGCAAAACTTCTGTTTTATGTGAATTCTAATATCCTACAGAACAGCAAAGACATTGAAAGTAATTTCTGAATTCACAGTATATCCTCCAGGGACAGCTTGTATACATAATATTTTATGCAAATATTTAAAGATTTGTGTTATATCTCGCAAAATATATTTTCAGCTCTGACTTCTCTGCGTAGTTATATTTTAAGGATTGAATTTTATAGGTGCGGATAAAATAGTAAAAACAGAACAAAAATTAAGAAAAGTATTGTTGCTTTGATAGTATTTTGCTTGGAAGTGTTGGCCTAGATGTGTTTCTTAAGAAATAGAGCAGTTAAAATGGATTTATGCTCAATAAAGCAGTGATGAACACTTCCAGGAATTCATGAGTTGCAAATATTTTTGTGTTATTTTAGCATAGAGTTTTTAGTAGAA
Source organism: Cinnycerthia olivascens (assembly GCA_035048155.1). Classification (NCBI taxonomy): domain Eukaryota; kingdom Metazoa; phylum Chordata; class Aves; order Passeriformes; family Certhiidae; genus Cinnycerthia; species Cinnycerthia olivascens. The sequence goes on from JAWWMU010000001.1 coordinate 13,314,650, forward strand.
TAATGAAGAATGAGGTAGCCTATTTTATTTACTGTATTCTGCCTAGTTTCAATAAAAAGGCAAAGTAGAAATAAAATAGAAATTTTGTTCTATTTTCCTGTGAACTTTAAAGTACTTATGTAATTCATGTCTTCATAGTTTCTCACTTACTGCTTACTAGGTCACCAGTTCTCTTTGTTAAGACAATGGAGACTGTTCTTTGTTAAGACAATGAAGACTGTTCTTTGTTTCTGTTTTGTCATGTATTTATTCCTCATCTGGATGATGTTGTAGAGTGATTTACTACAGTTTTGGATGATACTGAGCAGGAGAACAGTACTGCAGTATCTTTTCAATTTCTTTCTCACAAGAAGACTCTTGAACTTAGTCTGCATCAAGCTGTGATGCTGTTAAAGGCATTACTTCTAACCTCACAAACGGATGCTTAGTCATAAATACAAAATCATGGTAACCTCAAATTCAGACCTTTTTCTTACTGGGAATGAAAGGGTGAAATAAATTGCTGGAGGAGAAGACGGGTGAAATGACCAACTTGAAAAAGAACATTAAAGTAAATTGATATACAACATTCTTTCTTTTGCTATGGCCATTGTTCTTGAGGGAATGAATATATTATGTAAGCACTTCAGGTTTATTCACCTAAGTACCCCATATTTCTTTCCAGTTCATCTCCTATCTTGAAGGTTTTTATTCTTTGTCCAGTTGCCTTTTCTTTAGTACTCAATTATACCTCAATTATCCCATTTGTACACTGTTCTACAGGGTTTCTATCTATCTACACAGGTTCTGTGGATATTTGTTGGTTCATCACTAAGGTTGATAAGTGGAAAGCACTACTTGTGTTTTGAAATTTTTACTAAAAACTCTCCTTTTTTATTTACAAATTATTATGTGAATCACTCATAACTCTTTCAATTTGAATATAACTTAAATGTCTTTAATTTTTTACCATTCTTTACAGTGGTGGTTGACCAGGACATGTTTTTGCATTCTTTCCCTTTTAAATACTGTAGGTTTATTTTGTGGCTTATATTGCTTCTACCTGTAACTGGGTTTCTTTCATCACTCAATTTTAGATCTAATTTTCTTTACTGTTTGTCCTGGTTTAGAGCAAATTTGGAAAAAAAAAACCTCTGGATGGAATCCCTCTAGAAAAGGAATCCGAACCACCCCTCCCTCAAGCTGGTTCAGGACAGGAAAAATTTCCTTAGAGGGAAGTGGAAAAAAAATGTTTATTTAACAGTCAAAAGCACTCCCCAGCACAACCAACAAAGGAACAACACTGAACAACAAAACCTCTCACCGCTCCGCAGAGATGCCAGAAAGTTTCTCTCGTGGCTGCAGCTCGGTTTAGTTGCTGTTGGTTCCTCTGGTGGAAAGGCCGGGCCCAGGCCAGGCCTGGTGG
>JAWWMU010000001.1:13321637-13365630 GCA_035048155.1 Cinnycerthia olivascens
AGGTTATCTGGAATTTGGTTCTGATTATCTCATTATTATAATTTTCCTCTTTTAGCTTTGTTAATAAAGTTTTTTTTTTCTTGTATATTTTCAAGTTTAAATTTGCTGTGTTTTCTTTCCTTTTTTAATCCTATCTCACAATAAAAATAAACCCCCAACATGTACTTATCAATCTATAATTAAAAAGAGGAAAAATAATGAAACAAGCATACCTATGCATCCTTGTCCAGTACTCTGTAAAAAAAGAGTCCTTTTGGACAATACAACCTGCTTTCAGCCACATGAGATGAACTAAAACTTGCCAGTGCTGTACAAATTTTCTCCAACTATGCTTTAGACATGCCTTTCTCTGCACTGATCAAGTGCTTAACATTGTTAAAGATGCAACAAGAGACGTCTCTAAGGTCTTTATCAGCTGAACTGTTAAAATGCAACACCAAACATGCATTTACTCAAGAAGCAGTTGTGCTTCGATGAGGGATCAGCGTGAATGACTTCACATTAAGATCAGCTTTCCTAGAAGAAAAAAATGCAAACCCAATTCCAAACCTTGCAGAACTAGAGCAAGGGTATCTTATGAAAACCACTTATTCCTGAAATATGTATGGGAGGAGTTCTCCTCAAACTGATGAAATAGCCTCCAACCATGGGCTTTCTCCCGCTTAAAAACTGAGGAACTATATTTAGATGCTCTTCCTTTAGGAAGGCATCTTAGGCTATATGGATTCCTGAAAAGCTTCTCACAAACAGTATCAAAGTGGAAAGACCCCATTTTAAGTAAATCATACGTTTTAATGCTGGCTGCATAAACAAGGTCTGCAATATCCTTTCACATATGGGAGACAGTGCAAAACCTCTGTGCAAGCTTCAAGCTCATCCATGGATTCAAATACCTCCTTTCCAGTGCAGTACCTCACCCCTTTCTTCACTGCTCCTCCTTTCACAAAATGCATCGGTGCCGCAAGGATCTCCAATACACTGCTGGCTGGCAACAAAGCCCCTTGCTGCACTTTGCTAGGCATTCACCATTGACTTGTCCAAATGGTGGTCATTGCCTGTTCAATGCCCAGGCTGGGGTCAAACTGGTAATGGTAGAGCCAGGGAAGAAGCTGGAGCAAAAATGGGGCCAGGTGCTCTCCAACCTTGGCAGCTATCACATTGAAATCAAAAGCTGCTCCCTGAAATGACAACAAAATAGTGTTTGTTAAAACATTGTTCATTCACTCATGGGCACACCACAGTCAGGTGCAAAGCTGACTGACATGGTTCAGAATTAGACCAAATCAAAAGGTCTAGAATGGTACTAGAATTAGCCCATCCTCACTGCTACAGTACCACAGTGATCTCAAGCATACAATCACACTCAGCAGACAACATACTACTTCAAAACTTTTTTCCAACCTTTATTCCAAGATACTGATTTATCTCATTTACAGAAGTATTACTGGTGAATTAAAACTACGAAGATTTAAATAAATTCTTCGAAAGGTATTGTTTCTTGGCAAAACTGGTGAGGTAAGGCCACTGCTTCCTGACAACTCTGCTGATTTATGAGAATAACCTAGGAACTGTAAAACTAAAACCAAAATAACTCCACCTTTTCTAATTTCTAAAACCTGAAATTTCTGGGGATTATAATTTTGCATCTATCCATATTTACTTTTAACTTAAGTATTTCTCTATGACCTTTTCTTTCTCCAACACTGTCAGTTCCACTGTCACTTCTACTACAGTGGAAATGATGCTTGCCTGTGAAGTCCCATGGGATTTGGCAGGATAGCCCAAGAAGAAATTACTCAATGAAGGCAGAGCAGTGACTGCCTCTAATGACTGCATGTTTTCTGACTTGCAGTGTCAAAAGCTGTCAATCAAAATCCATCTGAGTGGATTTTCTTGACTCATTCTGGCTGGAGAAATTCTACAAAGGTCAGGAACCTAACTATGCTCCTGTGCTTTTGAAGTCACAGTGCTGAAGGAGGTCTTAAGAGATGTGCTGAATTGTCAAACTCTGGATGAGAGTAAAGGCTAGGACTTGTTTTTTTGCACTAAATGGTGCTGTCAGAGACTGAAAACAAGTTCTTGCATGCTTCTGTAAAGCCAGTGAAGAGTCCCCACATCAAAGCTCTGAACAAAGCTCTAAATCTTCAAACTTAAAATGCTCATTTTTTTACCTGGAAGTGGATCCAATAGTATTTTGGCTTTGCTAAAGCTCCCAGCTGTTTTAAAATATCAAAACTTGAGTTAAAAATGGATACTTTTAACAACAGTGCTTTTTAGCAACTTGCTGGTTACTTTTTGCTCTGCCTTCTTAGATAACAAATATCACTTTCCTTGGCATCCAAAAATCATCCAGTTTTCAAAACATTATCACTGTTTGAACACATTAAGAATTGTCTTTCTAAGCATACTCAAAAAGTGAAAGGATGTCAATTGATTCAGAGGGGAATGTAGGATTATATGAACACTCTGATACCAAAGTTTTGTTGTAAGAATTTCAAGTAATCCTAAATTTTTTTCTAAGCCTGCTAAATTTGCCTTGGATTGATACCAAAGCATCAACAGCCTTCACATGCTGTTATTCATAAAAACATATAACCAGGAATAGAAGAATGTATTTTTGTTTCCAGAGTTCACAATAGGAATGGAAGTTCACATCCTCAAGCAGGCAGAGAAATGTGAGTAGCACATCTATGTTACACAGAAAGAGTTACGGTAACACTTAGAGAACAAGAAGGAACAAAAGGTCAGGAAGCAGATTTTTTAGGGAATTCTGTTTCAGCACTGACTGTGTCTCTGTCAAAGACTATCAGTAAACTTACCCATCTGGGATTTTACTCAGACTTCCCTGAAATACCACAGTTTCTCCAGTCATCTCCATGTTTGGCTCTGAGAGAAAAGAAGTCCAGTATTAGCGTGTTGGGGGTTGGGTTGTTTTCTTGTAGAATTTTTTCCCAAAAGAGTGGCTAGGAAGGTAATTGCTGGGTACTTATGGACACTTTAAAAGTACTTGAAAGAGACAAAAGAGGTGACTGTCAAGAGGGAGTGGGACCGACTCCATCTCTCTCTTGGGGGGCTCAGAAAGAATGGAGGGGTGCAGTTTTTGACTCCGGGGAGATCTGGCCAGACCTCACCTGGAGCTGAGCTCGGAGCGACTTTCGTGGGTCCCCCGAGAATTCAGACCCTGGTCTCTCCCTGCCTGCTGGGAGCTGCTGTCCCATCGCTTTGCACCCACGACTGCTTCAGTTTTTGCTCTGGGTTTTCTCCACGCCATTTCTTCTGCCTGCCAGGACGTTTTCTACAGCTTCAACCCCTGCTGTGAGCTTCAGATCCATCTCGTCCCTCGAGACTCCTCGTCCCCTCCCCCCCTCCGCCCGGAAAGGTGCATCGGAGAAAACTGTGACTGTTTCCTAATCCAGTTTGGTATTAATACTATAGTTATTGTTATTTTGTTCATCTTCTTAAACTCATTAGTAAAGAACTGTTATTCTTATACCAAATTCTTTGCCTGAGAGCCTCTTTAATTCTAAAGGTGTGGCAATTTGGGGAGAGGAGGCTTGTTTTCTCCATTGCAGGAGAAAGACTCCTGTTTTGTTTTTTTTTCTTAGCAAGCATACCTGTCTTCAAACTAAGACACAAGGTTAATTTTTTTTTCCTTTTAGTCTGTCCAAATGAAGATGAAATATGTAGAATGTGTCCATATCTCCAGCACATTCTGAAGACAGGCTATACAAAGCATTATTTCTGGAGGCTGTTACTCATGTTTCTCTTATATATATCGCAGAAAACAATGTTAGAGGTAAATCCTAAAATTATAAGTAATGGGAGAACTCCTGACCTGACTGTAGGGTTACAGAATTATGAATACATGGAATTAGTTTAAATCAAAGCTTAAACTAATATTGTTATTTAACTTACATCATAGAATGGTTTGGGTTGGAAGGGACCTTAAAGATCATCTTGTTCCAACCCCCTTGACACTTTCCACTGGACCAGATTGCTCAGAGCCTCATCCAAGCAGGCCTTGAACACTTCCAGAGATGAGGCATCTACATCTTCTCTGGGAAATATGTTCCAGTGTCTCACTGCCCTCACAGGAAAGAATTTCTTCCTAATATCTAGACCTACTCACTTTGAATTAGAACACATCCCCCCTTTTCCTGTCACTTCTGTTACTCCTTGTAAATAGTCCCTCTCCATCTTTCTTTTGGCGTCCCCTCAGGTACAGGAAGATAACTATTAGTTCATCTCAGAGCCTTTACTTTTCTAGGCTAAGCAATCCCAATTCTCTAAGCCTTTCCTAATAGGAGAGGAGCGTCATCCCTCTAATCAATTTCTCTGGATCCTCTGCATATGTTTATATGCATTAAATTATATCTCTATTTTCACATATTAGTAATTTTTCATCCCAAGCAGTACATATATAAGACACAGTACAAAATAACTCAAAATTTTTTCTGCAATTGGCTTTTAATGACTGACTAATCTCTTTTCAACAAATGCAGCTGGTAAAAGAGAATGATCAAGCATTATTTAAACTTTGGAGGAGAATGCTAGGAAATGAAATATGTTTGCAAACTAACAATTCACATGCAAAAGGTAAAGTCACTGGGAAAGCAAGAAATTTAGCTCAGTTGCCCACCTATGTTATAAAAATGAAATACAAGTTCTTGGCTGTGTGACTAAACAAGTATATTTATTCTTAAGGTAAGTGGAGGAGTATGTCATAAAAGCCAAATTTGCTTCTCATCCACTAGAAATAAAGGAGTGTATCTTTCAATAGAAAAAGGGTTCAGATTTTATTTAAGGATGACTGAAAAGAGATTTTCAAAAATATTAAAGGAATTATAAAACTAATTATGTATGAAAATAAAAATAATTAAAAATAAATCAGAATTAATTAACAGATGCAACTCTTCCTTATTTACTTTGTTTTTTTCTACAAATTGTAAATACTGAAGGTAGTGGGTAAATTCCACTTCATTTCACAGCACTGTCTTAGCAGACTCCCACCAGAAAAATACATTCATGAATGTCTCATGCCAACTCATTAATCATGGCACTTTCTGATTCACTGAATTTGAATGTTCTGTAATATTTTTCTTTTGAAAAAAAAAATTTCCCTAAACTCTTTTCAAGTTGCTATGTCTTTGTTTTTGAGTTGCAATTCATGCTGACCTGGAACAGAAGACAAATATTGACATGTCATATATGTCATATAATTGGTATCATTAACAATTTTTTTACCATGAGGGAAAAGCAGTAGCAGGTCTTGGATAGTACAGTGCTCCTGGGAAGAAAGAAATCAATGTTTAACTGAGATTACAGTACTGTTTCTTTCTAGGCAGGACCAGTCAAGATTCAGCCCATCTGGTTTTGAAAAAGCAGAGCCTTTTCTTTCAAAGTGGAGGACCTGATGTGCAACTGCGTCTCACAGGAACCTAAAGATAAGTCTTGTCAGAAAAGAAAAAACACATCTTAACCTTATCCATGATGAAATCAGAAATGGACCAAATTTTTCTGAGGGCTACACACTCTTCTCAAGTGTCTAAGGGAAAAGCTTGTGTATGAGTGCAGTGCTTCAAAGTCAAATGACAGATCTTGAATGCCCAACATAAAAATATTGGGTGCTTGGGAAAGCTCTTGGGTCTGAAATGACCCACACAAATTTGAAACAGTCTGTTTTTATAATGCCAATGTATATTCAGCTGGAGTAGGAAATAATAACCCAAGGGTATCAACTCCAAGCAACTTTGAAATTATTTTGAATATGAATTTCTTAATGATTTGTGGCTACTCTTACAGTGTGCATACTAATTTAAAATTACATTTAGCAAGAGATATGCTAAACCAACTGAAGTTCACAAATTACAGAACTCTGTAAAGGTCATTATTTAATGTAAGAGTAAATGTAAAGGTGCCTCAAAGACATATACCTTCAGATAAGGAAGCTGGAGAGAGTTTTAACATCCCTTCTTGAAGAGTCGAATCATATTATCAGCACTAGTCAGGTCAGTTTAAAACACCAATGGTTCCTGAGTAATCTGATACACAGAAAAAGAAAGTGAGAAACTGAAAAGTGGCTTAGTTAACTTGCATGACAAATCTAAGCTTCTGTTGAGAATGAACCTCAGAGTTCTAGCTGTCCTTAGAAATGATGACTTTCATCAATCATCTTCTCTGCTTGTGTGTATGGCACTGGTGGCTTCTGCGATGATCTGCTCCATGGGCTTTCCAGGACTGAGGTGAGATGGCCTGGCCTGTGGCTTCCTTGAGCATCCTTCCTAACTCAGAGTGTAATTTCTGTCTAGTTCTTGTCACCATGAACAGTCACTGGAGTGTGTCAGAGATGAGAGAATTGCCTCAAAGTCAGTGATAGCTCAGTACTGTCAGAGGTATTCTCCCTGGAACTCCAGATATGTGTATGAAAATTTACTTAAGCAGTTCTTAACTTGATTCTTTTCTGCACTGACTAGTACCTCTTTTCCTTAAGTTATGTCATCACTGGGGATCTGGGACACCTGAGAGCAGACTGATGTCTCAGCCCTTTCCATCTTCTGTCTGTTACCTGCTTCATTCAGCAGCAGATACATTTAATCTCAAATTTTGTGGTGATTTGTTTATCCTTCTGAATCAGATCACTGAACAAGCCAAAGTTCACCATTTGCAAAACCAGGGTCTTTACTTTGCTACTTGTCATACTTTTATATTTTTATATCCCTCTGTCATCTCATTGTCATAACAGACAAGCCCACTAATGATTATTGACTGCTTCATTATCTGTGAATAGCAGATTCTGCAGACCATCTCCTCTAATAGCTGCAGCAAGAAATTGTCTTAAACACACTCTAGAAATTCAGATTATTTGTATTATGCTATAATTCCTTCCAGAAAATTCTGAGATGTTAATTTCACTCATGAGAATCAAGGACTGTTAAGAATGCCTTCCAACGTTTTAAAGAAGTTTGTTTTTTCCCTTTCTCTTCCTGATTAAGTTTTCTGTAAGCAACATCCACTAGCATGTCCATTCTTTTTTGACCTTCCTTCCAGCCTTAGCCTAAGCTTTCATCCAACCTTTTCCCTCTTGACTGTAGCTGACTATGGTAGAGAGTCATCTTCAGAGAGCATGGTCTCCCCCCTCTTTCTGTCCTTCCTGGAAAGTCTGTGCTTATCTATTGCAGTGTTCCATTCCTGGTGAATAATTCCAAAATAATTCCAGAGACATTACAGCTCTGGAAAAACAAAGGAACTTTTAGTTCCCCCTGTTTGTCACGTGTATTTTTTATTTGATACACATACACAGCCTAATTTCTTCCTATGAATTTCTATTTCTGTTTTACTTTGAGACATAGTGACTCAATCTCAGACTTCTATTTTTGACAGATCTCAAAAGAATGCAGTGGACTGATGGGGAGAGAGTTGGTGGGGGAAAAATCTTACTACTTACAGAAAAAAATTTAAAAATTGTGTTTATGGGAGTGGTTCAGAATGGAGTAGAATGAAACCACACAAAGACTAAGAAGTGTAAACTCCTCCTCTGGAGTTTCCAGTCCTTACAGTACTGAAAAGTGAGTGATGACACATGAACATATGAATATATGATAACATGGGTACATGAACAGAGATCCAGGTAATTTATCTTGCAACATTTACATCTGAGTGGCCATTTTTCCCCCTTTACATTAATGAGCAGAAAATAGGTAGGTTGAGGGTAGTTTGAGTGTCTTGCACACTCACAATGCCTATTTCTTTTTGTTATTTGCATAAAGAACCTCTACAAGCAGAGTAGCTACCTCAGATATGGGGCTTTACATGTCAGAATTTAGACAGTTGCATCATCCTTCATGATTTTCATAAATATCCAGATGAATATATCAATCAATATCTCAAATGGTAAGGTAAAAGTCTTTCCCTGCCTTAAATAAATATCAAAAAAACCCCAACACAGCATAAGAAGTGTGATGCCAAAATGATAGATATTATTCCAGTAATAAGAGTCAATACAGATCTTGAAGCATTGTGTCAATGGTCATTCCCTATTGAGGATAATTATTAGGTTGAATTAAAAATGAGTATGTTATATAGCTTTATCTCTTTCAGATACCGTTTTCTCAGATTTTTGTCTATTTTGTGTTTCCCTTAGAGATGTGTATTTGTAATTTGCAATTTCTCTCTTTTCTGTCCTTTGTATTACTAATAATCCATACACTTTATGGCATAATCTTGTATATATTGATTACAAGAAAAAATTATTTAGAAAGAATAAAACTGGAAAGGTCGAAATCTGAGTCCTCTATTATTCATCCTCCATCCGACAGAATGCCTCCACAAAATCTGAAAGTGTAGTCCTTTTTTTTAACATGTGTTGTACACCAAGACTTGTGTATTTGAATGATCTTATACTTCTTAAGATTTTAATACCAGATCTAATTGAAGTAATTTGCCATATTTTCTTTAGAAAATCCTCTTGTGGATATTTGAGAAAATGATTAGTTCTACTCCAGAAACACCTTTTCTCTTTCATTTTTCACAGGTTTTTAAAATTTTTATATTTCAGGATTTGCATAGATGATCTTGATGTGAAAGAAGCAATTAAATTGTTTGGGTTTTCTCTTATCTGCTTTTCTATAAGGGAGGAAAATATATTTTTACCTCCATCCAAATGCTGCTTGTAGAAATGTCAAAGTTCAACAGCAACTGAACCGCCAAATCAAAGAGAATTCCGTAACTGGGTTTGAAAAGAGTCCTTTGAAATGAGAATCAAATGAAATTCTGAATATTGCATGCCACTCAATAATAACAAAAAATCATAAGCGAAAATGTCACTGAGCAGAAAAACCTGACATTTTTTTTAGAGATACTGGCATATATTTTCTCTAAGCATTAGCTGTTGGTATTTCTAAACCAGGCTAATGAGTGCTTTAGCAAGGAGTCAAACAAGTTCTTACTTTTCAAAGGTTTGCATCAAAGATCTGATCAGTTGAAAAAGACAGTTCTGAGCCCTGGGTTTATGCCAGGATACTAAGTCAGAATGACACTTTAAATTTGTGTGCAAAATACATATGGAATACCTTAAAAGTCTTCCTGGTAAATTCACTCCTGTTTTGCTTAGAAGAGCAGATTTGCCTCAAATTTATTTTCTGTATTTTTACAAGATGAGGAGAATTCAAGAGATATCATATTACTCTATTAATTTACAAGAACACACCAGAAATTACCACTGAGAACCAAGTTTTTCTGTTATGGAAAGAGATTATATTTATTTCTTAAAATGAGCACCATCTTCCTATGCACAGACACCATATTGCAGCTTTTTGATGGTTCTAGCTAATAAAATTATAATTCTATGTATTACTTGTTTTTCCATTGAAAATAATTGTGATTTCAAACAAAACCCTCAGTAAAGATTTTACTGTACTGAAAAATAGCTTATTTTAGGAGTTTCAAAATGGGTTATATCCTTTTCGTTCTCTTTGAACTTATTTAAGCAATAAATTATTTCATTTTCTTATAATCTTCTATTATCTATGGATTGATACAGGCATAATGTAACCAGAAGCACATTTGTTAAGTGCTTTTTTCTAAATGCCCAGAGGATGATTGAACACTGATGTGGCTGAGAACAGTGGCCAGGGAATGACTTATCCTCTAGTCTGACCTTGCAGAAATTTAAAAGTTTTGCGCTTTGTGCTTCTTTCCAGCTTGTTTCACATGCCTAGAGTGCCCCAGGAGGTGGTCCCTGCACTTACAGATTGGTGTGACTATTTGAAAGGCTTTTTAAGAAGAGCAGGTGAAAACTGAGAGCTGAGCAAAAAGACAGATGTGCAAATAGGTTGGTTATGTTTAGTCCGTGAGTTGAATTTGTAAGAATTGATGTGCAGGCTAAAGAGAAAGTGCTATCTGCAATGTAAAAACACGGGTTACATTTTATTGCTCTAACAAACCTTAAAACTGTGCTAAGTATTCTTCAGCACCCTCTACTGGGCTTGTAACTATTTACACAAATCAGGCATTCCTGAAGGAAACGTTGAGCAAAAAAATAAGAAGAAAAGAAAGACAAAATAGTGTAAGGTTAGGTGACTTTTTCTATCCAGATTTCAATTATAAATTAATTCAAATTTCTGCTTTTATCACCACACAGTTTTCTCCCTGTGCCTTTTCAGTGCCTTCAAAGAGTAGCTCTATCCAGATGACATTAAGATGCGTTCTTGAGCAGCCTGTTTGCCTGTATAGTTTTACCAGTCACTTACCTGGGAGTGTTAAGGCAGCATTTATTTAGCTGAAAAGTAGAGTTCTGCTGTACTTTGTATGTTTTATAAGAATATATTTTATAACTTTTACCCTAGAAAATCCCCGTAGCCTTTGCTGGATATGTAAAGCTAGATAATGGAATACAAATATTTTGAATGTAACTAATTATAGTGGAAATTGTTTGCTCAATTGACTCAGAAAAATGAAATCCATATACGAAAAAGTACTACTGCAAAGATTTTAAGAAAATCAGAAAGCAAAGATTTGAAAAAGTTGGACTGGAAAGATTTTAGGAATTCGAAGGGCAGCTGGCTGAAAGTCAGAATTTTCAATGCCCCTGAGCCATGGAGGTTTCCCCTTTGCATGTTTCTGGCCCTTTTAGAGTAAGAGGCCATACATTAGAACATATAGGGAATGATAAAATATTACTTTGGCTACAAACAGAAGTGTTCACCTATCTACCAGTATATTTTAGCAAGAGAACCTCCTTGAATTAGAGTATAAAACCTTTGTCATTAAACTAACAGAAATTATGGCTGTAAAGATAGACCATTATTTTTTTTACTTCTGCAAAAAAAAAAGAGTAAATTGTGCCTAAAAGATTGGGAGCTTTTAGTCTCTTTAAATAAATTCTCTGTATCTAAACATGCATTTCAAATAGTAATAATAATATTGCTGTTCTGAGATTTTAGTACTTATTCGACAGGTGATACATAGTTTAAGGAGGGTTAAAATGTCTTAGAGCAATTTGTATTTTCAAGAAAAATAGAGCCAAGCACCATATTAAAAACATCTGAGAAACCAGTCTACTTTAAAATGGGCTGATGAGACATAATACTGGAATGCTGGTAGTGCTTATGTAAAGAGCAAATTGCTCATCATAAAGATTAAATCTTCATAGTGCTGTGGCAAGTGGCAATGAACTGGCAATCCATCTGTTCTCACTCTCTTCAAATATTAGAATTTATTACTGCAGAAAAAATTAGCTGCTAATTTTTGAACCAACCACCTGTAAAGAACAAGTCATTGCACAGGTAAGATGTGCTCCTCCTCAACCCCAGCAGCACCTTCAGCTAACTTGATTTCCTCAGTTTGAATAAGAGCATATTTCAAGTGAAGAGCAATTATATGACTCTGTGCCTCATATAACCTGTTAAAAACAGTAATTTGCTGGCATAAAATTAATTCTGTGCACAGTTTACAGATCTAACTAGCTTAGAGTAAGAACATTTCTGTTTTCCAAATATAGAATCACTAAAGGCTTGCTTGGATGGGTTTACTCGTTATATTGTGCTTTGGTTAAACAGTGGTTCTAAAATAGATCTGTTGACAGCTGATAAGGCAATGCCATCATGTATTGACAGTGCAACATAATGCCATTTATTTTTCTGTGTGCTTATTTGTGTAAGATAAGTTCCCGTTTTCTAAATAGGAATAATTCCTTCTATCTAGGAAGAAACATGGATTGCATGTACTCTGTAAGAGAGGGAATTCAACAGTGATAATGCACTCCTTTCCCATTTTAAGCTTTACTTTGTAGTTATTTCTTTTCTATCTCCAGGGTACTCTGTTGCGATATGTAAACATTTGGCCAATTCCCTTTGTCGTCTGAAAAGGTCCTAGAGTATTTTTTCTGCAATACAGCATCCCACTATTGTAACTTTGTGCTGAAACTGTGGGCCTTGCATTTGTTAAGGAACAGTGCATGTCATTTCAAGAGACTTTGTTTGAAACAGAAGGAACTGCCAGCATTTTTTTCATATTTCATTGAAACTTCACCTTTGTGTCTCCTTTCAGAAATATTGAACACCTCAACCGCTTTCCTTAACAATGTTTTCATCTAGTCTGTATTTCAGGGCACATGTTTTGTTATTCTGACTTAACACTTTGAAACACATTTGGGTTTGTGAATGCATCCTTCTGACAGTCATCAAAAGTTACCAAGGAATGGCCTGGGTTGGAAGGGATCTTAAATATCAACTCATTCCAAACATCTGCCATGGGCAGGGACACATTCCACTAGACCAAGTTGCTCAGTGCTCCATCCAACTCGGCCTTGAACACTTCCAGGGATGGGGCAACCTCAGCTTCTCTGGGCAACCTGTGCCAGGGCCTTATCACCCTCACAGGAAAGAATCTTTTCCTAAGATCTAATCTTCTAAATCTTCTTTCTTTCAGTTTGAAACCACTCCCCCTTGTCCTGTCACTACAGGACCTTGTAAATATTCTCCCTCCACCTTTCATGTGGGTCTCCATCAGGTACTGGAAAGCCCCAGTCAGGTAAATCCAAAACCTCTCTTTTCCAGGCTGAAGAACTCCAGTTCTCTCAGCCTTTCCTCATAGGAGAGGTGCTCCAGACATCTGATCAATTTGGTGGCCTCCTCTGGACTAACTTCAGGATGGATGTCCTTCCTATCTCATCTAAGTAATTTCACCTTGGGAGGCAGAGAGGTTTGCTGGCAGGACAGTCATGTTATTTGCCAGCAATTTTACTAGACCTTTTTATGATGGAAAACCATTCTATCAAAAGCAGGACATAAATGGCCACCAAGAGATTTAAGTGATGAAATTTCTCAGGCAAGATACCCTTATCAGAATTGAAGAGCAGTAAGGAGAGGCTCTGACCTTCTGTCAAGATACTGTGAATGCTCTAGAATCTAGGAATCACAGAATATAAGAATAGTTTCTTTTGGAAGGGATCTTAGAGATTACCTAGCTCCCCTCCATGCTGTGAACAAGGACGCCTTTCACTACACCAGGTTGCTCAGAGCTCCATTCAACCTGGCTTGCTTGGAAAGTTGAAAAAACAGGGCAAATCATTATAACATTTGATCTTTTCTCTCGAGATTCCCTGTTTTTATTTAAAAATCTCCAAGTTTTCATGAAGTTCCTTATTAAGTTAAACTCATATATTTTGCACTAGCTATTGCTTTCTGCTTAGAGATGTTTGAGTGTTCAGCCGTTCAGATGATTTGAGCTGAAGATCGTAAAAGCATGTCAGACAAGGAATATGTACCTTAGAAATGGATGAAAACTGGAGATAGAGCAGAATAATACTTTATCTAAGAAGATTAGGAAACTAGTGGTATCTTGTTTGTTTTCACGCAGAAAACTGAAAGACACATCTATGAATCTAAGCAATTTGTAGCTGACTACTTTTAGTAGTAGCTTACTTTTACTAGTTATGTGTTAGAAAAATGGTGCAGTGAATCTGTTCACTTATCTGGAGAAGCATGAGAGTTGTTTACCCAAGAATGTTTAATAAGTCAGACATTCTATCAGAAGTAGTTTGGGATGAGCACAGACGGTGAATGAGTTACTCAAAAATGATAAATCCCCAGGAAATAATATGAAGACCATTTTATTGTCAGGGATGTAAACGAGGAGCCACCAGTTTCCTGAGGTGATCTGGTTAATTTTGTGTGCAAGTTTTATGATTTATCTTCCAGGCTCTGAAGAGCAATTAAATTCACCTATGCTCATCAAAAGACTTAATGAGTATCATAAGTTTTGATGATAATGCTGTTCTTTTCTTCTTTAGGTAGCTTCATTCACTTACAGTGCTATAGACTTTAAGCACATAAATGTCACAACATCAGAATGGGATGGCTTCCTTGAGGGGGGGCTTTTAATTTAAATTCTGACCTCTTTTTACACTATATGTAGGATGAATCTTCTGCAGGCAGAATGTCAGGTAAGTAACCCAGGTATGGTCTGCTCTGGTTTCTACAAGTCCATAGGATATTGTAGTTAGGATAGTAGTTGGCTTTTGCCTGATACTTTTTTTATAATATATCTATAGCGTAAATAAATCCTTCATAAATGTACTAAAATCAACTATGAAATACTATTTGCTAGAATAAAGCCTTGTGATAAAGATGTAATTCATACACATTTTCACAACAGATTATAAAAACTCATCTGTAACTTTTAATTGTGAGTTCTAGAATTAAAAACAATCAGAAATATATGCATGCAGTTGGTAATACTGATCTTGTTATGTGAAAAACTATTGACAGTCTCATGCTTCATACGTATAATAAATACAACCTTGACCTCTCAGTGAGTTCACATACACCTATTTTTCTTGAAAAGCTGTTTTTATATTTTTTTTAATAGTAACATAATTTCCATATCAGACAATAAATACATAAATGTGAACAGAAATAATTCACATTGTGCTTGAAAGTGTTGTAAATTTTTACCCAAGGTGCCCAGATCATATTGAAATATATAAAAATCCATCCTTGTTTTCAATGGTGGACACTAAATGACAAAAGCCACCAAGTAGCACACAAATGAACCAGCAAGGTTTGCTAATTAAAACAAGTTTTTTGTTTGGGGAACAAAATGAGTTGCTATTTGTCCCACTGTTGTATTGTTTCTTTCATATAGGGGAAGGAGTTATTCATTTTAGGATGAAAAAACAGTTTTTATACAGCACTTTAACTGAGATGTAGGTTCTCATACCTACACTTCTTTTTTTTTTTTACTTGAGATTATATGTTGATGTTTAGAATGTAAGAGTTCATCAACAGTGAAAATCTGCAGAAATAGCAATTAAGCGGTTTTTTGTGGGCAAAAATAATCCCCCATGTTTGTTGTTTCTGTGGCATCAGTACAACTCAAAGTAATTGATGGCATAAGGTCCAAAGCATCTCTGGAAAGATTAATGTCTCATCTGCACAGAATGCATGGTATTGACTCTTCATTATGACTGTCACTTCTTTGGTTCTTCCAAAGTTGAGGGAAGCGATTCTGCCCCTCTGCCCTGCTCTGCTCAGACCCCGCCTGCAGGGCTGCATCCAGCTCTGGGGGCCCAGCATAGGAAGGACAGGGACCTGCTGGAGCCAGGCCAGAGGAGGCACCAAGGTGATCAGAGGGATGGAGCAGCTCTGCTGGGAGGAAAGGCTGAGAGAGTTGGGATTGTTCAGGCTGGAACAGACAAGGCTCTGGGCTGGCCTAATTGTGACCTTCCAGTACCTGAAAGGAACCTACAGGAAAGATGGAGAGAGACTATTTACAAGGGCCTGGAGTGACAGGAAAAGGGGGAATGAATTCGAACTGACAGAGAGTAGGTTTAGTTTAGAGATCAGGAAAAAGCTCTCCCCTGTGAGGGTGATAATCTGATGTAGATTGCCCAGAGAAGTTGTGGTTGATCCATCCCTGGATGTGTTCAAGACCAGGTTGGATAAAACTCTGAGCAACCTGGTGTAGTGGAAGATGTCCCTGCCAATGGCATGGGGATTGGAACAAGATGATATTTAAAGTCTCTTCCAACAAAAGCCATTCTATGATTCTATGATCCTAGATGTGGTGAAATGTGGTGAATATGATCTAAATATAACCACGGCAACTCAGAATTTTCTCTACTTTTTTACTCTGTTCTTCTGCTTCTGCATGATAGGAATGTGTATGTATGCATATAGATATTAATATAACTTTAAATATAACTATACTTTTCATATAGAAAGTTATCACAGAAGCTAAGACTGTTAAAGGGTTGGAATAGACATTAAAGATCAACTCATGGGCAGGGACACCCTTCACTAGATCAGGCTGCTCAAGGCCTTATCCAACCTTGCTTTGAACAGCTCTTGGGATGTGGCATCCACTGCTTGAGCAACCTGTTCCAGTGCCTCGTCACATTCACTATAAAAAATTTCTTCCTAATGTCTAATATAAATTTATCCTCTTTCAATTTGTACCCATTACTTCTTGTCCTATATCACTACAGTTCCAATATTGGAAAAGAAACAGGTGTTTCATATCTCCAGGAGGAATGTTGATATAAGTGCAAATCAGAATAGAATGACAGACAATGAAAAAATGTTCTTTTATAGAATTTCTTGGGTTATGGAGGGCAAAACCTGGACATTATTGAACTTTTTTAGAAGTTTTCCCATTTTAGTCATCTGGATAACTTTCCTTTTGAAGTCTTCAGTATATTTAAGTGACTGACTTAAAAACATCTGTTGCAGTATCTCTCAATAGTGGCTGTCTGTGATTATCCCCAAACTACTGTCATTTTCAAGTGGTTAAAATTTCCTTTCAGGAGTTTGAGCTAGATAGCTTTTACCTTTTTAAGAATTTTTTACCAGTATGTTTGTTAATATGCAGAATGATGTGAAATATAAACCCCTCTGGAGATTTGCTTTACCCTCTATGTAGGAAATGAATGAGAGACTTGTGATTATGTTGCAGAAAGCAGCTTCATGAGTTTAATTGGATACAGGAGATGACACTCGATCTGACAAACATTTGCATCACCAAGGAATTTGCTTATGTGTATGTTAGAGACAGAGGAGACTATTTCCTCAGTGAATCTTTTTTTATCATTTATTTTATTTAAAGTGAGGGAAAGATTACATCAGTCTAAACCCTATACAAAATAGTTAGCTGTCAAAGCTAGTGTATCCAAAAAGTAAACACTATTGATGATGAATGGATTGAATTTTTTTGGCAGAACAGTTTATGACTAACAGTATTTCAGGAAAGCCTTCTACAGGAAGTCAAGTAACTGCAGACTTAGACACTTCACATGGAACACAGAGTAAATCTGTTAAGCACAGGTTTTTTTGCTTTTCCACCTACAGCGCAGATAAACACATGCCAGTTTTCTGGTTTTGGATGTTGTAAACAAAACCTCAAGCTTTTACTTTAATGTAAGATGAGTGATTTCATGATAAAACTGTGAATAGTGTCTGGTTCTCTGTATACCAGTTCTCTGAGAAATTGATTCAATTTAAATGACTACCTCACACTTCAGCACCTAGTCTGAACTATCCTAAGAGTGTCCCCAGAAGAAGATTTATGAGCCAATTTGGAAGCTGGTACTCCATAAACCAGAAGTATGGGAGTGCCTCTTGGTGACCAGAGCTTGTCATGGAATACTTTGTAGGAATGTAATACACTACTTCTGTGTTCTGCACCATTTCAGAAAGTTTGAAATGTTTTCCTCTCCCTACAGTAAAAGCAACATTTCTGTAAAAAGCATTATCACCAGACTTGAGATATTTTTTGAAATAAGACAGTTGTTTTTCAAAGAGTATAATTTTTAAAGCATTTTTATATAAAATATATATATATGTGCACATGAACATGTTAAAAGTGAAACACTTTTTTTAAAATTATCAAGTTCAGCAAATATACAGAATGACATTCTTGTACCATCCTGACTTTCAATTGTGATGCAAACGCAATATTATTTTCTTGTTCATGTAGTTACATTTAACTTCATGATATCTACTGTTGTTTATTATGAGAGAAAATCTGAAGCCTGAACAGCGAATACTGGGTAATACTTGTGAGTTTCTTTTTCATGTACACGTTCTGCTTGTTTTAAAGTGTATGCCTG
Organism: Cinnycerthia olivascens; assembly: GCA_035048155.1. Taxonomy (NCBI): domain Eukaryota; kingdom Metazoa; phylum Chordata; class Aves; order Passeriformes; family Certhiidae; genus Cinnycerthia; species Cinnycerthia olivascens. The sequence continues at coordinate 13,339,243 of JAWWMU010000001.1, forward strand.
GATGAGAATAAAATCAGGGGGTTTGATTACTTCACTTGCAATCTTAACATTTTAGAAGACTTTCATTCTACTTTGTTGCAAAAACTCGTAGAAAAATGGAGAGAACAGTGATCTAGGAAAGACTGAATTATTAAAACTATTCTAGCATTGTGTATATTTCTTAAAATATAATGCTTGCAAATTTGAAACAGGTCAGCTATGTGCCTTTTAAACTTATTTAGGAAAAAAAAAGAAAAATCAGTAGGTAATGAGTAGAATAAAAACAAAAACAGAGAAAACAAGGGATTTTGAGTACCTAAGAAATTATAATAAACATCTGCAAGTGTTAGCCTAGGTATTCTTAAACCTCATGTTATACATGCTCATGAATAGGAAAAAATGAACTTAATTTCTTGTATTATATGGAGTTAATTTGTAGTGTTATATGGAGAATAAGAAAAAATAAAAAATAAATTTTGTTTTTATTGACTAGAAAAGTAGCATTATCAATTTCATTATTCTTCTAACTGCATGCAGAAGAAGTCAGGAAGATATTTCGGCTTTTCCAAATATCAAGGTGTAACCAGCCTATTTTTTAACCTAGCTTCTCTTATTCTCTATAAAATTATCCCTTCTCCTCCATTTCAGTATTTCTTCTGAAACCAATACTCATGTAGTTCAAGACTAAAGTGGAGTCATTCTTTCTATCTCTCAACAGAAACTCAATTCATCATGTTTGCAATCACACCAAACTGAAAACCATTATATGAAGACATTTTCAAAAAATTACAATGATAGATTAAAGAGACAAGATGTGCTTGTAACTGTATTTTGTAACAGGGAGATTTATGAATAAATGAAATGTGTTTTAATTTATGTGCAGAGTCCATAAACAGTATTTTCAATCATATAAAATGCACCCGTCTCCCCCCCATCTCCCCCCTCTTGATTTTCCTCATTATGTAGTGGCTTCAATTGTTTCCAGCATGCACATTGTAAGGATATTCTGGAGCAGATTTATGCATGCTGTGAGGTGAGGGCAATGTCACATCTTGGCCAGGAGGGCTGAACAAATTAGGAAACATTGCTGCTCACCTACTAATGATGCCAGCTTCACTTCATTCACTGAGTAGGAAATGCATGGGTTTGGAAATTGGATATGGCTGTGGTTGGAAAGTTATTGGGAGGAAAAATGATACCTAGTGGGTTTTGTCCAAACCAAGTTTAAGATAAGGGACCAAATAATTTCATCATAAATAGTCATAATCCTTCTTACAACACACATATCTCTAATATAGATTTTAATACTTTCAACAAGGATGAAGCTTTCTTTTGACTAGTGAATTATCAGTATATTATAGAAAGTACCAGAGATGTAACAGTAATAAACTAGAGAATCTTTTTCTCTGTACTATTTCCATCTTCCTTAGTTATCATGAAAACTTGTGATGAACACAGGGTCTCAAGTAAGTATGCTAACCTGAAGTCCTTAAACAGTGAAATTCCTACCCGTTCAAAGCAGATTGATATTAAGAAAAATATGTGGATTATTTATTTTTTCTCAGAACACTTTGTGTCTCATAGGTAACATGGATAATCTGTTCAATCTGCATCATAAGCCCCAAACTCCACTTCCCAGTAACAACTGTCAGAACCTCTGTACTAACCTCACTTTAAAAGGGTGATGAATTCCAAAGCATGAGTACCTCACAGAAACCGCACTGCTGTCCTATCTTAAGAAAAATACTACATAATCCTAAGAAAGAGACCATAGGGAAGACCAAAAATATAGATTACACAGCTTCCTCTTAGACTGCAGTCTAGGCATTGTAAATGACTGTCTGTGATGATGAGATATGAGATTTACTGATCGGAATGATCTCTGCCCAAAGTGGGCATATACATACATCCAAACGTGCGTGTGTGTACATTTCCATGTGTCTATTTGGGTTTAATGAAGTAATTCCGTTGGATTTTGCCTAGTGCAGGGAATGTCCCAACTCACCTTGATGCTTCTGTGAGTGAATTTTAACATCTTGCACACCTTTTGTTACTATTACCTGCATGCTTTACTATAAAAAAAGCTGGAATTCTGGTGTTTTGTTCACATGTCAACCAGGACAATAAGGACAGGGGTTTCTTTTGAGTTACTTGGAACAGATATTACTGCACTATGTCTTCCTGGAGAGACAAGCTTTTCTTAAAATCATCAGAGCAAGTTTCTGCTCCATTGTAAATTGGATTAAGGAATAAATTATCCTTTATTTTTATCATAACATTTCTTATATTGATTTCTGTTAATCCATAGCGCATTGCTAAAGCGCTATTATATTGTGATCACACTGATGTATGGACACATAAGATGTTTAGATTTCATGCTTATAATGTTATTAAAGTGTCTTAGCAGTATGCAAACTCCATGAGTTATAAGCGCTAGAATCTTAGTAGGAAATCAGAGTATTTGATAACAATTTAAAAAAAAACAAAAACAAACAGTGAGTGATAAAGAAGAGATGAAACACGTGTTTTGCCAACCCAGAATTATGACCTATTTTTATTTTAAAAATCCTTAAGTATTTCCATGTATATTACTGTAGAACATATCGAAACTATGTGCTAACAGGAGGATAGATCACCCAGAAAATCTCTTGTTGAAGTTGTATTTGGAGAGGCAGTCTTATGTACTTATGTACTCCATAGAAAGATTAATAGACTTTACTAGCTTTGTGTTTTATTTAATGGATTTAATAATTCTTAAAATAGATATCACAAAGATTTGTCCTTTCTATATTAAACATTGATAACAAGATCTGAATCTGTTCAGTTTAGTGATAAATTGAGCCAGGAAGACATTCAGAATTTATGGCTAAGCATAAGACAATTCAAGTCACACATGAATTCAGCCTTAATACATCTGGTGTTCATTTTCTCTTTGCTTTCAGTAGGCTTACAGTGCTTTATTCTGACTATTATATTCTGTTGCTTTAACCTATATTCACTTGTGTCTCAATTTATGTGCCAAACTCTATCCAGATTATGCAAAAAACCTGTTTGGATAGCAGAGTTTAGGTTGGTTTCATAATGTTATACAGTATCTGGCACAGGAGTGTGCTTGTTTTCAACAATGTGTGTGTTCTTGCATCTCATAAAAATGGAAAATTGAGTGTGTGGTGCTGTTTCTGAGCAACAATAGGTACATGATACATTGCAGCGAGTTGTGCTTCTGTGTTCAAATTGAATCAGTTTCTTTCTAAAGCTAAGAAAAAAGAAGATTCTGAGCTAAAAACATAGGTGGTATATTATATTGATTTGTTTGTTAGCACTTGATACCCATAACACTGAAGTCAACAGAAATGTATTTTTAATTTCAGAGTGAGTAGAATCTCCTTTCTGAGAAATAATCAGAAAAATTATTTTCAAGGTTAAGTCAAAGTTCTTCCAGTGTCTGTAGACTTTTCCCATCAATAACATAATTTCACTTTTACATCATGATCTGTTCTATAGAGTACAGAGTACAATTCTAACTTTCCAGATACATAGACTGAGATATTACATAATGGTAATTTTTGACCTATAATGCACTCATTATAACACATCTGATTATATATAAATATATATATAATATAAATAATATAATATATAATAATATATATAATATAAATATATATATAATTATTTATATAATTATATATGAATCTTAGAGTTATTTAAGCAAAGAATATTATTTTTCCCAAGACCCTCTGCAAAGCATCCTAATTTAGTGAAAGCAGAGAAGTCAAAGGAAATGTAATGGTTTTCTACAGAGAGACATCCAGGTAAGGAATATAAGATAAAAAATCACATTGAAAGACTAGACTACGATCCATTATGCTGTAGTTGTTATGAAAAGGAATGCTAGACAGTTGAGTAACATTTTTAATGGCGTACTAAATCTGAATCATGTGTCTACATTTTGCTCCTAAGAAGACTGTAGGCAGAAAGCTGATCTCTTCTTAATTCCTAATACATGAGACATACTACATGGCATTAAAAATATACTATAGGCCCATCTTTCCCTAGCAGCACCCTTAAAAGGTGCTTGGACAGAGCTACAGTGTGCAGAGGTCACAGGAGGCAATTAGCATAAACTGCTTCTGATCCTGAGGCAGTTTGTTCTGCAAGGGTCTCTACAAAGTGAGTTCTGGTTCAGTGTCTTCACAAATATTCACCACCTACAGAGCTCAGAATCGGAGATAATTTTCATGCTTCTGTGCTACCACCAGCATTTACTAGCTTGACAGGTTAGTGTTGTGAGGTTTGATCTTGTAAGAGTGGCTCTCAAATGAGAGGGAAAAATAAAATAGAAAAGCTGAGAGAACTGAAATTGTTCAGTCTGGAAAGGAGAAGGCTTTGGGGTGACCTAATTGTGACCTTCCAGTACCTAGAGGGAGCCCATAAGAAAGATGGACAGAGACTATTTACAAGGGTCTGGAGTGACAGAAAAAAGGGGAATGGCTTCAAATGGAAAGAAAGTAGGTTTAGATTAGAGATTAAGAAAAAATTTGTAATGTGAGGGTGATAAGACACTGGCAAGGGTTTACCAGATAAGTTGTCGCTGACCCATTCCTGGAAGTGTTCAAGGCCAGACTGAGCAACCTGGTGTAGGGGAATGTGTCCCCACCCACGGCACGGGGATGACCTACAAGCACTTTCCAACCCAGGCTATTCTATGATTCTATAAAATGCAATAAAAACACATGTCATTTGTATATGGCTTACCTGATTCAATTAAATGTGCATCAGACATGATAAATATGCTTTGCCCACTAATAGAATTTGAAATTTACTTCTGGATTAGAAGTAAAATCTGACTCAAGTGTGAAACACTCAGAGGTTTTATATTGTAAACCCTGCCAGTGGTTCTCTTTGCCTTGGCTCTAGAGTCTGCCAGAATCACTGTGGTCAATGCAGACATCATTGTCCTGGTTTAAAGGCCAGGTGTCTGCCTAGGAAGCCAGAAATCTCACTTGGAATGGAAAATGTGATCCCCCTACACTCCAAATTATTACGACTTTGAAATTACGAGTCTTTCAGAGAAAGATATGGGAAAACTAATAGCAGTTCTTTAAGTGTGTGTGTGTGTGTGTGTGTGTGTGTGTGTGTGTGTGACAAGGCAAACAAATGGCGGCAACAGCAGCAACAGCAAACAAAGCCACAAACCCAGTGGCAGCCTTCTCCTGGCTATTGAGTACTGTCCCCTTTGGTGCAGTTCCAGTCACAGCCGGCAGGGGCGCTGGTGGCTCCTGGCAGGGCACGTGCGATGATTCCCCTGCGGCTGCGGGGGGCGCTGTGGCGCCAGCTCAGCCGTCCCTCCTTGTGGCAGTGGCGGGCAGGTTGGCAGGGGAGATAGAAAAGGGGCTTGCTTTACAAACTCACAATGAGCAGCCAGTCCCGATGCCCCTCCAGATTGCGAAATGGGCTAATATAAAGCACAGAGACACAGAGCAGTAGCTAGAATGGCAGAGGCGGGCACACCCAGGGTGACAAACAGAATGTAGCAAAATCTCCTCAGCCAAAGCAGGAGCCATAGAGGCGCCTGATGGGCATGGGATGTTGGGTTAAAGTGTAGTGAAAAACCCGAAGGAGCAGCAGAAAAAACAGCAGGGCTGTGCAGCAGTGTCCGGGCTTCTGCAAACAGCTTTGTCGGGGGGGGGGAGGAGAGCAGGGTCCTGGGTTTTCCCCTGAGGCACTCGAGTAGATAGTGAGGGTCCTTTTCAGTGAGATTGGTCCTTTCCAGTTCAAGGGCCACTCTGAAGAGCAAAGGCTCACCCTCAGTAGGGGAAGCAGTGAAGGATAGATCTCCTTGAAGACAGCAAATTCTCCCCATGATGGCAGCATCTCAACCATTCCCGTCTGGTTCCAAGAGTGAGAGAGAGCAAGAGCCTAGCCCAGCCCCTCACACCCCCGCCCCCCGCCTCCCCCCCCAGCCAAAATCTCATGGTATCTCTGCATTCCCCAAGAGAAAGCCCCTCAGCTAGGAGGGTAGCCAATTGCACCCCTGCACCCTTCCCCCTTCTCCTCCTCTCAGCCATATCCTATGTCCCTTAAGTATCGGTTGTTCCCATCTCTTAGACAACAAATGTGAGAAAATTCCCTGAAAGAAAGAAAAGAAAAAAACGAAAAAATCCTAACCTCCAACAACTGTTTAGGCAATGGACAGGTTCCCAGTAATAACAGGAGTTAGCACTTGCTATTCTGACTGTAATTCTGAGTGAATTTCATAGCAGAGTGGAGTTCTTTCCGTTCCCTTTGTTCTTACTCCAAGAAGTTATGAGCTTCCATTGCTCAGATGCTTTGGGAAATTTGCCTCACATTCACAGGATTCTTGAATTATTAAAATTGGAAAAGACCTGCAAAGTTATTGAATCCAATGTCTGACCAAAGAACACCTTGTGAGCTAAACTAAGTCATCAAGTTGAGAAGACATTTGCCAAATTCAAAGTTCACCTCTCATTCACACAATGGCAAGGACTGCTGAGAGCAAAGCCGTGAAAAAAACCTTGAAAGCACAAGTGCAGGACAATATTAGAGATTCCAAGGGTGCAAATGCAAAGCAAAAATGGCAACTTACTGGTAAATTAAAGACAGCAAGCTCTAGATGTGCCAGTGTGTCCCTAGGGAACAACAAAGAAAATAACAAATACGTAAAATAGTGCATTTTTTTTATGGAAGCACAGAGAAAATGGTATGATGTAAAAAGCCATTATGTCCTCTTCAAGTATGGGAAGAAAGGAAGAAGGGACAATTGTTCCTACATTGCCACTTATTTAAAGGTAAAGCACATTATTGGTGTTTATGCTTGACAGTATTGATGCCGAATTGACAAAAATCAATCCGGCATCAGTACCAGGCCCTTCCCCTTTGCTGGGAAAACTACACTGCTTTCTCATTTTTTCTTCCCATTGCACTCCTTCTGCAGACTCAAGTATTACATGTAAAGGATTATCTTTATAAACATTTTTAAATAAATTAGACAACAAATACTACGTATGTGTCCTGTGCTGTGACCTTCCCACACAGGGTGAGTGATGCCACATCACTGGGAAGCAAACTTGGGATGTGATGCTGTCCGATTGACAGGTTCAGAAGCAGGGAAGAGCAATGGTCACTGGTTCAGCTCATCTTGCATGTCATGTTTCAAGTAAAAAGGGCAGGGCTGGGTGACTGATTTTATTGAGGTTGCTGACACTTCTTGCTTGCTCTAAGAAGGGGTAAGTAGATTCACAAAGTGGTTGATTTTTGTGAGGACAGCTGGAGATTGTCTAGCCCAACTCTTCTCTTCAAGCTTCTTCTAGAGCAAATAGCTAAGGACATATCTGGTTTTGGGTGTCTCCAAGGATAACTCACTATGCTAAAGCTTAGGACTGATGTGTATTTAATTTATAGCAGGTGCATTATAGTAAGGGTTTAGGAGTTAGAACTTTGCATGTCCTAAATCTAATCCCTAAATTATAGGCTTAGTTGAAATTGGCAAATGATAATTTCGTTTCTCTATTGAAGCTGAGGTCCTCAGAAAGGATAAATCAAGAAAGAAGCCCCATGATGAGTAGGTCTCTGCTTCCTGTTTCTATAATTCCATGTGCTTCAGCAGCCTTGGGCCAAAGATAGAACATAATCTGTGGGAACACAAGGTTCATCTCTGGCTGCATTTAAGGCACAGAGACCCGGGCAGGGGGCTCAGAAACCTTGGCACAGAGCCCTAAACACCTGTGGTTTGGATTTTAGCCCATGGGAACAATTACCAACTTTAAAAGAAGAATTACAGGTCACAAGAGTTTAAATAGAGTAATAATAAGTTTATCACAGGGTGTAAAAGTAGATTTTGGGTTTTAGTACAGGGGGGTGTGTGATGCCAAGATGGAGGAACCTCGTGGCTTTTTAGGTTTCTTCCTTCTTCTCCTTCTCCATTTCTGCTGTGATGGTGACACGGGTGATTGGTTTAGAGTAGAGACCGACTGTCTAACATAAGTGATAGGTATTGGAAAGTAATTGTAAATAATGTAAACGTAATTTTTAGCATAAAAGATTAACACTGCCCCAAGGGCAAGGAGTTTGCCTTCAGCTGTCCTGCCAGAAAGACCTTGGCAGGTCAGAGAAAGAATGTTATAGATAAGAAAAAATAAACAACCTTGGAAGCAAGAACTGAAGCGTTTCAGCTTCTTCTTTCATCTCAGACGTGAAAAAAAAAGACCTTATTAGCTCGGGAGAATTTCTGCAAAAGCAGAAAACCTGACAATAATCTTGCCAAACAGGAAACAAAATCTATTTCAGGTTTGTGATACTGTGCTCTCCTTTATTGTGCTTGCTGTCTAATTTTGTTGATGGATTGTTCTTACTGCTTATTGGAAGAAGTGGTATAGATTATATCTTTAACTTAGTCTTCCCTGGATCTTCCTACTATGACAGTATTGCTGAAAGGTCAAAATGAGAGATTGCATTGAAGGAAAACATAGGAAGTAGCTTTTTCCTTCTTCAAACTGTCTCATATAAAGGCCAGAGGTAAGGTGTTCTTTGGCCACCTTATTAAAAAAACAACCACTTCTCCATTCTCTAAAGGTTTCTTTATGCATCTGAATCTTAAACAGACATAGATTACTGGCTCCAGCTGGTTCCAGTGGATTAGAAGTGCTGGCAAATTTCACCATCAGGATAGATAGATACCCAAAAAACCCAAAAGGAAACACTGAAGATAAGAAATGTTCTAACCCCTTTTAGATACCTAAATTTCCTTACATATTTTGTATGTAATTTAAATGCTTTAATATGGTTTGCCATTAAAGAGAGGATACCCTTTTCTCTTTTTGGACTTGAGGACAACTTCTAAATCCGGAAAGTATTGTCCTTTTCATATAAGCAGGAGTACTTTTCTTCCTTTAAGTTGTTTCTACTAATAATTGCAGAAATTGGTTGAATGTATTAATTCTGCCCATTCTTGTCTGTCACTGGTTTTGAAATTAGTTAGTAATCACTTAACGAGTTCCAGCTAAACTGGTGTGACTGGTAGTGATTATTCTTAAATGCCTTACTTAGATATTTGATACCTAGGAATAATTATATTCCTGCAACCTAATGCATGTAACAGACTTTGAATTTATTAATGATTAAAACACTTCGCAACAAATTCATTCCTAATTTTGCGAAGAGTGTGTGCTAATGACACTCTAGGGGAGACTTCGTGGTTAAGCACATACACAATGTGTGTTAGGGCAGGCAATCACCAGAATTGCAACTCTTGGATGGATCTTTCCTAGTGTTCTGTTGTCTGACCAGCAAGAAAATGGTGTTTCCTGCTTGTTTGATTTTGTTTTGTTTTTTTTTTTTAAAGTAATAATGACTAACACAATGTAATTACCTAATTTGAAATTCATCAAAACTTCCTGGTTTTGATATCGGAAGTTCTGTGTGACACAGTAAAATATCATGTAAATCAAAATGAAATCCTAACTTAAATATTGAGTATGTCACAAATATCTCATATTCGTATATATATATATCTTATATTCAGTTTTGGCTAAGGTCCTTAAGGTTATGTACTTGAATCAATTCAAAGCTCTAGAAATGTACAAGCACGTATATAAGGGAATAACATGAAATCCGTAGATGCATAATTAAGTAACTACATGTCTCCACAAAATCTGGATTTAATTTTCAAATTTAAGCGTCAATAGATTTCCTTCAGTTTCTGAAACTTATTCTGAGTGGGAAAAGTGGTTTAGCTTTCATGGAAACCAGTGCCTTAGGAACACACGGGTCTGTCTTCAGAAAATACTTTTGATTTGTAAATTGTGAGCAGTTTCTAAAGCTTGTCTCTGATTTCTACTTCTCAAATTCAAGTAAAAAAAAAATCCTTAATGTATTTCTGTCACATCTATGGCAGCTTTTAATAAATCATCCAGAAATAGAGTTATAATGAGGAATTGCTTGCAATATACGTCCTGGCTTGATACAAGTGATAGTAATATGGGTAGTATTCCAAATCACAGAAGCCCTTAATGGTTGAAGAAAGCAAACATTTGTTAAAAAAAAATAAAAATCATAAAACGCACATCTTCATACAATTTATAGCAAACTAATGAGTTTCAGTATATAAAAACATTTTTATACCACTATTTTATTAGTAGGAACATGCATTTTTATTTGTGTGAGTGAAAAATATAGACCCCGCATCAATTCAAGAACTGTTTCTTCCCTCATAGAACAATGCTGCCGTTACAATATCATAATTTCCTTCCAAGTTGCTTTGAAAACTATAATACAAATCAAATTTTTCTACTTTTTGAAAACTTCCTGGCTAACTAATCAGCTACAGAAGACTCCCTATTACTTTGGTTTTCTACTTAAATGGGTTCTTTTATTGTTGCTCTTTCCAATCTGTGAGCAAGAACACTAAACTTCACAAAAAGTTGCCTACTTGCTACACACTTATGGCATAAGATAGTAGCTGAAAATTGCTCTCTTAGGTTGCATGCAAGCAAGTATTTAAATATGCCACATCATACCTGACAAAGAAATAGAATTTTTTGTTTGCAAATATATTTATATCCTATGACTCTGTTAACCTGTTCAGTAAATTCCAGGAACTGTATCATTTGAAGGAATCTACTGAAGGTATTCTGTGAGTATAGATTCCCTTTGAAGACAAATGGAGGCTTGGTGACTTATAGCAGTTGCTTTAATAGGAGATGGGATCCTTTCATTTTGTGTGAAAATATCCACATGTTAAACTTACTCATACAAAAGGAATTTTCAGGATATGTACTTCAGCTATGAGGTTTCAAACTGGTGTTATTTGCAAGTCTTCTGTATGTGATCTTTAGTGGTCAACTAGACGGTTCTCTTAAAAGATTATTGCAAAGTGTAAAAAAAATTACCAGAAAAAAACCCCAAACCCTAATCAACTCTGACATGAAGAAGCACTGTAATGTAGATTTTTTTCTGAAACTAAGAAAACTGAGAAAAGACTAAGAGGCAATATCTAGAGTTCTGAGCTTCATAGATGTTGAGAGGCTTTTCTTACTCTTATATGCACTGGTGAGCATCTGCTCAATACACACAGACTGAGATTGGTGCATGTTCAGTGATGTTGGTGCTTACACTGCAATGTCACTTATGGTATTGGTGATTGAGCAGTATTGATTATTTTGGTGCTATGACAAGCTCAGGAAAAAATTACTTCACATACCAGTTTACAGATCAAGTAAAACCAGTACCTATCCACTTCACAGAGGAAGCAGGAATTCTTAACAAACCTGTTATTTAAACTTGTGTTTTCTGTAAATGTTTTTATTCCTTCTAATTTTATAACTTGGATGTCTGTACTTCAGGTGCAACATACAATCCTTTAATATTTGACTAGTAATGCTTCCTCTGGCACAGGAAGTGGAGTAGAAGACAGAGAGAGATAATTAAAATAAATCCATGTCTTTAAAATAACTTCCTAATTTTACCTTCAGAATCAAAAGAAAAATAATTTGGAATAAGAGATAGTGATATCTGTGTCTCTTAAATTCTTCCCGCTCCTACTACCATCTCATAATTATTATGATATTAAGAATATTATTATATTTTTCAGGAAGGAAATATTTTAGGCTCAAGAAATTACAATCCCCATGTGCCAAAAAGTGAGCCAGATGCACAGAGAACTTTGGCTGGAATGCAACAGAAAAAATGGTAAGACCTCTGGAATGAGGGCCAGGTAACCTATGAGTCCTGCAATTAAATCAGGAGAGTATTCAGGGAAGAGCACAATCCAAAGAGCCAAAACTCAATTTGGCTACTGCCATAAAATACAATAAAATTGCATCAACCACAAAATGAGGGTTAAGGAAAATCTCCATCTTTTATTGGACACAGGGGAAGAAACATAGTGAAAAAGGATGGGAGGAATGCTGAGATTCTTAATATCTTTATTTCAGCCTTCAATAGTAAAACTAATTATCCCCTGAGTACCCTGCCCCAGGAGCTGGAAGACAGGTATGGGGAGCAGAATGAAGCCCTGTAATCCAAGTGGAAAAGGTCAGTGACCTGCTATACCACTTAGAGACCCACAAGCCTCAGGGACTGTGTGGGGTCCAACCAAGGACTCTAAGGAAGCTGGTAGAAGAGCTCACTGATCCACCTTAAATCATCTACCAGCAGTCCTGGCTAACCAGGGAGGTCTCAGAAGACTGGAGGTAGTAAATGGTGAGCCCATCTTGAGGAACTGGAAATAAGTTATGGGATTGTCAGGGTTGTCAGCCTGACCTCGGGGCTGGGGGAGGTAATGGAGCAGATCATCTTGAGTGCAATCACACAGCATGTGCAGGACAACCAGCAGATCAGACCAAGCCAGCACTGTTTGTAAGAGACAGGTCCTGCCTGATCAACCCAATGGCCTTCTATGAGAAGGTGACCTTCTCAGTAAATGAAGGAAAGGATGAGGATGTTGTCTTACATGGGCTGTAATAAAGCCTTTGATGCCATTTCCCACAGGATTTCCTGGAGAAACTGGCTGTTCATGGCTTGGACAGGTGTATTCTTCACTGAGTTAAAAACTGTCTGGATGGCCAGGCCCAGAGAGTGGTTGTGAAGGGAGATAAATCCCGTTAACTGCTGATCACAAGTGGTGCCCCCAGGGCTCAATATTGGGGAAAACCCTGTTTCATATCTTTATCAGTGTTTTGGATGAGGGGATCGAATGCACCCTCAGTCAGTTGAAGATGACACCATGTTCAATGGGAGTATTTATCTGCTGGAGGGCAGGAAGGGTCTGCAGGGGGATCAGGACACACTGGACCAACAGTTTGAGGACAGTGGCCTGAGGTTCAAGTGCCATCTCCTGCACTTCAGTTAGGAGAATAACAACCCAACAACCTCAGGCAGTGCTGTGGTCTAGGAACAGAATGGGTGTAAAGCTGCCTAGGGGTGATGGTCTTCAACAGATGAACATGAGCCCTGGTGGCCAAGAAGGCTACCAGCATTGTGGTTTGCCAGATTGGGCAGTAACCATCCCCCTGTGCTGGGCAATGATGGGGCTGCACTTCAAATCCTGTGGTAAGTTTTGGGATAGAAAGACATTCATGTGCTGAAACCCATCCATAGGAGGGCATTGGAACTGGGGAAAGGTAAGGAACACAAGTCTGATGAGGAGCAGCAGAGGGAGATGGGGGTGTTTAGTCTGAAGTAAAGGAGGCTCAGGAGGGACCTTAGTGCTCTCTAACAACTCCCTGAAAGGAGGGTGTAGCCAGGTGGGGTTCAGTCTCCTCTCCCAGGTTACAAGTATGAAGATGAAAAAAAATGGTTTCAGCTTGCCCCAGGGGAGGTTTAGATGGGATATTAGAAATTTTTTCTTCACTGGAAGAGTTATCAAGCATTGGAACTGCCCTGGGAAGAAGTGGAGTCACCATTCCTGGAGGAATTTACAAGACCAGTAGATGTTGCACTTAAGAACATGTTTTAGTGGTGGACATGACTGTGCTAGGTTAATGGTTGGACACTTAATGATTTTCAGGGTCTTTCCAACTGAAATTATTCTGTGATTCTATGAATCTACTATATAAAATGGAGCACAAAGGAACTAATGAGAAATATTCAAGAGTGAGGGAAATAATAATGCTAACATTATTCTCTTTTTCTCAAAAGTTGTGTGTTTTATTTCACATTAGGGAGAAAGAGTTGATACTACATTAATTGGGTTTTTTTGGAAGCAATTTGACACAATCCTTCAATAGAAAACTCCTAAATAAAAATCACAGGAAGGAAGTTTTATCTAAAAAATGTGAAGCTACGGTGTTCCTTTGATAGGCTTAAAATGTCAGGGAAGTATTTTTGTGCATTTTGAAGTATTTCCAGTACCAATTTTGATTAGCAATAATGACTGTGCCTTGTGAAGAACTGCATGCTTTCACGTTCAGATTCACTAGGCTTATAAATAATGTGTTTGGTATTATCAAAGCAGTTATTATCTTAAAAATATAAGAAATCAGGATATCTTAAATTCTGTTTAAACAAGTAAGTAATTCCAGTAAAAAAAATAAGATCTGTAGACCTATTTTATGCAAATATGAATGAAGGTATTTATTGATACTTATGTTACTAACCCAAGTTACATGACTACAAACTTCTTTAACCATTTAGAAAAGTGAAGTTTGGATGCTTTGATTGAAATAGCTAACAAATAACAAAAGCAATTAAAATAATTTGAAGCATAGTGACAGAAAAATAGGAATTTTGCCTCTTCAATGTGAAAGTAATTCTAATTTCTCCACTTGGAAGAAAAAGGAAAGGAACGTGCAGTAATTATCCTGTCTGTGCAAAATAGATTTCACATGCAGAGAAACAAAAAGGGAGAAATGATGTCTCCAGAGACTAATTTTTATTTGTCTTGTGAATATTGAAATGAAAGTTTATATGTTTGGGTCAAATCTATTGTTTATAAATTTCATCTTGTTCCTACATAGCAAAAACTATTTCAAATTAAGAGGAGTACTTTGTGTGATTCTTTATGCAACAACTGTTAAGAAAACTTCTGTGTATAAGACAGCAAATGTGAAAGACTGTGACTGTATAACATGGTTACTGAGAGCTATTTAAATTTATTTTCCTTATCAATTAAAATTATCAATAAGCCTTTGCTACTTTCAAATTTTACTCCGTTCTTGGCTTGTTTTCTTCATTGCTGCCCTAAAATGAAGAGGTCCCTTGCTCTAGCCTCATATCAAAAAGAAAATGTAAGTAGGACAACTTGAATTGGGTTGATATTTAGAATATGTAAATAGAAAAACTATTTTCTCCCTTTTTCAGGATACCACAGATCGTGGTCTTCAAAATGCTTAGGTGATTTAACTGATAATGTTAAATGAACCCTATTAAATAAGACTAATTATTTCTTGCCTGAGACAAAAACAGACCAATAAATTGCAGTGCTGCTTCTGTCTGTCAGTTGCCATATTCCCCAATGCCATATTCCCCCTGGGCAGTTTCCTTTTGTGAATAGAATATATTTTAGTTGATGATCTGTTGGTACTTTTACTTGCTGAGATATGATGGCAGGCAGAAATCTTAGCAGTGCAGCGACAAATCTTAGTTTTTCTTACCTCAGTGGTACAGGGATCAAACACCTTCCTTCTAAACATGGAGGAGAGATATGGGCAAACTAAGCTGTCTCAGTGATGTGTTGGAGATTCAGGAAATGCAACAGCAGAGACCACCACACACCTCCACTGACACCCTGGTGTCCTTACTTGATGAGCCCTGGGTAGCTCCCAGACCCAGCGGTCGATAGTGGGCTGCCCATGGGAAGCTGCGCAACCCTGGGTGCAGCTAGAACGCCTGCAGGGGGTACTGCGAGACATCCTCCATAGGGCTGTGTCTTACGGAGGAGCGGGACAAGAATGAGGGAGGAGCTGTCTGTATGTTGTTCCAGAGAGTTCATTCCCAGGAGGGGACAGTGACAGAGGAACTCCCGGAGCCCTGCTGTGCAGGGAGTTTTATAACATAACCGGGAATGGATACAATGAGTCAACCAATGAGGGTCACGTGAGGGTGGTGTGATGGGTTAGGATTGGACCAGGTAAGGACTGACAGGGAAAAATCTGGAACAAGGGGAGGGCAAAGTCCTTATAAGGGAGATGGTAGCAAGGAGATGGTAACTGCGGATTGACAGATAACTAACTTTTCCAACAAAGGTGGTGAACAACTTAGGGAACATAGGGGGAATATAGGAACATACCATCTGAATATATGAACAAATGAACAATATAAAATACATAAATAATCAACAAAGCTTGCACTGCAACACTCCACTGCCATCGATAACCACCAGCCTGGTGCATTCTACACATTGCTTACAGGCAGATGGAAAGGGAGATGGGGATATGCCTGTCTGAAGTGATTCAAGAATTGTTCTTAAAACTCTTATCCAGAAAAAAAAAAATAAGACTAATTTTAGTTGGTGAGAGGCAAAGGAAGGTCTAGGCAAAACCATTTCTAAGGGCTACTACTGTCTGACTTAAATTTACATGTGTTTTTGTACAGTATTCTTTCATCTTGTGTTCTTTTATCAGGAAAACATCATCCAAGTAATTGTGATAAGTGTTTTACTCAGGTTGAAAATCAAAGTGCTGAAAATCCAATAAATATCTAGTGAGAAATCTCCAGAGTATGTGTGTCTGACTGGCCAAAATTTTTTGATTGTTTTACACATATATAAACCTACATATGCATGCATAAAGCAACATTAAAAAAAGGCACTAGCAGCATTCTAAGCTAAGATAATGAAAAAGCCCCGGTAGCAGAAAGATTAAATGACTTTTCATAAGCACCTTTCTGTGATACAAGGGAAGCCTAGTTAAATTCAAACTCTAGGAATAAACAGTATTCTTGCAACAAGTAAAAGAGCACGATTGTACTTGGGTGGGGTGAGAGAATTTTGACATTCTTGAAATTCTTTGACATATGGTGCAGTCTAGCACAACCAGTCATCATGCCAAAGATGATTATACCCTACAGCACAAATGCCAACATTAATTTATTAACCTTGTCAGAAAGACAAAGACACTGATTTAAAAACATTTAACTGTTCAGAGGGTCGTGTTTTTCAGCAGCCCAGGGAGATATGTGTTTGAACACCTGCAACTTCTTTAGTGACAGCAGAAGTCTCGTTACTTGTGAATACTTAAGGATTCATTTCGACCACCAGCCTTGAACATCAGATTTCAACCCCAAGCAATTTGTACTTGCAATGAGAACCTTCACACAAAAAAATATTCAATGTATAAACAAGTATGACAGAGGTGATGAAGGATTGTTGTTCTTTCCTTTGTTATAACTTTAGCTCTGTATGTAAATTCTCTGGTTTTAAAAGAATATTTGATACCTATAAAATGAAACAGCGTAAGCATTAATCAAAATCCTGTAATCAAAAAATGTTAACCTCCTTGATTCCTGTAGGTAATTTTCACAAAATTAATTATCAAAAGTATTGTAGGACAAACTGTTTTAATCCCTAAGTTTAAAAATCGGACAGTGGCAAGGGTTCTCATATTAGGAGCACAACAATCTACTAACTTGGTTCATTAATGAGTAGACATGTGAACAGTGCAGTAGTGGTCATGCAATTGTTTGGTTTCAGCCTTTCTTCTTCCTGGAGTTATTGAGGAGTTTTTATCAAAATAAGATCTTTTGTTTGGTTCAATGCCTTTCTTCACTTCATAAAGTGATAAAAATTCAAAAATTCACTTAAACTTTTGATGTCCATCAGAAATCTATGTCATGATGCTGAAAAGATGTGGAATTTATTGGTATGTGGCTGAATTGAATTAAACTTTTTCTTATTGTTTGGTGTTATGTCTTAATTAAGCCATTCCTTGATTTTCTGCTGACCTGAGAGAAAATCTGTTGCAGTGCATGTTTTGATATTGTTTCCTTATGATTGTCCTGGTTTAGGGCAAATTTGGACCACCCCTTCCCCTAGCTGAATTGGGATAGGAAAAAAATTTCCTTGGAAGAAAGTGGAAAAAAGTTGTTTATTTAACAGACAAAGCACTCCTCAGCCCAACAAATGAAGGAACAACACTGAACAACAAAAAACCTCTCGCCGCTCTGCAGAGATGCCAGAAAGTCTCTCCCGTGGGCTGTAGCTCGGCTCAGTTGCTGTCGGTCCCTCTGGTGCTGGAAAAGGCCGGGCCCAGGCCAGGCCTGGTAGGCCAAGGGCTGAGCTCCTGGTGCCCTTTTGGGTGTTTAGTCCAGAGCAGGTTCAAACAGTTCCAAGAAAAAGGAAAAAAAAAAGCAGTCCGGAGAACTTCTTTGCCTCAGCTAGCCAAGAAAAACCTAACAAAAAGCAAAGGAGAGCTCTCTTCTGCAGTCCACACACTGCCCACAACACAGCCGTGTGTCAAGGAAAGCTGAAGACTCTTATGTTTTGAAAACAACTGCCTCAGACATTCCACAGCGTCTCCTTCACTCTCAGATCCAATTTTTAAAGGTACAACACTTATTTCTGAGCTAAACAGATGAATGGGGATACAATTTAGCATCAACCCAGGACAATGATGCAACTTTGAAAATGAATTTATTACTCAGCTTTGTTCCAAGTGCTTCAGATTATGGCATAAAGTCTGGTGGAAGTGATCCAGATATCATAGCCTAATTAATAGGCTAAAGCTAATAAGTATTCATTTTCAAAATTGAATATAATGAAGATTTTTTTTATGTAAATGAATTTTTTTTCTGCATTTTTTGTCTTCATTTTTGTCCTTAAGTTTGGAATATCTATTACCTCCCTTTTTATGTACATAATAATATTTAGAAAGATAAATACACTTATGGGATAAGTTTATTTCATGTGGGAATGTAGGTAAACTCCTCTTGTTACTACTATTTAAAAAAAAGATTACTAATTTTATAGACTGCACATTGAAAATGCATTTAGACTTTGGTGCTGTACTGTGATGTGAATGTACAACTAACATTTTGTGGAGTGTGGGAATGAATTTAAGACACTTTACATAATTTTTATTCCCAACCATACTGTTACCATAGTTCCAGTAGCAAATACTGTTACCATAGTTCCAGTGGCAAATAACCATTATACAAAATTTTTACTATAAATATGGTATGATACTCCTCCACCTTCTTTTCTGGAGGTGTGAACACATTCTCCGACATTTCAAAACTGTTTTCTCTAGATCTCCCTTTTTATCATCTGCCAAACCTGGAAGATTTGGTCTCCCCTTTTTCCCTGCTCTTGAGTTACTGAAGTTATTCCTGTGGCTTCAGACCTGATTTCTTTCTAATGATGCAGTAATAGTCACAGTGTGTGTGAGCTTTCCTCGGCTAAGTTTTATTTTATGGGGCGATAACAGCAGGAATATTAGAAAATGAAGGCTTTGATACTCTGGAGTGAGCGATTCTTAGGGAGAAAATGGATGAGGTGAGGTTCCTTTACTTAACTTCACTTTCTTTTTAAATGAAGCCTCTAGATGGATATTTAAGAATTCTCCTTCAGCAGAACGAATATTTGTAGCCCAAGTGAGCAGAAAGAACAGAACGATATGGGATACTTAAGTTACTGTTGGAGATTTTTTTGAAATCTCTGCAAAGGATAGAAGTGATCTTCAGTTCTGGATGACCTGGAACAAAAATGAATCCAATACAAAAAGGAACTGGGATCTCACTAATTTTTGACATCAGAGCCAGTACAAAGTTGAAGATCTGTCTCTTTCCTATTGAAATGACAGTCCCTGGTCTCTTGTGGCAAAGTCGCTGTGGATAACAGAAGTCAGTGTGACTAAGAAGCTTTATCTTTTTTGTGTATAAAGCATTTCCCCTGAGAGAGTTTGAAAGGGGAGATATGCATTAGTCTAAACAGGCAGTATTAAAATTAGTATGAACAAAGAATTTCCTCCTTGTTAAGTGCCACATGCTGCTTTTTCATTGTCAAAACACTGCATTTTTTATCAAAAACGTAGGAAATGAATTAACTAAAATGTATTTAATTTCTGCTATATCAGAATTCATGCACTGGATCAGGGAAAACTAATGGTTCTGAATTAAAGTCTATCTAATGGTGAGAGGATCTTAGAGATAGGTTGCAAAAATAATTTATAGTGAAAAAGTTTGTTTTCAAACCCTAACCCTTTTAAGTTTGCCCTGTGTGCAGCATATGGCTTGTAGATTTTCTTGTGGTAGATTTTCTTGTGCTGACACACACTGCAGCTCTTTTCAATGCTCAAGTTCTGAGTGGTGCCTTTCTTGTTTCTCCACCTTACATACAGTGTTATGAATGAATATTTGAAAATTTTTTTGAACATCACTGCTGAGATTTTTGTAGGAGAGAGGGAGACTAAATATGGTTTTCTTAATGCATGTGTTACTGCAGAGGATTATGACAGATTTAATTCTCTATTGCATCAGGCAGTAGAGTGATTCCATTTAATTACTTTCTGGAATTTCCTTTTAGGAGTATCTTTCTGAAAGGGTTTCTGAGCCATTTTTGACCACGTCTTACAGAAGGCTGATGGTTATCCTATGTAAGCAAGGCATAATTAAGCAATGCACCTTCTTTTTTTATGGAAATCTTTATCTTAGTCTGTAAGAAGAAAATATTTTACATACTCCAAAATGTGCTACAGGCTTTTGAGAATTATTTCCTTTATTCAGAATTAGTTTTGCATAAATTGTTTTTGCATATTTTTTCTGATAAACTCTCCAACTCAATGTGTCTATAAAATGAAGAACAATTTTTCCTGTATGCTCCTTGCTAGTGAACAAGAAGTCTCTTAAAATTAATAATAAGTTATAAAAAAATTACCTGCACTCTTCACATTTTACAATGGTGAGTTATGGTTATACTTTAAAAAGTATTTGTGACAACTTGAATGCAGATATTGGCAACAATGCATTGAAAAAATGAAATAATTGTTATTAGCTAATTTCTACTCTGTTAAAATCATGTGAAATTACTAAAAAACTTTCCAAATATATTCTCTCATTTCAATACAATACAGCACATTATGGTCTTAAATTAACTTCCATTGGTATTACACCTATATCACCTTTTAAGAATGCAATACAACATTGGAGAAGCTGGTCAATTACTCTTAATCCCCTAACATCAGCATATTCTTTAACTCCTAAAAAATTGCTGGGGAAAAAAAAGGAGTGATTAGCAGTAATAGTGCTTCCAGAGTGCCATAAAATTTTGAGTACTAATTCAGCCTATTGAAATATAAATGCAGGATGGCAGGTGTATGTAGTTAAAATGGTTCCTGTTTGTTGTTTGCAATACAGCAACGTTTTTAAAATAAAATACAGTTTCAATAAAATTTCTTTTCTAGGGTGTAACTGGAGCAAGTCGTCTTCAAGGACAGACTCAGAAAAATAATCCAAACTCTGTTTTTCTTCTTTCTCTTAAGCTATATAACCAACTTCTCTGTGCAAGCCTTAGCATAGTGAATACTGTATGTGTAAACAAAAGGATGTGAAGCTGCATGTAGGAATGTTTGCTGTCTAAGCATACATCTCAAAATGAAGTAAACTACAGATGCTAGAATGGGCATTGGAAAATGGTCTTACTAGATATTATTATCTAAGCTTTTATTTGCAGCACAGGGTTTATTCTATATATTTTAAATTCCCATATAATTTATTTCTGGAAACAATTATCAAAACTATGTCTGCATGTGGACAATAAATATTGAGATCCCAGAAGGTGGATTTGGAATTTCAGTACATCTCAGTGTGTAAACCATGAGATGTACATGAATTTCTGTGTTTTAGAAGCATTTTTTTTTTCAGAATGCTTTTGGTTGGTTTTTTTTTTCTTGTTTTTTTTGTTGTTTTTTCTTTGTTTTCTTGTTGCTTGGAAGTTTTTTGTTGTTAGTGTTGGAGTTTTTTTGTGAGTTTTGTTTTTTGGGGTTTTTTCCTAAGGAAATACATTGGAGTCTGTGCTGAAGACCTAATAGCTTCTTTTTTTTAAGACTCACAGTCAGATTTAGAAATTATAAGCCTTGTGTGGCCTGCGTTTCATCCATAAAGAGCATTAATAACTAGAAAAACAAATGGGTTTTGAATAAAAGGCTGTTTAAGCCAAATACGATGTAAAATGTCCATAGGTCCTTTCTTAAGGAGTAGTCCATTCAGATTCCAGAAATTCACAAAATAATTTCAAGGACACCAGCTTCTGTTATTATGCCGTGCTTGCTATACTTTTTACTCGGTTAGCAGCTAACAGAATTTTTTATAAAACTGATTTCTTCAATAGAGATATAAAAGAATTATCAATTGAATTATCAAAACTACACAAGTCTTGCTAAGGTCAGTGTGATTCAATCCTAAGTGGTCATCACTGTCTACTTTTACTGGTCTGAAATTCTGGGGATTTGATGCTAGACAAACAAATGGGCTGCATACAACACTCTGTCAGATCCAAGTGTTAGCAAAATGGTAATCCCTCTCTATTTGCAACCATGACTTTTGTACCCCAGGTTCAGTTCAAAACAGCAAATGCAGCTTTTCCCTTTGTGATGAAAGGTTACAAAGCACAGTTTCAGACCCAGACACAGAAACATAGTGGGGATATTAGTATTAAACTGCGTAGTTCAACTTACAAAGATGTTTCAGCCTGCCCAACAAATTGTGGCAATCATCTGTATAAAAAAGATCTGAATTCATGTAATATATATCAGGGGTATCAGTTAGTTAGATGTGAAAGGCTTTTACATGTTTCTGGAGTAGAAATACAGGACTGGAAAATGATTGACTGTACTTTTGGCTGTCTGTCAGAAAGTACTCTTATCTATCTCAGAGACTATGCTTCTTGTTTTGCTCAGTACAAAGAAGTCAAATTTTGTACCTCAGTACCTACTGTCAAATTTTGTATATTTCAGCATTCCTTTATCCTGCAGTACAATGAAATACTGACAATAAAATGTGACTTAAAGGTAGTTCAGGGTCAATGCCAGTTATTCAAACAGTGTTATCTCACTTATTTTACAGTGGATTTAATCCAGACTCCTCTTGTTAAATTTGTGAACACTTTAAAATGGTGTTTTGTAAACCTTTGGTTCATTAGTATCAATTTGCTGCATTTTCTCAAAGGTGAGCAAAGTGTGTGGACCTATTAACACAATCTTTCAACTAAAATTTAATTTATTGGTTCTTTTTCTTTTTGCCAGCAAGATCCACTGCTTTATCATTTCAACACTTATTGATATTTCTTAATATCAATACAAGTTTTCATTTGATTTAAAATTGTTAAATAGACTCTTGACATCCAAGTGAGATAAGGAAGATATAAACTGAAATCAACTGTAAATGGAGTCAGTGTGATGTTCAAGAGACGTTTGAGTTTTGACATTGTTGAAATCAACTCTGTTTAAGACAACACATATTCTTTGACTTGCAGTTCAACTTTGCAGTGTTTCCCTTGAAGCATTTTACTGACATGTTGCTGACATATACCTGTAGACATGCATCTTTAAGGCTGCAGGATAACCTGAAGCAGTGAAATGCATTTTTTAAATTTTTGTTTTAATTTGAGCCAGAAGCCATTCTATGGGCACACTTGAAGGAATGTGGGGTTCCTAGCAGGGACAAGCTGTAGATGTAGAGTGTAGCTAAAGAAAAATATGTTGGTTTGTAGGCCATCACTGCTTCAGGCTCAAGAGTTCAACACAGAATCACGGAACTGTAGAATGGCCTGGGTTGGAAGGGACCTTAATGATTATCTAGTTCCAACTGCCTTGACACTGGAGGGTCACTCCTTCCACTAGACCAGGTTGCTCAGAGCTCTGTCCAACCTGGCCTTGAATTCACTTCAGCATGGTGCTGACAGAGACAATATTTGATTGCACAGAATTTTTGAAAAATTCTCTATAAAATTAATCTTATTACTGCCATTAGAGACAAATTTATAAAGATAGCTCGTCTTTAGATATGATCTGTTGAAACTGAACAGGGTAGTTACAGTGATTTAAAATAATATGTTGGAACAAAAGCTCCTAAAGGAGCCTTGGTGAATAGAAAAAACCATGAACAGCAGAGACACCAAACATGGCAAACATTGCCCTCAATCTAGGCCAGCCAACTAATTCCTACCCTAGTGTGGAAATAACTTTTCATCTGTTGTATTTTCAAATGTGTGATTGGGAAGGTAAGAGATCTTCTCATTTTTTTCCTTACCTTTCTTTCTGCAGCCCTTATGGCTGAAGAACTAGCTCTATGAAAGGTGTGCATAAATTTTGTGTATATATATATATATAAACATATATATATGTATGTAAATCTCCTGCCTTGGTTTCAGCCGTGAGGCTCGCATTGTGTTTGGTCCTGTGCTGGAAGTAGAGTGGTAGAAAGCTCTTGTGTATCCAGATGCCCTGTCTTGCAAACTGGAGTAAAGTTTTGACTTTGGAAAGAAAGTCTGGAAAATCATTTGGCAAATCAGTTCACTTTATAAGGGAGTTTTCTTAATCTTACATTCCCATTTTTCATTAGAACTGTACTACTTTTGCCTAATTTGTAGAGATCTGAGAATTTGTAACCCTATCACACAACTCCTAACAGTTAAAATACAGCATGCTGAAAACACCAACCTATACAGCATGGCAATGCAATCCAAATAAGTTATCAAAAGACACATATCTCTGCACCTGTATTTATAATACGCATGCCTATATATACATGGGCATTCAGATTAAAAAAATTAAAAGTACAATGCAAAAATTGAATCATAAAACTAGTTCACAGTGATCTCTAAATTTAATTAAATCAGTGGTTTGTGAAAAGGCTATTTTTTATGCAGTTACATTTTATCACTTTAACTGCAAGATAAACTGCCTTTGAAATTACAATGAAAAAGCTATTATTAAGTGGAATAATAACGTTGATACAATTTTTAAAACCTTAACTTCTAAATTTTTATTCCTATGATTAATAGCTTTCTGTTTGTGCTGGGTTCAGCATTAAAATTATTTAAACTAAACAAACTAAGAAGCTATAAGTATGCAAGTACAAGAAACTAATTTTAAAATCTCCTAACTACTATGTGTTTTACTGTTGCTAAG
The DNA here is from genome assembly GCA_035048155.1 of Cinnycerthia olivascens. Taxonomy (NCBI): domain Eukaryota; kingdom Metazoa; phylum Chordata; class Aves; order Passeriformes; family Certhiidae; genus Cinnycerthia; species Cinnycerthia olivascens. Next base: position 13,363,803 of record JAWWMU010000001.1, read on the forward strand.
CTATTATAATTTGTTCTTACAAATAAGAGAATTAAATGAAGCTATGCAGTACAGTCTATCATAAAATCTTTTTCATTTTAGATGCACTTAAAAGGAAAAAGCACTAAACACTACTGGTCAAATTAGAAACACATCAAAATGTATTGCTCTACACTGTATGACTATTTCTATACCATTTTTTAATGCTCAACACTATTCATTTTTTGGATTTTGCCTTTTTTTGTAAAATATTAATTGGACAGTACAGAGATGCATTTAAGCAATGTGAAGGTGTTTTATGAAAAATCTACAAAGAATACATGAATACATGAACTTTGACCCTGTCATTGTGTCATGCTCATAACCAAAAAGATGTCCCATTATTGTGGCATTTTGGTGGTAGAGTGGCTTAGAGTGGGAACATAGGATTAAAAACCTACTGAGTCCATTATGAGGAAAATTGGGAATAGGAGATGAACAAATTTGTTTAGGCTCTGCTTAAGACATTTATTCAGCAGTGTAAAAACTTGTGCAATGCAGCAATGATATCCCTCTGGTTTCCAAAGCAAAGGGACTGAGGGATTGTGGAAGTGGGCAAGCATATGAACATGCTGGAAAGTAATATTCAAGACTTCCACATTAGTTTTGACCATTACAGAGATATCCTGTCAAGGTTGAATGTACCTGGATCACCCTCGTGAAGGTTTTACAGACCTGTACCTCCTATTAGAGCTGTGTTTTGCCTCAGAAAAGGTTTCTGTTCCAGGAAAAATCAAAGTACTAATACAATAATAAGGTACGTATTTTCCTGAGAGGCATATTCATTATTTTATTGTTTGGTGGATGCTGGTCCTCTAGCAGTCTCAGTAGAATTTATAAATCCCATCCCATTAGAAGGACAGATAAACTATTACGGATTAATTATTGCAACTATGTCACATAAAATAATATGTGCATCTTCCTAGGAAGGTTTTACATTATTAAACACAACAATTAGGGGAAGTCAGAAATCTCTGATAGTAATAAACTTCTAATCGGTTCCCTCTTCTAATAAACTCTCTTCTAAACTTCTTCTCTTCAATACCAATAAGTATCTGAAGTGGAGTCGAAGTCCAATTCCTGCTGTCTTCTTTGAGTGTCTTGTGTGAGGAATCCCTTTTAATCTTGCTTTATAATAAAAATTATATGTTTAGAAAAAAAATGAAAATAGAAAAGAATGGTAGGGAAATGCTATTCGGCCTGTATTTTTTTACTCTTTGACAAATATGTAATTACGGTATTAAACTCACCTATGCCTATTTATTTGTCAGGCTACAAGAACATATTGTGAACAGAATGAGCTGCATCTTTAATAAAGGTTATTCATGTGAGCAATGTTATAGCAAACTTGGTGTGTTAGACTGGTGTCCTCATTGTTTCATCCTGATTTCCCACTGTTTGCCACTTTCCAAATGTTTTTCCTAGTGAATTTCTGTACTACAGAGATGACTATTACTCCATATATCATGACTCAGTGTGGGATACTATCATCTGCTGGTAATACATTTGGAGGTATGTTCAATGCTCCCTCCACCCCACCCTCTGCTTCTTATTTCTCCTTTTTTAAATGTCCTAGGAAGATACATGGATTTTTTTTCCCCTTCCCAGGAAAAGAAGTTTTTCCAAAATAATATGACCTGGGGGGTGCATTAGTGTTTTGTTGAAAGGGTGAGAATGGAGCATTTATTTTTCAGCATAACTCTAACATAAACTCTTTATTAATTGAGCAGAGGCTGTGGGATATGTAGGGAAGGGAGACTGGAGACTGGAGGAGAGGAGAGGAGAGGAGAGGAGAGGAGAGGAGAGCAGA
>JAWWMU010000001.1:13379996-13424036 GCA_035048155.1 Cinnycerthia olivascens
CTTCTGCACCTTCCTTCCTTCCGCACCTTCCTTCCTCACCTTCCTTCCGCACCTTCCTTCCTTCCTTCCTTCCTTCCAATCCTTCTTTCCTTCTTTCTGCACCTTCCTTCCTCACCTTCGGCAACTTCTGCACTTTACTTCCTTCCTTTCCTTCCTTTCTTTTTTTTCCTTTCTTTCCTTTCTCTCCTTTCTTTCCTTTCTTTCTTTTTCTTTTATTCTTTCTTTAACCTCAGCTTGTTTTGATCATATTTTTTGGGTATATTTCAAATCTTTTTGGGTTTGATCCATTTTATTAACAGTGGCTTAGGTTTCCTTTGTCATCTGTGTTTAAACCAGTTCCTAACATCAGCAAAAGTCCTATTTATGAAAAAATGTGTATATACACATAAAATTGTCTAATGAGCCTCTAAGATTGTATAGCACAAAAGCCCATGACTGACTTTTCTGAGAGAGGAGAAATATAGCAGAGGTGGGCAACAAAGGCACTACACTGCTTTTTCATTCCAGGAGTACCTGAAATGGAAGCTGTTTCAGCATTTCTGCATGTTGCCTTACACATTTTGATGGTTACTGAAAACTGCTGGATGCTGGAGGAGCTCCATACTGTGCATATTACAACTTCCTGTGAATTCCAGGAGGAACTTTTCCTATAAGTGTAATAGGAGAAATCTCACAGCAGATATCTCTTAATCTCTTCTTTAGAAGTCAGACTGGGCGAGAAATATTGCTGGGACAGAAGGGATGGGATAAGGAGAAGCTGATTATTAATTTCAAACTATCCAGTGTTCCTGGTGAGCTTTCATAATTGCTGTTCTACATGTTGCCTTTGACTGTATTTGTTCACCACATCAGTATGAAAATGAAACTACTGAACATGACTTTTTGATAGGATGACTTGTATGCACGGTAAGTACTGTTGTGGGTTTTTTCCTTTTCCTAAATTATACACAAAGTTGAAATCCTCTATGCAGTAAATAATTGAGTGTACCTTGCCCTTGAATCTTCTTGAACCACTGTCACATTTACTATTAACTCTGTTAAATTACTTTTTTATATCAAGAAACATATTGCTACTTCTCTCTTAAAAGTGAAATGTGTCACTCCCCCAGCAACAAGAAAGTGTTTTGGTGTATTGTCATGCTTCAATCAGGAACATGAATGTTGTCTACACAGAGAAGAATGTTTACTGTTAACAAGTGACCCCCATATTAAGTCTATATTGAGAACTAGAGCTTAAGCAAAATATCATGAGGGTTTTTAAATTCAAATTACCATGGATTTTTAAGTGTATCTTCAATTATTTCAGGTTCTATCTCTCAGGATGAGGAATTTAGATGTTTTTTTCCATTAAACTATCATTTCCTAAAATGATAGTGTAATGCTGGATATTGTACTAAATGTGTTTTATATTAATGAATAATCATTGTAATATCTATTTGTTTAAAGAAATACTAAGGAAATACTACCTTTTAAACTCTAACTACAAATATCTGAGGACTCTGTCAGTCAAAGATAGCCTAAAAAAAGTGGATAAGAACAAATATATTTTATTCTGACATGCCGTTTCTCTGCTGAAAAATAGAAGTTTCAACTGACTGAGAATGTACAAGTTTTATTCTGAATAAGCCATCATTGTTTTTTACCATTGAGCTAAGCGTTTCCCCATGTTATTTGTGGTTACTGCTTATCCTTGGGCATGGAGGATACACATTGAACATTTGAACACCAGGTTCAAAATGTGAACCTGACAACATATAGCTGAATTTACAACATGTACCTCTAATGACTAAATTTTGCCCTACATTAGGAAGTTACTTATGGAAGGCCACTGGCCTACTCTTCAAAGTGGATTAAAGTGACATATTGTGAATATCTACTGGTGTCTGTTGCCTTTAGTCAACAATAATGGACACATATTATTCTCTTTTCAGAATGGTGGTACTAAAAAAGTAATTTTGCTGGGTGAAGTGAGCAGCATTATACAAGTTCTCAGGAGGTTCCTACTCTGGTAGGACTCTGCTGCATTTATTGTTATACTGAAAACTTTGTTTGAACAAGATAATTATTTGATTAGAGCAATGGAGCACCTCTGCTATAAGGAAAGGATGAGAAAATCGGGATTGTTCAGCCTGGAGAAGAGAAGCTTCAGGGTACCTGGAGAGAGCCTGCGGGAAATATGGAGAGAGACTATTTACATGGGTCTGGAGTGACAGGACAAGGGGAAATGGCTTCAAACTGAAAACCAGGAGGTTTAGACTAGATCCTAGGAAAAAATTCTCTACTATATAGGTGGTTCTTTACTGGATGAGGTTGTCCAGACAAGCTGTGGCTGCCCCATTCCTGGAAGTGTTTATGGCCAGTTTGGATGATTTCTGAGCAACCTGGTCTAGTGGAAGATTCCACATGGCAGGGGTTTGGAACAGCATGGTCTTTAAACTTCCTTCCAACCCAGACAATTCTATAATTCTATAATTTACACAAGGCTTATGCTGAAATCCTCTGTAGCCTTTGGTTTGGGCAATACCCAGAACAAGAAAGATGTGAGATCATATTTTTGTCCAAAAGTGGAGGTAATTGATCCAAGCTTCTAAATCTAGAACAGCAGAAGCCCCAAGTTACTGGATAAAAACAAATATAGTCCACTTCCCACCTGATGCTAAAGTATCACCTTACTTTTTAATTTATTTTCTCCAAATTGAAATGTCTAAAATAAAATAAAAATTAAACAATTTTTCCTCCCAATATATCTGTTCTTTATTAAAAAAAAATTTAGAACCGGTAAATCAAATTTGATTTATTTCAATTTTTTTCTTCTCTCAATTTGATAGTTGACCTAGTAAAAGGAAAAGTAATTTTATTGTATGGTGATAAAAGTTAGACTTTCCTTGACCTTCAAAGTGTGTATTCCCTTTCTATCTAGAATAACTAATGTTTTGTCATTTTCTACCATAGAAATAATAATAGCAATTGCAAGGGTTATAAAGTTGTAGTAGCAGCAGCAATAATTCTTTCCCTGTGAAAAACTAATACAAGGCAGATGAGAAAACTTGTAGTACTTTTTCTGTCTGCAGCTAATTTGGAATAGGTGGGCTGCTAAGCAGGCTGGAATCACTCCACACTGTCCCTTCTCCCTCACCAGCACCTTGGCTAGAAACTGCACTGTGAAAGTGCTCCAAGGGCTGAATTTAGTGATACTCTGCAAAAGGCAGGTTCTGTATCAGGTCTGGTTCCTCATCAGAATGCTGAATTGGAAAAGAAAGAAGGCAGTGCTAGAACTTTCAGTTATTTTCTCTCATTCATACTTGTTACCTGGGATCAGAGACCAACCCCCACCTGGCTACGCCCTCCTTTCAGGCAGTTGTAGAGAGTGAAGAGGTCCAACATGAGCCTTCTTTTTCCAGTCTTACCACCCCCAGATCCCTCAGCTGCTCGTCATCAGATTTGTGCTCCAGAACCTTCCCCAGCTCCATTCCCCAAGCGCTTCTCCGGAAACATTCCAGAACCACAATATCCTTCCTGAACTGAGGAGCCCATAGCTGGAGAGACGATTGAGGTGTGGTCTTACCAGTTCCCAGTACAGAGGAACAATCACTGTCTTGGTCCTGCTGGCCACACACTACTGCTGATTCCAGCCAGGATGCCATTGGCCTTGGCAACCTGGACGCACGTGCTGCCTCACATTCAGGTGGCTGTTAACCAGTGATCCCACACATTTTCCCAATGATTCCGACATGGCTGATTTTAGCAGATAAATGCAATGGAAATGTTACTATCACAGTGAATGTGTTCAAACTATACTTTTAGTCTGCTTTAATAATGTTTTGGTGAAACCAAAAGGCCCTACTAACAGCATTCTTTGTTGATCAAAGTTTCCTATTTTGGGTAAGCGCCCTCCTTACAACTTCCTCATGTCGTACTACTTCAGTGGCTCTTGTACCAACAAACTGACTTTGTAAAATGAAGCAAGTTTTATTTCCTTTTCACCTTTTGCTGGAATGCGTTGCTTGCTGTTTTAAGTTATTTTAAATGTCTTTTTGTTATGAAAATCTGAAATGTATGATTTACACACTTCCATAAAAATGAGTGGATTTTTGTTAATTTTTAATATTAGTTATTTTTTTAAGAATTTTGAGGTATTCTGTATCCCTCTATTCATCCTAACTTTATGATTTTAACTTATCCTTGTAACAAATGTTTTCCACTAAAGATATCTTGATTTTGTTTAGGATTTTGGTCTAACTTGATTTTCTTTTAAATTTGTGAAGAAAATAGGCTTATCTTATGCTAAACTGCTGCAAAAATATACCAAATTCCTTAAAGATTTTTCAATATAATTTTATGTATTTTATCTTGATCTTCATGAAGAAAATAGTACATCTACATTTACATCTACGGTTCTATTGGCTGCAGAATCTAAAAATTATAGAATGGTTTGGGCTGGAAAATGTGTTCCAGGGCCTCACCACTGTCATAATGTTCCTGATACGTAATCTAAATCTATCCTCTTTCAGTTCAAGACTGTTACCTCTTGTCCTGTCACTACATGTCCTTGTAAGCGGCCCTTCTTCAGCTCTCTTGTTAGGTACCTAATTTAGGTAATGAAAGGCTTCTATAAGGTCTTCCCAGAGCCTTCACTTCTCCATGCTGAACAACTCAGCCTTTCATCATACACAGATGCTCCAGCTCTCTGATCATCTTCACGGCTCTCCTCTGGACCCCAAGAGGGCCACATTCTTCTAATGTTGGGGGCCCCAGAAATTACTTTTTGGAAGCTTTTTGTGAGTATTGGAGGAGTGATCTCTTTCTCTTCTCATGCATGTTTTGTTGCATTGTGCCTTCAGATTTTAGGCTTCCAAAATTTATCCAGTAACATGATGCTGTTGATGCTGATTCTTTGACTGGCACTGATTTGGATTCTAAATTTAAAAATAGTTGGAAAATATATTTTCCTTTCTTTGTTTCTCAATATCTCTAATTTTGTCCAAAGTTGTTCTCAAGTATGTGCCTTGGAGAACCAGTGCAACAGCCAGAACCAGTGACAGAGCACTGCCAGGAATTCTGTCCAGCAAGGATCCCATGAAGAAACAGAGGTGTGAATCAAAGGGAACTTCCACATGTAGTAGCAGTAATTCAGTTGAGTAGTGAACTTCATTACCAGAGTTAACTGTTTGATAATGGAGGTTTCAAAAAGATCAGTTTCTTCCTTAGGCAGTGATTTAAAGTAAGGTGACAAATACACTCAACTATGTTAGCCATGAAAATAGAACAGTTTCCTAAATCATATGAAATGATGATGGACAGGCAAGTAAACTTATTGTTTCATCACATAAGCGCTAAAGAATCTGCAAAAAGTACTCCACAATAATGCTAGCAGTATTTTCTTTTGTTAAAGAAAGACACACAAAAAATAGTTTTAAACAGAGGAAGTATTTGTCTCATGGTGTGTTCAACACAGCCTCTTCATAACCTTGGATGAACTTTGTGATTAATGTGAAACATTAAAAATTATACCAAAAGATTTTATTAAAAGATTAATAACAGTAAGTTTTCTAAAACACATAGAAAAATGGCATTCCTATTAAAAAATTTAAGGGGTCAAAGTACAAATATTAGGTGCATAAGTGTATAGCTTCTGACAACAGCTTTTAAAACAATGATGTTTTCACTCTACTGTGATCAATTTGAAAATCTGCATAGACTCTTTTCTTCCCATAGAATAATACTTATATATAAAAACATATAAAAATATCCTTAGCGATATTTGAAGCAGACAATTTCTTTCAGTTAGCCATCTAAATGCATTCTGACCTTAAATCACTTTATTTTTTGTGTTCTGTGTCTACAGTTATCACCATTTTTATTTATTAATACTACATTGTACCTAAAAAAAATAAAAATCCAGAGAAATATTCCACTTGGAGGTTAGAAACCCACTAGTCCTCTAGAAGATGAAAATGTGCATATGATGTGTGCTTTTTAGTTTTTTTAACCTGTGTCTTTTACATACTTATAAATATTTTCACTCAGATGAGGTTTTCCTCAGGATCAATGGCCATGTGATTTGTTGGGAATAATCTTGCTTGAATCCTGACAGTTTGATTCAAAATACATTTTGAAAAACAATACTCTAAGAAAGCTCATTGAATTAAGAAGGTGACATCTATACAATTATGTATGTAAAAATTCTAAGATAGGGATTGAACTGCAAAATGTGTGAAATCTGACTATGACTTGGCTGTATTTTGTTTGATTTGTTTGTTTTGATTCAGAACAGTAGATAACTATATAGAACCTAGACTACAGTTAAATCTGAGGGAAAAATGACTGAAAAGTGTGTGCAAGGTTTACTTTGTTCACTTGGAACAACAAGGGCTAAAAATGTCCTTTTAGTTTCTCCTTGCTGTTTATGTTTCTGCTTCAATGCTGTAAATTAGCTTTTAATGAGGGATTCTGATCATCTTGTGTATCTTTTACACACATATCTGCATATCTGTGAGTAAACAGTCAAAATGGTATGTACTTGTCAGCCTAACTAAATATTAAAGCTTGGTAAATACTTGCTCAAAAAAAGAAAACTTAGGATTATTTACTTACTTTTGAAGACAGCAAATTTCCATAAGATATTTACAATTTATTGATTTAAATAAGGGGTATATGAAAAAGAAATTATACTGATCTGAAAATTTTCCATTGCCAATTTCCATTTTCTTTTTCATCTGAAAAGTTGATACAGTGAATTATCTTCCAGTGAAAATGAGGGAAAAATTATCAGTACTCAATAAAACTCATCTAGCAGAGTTTAATGATTTTTATTCCATTACAGCTACTCTGAACTTTCATGAAGTGAGGAGTACATCTACTCACTTTTGTTATTTTCATTCTGCTATTTTTTAGAACATGATTAAAAGTACTTAGAATCTTTAATATGCATAATTTCAAGATGCCATTTATCTTCTGGGAAATATAACTCTTCAGAACTGTGGTAATTAATCCTTATTGCATGTAACTTTTAAAATGGGCAAAAGTTACTAACTTGTTTGCCTCTCTCATGGAGCAATGTCTTGTTCCCTGGTGATGCAAAAATCCTGCGCATTCAGGAAAGAGAAAGAAAACTCACTTCTACAGGATGAAAGGATGTTTCATCTCACCCTTCAGGTAAATAAAAATATTATTCCCATCAGAAATCTCAAGGAAAAAAAATCTTTATTTCAGAACTTGATTCTGAGATTAAGATCTCATGTATGAATACTACAGATCATGTTGATTAAATTACAATTTTTTAAAAATGCATATGCTGTGTGACCAAAACATGCCATGGGTGTCAAGGAAAGCCAATTCCAACAGGAACCAAGGCTGAGCCCATTAGCAATGGTGGTAGCTTCTCTGGGATAACAGATTTAAGAAGGAAGGAAAACTGTTGGCATAGCAGCCAGAGAAAGGAGTGAGAATATGTGAGAGAAACAGCCCTGCAGACAAGAGAGAAGAAGGAGGGAGAATAGGTCCTCCAGGTGCTCCAGATGCCAGAGCAGAAATTTCCCTGCAGCCCATGGTAAGTTTTTGTTCACTGAAAGCTTTGTAAATGTTGCTGATGGCTCCAAATATGCCTGATTAAATGGAAACAGATCTCTGTGAGTTATACAGTACCTTGGCCAAATGATTGATTCAAGGATAGCCAGGATTGATTCAAAGCTATGCCAAAAGGGAGTAGCAGTTGGAATCTTGCTCATTAGATGCCTTGTTAATATTTTGGTATGGGATTGTGTGGGTGTGTGAGCCCAAGCCCACCAAAATACTGCATTAGGTTTTGTGAGTCAGATGAATGTAAGATATCCTGTTTCTTCTGTGCGTTCTAGTTCTCAAGGAAGCCTTAAAAAAAAAGAAAAAAGGGAAAAATAATTTTATATAGTTAGCACTTTAATTTTTAACCTTTTTGTAATAATCTGTCCTTATTTTCAACACTTAGTAATTCTACAGGACGCACACTCTGATGTCCTTTGGTTGTACATTGGGTTATTTTTATTTGGTGTTAAGAGTGCTACTGGTTTTTTTCCCAAGTCATTATATTTCAAAGTGGCTCTCTTTCTTCTTGTGTTGCACAACATGTTTTTTAGGAAAAATATTTTTGTCCCTCCTTTCTGAAACTGTTCCATGCTATATTTCAGTATTGAGTCAAAAGAATCACTTCAGATATCTCAAATATACATAGACACATATACTCTTGTATTTGTTATAAAGTTATTATTTTAAAAACCTCTATGATATTTTTTTTTTTAGTTAAAAAGCTTTAAAACCTCCTGCTGATGTGACTCCCTTGCTAAAGAAAGGCTTTGTAACTATGTTATTTTCTTCTGTGGACAAGATGGCCTAAACTAGATGACAAATAATGTTAGTTTCAGTACAAGGTTAAAAGAGGAAGACGCATCAGAAGATATTCAAGATTAGGAGGTGATACAACAACATGACATACTTTCTTACTTCCATGTTGCTCAGGCTTTATTGAGATTTTTATTTTTGAAGAGGGAAATTGACTTTAATATTGTAATGCAGCGGATGGTGAGAAGTTTACATAACATTAAGGCAAATCCCTATCATCTTCCTTTACATGGATTCAGAGTTCAATTAATTATCTTGGTTGATGAATTTGGAAATACTTGAAGGGAACTGAGAAAGGTTCAGGACAACAAGATGTAAAATACTATTAATTGCCACTAAATCAGTACTTATCTTTATCAGAGTCTACTTTAGAGTGCCATAGGTTGCAGTGTAAAATGTAATCAGGGGTGTGTTATTCTATTACCATCTGTTGGAACTGGGATGGGGGGAGTGATGTAATCTTCTGTTGATAAGCCAGCTGATAGGAAACCATCAAGAGCAGTTTCCTTATCTCTTCGATGACCCATCCTCCCTCCAGGGATAGGTCTTCGGCTAATGGGCCATTGAGTCCACTGATAAACTTACCTCATCCAATTGGGAAATGCTCCAGCCAGAGGGGGAGCCAAGCTCCTCTACCTGGATAAAATTCTGAGACTTGGAACACCAAGTCAGCCTTTTTCACTGTACTCCCAGAGGAAAAATAGGCCCATCTACCACCACTGGATCTTCAGCACAGGGCTGCACCTTTTCTGCAGGATCACTGCTTCAACAGAGTCACAACTGCTACTCCAGGAGGACTGCAGCTACCATTGCAACTGGACTGCTACCAACACCCTGACTAACAGGTGTCAGGTTGTATTCTGACTCTGTCAGTGGTTTCCTTTTTCCTTATTTCATATATTTTGTTTCATTTTTGTTATGTTTTCCCTTTTCCTAATAAATTGTATTTCTGGCATGGAGTGTCTTACTGGTTTTGCTTTTCAAACCAGAACATATAGTTTCAGTAATAATTTCTTGTCAAACATAGTGAAATTTTGGCTTTTTTAGTGGCTTGAATGTAAGTTATGAAAGAAGATGATAAATATAACCCAGAAGTACTGTATCTTGTGGTTAACTTCTGTGTCCCTGATTTGACATGGCATGGTATGATGAACTTTGACTAAAAAAGGATTTCACTGTGAAAATGATTTGTGAAGAAAGAAAAGCATATAACCAGAAAAGAAATTAACAGCAGCATTTGCTCAAGATGAAAACAGGGAATTATCCCAGGCAATACATATAAGCCGTTATTATTCAATATTTTCTTCCTATATGGCTCATGCATATGGATATTTTAAAGCCAGATGCTGATTGACTGGTATTGATGCCTTGTCGGGGCTGACCTGGAACAGAGACTAGACAGAGCAAGAGGATAAAGTGGGTATTTATTAAAAGGCCTCAATGAGTGTACCTGGGCAGCACAAGACCCTGGTTGGACTACATGCAAGATGCACCCAAAATGGTCACAAAATGGACGCCCAACAATGAGGTCTCACACTTTTATAAGTTCTGGCCCATTTGCATATTGGAGTCAATTGTCCAACCATAGTTTCAGGCCATGAAGCTCCAGAATCCTTGTTTTTTCTTCCTACTTCACCATTGTTTTTGTTCTTGTGCCTTAAAGTTGCATTGGTTGTCCTTGGTCCCAAGCTAGATAAGGAATTATTTTGTCTACCTACTCTGTGAAGAGAGCTTAGTAGACTTAATATGAAACCCAGAACTACAGTACCCTAAAACAGCACAGAATCTAAAAGATATAAAAGCTAAAATTTAAGGCATCAGTATGACCACTTGATTGATTGTATACGTGTGTGTGTGAAGATATATATCAGCAGGACTAGAGGTAAATAGAGAAAAAGCATTCACTTTCCAGGAAGACTGCAATAAGTTTGTTGTGCTTTTCTACCAATGTGAATGATCTTCTATCTATTTGGGGATAGATTTCTTTGAGCTATCAGCAGCAATCCAAAAAACTCTTCTTCAGGCAGGCCTATGGAATAAAATGGAATTGTGCAATCTCAATGTTTTGTACCTTCAGCCAACAAAGACCTTCAAGGCGTACAAAGGTGACATGGCTTTTATGAGTTCGTGAGCACACTTGGTGTGGCAGATAAAATTATTAGGACCTCAGAGCAACCTGGGGTCTTCAGCAGGTTGCAGCTAGATTATGAGCAAAAAATAAATGGGAATGACTGAAAGCTTGATAATGAGAATTGATGCCTTGACCTCAGTCCCCTCTTTTACACCCATGAATGTAGGTGGGGTCAGCTGTCTTTTAGCTTCTTCAAGTGCTCACTCAAAGCTTCATGTTTGGACCTTATTCTTTCATTATTGTTCTCCACGATGATGGAAAGGTCATATGCTGTGACAATGAACATCATATGAATCTGACATTGTCCATCCAGTTAGAACTATGAATAAGATGTGGGAACCGAATTAGATGTGATAGATCATAACTTGGCCTGGGCTCCTTACACGGACAGCATAAACCTGAGGTCATGTGAAGCGGAGTGCTGGGAGGATGGTAATAGAGTCACCCCAAAGTAAGTGGTGTTTCTGGAGAATTCTACCTCTCTGTTGGTTCAAGATCTTTTGACATATATGGTCTAGTCTCTGTCCTGCATACGGGGTTGGACACCTGCCCTCAGGTAAATCTATGTATTGTTAGTTTAGCCACGCCCCTAGGTCTTTTGGAAGCTGCCCTTTGGACCATGAGGTCCTGTAACCATTAAAATCTACCTTTGGCTACTCCATCGGATTTGTTCCAATTTATTTAGCCATTCTCAAAATAATCAATCCACTGTACCAAGGAATGAAATTGATATTAGAGATAGGTAACATTCACAAAAAAAACTCAACTTGAAGCAAATTATCATGTTCCAGTCCTGCAGTTGGTTTTCAAAACCAACATGGTTTTCAGGAAAATCACAGGTGTTGGCTATTGTGAAAATGCAAGGGAAATGGTGTAAGCGAACGCTGCAATTGCCAGTCCTTAATCCAATTCAAAGTATATTTTTAAGGTTTATTTGTTTTTATTAATTGAATTCTCATTGGCTGAGGAGATAAGCAAGGTCTTAGCACGCAAATTCAGCCCAACATGTGGGAGTGAAGATAACCTCTTTGTCAGTGACCGTGATACGGACCCAGACCAGCAGGGGATCTGAATTGTTTATGCAAAGAAATGAGCTGGGTTTATGCACTTTTTCAAGACACAGCATTTCCTTACACGGCAATTCTCACTAAGTGACATATTCCATGTAGTTGCCAGATCAGCGACACGCATTCTAAATGTACTTCTATAGGGTGATCATGCACTGTTCACCCATCTGTCAGCTTCTGGCAGGCTTCTCTCCTGTAGGGGTCTGCTGTGTGACACCTCCTCCCCCCAAGGTCAGGTGGACACAAGCTTTTCTGTGCTGCCATGTGCTTCTTTGTGCTGCCATGTGCTTCCTGAGGCGTGTCCCATTGCCTGAAGCTCAACTCCATCCCATGTCTTCCCACGTCTCTTTATTTGAATAATCATTTTTAAAGTCTTGAGGCTAAAGATTAGTGTAAGATATTACCAATTGATGTCAGATGATTTTTAATTTTGTAATTGATTTGTAAACCAATATATTAAAAAGTAGTTTCCCAAAAGGTTGAGACTTGTTGTTTTATTATTATGACTGTTATAGTGGAGTACAACATATGTTTGTTCTGCATTTAGTATATTGAAATATCGGTATTGTCCATCTAAATACTGTAGTTTAGATGAACAATAGTAGCTATTTATATTTATAAGTAATTTGTTGTGAAATTTTTCCACAGTGGTTTTGAAAATGAAGTATTTAATCAACTATAGTTTTCCTTTTATGCTTTGAATTTCCATAGTGAGGGATATCATTATCCATCCAGCCAAATGTCTTGTCCTCAGCAATAGCCAGTAGCAGATTCTAGGCAAAACATATAGTAAAGCAGAGAAACTCTTCCTCCTTCAGCTTCCAGATATAAGCAGATTAATGGCTTTATTAGCCAGCCACTACATCAAACCACTGTATTTAGTGGCTGGGAATTGATACCTCTTGCATGAACTTATCTCATCTTCTCAGGAATTCATTTATACTTTCGGTCTCCTGTGAATTTCACTGTTTAATCACATTTTGTGTGGAGAATGTAATTGCTTCCTTCGACTTTGAATTGCTGACTGTGACTGTGGTAGTATCATAATTTTCCTTTTCTGTCTTATGAAAAATAAGGAAAGAATGTTCATTGTTTAACTTTGTCATTGTGCTGAAGGCATCTGTTGATTTTTTTCCATAATTGCTTTCTATTTTCCTTCTAAAACTGATGGGATATGTTTTGTCTACACATTTCTAAATGGAGAGGCTATTATTTATAGAATCCTAGAATCATGGAATGGTTTTGTTTGGAAGGGACTGTAAAGATTAACCAGTTCCAACCCCTTGCCATTGATAGTGTATGGAAAATCCTGCTATGAAAGGCCAGCGTCCATAAAGAAGACAGAGAGGTCCTTCCACTTTATTTGAATAAAGGGAGAGAGTCCACTGGGGCACATGCCCAAGGGGTTTTCTCTCTCTGAGTTTCAGACAGCACAGCCTTCTTTTAACCTAAACTCCTGGCTGCATGTTGCCCTCTTACTTTCCCCATTGGTTGAGGTACTAGGAGAGTACAGCCTTCCAGAATCACCTATCTTATATTCCTCCCTTGAACTTGTTGTTTTACCCCAAAGTTCAGAAGTTCAGACTTGTGCAGACCCATTTGTCTGTTTTAGGAGGCAAGTTGTTTGGGCTCTGCCACAAACCTGCTGCCCAAAGTTAGTAGAAGTGTTAAGACTCATTTCAAAGATGTAACACCCATGCCTTCACCCATCAAATTGTTTATAAAGACATTAGCACACAACCTTCTTCTCAACAGGGATGCCTTCCACAAGTCCAGGTTGCTCAGAGCTCCATCCAAACTGGTCTTGAACATTTCCAGGGATGAGGCATTGCCTCAGTTTAAAGACAAATTCAGGAGAAGGCATTCAGAGTTGTCTCCTCTAAAAATGTACCAGCAATCTCTTCGCATTGATTGGAAATGAATACTCATGGATGAAAGTTAAAAAAAAAAAAAAAAAAGAACAATAACAGTTTATTGACAGAATGCCTGCAAGGCAGAGAAAAAAAGAGAAATAAATGTTAGATATTATCCCACACACACACACTGGAACAAACTGTCAGATTTTATCCCACACACACACTGGAACAAACTCACAAAATTCCAGTACAAAATACTGTCTCGTGCCACATGATAGAGGATGGCTTCAGCATTGGTCTTAGGAGAAAAACCAAACAGGAGCTTCACACAGAAGTTCGGAAAAACAAATTAAAACCTCTGGCACCGACCTCCTCTCCACCAGCAGGTGAAGCAGGTGGGCTTGGTGTGCTTTCTGTCGAGGGCTCAGCTTTCCTGAGGCTTGGGGCCAAGTAGGAGCAGCCCCTCTCTCATGTCGGCCCTGACCCACCCCTCTCCCGCAGGTCCTGTTTTCTCTGTCTGCCCTCGGACTAAACAAGCTGCCCAGTGCACCTTGAAAAATTGCCGAGGGATTGCTGTTGCAGCTCCTCTGAGGCCAGGGAAAAGATAAACTGCTCACCTGGGCTAACAAAACCAAGCTAGCTAAGCAAAACCCAGACCACACTTCACTCCCTGGATACCTGGGGAGTGAAAAAAATGCCAACAAGCCCAAGGCTCATCCTTCTCCTGGATCCACCTGAAGGATACAGCAAGCATTTTGGGGCATAAAGCAGAGGATCAGGGAATACACTGTCTTCATAAATCACCCCAAGACAGGCATCCACAGCTTCTCAGAGAAACCTGTTCCTGTGCCTCACAGGAAATATCTTTTTTCTTAATATCAAACCTAAATTTCCCCTTTTTCAGTTTGAAAGAGGAGAAATTTGTGTCTCCATTTTGCTCCTCTTCCCCATCTCTTTTTTGCTCCGTTTTAAATCTGGCCAGTTTGGGGACCATAGCTATATGTGATATTGATGGCATGGGATGTTATCCTCCATGGATTTCAATATTAGCACTGTAAGAAGTTTTTGCCTTTGTCCTCAATTACTGATAGCTCCTTACATCTTACTGACCTCAAGGTCCACTGAACTCTTGTTACACTGAGCAGGATGAGAAATTTCATTTTTCCTTTTATTTTGTTTAAAATATAAATTGCTTCTGATACCATCAAGTTTGATGGGATTTTGTTAATTGTCCAGAATACATTCATGTCAGGGCAATTAAAAGTTTAAAGGCTTCTTGCAAGTGGTACTGCATCTCTTATTCCAAAGAGAGGTTAAAAAAAGAGAGAAGAAGAGAGTATAAATAATAATAATAATTTTAAAAAAAAGTAATAAAAAAGGCAAGAAAACTCTGCAGTCAGGCAGAATTTGTCCTTGACTGCAGATTAACATTCAGTGATATACAGTTACGAATGCGACATGCTGAAAACCATAAATTAAGTGGAGTCCTTTGCAGTTTTGGGCGGGGATGTGAGGGAAGAGGATAGGTGGAAGTTCATGTCTTCTGTGTAGATCACTGTTATGTAAAGTAAAGTATATGGGAAAGTAGTGTTTTTTTTTTACCTTTAGCCTCTAGAGACCATTGGGATTTTGTCATGCCTGTGTATTTCCACATAATTAATGGAAAAAAAGTGGTTCCATTACCACTATGATAGGACAAAATGCTTCTTCTCCTCCACTGAATATTATATTTGAAGTGAATGGCTGACTGGTCCAGCTCTCAGAGAACTGAATTCCATTCTCAAAAGAAAAGGGCAACAGATAAGAATAATAAAAAAGCAAAGAAGACGAGAAGGAAAGGTGGAAAAGAGGATGCTTCTGTATTGTCTCATTCTCCTCCTACTGTGAGCCTAATGGGGTGTACAACTGCTACCTCTTCCTTTAACTCAGAACTCAAGAGGACTTTGCTAGATTTTTTATGAATAATGAAGGAATAAAGTAACTTCTGAAATCTGGTGAGTGCAATGGGTTTAAAATAAATAGATTAATAACAAAATTGTCCTCCTACCCATTAGGTACAGTGGATGTTTTAATATGCTTACTCATAATCCAGCAATGTTTCACAGTTGTTACAACTGTATATGAATATGTATACATGGAATAATATGTATATGTATATACATATATATTTTTTGTATATTTTGCAATTGTGTATACATATATAATATGTATATACAATTCTCTAAAAATATGTACAATTTTCATGGTGATTGGGAGTGTTCTACATGTTGCTACCTGTACTTCTGAAGAAGCTCCCGGTCTCTGCATGTGCTGTGGGGTCTTTACCCACAGCCCCACTTCCTGCCTTCAACTTTCTTAAAGGAAGTTCTTGGTCTAAGATTGCTCAGAAGCATCCTCCTGATCTGGGGAATAAACCTCTTCCATCTAGGACATATAACACCTTTCTTGGAAACAGCAGCACATATTGCATAGTGGGACCACAAGTAAATTTTATATTCTGATAATCACTAGGTTTCCATAAATATCCAAATGGTAACTTTGAACTACTTGTCACTGCATTATGCAAACATATACCAATTCACATTCTGTGTTTACATTAGTCTAGAAGGCATATGGATCAGAGAAATCAGCCTGCTATCTCCAGAATGATTGTTGTACAATAAGTCTGAAAATCCTTCTGGTTTCATTTATTTTTTTTTTCTTGCTTGTTTTGCTACTGTCTGGGTAAACAATGTTATACTTGGAAAGAAAGAGGTGGAGATATTGGATAGTATTTGATAGTAGGGTTAAGAGTGAAAAATACAAGGCATTGTATTATATATAGTGAGAGAGAGAGAATACAATATTTTTTAAAGTCCTTACTTGTGTTTTTTGTGTATTGATTCTTCTTCTGAGCCTTCAATTTTGACTGAAGTTTAACAATAATGTCCTTTTCAAGGTCTTCCTTTGTTTCCCTTCAGGTTCATTTAGGAAATCATAGGATAACTTTTTCTCTATGAAAATAGCTTAAGTTGGGATGTTTCATAGGTCACTATTATTAGAAAATAAAAAGAATGAGTGTTGGAAACCTGGGTGGAAGGCTGTTCAAGAGGAGATGAGCACTTCAGTGGTCAAGGATTTAACTTCATATAGGCATGAGGGAAGTCAGTTCAAGAACGTCACTAACTTGGTACACACTTTATAGAGTTCACAGGCATCAGTGCATCCTGGAAGTGTCAGAAAATTTTCTCAGAATTGTGTCAGAATGTGCGAAACTTCATAAATATATACAACTCAGAAACTGGAGGAGAAGAAAGGAAGAAGGATATTTAATTTCTGGCAAATCACTTGCAGGGAAGAAATTTGGATTTATGCTATTCTCTTAAGTGAGAATCAGAATCCAGAGTTGTACCACATTTGAACAAAAAGTGAGTATTGTTGAATGGCCATGTAATTACTTTTTTATTCTCACATCTGAAGTGTTGTTTTGCAATATGTCATTAAATGGATTACTAAGTTATCAGGGTATATAAGTATAATGATGTGTATATTTGGTCATCAGGCTGTAAAACTGCTTGGAGAATCTTTTTTAAATACCTCTGTAGAGCATTAGAAAGAAACATCATCAGATGATAAGCATGTGACTAAGGATTAAAAGAAACAGATTTATTAATGTCTGTGGTTTAACGACAGGTATCTGCTAAGGAAGGCAGGAGCCTCCCTTGGAATGAAGGATGTAAACCGTCTTCCTCCAAATTATTATAATTTTGGATTTAAAGGAGCTGTCAGGCAAAGATGTGGGAATAGAAATAACAGTTCTTTATTAGGAGAACTAAAATAAAACAAGCATGCAGTATTAAAAAAAAAACAACAAAGAAAACCCCACTGACAGAATCAGAATATAACCTGATACCTCGTGCGTCAGGGTGTTGGTAGCAGTCTGATTAAATGGTGGCAGCAGTCCTTCTGGAGTGGCAAATGTGGCTCTGTTGAAGCAGTGATCCTGTAGAAAGGTGCAGCCCTCTGCTGAAGGTCCAGTGCAGAGAGATGGGCCTGTTCTTCCTCTGGGAGTCCAGTGGAGAAGGTCACCTTGGTGTCCCAAATCTCAGGTTTTTATCCAGGTAGAGAGGCTTAACTCCTCCCCTGGATGGAGCATTTCCCAATGGGAAGATGTAACTTTATCAGTGAGACTCAATGGCCCATTAGCAGAATGGAGGGAGGATGGGTTGTGGAAGAGATAAAGAAACTGCTCTTGCTGGTTTCTTATCAGCTGGCCGATTGACAGAAGATTACACCACCCCCCACCCCAGTTCCAAGAGGTGATGAATGAACTTTTGTTTGGTTACATTTTACACTGCAACCCACGACAATGTCTTATAAATAAAGCTAGCAGATAGATTTGATGTGTGATAAATTTGTTTATCTCTGCAAGTATAGCTCCTGAATATCTTAACTCTTCACTTTAAAAGAAAGTGTCTGTGGTAAATTAATAAAATCTTGATATACATGTATAATGACCAGTGTTTTTTCTATTCCTTTCTGCAGCATAGCTTCACTTTCATCTCTTCTGGAAAACAACTTAGAATTTAATTATTACAGAGAGTCAAGAGGATTACTTAATGGAAGAAATAAATCAGCAATGTTATTAGAGCATGAAATCAAGTATATTGAATATAAAATAGAACTCTTATATTATGTTTAGCTCACATGAGTAGGCTTATTCAAGTAAATAGAAATATATGCATAAATAATTCTTTTAAGAATTAAGTCCTTGGATAACTGTTTTTAGTATCTGGACATAATACCCTTACAGAAAATTTGATAGTATTACTGTAATGTTCATTGCTCCCTTGTTATTTTCTTAATGTTTAACTTAGTTTATTTGAGCTGGTTAAATCTTCCCGTATAATCTTCTTCAGAAAATTCCATAAGCCTTTGCTTGAGTCTGTTTGTTTTTTGGTTGTTTGTTGGGGTTTTTTTATAAGCTCGAAAAATGCAGAATTTGTCTGCACTGGATGGATATTTTTGGATGTGTTCTGATTCAGGCATCTGAGTAAGGAATGTGGAGGATAAGCAAAGAAACTGTAGTAGGTCAGATATTTCCAGAGTAAAAGAATGTATTTATGAAGAATGGGAGGAGTAATATACTGCATACTTGTAGCTGTATTTTTGAGGAAGTACTTTCACTAATTCTCTGTCTCCAATGAAGCAAATATGTACAAAGAGGAAACTCAATTTGTCAACATAGGAAATGAAATAAAACAAAGAAGGAAAAGTTGGTTGAATAATTGTTTGCCCTAAGACGTTGCAAGTTATTTAATAAAATATTGCTGGCTTGTACTGCCAGCTACAATGAGTAGCTACATTAAGATATTGCACAAATAGTCTTGTCAATCTGTACACATACTTAGCTAGGACTATACTGTTCACCATGGAACATAAATTTTAACAATACTGTGGCAATGGATTAATTAGCAGTCTTTGTTTACTTTCTCTTGATTCTTTTGCTGTAAAAGTCTATTTCCTATATGCAATAAGTCATTTCATATTAGAGAGATTTCACCTGGAGCATAATATACTGTAAGCCAGAAAGAAATTTTCAGATGTTGACTTCTCTGTGATTGAAATTAAATCTCCATATCTTCATTGAAATGATCTGAAAATAGATTTATAGTTAAAATTAAAATATAAACAAATGTGGGAGGGAGTGGAAAGCACTTTTCATTTTAACTTTGTATTTGCACCACATTTTTCCTTAATATATTTTATGCCTGTTAGCACATTATTCCCTTTTTGTAAGGTCCTGTTTGTCGTTTACAATCTTCTTTATTGTTTATTTAGCATTTTTATTATATTTCAGTGAACATTCGTGTTAAAGCATCAGTGTATAAAACTTGTCAGAGAATTGAAACGGATTGAGATGAGAAAGTTGTGCTTAAAAATTAGAGTTTAGAAGATTCTTATTGTTTCTTAATGTTTTAACAGTTTGGGGTTTCTTCACATTACTGCTTTTCAGGTAGAAATGAACATAAATTCTACAGTTTTTAAGAACTAATAAGATTTGTAGTCAATACATGAAATAAAAGTTTCTGTGTAAACTTAAAGACTACAGAAGTAAAGACTTTCTTTTCCTGCAGCACATTTTGCTCTATTGTAGTTGGGCGTTTAAGTTGAGCAGTTAGCTGGAAGGAAACCTACAATTGTTCTTGCTTTCCATAATTTGTAGTAATTGCATCTAAAAATTAACATCAATAGTATTCTTTGCAAATAATAAGTTAGTTGAGGACAAACTATTTGATTGTCAAAGTCACTTGTGCAACAGTGGATCATTATCCAATACATTTCCATGTATCTCTTTAAGAGTGGTCAGAGTTGTGTTTTGGGGTTTTTTCCACTGATATTGTCTATCTATGAGAAAGATTTTATCATGCAAGTTTTCATAAGCTGTTTGTATAGCCTGTGAAGAAAAACGCAGAATGATTCATCTTACCTTGTTCAGCTCTTTATTCAGAGTTAGGTAAATTGTGCTCAGAGGTTACATTTTCCCTTTCTCTAAAGTGAACTAAGATGACTGGCTTAACTGGAGATGTCTGTAGTGTTCAAAATCTGCAACAGATTGAATTGAATCCTGACCAGGTTTTCTTCATTCTGAATATTATCATAAAAAGAAGAGCTATTATGTGGCTACAGGTCAGCACTGTGTAATGCTAAGTTTCCCAGTTTCCTTGGCTAGTTTTCCAGCTTCTTTCATATGAAAACAAGGGGACAAATCAGAGATACAATGGATTATATTTTTGGGAAAACGGATTGTGAGCCCCCATATATTTGACTTGGAAGAGTTTATTGCATGTAGATCAAACTCAGTTGTCCACTAGACTTTTCAGAGGAAGAGGTCTTTATTTAGAAAAAGTGAGGAATAGTTTTTAAAATTCCAGTCACATGGAGACCTGTTCCTAGTATGCCTTATGGTATTAAATTTTCACATATATTGCAATACCTACAATGACTGTGTAGACAAAGATTATCATTGTACTTGCGTGCTGCAGACCGAGGGATAAAAATGTGGTTCGGGGAATGAAGGAGGAAATCTGTCTGTATAAACACATACTCCTGTCAATGTACTCCGTGCTTACCTTTGAATTGGTTATTTTGCCTTTATCTGTTAAACTTGGAGAATAATTTAGGTTCAGTCTAGTTAAGAGTTTGGACATGCACAAAAGTGATGAAAGATGTAGAAGCCTGAAAAGAAATCTCAAGAATAGTAATGAAACAGTGTGAATCCAATTTTGGAAAGTGAGTAAGGGACACAGGGCATTCCTTCATAAAAGTAAACTTCTGAATATATTTACACTTATTGAAATTTACTCTGCTTAGGAAATGGCTGTCTATCACTTGTGTGTCAAAATAGCTGTAGACTAAAGAGATGTATGTGTGTGATTTCTGAGTTTTCTGTTAGGGAAAAAAATAAAGCAGTCTAAAAAATCTGCTGCAGTATAAGGAGTTTGTATGAGGCAAGTATAATCAGAAATACATAAATACTGAGGAAAAAATTTTATTCTTATGTCCTTCTAAGTCTTTATTGGATAAAAAGTAACAAAATATATTAATCAGAAGAAAAAAACCCTCAAACTTAAAAAGTATGTGCTGAGAAGAAGGTAATTATTTACTTAGCTAATATAATTAATTTTTGAGGTCAACGAAAAATAATGAAGCATAATTAGTTGGAAGGAAGTCAGTTTGCTTTACAGATACCAAACTATTTCTGAGGAACTGCAAATAGATGATCTTTAAGGTGACTTCCAACTCAAGCTATTCTATGATTCTATGCATAAAAATATTGATGCTGCATTATGTTCTTCCTTCTAAACTGTATTTCCTTTGTATGGTATGGCTTCATTAGGAGTATGTTTCTGCCATGTGCAGCAAAGAAAACAGAGATACTAAGCTGAAAAATAGCTATTGGAATAAAAATAATTAGATTGAAAGCAGCAAATCATAATAAGATGAGAATATAAGTATTTTTAATTATTTTGTTTAAGTGTCTATAACATTGGTTTAAAAATAAGTCAACATAAATATGATCAGAATTTTTGTTATTTATTATATCAGCAGTGATAAAATTTCTGGAGACTTTCTGGAAGTCTCTAGAAATTCTAGGAAAAGAAAAATTAATTTTCTTATACTAAACTTTCCTGATAGATTTCAGTTCATGTGAAGTCATTAGGAATGTATTACAGAACACCAAAATATTTGCTACAAACTTGAGGATGTTAGTTCTAATATAAAGCACAGCATTTTCTCTTGAGAATGTCGTGCTTCACACAGAAAACAAAAGATTAAATGCATTGATCTTAGGATTTGTAAATTTTAAATGCAGCTTGAGGCCACATTTTCATAAACTTTTTCCATCCTAAGTTCCCAAGAATCTGGTTACTGGCTTCCATATATAATGGTTATGTAACTGCTAAAACAAGCTATCAGCTGAAGAAGTAGATGAATCTTTAAAAATCCCCTCTATGGTATATTTAGAAATCTTTATTAGGACATTTTTAATTTTAGCTATACTGAAGCGAAGAGAAATCTAGGATCTGAGGAGAAAACAGAAGGAACAGACAGAATGAAAAGGGAAGCTCACATCTGATGTTTGTCTGCAGGTTAATGCAATTGTTCAAAAGATGTAAAATTAAAGGACATTTTCCCTACGTAGCAGCCCTTTGAATTCACTTCCTGGAGTCACTCAAGCATGCACCAATGTCCAGCATGTTGGAACTTGCTGCCTCCAAGTTCTCTGTCATCCCTGTTGCCTCTTCTCAGATTTTGTGCTTAACCCTGATGCAGGAAAAAATGCAAGTGTCCATTGCTCCCTATTTGTCACTTACTTTTTCACAGAGAAGTAGTTTATCAAACTGAAAAGCTATGAGTTCCATGTTATCATACTGGGGGGACTGAACTGCAGAGTCATGCAGGCTGGTATAAATAAACATTATCTCAGATTCACACTCTTAAATCAATTGATTTAAGAGAGTCTCTGAACTGGAGTGTTACCAGATAAGATGCATTTGCTTTTTCTGAGCACCAGCATCATCAGGCTCAACATTTGATAGAAGAAACTTCCAGATAAACATACACTAGTGAACAAGCTTCCTGTATCAAGGAGACAACTTCTGAATGAAATCTCCAATGGAATTACAGTGTTTAGCTAGAGGTGAGGACTTGTGTAGGGAAACCCTATTCTGGCTGCTCCTTCAGGAGCTTCTTGGGCTGAGGTCTAATTTCAGCTGAATGAGAGAGGCAGAGGCAGCAAGTTTTGACTTCATGTCTCCAAGCTATCCTGCACATTAAGGCGATGAATAAAAAAATTATGTTCAGAAAACTGTTCTTTCTATCTTACATGTGGTTTTCATAAGTATGTTGAAAGGTAATTATTCATTAAAATTACCTCACATATCAGGGAGAGTTTTTAAATTAAAATGAAAGTTTGATTCCAAAAATACAAATATTTTGGGTTTTGGTCCGAGTATTTGTGTTTTATTTGGCTAGTGAAAACCTACTGAAAATTGAGCTTCAAGTGTCACTTGCCTCAGTTTTACTTTGCTCTCCAGCTACACTTGATCTCGGTACTGTGATATTGTTCCTCATGAAAATTCAACCAGGACTACCATATTCCCTTGTGAAACTTTAGCAGAAACAAGAATGTTAGAAATTTTGTGTTTCCTCTTTTATAACAGAAATTTACTTTCTTACAACTAAGGTATGACTATCTTTTTTTCTTTAAGTCTTTAATCTTTCCTCTGGGTTGCTCTGCAGGGAGGTGGAGGGGCCTTGCTGGTGTGATGAGTGGGAGTAGGACTGTGCACCTGCTCCTTCCTCAGCTGAGGGTGTGAGAATGCAACCTGCACTACCTTCTCCTACAGTGAACCCAATAAAAAGAGAGGCAACTCTTTGTGGTTCTCATCTCACACTATGAGAGCAGCCTTGCAGTACAATAAATTTTTGAACTAATGATAAATCTAGCAGAGGTGATAGGAACACACTGCTTTTATGTCTCTCACATGCTATGCATACATAACTCCTCTGCACAGCTTCACAGGAAAGGTTTTCTTTCTGAAAGATATCTGGCAGAAAGCCTAGCTCTTGAGAAGGAGAAGCAAATGGACTTAGCATTTTCCTTATGTGACCTTGAAGTAGAAGCATATGGAATGTACAACATTCTGTATTCACCTTGAATACTTGTTTTGATTCTCAGTATTCCAGGACTTAATACTGCTGTCAAGTTTAGTTTTACTTAACAACTATTTTTTCTTTAGAGAAATATCTACCTGAATATGATGATGTTGGAATAAAATTAAAATTAGTACTATATTTAGCACAATGTGCATAAATAGCCTGGCAAAAATTGATGAATACTAATTTCCTTCAAATGTGTCAGCGTGATTGTATTATTTTTTAAGGATTCAAAAATATTTGTTTTTTCACAATGGCAGATGGGCTTGCACTGGGTTGGCTCTCTACTTATGTGCTATGGATGATCTCTAGAAATTCCTATTCCAGGAATTATTTTATTGCCGATGATCAGCCTGAGAGTTCTCATGCTCCTCAAAGAACAAAGGATTGTCTAAGAGGATTGATTACTGAGAGGAATTTGGCTACAGTTGTGAAATGTGACTTACAACTCTTGTTCCTTGTCCATCACTTGTTCCCCCTTTGAAGTACTCCTCTTGAAGTACTCCCTTCCAAGGGTACCTTGAGTACAATAGACGGCTTTTTGTTATCAACCTTGTCTTGTCTTCTGCCTTTCTTCATCTTCTCCTTTTCTGAAAGCATTTCCTAAACACTAAAGAATTTTTTCAATGATTTGAACTTTTCTGAATATATTCCTGTACTAAAATAACACAAGGATGGTTGCATAAAATATAATTTTTGTATCAAATTTTTGAACTATTTTTTAATTTCTATAGTTTGTTATTGATACGATTATTTAACAGTGAAATTAGTCTTTATATTTTCAATTTTCTCTTTATATCAAGAGGTTTGACTGAATCATTAGATGAAAAACCTGCAGTCTTTCATGTGTTTGAAGATGGCTGTGTAACTAGAAAGACAGAATCATTAAGCCAGAAATGCTTTCCATGCCTTGTTCTTGGTGAACATGTCCAGGAAAACCAGATAATCATGCCAAAAAAGACCCAGAAGTCCGAGAACTTGGAGCTGCTGATTGAGACAAATTAAAAAAAAAATTAACTCACACATTCCAGTTCCTGATGTCGTGTTCTTTGTGATTCACCAAATATCACTATCTTTCTGGAGCAGACGGTCCCACACTGTCTTGTGTCGATGTCTGGGAAAATTTTCCTTTCCCTCATTTCCAAGGTGTATTGGACGGTTTTGTTCTTGTTATAAGAAAGCCTTTTGCTTATCTTCAGGTTAGATTTGATTTGCAGATCCTCCAAGTTAGGATGTCATTTGGGAACGTTGCTGCATGTGGAACACTGGCTGCCTTGAGGTCAGCAATAGCAGTCCATGAACATCCATGGGGATAGTGCATGAAATGAATTCCAGGAGGTTGGGGTTTATGTTCAGTGTGCCAGTGAAGAAGGAAATGAATGAATCGCTAATTTTATGAGAAGTGTTCTTGAAAGAACAATGCTGCCAATAGTTTCCTGCTCTCAAAGAATTGGGTATACAGGATCTCCAAACACTTACTGAGCCATAATAAAAAAATTAAACCCATATAATAAATAAATAAATAAATAAATAAATAAATAAATAAATAAAATCCATTAATATTTGAGGATGGATAATGCCAGCTGCTATTGTCAAGGTGTTCAAATGAGCTAAATAGGTCAAAAATACCAGTATCATAAGAATAAGCCATTAATCAACATTATCTGTGTTCACAAAATATTTTATTGCCTATATTTCTTGGGGTTGTGAAGTCAGGCTATTTGATTCTTAAACCATAAGCAATAAAGAAGAAATAGCACTTAGAAATATGTGTCAAAAGTATATGAATTAATTATTATTATTATATATTATATACAATGATTTATATAATTATATATTTATTATATATTTATTATTTAATTATATATAATTATTATATAATTACTATTATATACTTTATTCTATAAATATTATTATTATTAACCAATAATAATGGATTTCAGGCATAATTCTCTCTATATTTTTGTCTATTAATTAATAGTTTAATACTAAACATGTAAATTTGTGATACATATTTTCTTAGTCTTCTGTTAAAATAAAAAGGCAAGGAAACAGCCTTTTTTTCCTGTGTGTGAAAGTACTTTTGTAATTCAGTACCACATTAAACCTCCTGCTATTCAGATCATTATTGCTTGAACTGAGTCCTCCATGGAGGCCAGTATTCTGCAATCTCTGCCTGCTTTCTCTTAGAGTTTCAAAATACTGCTGGCAGCACAATGAATATTCAATGAGAGGTCTTCTTGTGTAGAGCTTTAACACTGACTTTAAGAGCTGACAGAAAAATGGTATTATGAGCCTGTAAAAGCAATGATTTTAATTTAAGGAGGTGTACATTAAAGCTGTCTTAGGTGGCCTGATAAATGTTACACCTCAGTGAATTCATTATTTCCTGAGAAGAAGCATCAAGGAATATTTTATGTCAAAAATATGTATCAAGATTGATCCTCCTGTTGGAAATTCAGTTTTACGGCTAATATTCTGATTCTATCAGCAAAACAGATGTTATGTCTTAGTTGGATTTTTTATTTTAAAAATCTATCTAGGGTTGAGGTTATGTGTATATTTGTATATATCAGAGAATTGTACTGTTACTAAGAAGTACATTGTGATTTCTATCAGGAATTAGTTAAATTCAGGTGTACAGCTATAAAGATGAAAGAAAGTAGAGATACTGCCTGTGTTGGATCCATTTAAACATTACAATTCTTCAGAGACAGGTAGCTCTTATATCTATCACATACACAAGTATTGGTAATCAACTGCAGTGCTGCGCAAAAGAAAAATACATGGTATAAGAAAGGAAAATATTATATGTAGCAAATGTTGCATTAAGCATACATTGCCAGGAGATTCCTGTACAGCTGCCAGAGCGTCCTGTGAAATATCCTTTGTGCGTATATACATTTTTTAATATTTATATTCTTCTTCCTAGATGAAAGATCAGATGCACAATGTCCACATAGACAATAACAGCTTGGTAAGTGAGGAAAAGATTATTGAGGAAAATCATTCAAATCATTTCATCTGCTCAGGAGAGTTAGCTAAATTGCTTTAAACAAAGCGTTGTCACGGGGAAAGAAATCTGAGAACTGATGGTAGCTAAAGCATTTAATTCATTGCATCCAGGTTATAAGACCTAATAGACAGGGGACTTGCAGCCTCATGTAGCGGCACCCTAAATGGAAAGAGTCTGTGTTCGATGAAACCTGGTTATTTACAATGTTAACTGAGTTACTAAAGATGAGAGCTCCTGTGACTTCAGTGAAAGTCAGTGGGTTACCAAACACATGCTGTAATTAATTCAATATTATCAGGTGAGAAACTTGGAGCTGTACCAAGTTATCTTTTCTCTCAGATTCTCTTCTGCTGATTTGGTAAACTGTCTGTGTTAAACAGACTGTGTTAATCTGTCAAGTGCATTTGCAGAGAAACACTCCACTCCCTTGCAAAGCAGAAGCAGCTTAATTGTGGAAGGATGAAAGAGCATAATTTCTGACCAGGAGGGCAGGTTAGACATCCTGTGCCAGGTTACCTGCCAGTGGGGTTTTCTGCCTTCCTAGCTCTGACCCATTGCCATCTGCCTGTGTAGGGTTGCAGAAGGAAAAGTAAACATGATTTTTTGAAATTCTTCTTGAGTATGGTACATAAGAAGGTGAAAAGAAATTTCCTTTGTTTTTTTTCAGAAGTTCCAAAAGTATGTTCACACATTGGTAGTGGTGATTATGATAAAGCATTAAAGATGATAATTGTGTAAGCTTAGCTATACCTATTAAAACCATCACATGTGCATGGTCCAGGGGCATGCACCACTTTCAATATGCCCTCAGTTGCAATTCTGTGAAATTAAAATTATTTGCAAATCATAACTTTGTGAACATGTTGGATTGTTGGTATGACGTGGAGCAAGAAGGCTCTGTGTTTTCTGTCTCTGCCCTGTATGTGTGTATGGCTGGTGGTCAGGTACTGCCAAAACATTGTGTTCTGCACTGAAAAATGGCAAGCTGTGATTTCATTTAATGTGTGAATGCATGTGGCTCATTGAGGGAGAGGGTGCCAAGTGATTTGGGATTATGGGTATTTTGAGTTTTTTACATTCTTGGCATAATTTGGTAAGCAGCAGCAGTGAATATGGTTGTGTTTATCTTTGTAACCTTAAACCAGATACTGCATGTCACTTTTTCAATATCTCAGTAGTGAGCTTACTTTTGAATGATGAAGAAATACTTACAAAAAGGAACATTTTAATATAATTTAAGTTACACTATTTTCCTTCTAGAAGAGAGATTAAGGGGACCAAATTAAGACTTTCAGTGAAAATTGTTTTCAATATTTTTTTGCAAAAGGCTTAAGGAACAAACAGAGAGACACTAAGTGCCTACTAGCTCAAGATGGGAGAGGTTCTTCAGAATATTTCTTACCTGTTCTCTGGAAGCATCAAGGCTATGTTTTCTACACACTGCAAATAAAGGAAAAATATTTAAAGGAAATGTGCCCCTAGGGAATCATTTTAGCTTAAAAGATTGAACACACACACATACACACACTTGTTTCTGTGTTTGCAAGAACTGAGAATAATTTAGAAACACTTTGGAAGAGAAATAGCTTGTGGGGTTTTGTTTTGGTTTTTCTTCAGCTTAAATCCTGCTCTCTATGTATTTCCTTGTTGCTTCAGAAAGAAAAGCCCATGAGAGACAACATAAATGGCTTCTGAACACAAATTCTCCTCCCTCTAAATCCATCTTTCCTTTTAAATAGTGAAACTACTTATGTTTTTGTACCTTAAAAGTACTTGAGTACAGAGTCCAGAAAACTGAATACACATTTCAAAAATACTGCTACAGCGTATCAATACTAACATAAGTAATTTTCAGTGCCTGAAAAATATTTTATTTACTTCCAAAATTAAGAAGAAACGTATCCTAGCCTAGAGAACTGTCAAAAAACCACTTCCATTAAGGTGGTTGTGCTAGGGTGACATTATGATGCTTGTACCCCCATTCGTGTATGTTACTTTTGCTGGATATCATGTTCTGTGCCTTTAAGACTGACTCTGAAGAGCAAAAGTTTTGTTTTGGTTTTTGCTATCAGCCTCTCCCCTAAGGCCGGCGGGACACAGAGACGGAAAGTACCTAGTGCTGCTTTTGCTTTTTTGCTTTTGCTTTTTTGCTCTGGCTCTCGCTCTTGCTTCTGCTTTGCTTCTGCTTGCTCTTCCTTCTACTCATTATCTAGTTTAGCTAAACAGTCCAAATTTCTTCCTGGACTGTTTCTCCTTTCCTTTTTGGACCTACTTGAACCTGCTCCGGACTGGGACCTGAGAACATCAAAAGTCTACATCCTGTGGCCTGCAGCAGCTGCCCCAGCTCCAGAGGGATTGATAACCGAGCGACCACCCTTGAGAGATTCCTTCTGAATTTGTCATCTTTTTCAGAGCAGTGAAAGAGTGGGGTCACCCAATATTGTTTATTTGGTGTGTTTGGGGGTGCTGTGTCTGTTATATAAACAGGTTCTTTCCACTTCTCTCCTAGGAATTCTTCCCAGACCAGTGGCAGGGGAGGGGCCGTGTAGGTTTGCTTTCTGGAGGGGTCCCTTTTGGAAAGACTCTCCCAAATTTGCCCCAAACCAGGACAGTGGTGAAGTTAACATTTTAGTTGAACTCCTTTTTAGTAAGAAACATATTGAGTCCATGAATGAGAATTAGCTGAGGGAACCTGATTTGTTCAACCTGGAGAAGAAGAAACTGAAGGGAAACCTATCTGAGGTATGCAGCTTCCTCATGAGGGGAAGAGGAGGAGCGGGCACTGACCTGTCCTCTCTGGAGAGCAGTAACAGGACCCTAGGAAACAGATGGAGCTGTATCTGGAGCTTCTAAGTTGGATATTAGGAAAAGTTGTTCATCTAGAGGGTGGTTGGGCACGAGATGAGCCTCCCTAGGGCAGTGGTCGCAGCACCAAGCCTGACAGAGCTCAAGAAGCATTTGAACAATGCTCTCAGGCACATGGTGTGATTTTTAGGGTTTCCTGGGCTGGGAGTTGGACTTAATAATCTTAGTGGGTCCCTTCAAACTCAGTATATTCTGTGGATATGTGAGTTATTTTGGTATTTTTAGAATAGAGCTTAACTGCACATTTATCATACTTGCCAAGTTTATTCCTGTAAAGAGTCCAGGAATAATAATATTTTCATACCAATAGGCTATCTGAGAACTTGGTGATTATATGTGTTAAGCTCTGTTGTTTTTTCCTTCTGCTCTTCTACATATTGTCAAGCATTGTCTTTACAAGTATCTATTATATACCTTCTCATTTTTGTCACTGATTTACATAGGTACTTCAGAGACAAATGATTAAATAAAAATGCAGTTTTATGGAGCCCATCTAATCAATTTCAGGAATTGAAAGATGATCTCTTATTTTCAGGAACATATGGGAAGAATGAACTAAATATTGCTAATTAATGCTGAATTAGATAACAACAGTAGATAAATTTATCATTCTGCAGGAACTTTGAACCATTATATATATTCACAAGCAACCATTAGTATCTGAATTTAGTGAGTCTACCAAAATGAAAGCTAGCAAAACACATGGTCAGAAGTATGACATAATTTCAGTCTATATGAGATAGAAATCAATTTGCCTCTAACTTGCCATGAAATATACTAGAAATATTTTAAGTTTTAAGAGTAAAATAATTTCATTCCATAAGAACTTTAAGAAATTACTTCTGGTGATGTATATAATGTTTAAAAAATTGTATTAAGAAATAATGTCTAAAGAGGAAAAGCTTTGATTTTTCATATGTGCTGTTCAATTCTGTTGAAAGCTTCATTAGTGTAATCACGTTTCTTGACTGTGTGTAAAGAGAAAAAGGAGGATAAAGGATATAAAATCATATTTTTAGAAGGAGTTCTCCTGTATTCTTTAACCTCCCAGTTCTTCTGGTACGACATAATGGATAGAGTTACGCTGCCTGTGTTTGTTCTTTTTGTGAAGCATTCTAACAGTTTTAGAGTGCTTATATAAATACATGTGAAGTCACATTGGACATTCCCAGCACTTACCTCCTGCCTTTCTTGAGCTGTTGTCACAGGTAGTTTCAGCAAAGTTGCACGGACTCTATATATGGTCAAGGGAGAGAATGATCACAGTGGCTCCCTTGAAAAGAAACAAACCCTTAAAAGCATTCAGTGATGTGTAACATACTTGGTGAATGTGTGGTGCAGCCAATCAAACAGGTGGGTTTCCAGCCAGGTCTCATCCCTTGTCCCGTGGGTGCTGTTTGGCACCCTGTCTCATGGTCTGCAGTGCAGATAGCTTTCTGCAGACCTTTCCTGTGTCACTGTGTTCTCCAGGTAATGGCGACAGTACATCCCAACTTTAATTTAGATTTGGTGCTGGAGAAGCAGCAATCAGTCCCCAACTAGGTAATGACAAATTTTGTTGCCTTTTTTTACAACACATGAAAGCATAGAAACTAGATATATTCACAAGGACTGTCTGAGAACAGTGAAACTCATTCAGCCTGGTAGATTCTATGAAACTGCCATTATCAGCGTGTGAAGTAATGGTGCTATTAATAGAAGAAATAATTATTTAGGGTAGTGTACTGCTTTCCTTTCCACTTTTAATCAACACTGTCCATCTTTGAACATAAAACCATATGATATTTTAGCCTTTTCTCATCATAATCATTGCTTGGTGCTTTGACTTCCTTTAATGCAAAGTTCATTACTTTTGCATTGAAATGAGAAATGTAAACAACATTAGGTACTGCAGGAAGAGAACTGGATATGGTTAGTGAGAGAAAGAGAGGTAATTTTGCCTTTTCTCCTGATTTTAATAAAAACTTGAAAAATAGGCTTTGATAAGCCTATATAGATATAGAAGAGAAATTGAAACCTATAGTAGCAACAGAAGGTTCCACCTTTTTGATGTATCAGAAGAACCTTGACTCCTAATCTATGGATACCTTTAGACAAATTTCAATATCTCAGAGATGAAGGCACTCATCTACTTGCAAATGTCAAATATTGGCACATAAGAATTAAGTATGTTTTGTTCAGTAGGCTGAAGAAGACTTGCAACTAACTGAAGTGAGTTTCTCCTTCAAACTGGAGCTTTTCTTTTATTCAGAGAAAGCTCTTTCCTGGTCTTTTCTAGGTGTCTGTCCTCTTGAAACTGCTAGCGACTTCTGCGGGGTAACTCTAGGAGAAATAGCTTGTTTGTTGCTTATTCTGTCTGGTTACTGGCAGTGAAAAGACAACAAATGTAAAAAGGTTTCAATTTTCTTTAATCTGTAGCAACTTTCTGAATAAATGTTAAAATGGATAGGAGGGATTAACAAATTCAGAAGTAATAAATTATAGTTCTTTACCTAACAGGCCTTTATTATGGAAAGGTTCTGAATGTTTTTACATTTTATAGTATTTTTCTTGCACCTGGTTTATAGAGCACATAGACACAAGTGTTAAAAATTATGTTGTGAAACGTTTTTTTTTTTCACAATAAGCTTGAAGTAACAATAAAATTATTTTTGATTATTGGAAACAAAGACAAAAATAAAATAACTTTGCCCGTGCTTCTAGGCTCAGTTTCACTTCCTCATCCTCAACTCTCTTCCTCCTCTCCTGGCCCAAGAAGCCAAAGGGAATGGATAATGGGAAGTGGTATGTTGTTAGTCCGGAAACTTTGTTGATTTTCTCTCAAACTGCCCCAGTAAGACATGCTGACAAAGAACCAATATATTAAGAAAATGAAATAAGTTTTTTCGCATCCATATAACTAGCAAGACAGATTATCATGTGGACTGCAGGATGTATTTCTAAAGTTTAGCATTATGCATTACTTTGAACAAAGAAAAAACAGAAGTAGAAATGTTATGTTTTTAATGCATGATGTTTGGAAGAAGATTAATTTAAAGAAATGGATTTCATGGAAATGTTCCTTACAGAGATGTCAAAATTCGGAGAAAAATATTGCAGCAATGGGGAATGGAGGTGTGAAGGAGGTAAGCAGGGTAGGGGAGCATGCACAGTGAGAGTCCTTTCTCCTCAAACACTTGTCCTGTCTCATTCAAGAGATGGACCTGCCACCCAGACTGGGCCCCTGCAAAAAGCCCAATAAGAGTGTTACTACTCTGTGGATGGTGTTCCAGGGACAGCATTCCTGCCTTGGTACTTCTGTGTGTTCCTGAACTGCAGAGGTTGGTGCTCAGCCAGCAGCAGGAGCCTGGCAGTTGGAAGCTGGATTGCCATGAGGTTTTAAACCAGAGATATCACTTTTTAACCAATTTTAGGAAGAAACTTGTGAGCTGCATGAGAAGCTAGCCAGAGAAAGTGGGATGAAGGAAAGCCAAGCAAATGCACATAAGCAGCACAAGTGCTCAGTTTCATGGAAAAATTAATAAAAATGGAGCTTTTTAGAGGCAGCATTTTGTCTATTTACAACAAAAAAGTGGCAATAAAACCCGAAGATAACCCTTGTCTTAGAATTTGGGGTTTTTTTTCCTTTCTATTTAAAGGACTACTATTCAGGTACTTCTATGACGGAGACAGCCTGAGCTTCACATAAAAAGAGGAAAAATATGAGGACTCATGTAAGGCCATTGGAAGAATAAGAAGTAAAAAATTCCTGAATATATCCTAAAAACAATAGTTTATGAAATAAGAATATAATAATATTTTTTCTGGAGTTCTTCCTTGAGGTCATTATAAGAATACTCACTACACAAGATGGAAAACACAAACATATAGCACCAGTAAAGCCTCAAGGTCTGCCCTCAAAATGATGAAGTAAATCTGGCCTCAAGACTCCCAGAATTATTTCACTTGTTATGGCTAAACAATATAAGAAATGATTTTAAATATTATTATCCTGTTCAAGAAATTTAAATGAGAGTTAGGCGGGTTAACTTTTTAGGAATAGCTGTATTCCGCACCAGGATCATCAGTCCTTTTGATAGTCTCAGAGCCATAATATCACAGTTTCATAGACGGAAAAACTCATACACTAATTCCTTTGAATTGCTGCTGTTGGGTTCCAAATTGTTTAAAGAGCCAGTATCTAAGATACTTGATCAATAGACTAAAGAAGGCTTTGAGAAACTGGCTACCATGTCATGCACTGAATGATAATTGGATGGAGGAACTTAGTTTTCATGTGGTTCTAAGGATTTGCCCAGACGAGAAACACCAGTGTTTATTGACAACTAAAGGGGGGGAAGAAGGAACCTCCATTTGGCAGAAATCTGAGTATAAGATCACAAAAGAATACTCTTGTTTTTATCTGTAAGCATGAAATATCACTAGGTTAAGGTGTTGATTACTACTAAATCTTGTTTCTCTTAATTCTGTTTTATTACCTCTTTGCAGAAGTCAAATGCAACATTACTTCTATACCAGTAATTGGATCATATTTACTATCTAACTGCAAACATCCAGAAAAAAATTCTGATTGACACAGCCCCCCTTAGCAAATGCTTGGCACTTGATTGGCATTTCAGTTTCATCTAGCTATATCGCCAGATAACCTCAGATCATTCTGGAAAATGTGATGTTGATTTTCTCAGTAATTTAACAATCAGTCTGAAACTGCTTATTTTGTTGTAGCTTTTCAGTTAGTTCACAGTTGTCTTAATTATAGCTAACTAGAGTGTGTTGGATTATGCAAAAAAAGCTCAATTGTTTTTATACCTTCTGTAAAAGTGTATGTTTATGGTGCTTATTATTATGTTAAAAATAAATTTAAAATATTAATATATGCAGAGAGTGATAATGTCAGTAACTAGGAAATGAATTACAGATGCTACACTCAATATACAAAATATTGAATACAATCCTTTTGTAGAAATGAAATACAGGATATGAGTTATGCATATGTTAGTTCAAGAATAAAAATAGCCTTAATATTCTTTTAGACTGAGGAAAAATAGTTTCCTTTCTCTTACATCAGATGGCATACCAATGAAAGTTCCTATGCTTGCTTCTATCCTTTATGTGGCATGTTACTCATATTGCATCTAAATTAAAATGCTTACTTCTGTAGAAAAGGACTATGATGGTTCCTATCTGTGAGATGTAAGGGACGTTTTCTATTTTTGATTTTGAACTGGGCTTTAAAGTGCTCCAGTAGTAATAGTTAGGAAGAGATACTTGGAATAAATTTAAATAACTGCACAGAGTACTGCTTTCTTTTAAGATATCTCCCATGCCGCTTAAAGTGTTTATGGTCCATGAGTCTGGCATGGGTTTGCTGCCTCTTTCATCTGCAAATGACGAGATAGGGTAATGCAAGGTGGCACATTGCTGATTGCATAGGGTCTTTTTGTAAAAAAAACAGTTGATTATATGACTCGCAGCACAAGATTTTCTGTGAAAGGACGATGTCAAATAACTCAGTTGTAGTTCAAGAAGAGCCAGTTGAGATGAAACTTTAGTGAGAGTCTTAGAATTTACTTTCATCCTCAGTGTATCCAACTGAAGGGTAGGCATGTCCTGCCAGTAGAGCTTTCATGGTGTTTAGGAGTTTGAAATATCAGCAGTACCTTTTTTGCAAGATAGCAGTGGGTTTCAAACACCATTTCCTAGACTAGCTTTTGGTTTAGTTGTCTCCTTGCAACCTAAAAATAGTTGTGAGTATAAAGATAAAGGAATCAACCAGGTTATATTAACAGATAACTAGTTTAATAGAAATCCCTTAAGATTTTCAAGATAAAGCCTACTTTTTGCTTATCATACATGTAAATACATTCCTTTAGTTTGTCTCTGTGATTTGGTTTGGGTTTTTTTTTTCCTTTCTTAAACCATAAAACAGGAATAAGAAAAATGTAGATTTAATAGAAAATTTGCATTATAAATTTCTGAGGACTGTTTGTTCAATATTCATTTGAATTGATTTTTCATAGGCCTGTATATAGCATTTTTGTTCAATGGAAAAGTGTGAACAACAGAGGTGGGCAAATGTGATTACATCCAGTGTCATAAAAACATGAAAAAAGTACACAAATATGTTGTATAAAACATGTATTTTCCCTGTCTTGCTATTATTCTTTTTTCAAAATGGTCTTATTTTGGGCAAAATTAATTAAATTTCCAAATTTTGCTAAATGATTTTTTTGAGAAAAAAGGAATTCTGGAACAAATCCTTCAGAGGAGGCGTCTTCTATTGTCTCTAGTATTTCTCACAATTTCAATGGAAAATCTAAGCTGGGGAAAAACTGAGCCATTAAAATGTAGAGTATTGATCATTATACATCTCTGATAACAGATTATAAGAAATGTCTGACATCTTTAAATATGCTCAAACTATGTTTTTTTAATATCTTTATTTTTTCAAGCAGTTAACAATGGAATAGACACATTTTGCCATTTCTGAAGGCTTGGCAACCCTTCTCTTTCAAACCTTGATTGTGGCCCAAATGTGGGTATTGTTTGAAATACCCAGTGTTTGAAGTGAAATCTCCTAGATATGGAATTTCAGAGCTCTATT
Organism: Cinnycerthia olivascens; assembly: GCA_035048155.1. Taxonomy (NCBI): domain Eukaryota; kingdom Metazoa; phylum Chordata; class Aves; order Passeriformes; family Certhiidae; genus Cinnycerthia; species Cinnycerthia olivascens. The sequence continues at coordinate 13,416,112 of JAWWMU010000001.1, forward strand.
TTTGATAAAACAAACACCACGTTGTGGCATTGAAAGGTAGTGAGTGAATATGAAGAAATACATGCAATAAGGGTGCCAAAGAACTTTGTTAGACTACATAATAATAATATTTTTCAAAAGATACTGATGTAAGCAAGAGGCTTCGCTGGGGTTACCAAGTATAACCACTTTTGTAAAAGCTACAAAACCCAATGCTTTAGTCTCTAATATGGACACGTTGAATGACCTAGATTGTCCCAGATTGGCTACTATTAATTTTTATTTTTTTCATCTGAAGGATTTTGTACTGACTTTTAATTGAGTATTCTTCCAGTGATCATGGCTAGTTAATAGTTCAGTTTGTGAAATATTGGGTTTAATTCTTCTTCCAAAAATTGTCCTAGATTTCTTGTGTGCTTTGGCAATTCCCAAGGAAGCCCAGTTTTCAGAATACCCAGACATAAATTTGTTCACACAGACTGTTGTAAGGCTGCATCTAAATGCTAAACTTAAAATTGTTTATTTCCAAAAAGGTAGTGCTAGTTTGATACCTCTGTCCCAGAACAAGGAGGGTAACAAATTATTTGAAACTACTCCAGACATCATGCTTGGTGAGTTGAATAGAATGGGTCCAAATCTAACATGATATATATTGTAGAAGTTTTTTATTCTTCTGGAAGGTTTTATCCTCTTGTCTTTTTTGGCTGCTGCCCACTTGAAGTTAATAAGGAGCAGAAACAGGAGATGTCTCTTTAAATTGATGTATTCAGGTGTACATCAAACAGTGCACTGAGGGAATTTCTTCTATTGCACTGGGAGAAGGAAACAGAAACTAACAGAAAATCAAACCATTAAAGGAGAAATTTAGTTTTCCCAACTATGCTTTTTGTGGTAAGATAGTTGACGTTTCTTGATAAAGAAGAAGTTTAAAGTTAATAATCTCAGGAGCAGAAGGTAAATGCAGGCTTGGCAGGTTAATTATGTCTGTGCTCCTCCAGTACCCCTGAAGTTATAACTCAGTGAAGTACCTCTGTGCTCAGCCAAACGCTTGTGTGTGTTTGAGTGATTTGTTAAGCAGATAGTAAATGCTGAAGTAATCTGTGTAATTTTTATTCATTTTATCTTATAGTAGGAATCATTGCCTGGTAAAAGGTCTCATTGCCATGGACTTAATGAATTATACCAGTGTGTTGTCCAGATCAAGACCCTTGAGTGTTCATCCTCATGGTGGATTGGATGGGGAGGGGGCTTTCTGCAAAGCTCATGGGAAAGCTTAGAACTGCAAAGGTAGAAAATTCCCAAAGTATTTAGCAGCAACAACAAAGAAGGTATGACAATACACTCTGGAAGGGTGGAAACTCAAATGTGACAGAAAGACATGAACAGTTTCCAAGGCTCTTTTATTTTTCACAGCAGTGATTGAAGTGTTATGGATTCTGTTTAAAATGTAGCATTGCACAGCTCTGCTGGATAAGGTAATTTCATGATTCAGGAAATTTGAATGTTGAGAAGGGTTTTCCTGCACCAGTAGACCTTGCATAAATGCATTGCTAAAGAAAAGGAGGAATTTAAGGTTTGTTATGGCACCTGTCTGCCATCTTATATCTAAGAACAGCTATTAAGGAGTGCTGCATCCATATGCATTGTGAGGCTACTTACTTTTCCTGGAAGTTAGTAAGGGCAGATTAACCAAGCTAAAGAGCACGAGGAATTGCTGCTCCTCCCATCCAGTGAGCTCCTGAGTCGAAGGATTTCAGCTTCCAGAAAGAGAGAACTTTGGAAAATGAATGCCCACAATATATTCAGAACCTGAAGGTTGAATTAGAAGTGACTTAATGAATCAAAATTATTTACATGGCAGGTAGATGAGCATGTGTAAAGTGTTTCTTTGGAATAGGTTCTTGGTAGAGATTATCACTTTCTGCACCAAGCGAGAACTTTTTCTCTCTTAACTCTTTTCAATGATCCTGCATCCTCAGGCCACAATATGGTGGATGATGACAGTGTGTGAGATAGAGATCCCTTTGGAGTATCTCTGGGGCATTTATTAATCAGTTGTGGAAGTTGCTTTGAGTGATGTGAATCACTACATCTTTCAGCCATGTGTGAATGTGCTGCTGTGAAGTGCACTTTTCTGTTCTTTAAATACAGACGTTTAAAATGGTGATTGAACAGTTTTTTTGACATGGAAATGCAGATCACTTCCAATAAACTTCTGAAGTCAAATACTTCTGGCAAATACTATGCAATTTATTTCCTCTTTTCACAAGTTTCCTCTGTTTCAGAGCAGTTTTGCTGGAAATGGTCTTTTTCTAGCATGTAATTCCCATGTAAGTCACTAGCTGGACCATGCTACAATTGTCAAGAAATAGATATTTTAGGTATTTTGGCAACTTTTGTTTTCTATGCTATCAATACTACATTTCAGATATTTCTAGGCTTATGTGGCAGCTCATTAATGTTTTGATAATCTGAATTTTTAGGCTGGAGAATAGTAGCTCCCTATTACATCTGCATTCTTATGAATCCTTGTCCTCTGTGCAGCCCAGGAGGGTCTCCAGTCTCTCTCAAACACTTTTTAAAGGTATCTGTCTACATCATCAAGTACCTAAATATGTTTTATGGTTTTGTTCTCTTAGCATAGCTCCATTCTTGTTTCAATCAGAGACTTGAAACTCCTAGGTTTCTTGGAAAACTCTATTTAGGAAGTGCTACAAATTTCAGTGAGCTAAGTTGAAATTCAATATAAAAATCTTTTACCAATGAATTGCAGTTTATGATGTCTGAGATTTGTATGCATGTCTAGCTAAGTTTGTTTCGTTGAAAACCGCACAAGCTCCAGAATTTCACTGATGGAAGGTAATTTCTGTGATTTTTAAAATACATGCAGTATTATTTAATTTCTGCCCACATTCTCATTTTCATGTCTTAGATTTTTAGGCAGTTAAAAATCAGGGCTGATAGGCAAGAGCTGGAAAGCAGCAAGTGATATTCAAAAAGAATGAGGGGCATTACTTTGCTATTTCCAGAGCTGTTAAAAAGGTAGTTTAATGCTGTAACATTGACAAATGTTTATGTTTTAAAGTGCAAATAGAAAACTGAAATTGAATTTTGCATAAATATTTTCTAGTTTGAAGCCCAGGAAGTCTTCAACAACTTTGTACTAGAGTGGTTTATTTAGTGTATTTTCATCTCAAGATTATACAGATAGTAAATTCAATTCTTTCTTTAAATATACTCTATTTGTATTGCATTGTGCAAGTAATTCTCTGGAGAAATTGTGTAAGTTTTATATTTATATATATAATTTTCCACTGTGCAGTAGGAATACTTTTGAAAGGTCAAGCCTTGTAAAGCAGAATATAACTCTTCTCAGTGATTAGACTTATTCTTTTGGACTCAATACTATTTGCTTGTAATAACTCATTTTCAGAAGGCACTGATGAATAATGTGCCAGGGTTGAGAGTTTTTTGAAAAAACCCATTCTTTCAAGCTGATGTTGACACTATTCATTGTTTATCAGTAATGGAATTGTCACTAGAAAGCTTAATTGAACGCATCCCTTCCCTTTCTTTTTTGTTCTCAAATGAATGGAAGTCAAATAATTCTTTAAATAGATGTTTTCACGCCAATCTAAAGTATTTAGTCTTTTGGAGAGTGAAAAAAGGAGAAATAGGAAGCTCAGAAGTCATCATGGCACTAATTCATCTCACGCCCCTTCACTAGAACAGGTTTTAACTGACAGAGCTAAATGAGAAATTTTCTTTTTTGAAGATTAATGGTAAAAACCAGACATTCCTCCCAAACATATTTGTGGAAATCTTTTCCCATATTTCAGGGAGTAAAAGGACACATGATTGCATATAACAGAAGCACACAATCTAGCATAGAACCAAAGAGTAATGTGGAGCAGAAGACGCCTTCAGTCCAAATCGCTGCTCCAAGCAGGTCTATGTTGATCAATTTTGTCCTGCTGAGCTTTGGATTGAGTATTCACAGTGTCTATTGGACAAATTCTGCCATTTTGCACCCCTCCTATGAGGGGAGGTTGAGGGTTGAGTTGCTTAGCCTGAAGGAGATTCCGGGGAGAGCTTAGGGCACGATCCAGTACCTAAAGAGGGCTTACAAGAGAGTTGAAGAGGGGCTTTTTATGAGGACATGCAGTGACAGGACAAGGGGGAATGGCTTCAAACTGGAAGACGGTAGGTTCAGATTAGATATTTAGAAGAAATTCTTTCCTGGGAGAGTAGTGAGGCCCTGGCACAGGTTGCCCAAAGAAGTCGTGGCTGCCCCATCCCCGGAAATGTTCAAGTCCAGGTTGGATGGAGCTCTAAGCAACCTGGTTTACTGCAAGGTGTCCCTGCCCATGGCAGGGAAGCTGGACCCAGATGAACAAAAATGTTCCTTCCAACCCAAACCATTCTATGATTTTATTTTTTTAATTTTTTTTTTTAATATCATAGTGAAAATGATTGTTCCAGCTTGTGCCTGTTTTCCCCTTTGCACTGCATACCTCAGAGAAAAGACTGTACTTTTTTACACCATGCTCCAGTCCTAGGGAACAGTAGGCTCTCTCCTGAGGTTCTTCAAGATGAAAAAATCAAGTTTTCTTCTTTCCTTTATACATCATGAGAAGCACTGATGACTCTTCTTGGTGGCCATCTGCTGAACCTGCGCCAGTATGTCACTGTCTTTCATATATTGGATAGTTTTAAGTTAAATACAGAGAAGCAGAAGGGGAGAATCACTTGCCTGGGCCTCCTGGTCACACTTCTGCTAGTAAAAAAGAGGATGTGCTTGACCTTGCTCATTGAAAAGGGGCAGTGACAACTCCACTTCAGTTTGCTGTTGGGTCTGTTGGGCCCCCAGGTCTTTCTCAGGAAACCTGCTTTATAATGAGTTATCTATAAATATACAAAGGATCTTTTATATTATATCTATTTTCTTTTTTTTTTTTAATTATGAAGTGCAAAATTTATTTATTCTTAGCTGTGATCTTGATTGGCACGTCCATAATTAAGCATTAAAAACATATTTCATTACTGGGTATATAACAACAGTTGATATGATCAACAAGGTAAAAGTCATGCCATGTCATTTCAATTTTCTTTTAAGAAGACCCTAGCTAAGTGGCATATTGTGCTCTCCCATGTAATCTAATAATTATGCTGGCTTTTCATTGTTTCAAGTAGTGGAACATGCAAGATACAAATGAAAAATCTTAAAACAAAAAGAAGAGATTATGAAATTATTCTATGTTAGAATGGTTTGTATTCTTTGAAACAACTTCTGTTTATGAAAAACTATTACTATGAAAGCATAGTAGCCCAGTTTGCTTGGAGCTAATTTAACTGATGACTGCAGCTCAGTTCCTGACGTGGTGATTTCCAGGGTATGAAAACTGCAGTGAGTTCTGATTTTTCAGTCGATGACACACATCAAATGAGGCAGGAGAATTTTCTCTCATACTTTACAAAAATAAAAATGATGGAAGAAGCAATGTCAGCTCTGTGCTGATTCTAAGCTTAAAACTTTAAAATTCTTGGCATTTTGCTCACAACAGATTGCAATAATAAGATGTTGTTGCATAATATTAGTGACAGTGGCCATTAAACATGCACCAGGAGGACAAATAACATAAATGGCATTTGAAACTCATATTTCAGCACATTGCAAGTTTATAGGTAGGGAAAAGATGGTGATTTAATTGTCAGTGAAACACAGGATTGAGTTCTCTCCAAGAGAAATGTGCAGGGCTAAGGACAGAGAGATTAGTTAATAATACTAAAAAATAAGGTTCAGTGTTACCTCAAGAAGTCATTGGCCCTGACTCACTCCCCCAAGGCAAGGCCAAATCCACACCCAAATTTTCATATTTATTTTGTTCTTTAAAATTACCAGTAGCATGAGAATCAGGAGCACCTAAGTAGATTTCTACTTTTAGAATTCTTTTCCACTGACATCTGAAATAAAAGTTTCCCAATACAATTTGATTTGTTTATTTCTTGTCCCATCTTGAGTGAATGTGGAGCACATGAGATGTGTTCTTATTATGGAAGCTTTTGGCACATATTGGATATAGTTATCCTGTCTCCACAGGCTTCAAATAAATTTCCTTTCATAACCCACAGATCTTTTCTATAAGCCTGCTATTCCATTGCTAAGTGCTTGTGTTTGCATGGCTGATTATTCTTACCTAATAAAAATTTTCTTTTCCCATTATTGAATTGTATGCTATACATAATTCAGAGTGTAGCTTCAATTAGTCAAGAGAATTTTTAAAATCACATCGTTCCTGGCATCAGTGAAGGCACATCGTACAACTTTCTCCCACCTCTTTTATTCATATTGACTTCAAATTCAAGGAAAGTCCTTCATTATCTAGCTCATAAATGAAAGTATTGAGGACTAAAGGCAGGAAAGACATTTGGCTGATTTTATACTTTTTTGCTTTACTTTGCTTTATTTTTACTGTGAACCTTTGCTAACTACCCTGTTGATGAGTTTCCTGCAAGATGTGAACCTTTTTTAAAACTTTTTAATTGACATTGATTTGGACAACTTGTTTCTCAAAATATCACAAAATTAAAATCTTGCTACAGTGAAGAGATATAAGGTCAAGATACTATTTATTTATAAGACTTGTTAAGATATTATGGAAAAAAAGTTAATTTTGAAGCTCATTCTTATATTACCTTTTAGCTGCTGACAAAAAGTTATTTTGAATAGGTATTCCAGGATCCTTCTGGATCATGAAGAGCAAGAAAAAAGAAAAAGGTGTTACGGCTCTTACTGTTCCTTTTTGTGACTCATTTAGTGCTGCAATTGTCAGCAGAGGAATTGTTAGTTAGTTAAAGTAAGGTTTAAGTTAGTTAGTCAAAGCTTATTTCAATTTTTAAAATACATGGAGTAATTTATCCCCAACGTGTACAAAATTATTAGTTCAGTTAGTCATCCTTGCTTTTTGGTCCATCCGTGTGTAATTGAGATTATTCTCTCTATCCAAAGATGACTTCCCAAATCCTTTCCAGATAAAACATCTGAAATAGAGCTAGAGAGAACTTGGAGTGTCTTATTCTTAGTCGTAAAATTTTAGTGTGGACTCCTGACTCTGTTCCATGAGGTAATTTTTGGCGGTAACAGTTCTTCTTTCACAAATGAAAGACTGTGGAAATAAAGACCAAAGAAAGTCTGAACTGTAGCAGTTTCCATTTTTTTCATGTACTGACCACATACTTTTACATTATTTAGGTACTGCAACCTAATTCTTTGCCACTTTCCAAAAAAGATGACTGCATTATTTTGTACACTCTTAAGAGTTTAAACAAATGCATTCCCATTACATTTTTAGGGAAGAAATTAAAATAATATGCAATGAAGCAGGAAATCTATTTGCACTGTTTCTAGCTGAATTTCTGGAGTATGCACGGTTGAACCTCAGATGTCCTCATTGTAGCTGTTTAGATATCTAGATATTGAGATGCCACGAGGAAAGGGAGCTGAAAATGTGAATCATTCACACAGAAAAGAGACAGAACAACACAGAGCTCTTGTTAGGGAGATGTTCTCTATTTATTATTTAAGAGGCATTCAGACTGCACTAAATTTTTAACTGGAATGTTTTGTAACCACTTAAACAAACCTGGAGTATAGTAGAATGTGCATGCCTTTTGTATATTGTACCTATTTAAGCAGTTATCAGTTGGAAAGATATCAAATAGATTTCATATTGTGGTTTTCCCTCTGACTGTGTTCAAAAGTTTGTCTTTAACCATAAGCAACTGATTCTTTAATAAGTTTTATCATCTTCTATTGTGTCTTATGGAAACTATCTGAAGTAATTACCTAACCTAATCAAAGATTTAATGAATCCTTGATAGGAAAAAATAAAGATATGAATTGAGCCATAGACATGAGTTAAGACTCTTGTTATTATATTTGTTCT
>JAWWMU010000001.1:13438565-13464913 GCA_035048155.1 Cinnycerthia olivascens
AGGCACAGAACATGATATCCAGCAAAAATAGCACACACGAATGGGGATACAAACATCATAACGTCACCCTAGGACAAAAGGAAACTCTCTTGAAATGCACACACATCTGTGCCTACACACATATTATGTACTACATTTTTTGACTTTTGATTACAGTGATTTAACCTAGAGAATCTGTATATCTAGTAAAGCTTTATGAAGTTCATAATTGTGGCAAAGCACTGGTTATGACATTGCTTTTTGCCCCTCAGGTGTTACTTTGTTGGTTTTTTGGTACCTACTCAAATGAAATCAAAATCAACACAAAAATGTTAATATATGATATCACCTAAAAAGTGTCTTACTCATTCTTTTAGCTGGAGTCGTTGAGCTAGGATGCTAACTCCTTAAGAGGTATTGTTAGTATAACCTTTGAAAGTACCTAACCCTGGGATGAAGCACATAGGAATATGTAATCACAGCCAGGGGATTGGGATGGAATTAAGTTGGGAGCTGAGCAGCCCTGCCAGAGCCATGTGCCACTGCACGGTTCACATGCTGCACAAATTAAGTTTCAGGCCCATCACAAAAGCCTTGCATTTAGCCTGCACTGTATATCATCAGGGAAATAGTTTCTTGCCTGTATGCACTTAGGCTCCAGCAAACACATGATACAAAACATGTAATACATGAAGAAAGAAAAGAAAAGGAAGAGGAGGCAAGTAAGTGAATTGTCAGTCAAATAGAGGCAACAAGATCTGGCTGGTATTATTTCTGCTACTGATACTGTTACATCTGCCATGCCTCTCCTATTCTTTGTGCTCACTCAAAGGTGAAAATAGGAATCTGCACTGCCTATTAGAAGCTGCATATTTATATTCCTGTTTGTGGTTGTCTCTTCTGTCCCTTGCTGCTCTTTCTTCCTTGCAAACATTTTTCTGCATATTTTAATAACAAGTTTTGGCGAAAGCATTGACAGTTTATTATTGCCCTACCTCTGAAATTATTATAGCTTGGAGCTAAGTAATTTTCATTGCATCCTGTTGAAGATGTTTAATTAACATAAATCAAAATAAACAGAAAAACAAATATATGATGTTTGATCTGCTTAGATATGTGCATTTGCTGCAAGTTTTTCACCATAATAGAAGATATTCTAACTAAAATAACTATAATATTTAAAAAGCAGAGGCACCTATTTGTGGTATGGTTATTTTTCCCTGAAAAGGATCACATGAATAGGAAAAACATATGATAAATTATTTCTGTCATTTGCATAATACAGATTCCAGCCATTTGCTCTTACTTTTGACCACAATGCTTTTATTTCAATGAAAGTGGCACAATGCTTCATATTTAGTGCACTGGTGTGGCCAAATCTCTATTACCTTGAAAGGTGTGGGGAAGCTGGGGAATGGAAGCAATCTACAAGTTGAAACATGGAGCTCCTGGGAGTAACTTAGTCCAGGAGAGCACCCCACTGCCCCATCTGGGTTTCTTCAGGTGGCTTAGTTAGCCTGATTCCAGCAGATAAGCAAACTTGAGAGAAATGTACTTTGGGTTTTTTCCTTGTGAATATACTGGACCCTGTCGTTTCAGTTTATTGAATGTTTCTATTATTCTATTGCTGTATCATATTAAAAGATCTGTGTTTTGTTCTTCTAATCTCTTGTTCATTCCTACATATAATTGTATCTGTGGCTGGAGCTGATCTATAATCATCAATATTGTGTAGAAACATGATGCCTTTATGCTAGCACAGTAGTTCCATACAGATTTTTTTAACTTTGCTTATGTAATCAATGAATGAACACTTTTTATGTTTTTATGTATTTTGTAGTTCTTTCTGCTGAAGATTTATATTGATTTACAGGGAAACTCTATTAAACAATTTCCCTGTGGGCTTACCCCTATTATCAGTGATGTTACAGATGATAATGTAGATGAGGTACGGGTGGTTGCTGTGTTTTTCCAAGTGATCTGTGCTGCCAGAATGGAGTTTGGGGATGGATTAGAGTGTGCATTCCCATAGTTTTGATGGTTTCCACACTGGGAGTGATTTGAGGCAACTCGGTGTCATAGGAAAGCACTGGTGCATGGAAGAGCACTAGAGTTGCTCTTGGCCTGAGAAAGTGAAGGATTCTACACTGCAAAGAAGCTTAGTTCATTTGCATTAAAATAACCTTTGCAGTCTCATTTCAAAATTTACTTGTTGTTTTCATCTGTGACTGTAACCCAAAGCAAAATGTTTAATCTACTCCCACTTGTGCCGTCCATTGCACTGAACAATCTTGCTTATAACAATGCAGGGCTTCCACATTGCTCTTAAAGATGCTCAATATTTCCCATGAAAGCAAAGTCTTGATGGAATTTCTTCCAGGCAGTGAAGAATTGTTCCATCTGCAAAGAGCTCATTTTACAGCAGAGAAACCCTTCTAAAAGTCATTCCGTCTATAAAGTATTTTTACTCTAACGTCTCCAAAAGAAGGAATTAGCCGTTTCTGACTTTGTAGGCACAGCACATGGGAAGCAATTTTACCTTTCTGTCTGGTTGATTTGTTGTTCGTGGGTTTTGTTTGTTTGCTTTTTGGTCAGGTTTTTTTGGTTTGTTTATTTTTGGAGGGAGTTGTCCATTTGGTTGTAGGTTTCTTGTTGTTTTTTTTATCAACAGCAAATGTTCAAAATTTTGAATTCTGAGTGTTTGGAAGAGACTTATTGAAATTAGAAATGCAATATATACAAAAGCAAATATTTGTAATACTACTTGTGAATCCACTGAAACAGGTTATTCAGGAAATGCCACAGGTTTGCCTCATGGTTTTTATGAGCTATACCTTCTGTTTTGCCTAATATTGAAATACCATTTTGGAAAATCATTGAGTAGTTCTTTGTTCCTGGGGTCATGATAAACAAACTGAGTATACTGGTGAACAAATTTGTTTGTATGTAGATTGCTACATACATTTGTTGTCTAAACACTTGAGCTACTTCATGATTGTTGTTGTTTCTGCTTTCACAAAGAAGAAAACATTTCATGTCTGCATTAATCCCATTGTAATTCTCTACTCTGAGGAATTGTGGAAGAAGATTGGTGTATGGCAAAGAAGACAAATTCTAGCACGGTTTTTAGATATTTGCTTATGCCAATTTAAACAGAGATTTTTAAAAAACTAATTTCTAGTTTGGCTTTTTTAGTTTTCCTGACATAATTTTGCATGTAAGCATTCATTGTGAGGTCCTCGGAGAAGCATTGTCTGATATTTGCAGAGCTGTTCTAAGTTGCTTTAGCTGTGGTTGCATGGCTGTTGATTTAGTCATGAGTCACTTCTGCTGCACAGTGTAAAAATTACATGGCAGAGTTGGGATGTCTTTTAAGCTGCTACTTTTAAGAACAACTAATGGGGCTGTATCTATTGCAACTGATCTGAAAGTATGAAGCTTTTGGCATAAGAATGTATATGTGTGTCTTTAACTCTGTTTTTGGTGGCAGGGAGGTGTCAAGGTTAGCTTTTTTGTTGCCATTCAGTTTTGCTTTGCTGGCTGAGTGCGTGTTAAAACTGCAACTGTTATAACTGGCAGTTTTGAGGAGAAACAGTGAATATCTCCAAAAGGCGCTAAAACAGCAGTTGGATTTAATGTGTATTATGCACCTAAACAACCAGTTGATCTTAGAAGTGCACTCACTTGATTTAAGGTTGTTTTCTTCAGTTGTATGATGAATGCCTAACAACAACTTCTTTTTCTATCTCTTTATATTTGAACAGATTTTTTTTTATAGATGAAGAGACAATTGTATAAATACAATTTCAATACATTTTTGTGAAATGCAAGATGGCATATCATCTTCTGCTGCATACACTTATAAGTATTTCCAACACAATTTGATGACTAGAGCCTTACCAACTGTTTTTACTGACTGTTGGTTTAATTGATAGCTTGATGGCAAATACAAATGACTTCTGTTCAGCCCCATGAAAATGTTGGTGGCTCAGCTTACCTTGTAGGAAATATTGTCTTTAATCAGAAAGTCAGATGCATTAAAATAAAAGCAAACAAAAATTGCATTTTATTTTTTAATATAATGAACTTTTGTCCAAGCCAGTATGTTCCAATGAATAGCTAAAGGATTTCTATTTTAAAGTTGTTAAGATTATTTTCCTAAACAAGTAGTATTGTAGGTTGCAGGGACTGTAATATTACATAACCAATTACTCTTCATCAGCTAGATCTGTGTGAAAGACTTTTTGAATGGAGTACAATGTAAATATTAGCTTGGAAGAAATGAAATAAATTGACACAAAGAGAATAATAAAAACCTAGCATACAAGAATTAGAACAAAATAATCATATTGTAATTTTTAGTAATTTAGTGTCAACAACAAGTTATTATTTCATGTTCTTCAGAAATTGTAATGTGCACCATGAAGAAAATATATAGTCACCAAAACAGAAAACAAGTGGAAGAAAATTGAGGAAAGTATATATATATACATAGACATCCTCTATTCAGAATTTAATCATATTGAACTGGTTTTCTGGAATATAGTGACGTAAGCTAACTTAATGTTCTACCTTACTGAAAAGGAAAGAATAGTTCCAGTCAAAAGAAAATAATTCTGAAATTTCTGCTTATAAGAGAAAATGAAAAATTGTCATCTTCTTGGCCAGAAAAAAATTGCATAAATCTTTGTGTAAGCACCAGCAAAAAGTTGAGATGATGTTCCTGCAATCATTCTCAATTTCTTTTGGTTTCTTTTGGTGTTTTAATACATTATGTTTTAATTTAATTTGTGTTTTAATGTACTGTAGTTTAGATTTCCTACTTTGCTGGAGAAAGAGATATCTCACATGTTTTTAAAAACACAATGCTATAAAACTTCTGTGTCCACGTCAGAAACTTCACAGGAAATGGACGTATTCAAAGGTGAATTAATGAAATATAAGAACAATATATAATTTTTTATTTACACTCTTTCCATTTGGCAGTTGTACAATTTAGATAAAAATTGCATATGATAAAAACACATTAGAAAATAGCCTTCAAGGATTTGGGGGAATCCTTTACTGTAGGCCTGATTTAGAGAGTTCTAGTTTTTAACCAAAAGAATTGTCCAAGAACCAAAGAACTGGTGAAGCTGCAAAAGAAACATACCAAGATAAAACGGTCTTGCTGATTTGTGTTTAGTCTAACACAAATATGTATTTATAATTATACTCCAGAGATTCACATACAAGGAGTGAAGTGCAACAATATTTTAATTCACTGGCAGATGCAGTAGTTAAAAAATTAACTATTTTAAGTACAGTGTGTCATGCAAATCAAAATCAAACATTATTTTTCATGTTTCACCTCAGAATAAGGAGCAAACTGCAGCATTTTTTAAAAATGTTCTTAGTAAAATATTCAAAACGTCATTTTAAATATTTTAAAAGTATTTTTTTCTGAAAGAATGCATATTGTTAATTAAAAATGTGTGGACTTCTGGCTCTATCATGGAAATTTTTTTAAACAAATGAACTTTTCTTCCCTCCGAAGAAAACTTATAGAAGCATAAATTGATAAATTTTGAACAGGTACATTTTGAAGTCTCATTTTTCACAGTAAAAAATCGTAGGTGGCATACAGCAGCAAATATTCCCAGCTGCGATACTCTTTAACATAGAGCCATGCCTTTCACTAAATGAAGTTTGGGATTGGCACGCAGAGAAGAGAGAGGGCTATGACCAGTAATGTCTTCTGTTTACACAGTATACTATCTTCTTTTTTTTTAAAGTCTGATGGATTTTCAGTAATCTCATAAACAAGAAATTTTAAAATATGTATTTTCCTCATTTTAATGTATTCTAAACTGTGCATTCAATTCAATTGAAGGAAATTATGTCAAAACTGCTAATAAAAACTAAAAAATTACTGAGTTAGAGTTGTTCACATTTAGAGGGTGCGTGTATAAACAGAAGAATCCTATCTCCTCTCTGAATGTTCATATATCTTTTGTTCACCTGCAGGCCACAGTGAATACTAAGCTTGAAATCAGTAATTTGTTTGTTTCAAATACATTTTTCATGGTTCTGCAGAGGAAAGAACTTTAAAAAAGAAAGAATAGATTTCTGTCAGCTATATGTACCTCCAAGTTCATGAATTCCATTAAACCCACACAATGCATATAAATGAATGTATTTAAAAGAATCTTCAGTTTTGTATATACATTATGTTTTGTTTTATACTGCATGTGAAGAGATTAAAAATAAATGAGGTAATATGGTAATATTTTCATGCATCTAAGCAAAGCTAGTTTTTAGTTATTTCAAAAGTGACAAAAGTCTCAGTTATTAAATTCTGAATATGTGACAATCATAAAATCAGTGATTTATATAAGTAGGTATTCAGAGATATTTAGGCATATAATATTTGACAAAATGCCTTTACATGACTGGCATTTATAATTATTTATTCCCTGTTTATTTGCTGTGTAAATGTGTCATGCAATATAATAATGGGGTAATTTCAGGTAATGATGACATAATAAGCTTGGGTAATGAAGTCATAACTTGAATGTGTGGGTCTAGAAGTAGAGGAAATGTTTTTCTGTTCCCAGGTGTGCATTGTTAATATTCTTATTGTTGCCTTAGTATTTTATCAGCCTGTTTAGCCAAGGCAGAGGACTGTCCCTGGGAAGATCATTGTGCTTCCTCCTGCTGCAAAGATGCCAGAGACTCTATAGGTGTGTGGGCTCTGGTGCCCCACAGAGTACATGAGAGATGAAATCTGGATTATGATCCCTGGAAGGGCCCCATGGCATCAGTACCAGTGGCCTGATGTTATGGTGCCTGGTGGCAGGTCAGTATTTTTCCATCCAGGTACTTGGCCATTATGGATTCTAATTTTTTTTTTTTTTTTTTAATTGAGAAGAGCTCTTCTCAAAACATAGTTGCTAGGTCTCTTCTGTGGGAATCCAGCTTCCATGTTACGGTTTCTTGTATCATTATGAGTGGGCTGTTATTAGGTAATAAAAATGATAGGTGAGTGGTTTGTCAGTTCACTACAAGTAGGGAAAAATACACTGATTGCAATAACACAAAACTCTCTTCTCACTTTCTATTACTCTAGTTTATAAATATAGTGAATTATTCAGCGAGACAACCTCCCTCTACTGCATACATTTGAAAATTGCCAGTTACATCTTTGAATATCAGAAATAATTTTTCATAATTAAATTGATTGAAACACATAGACAACTGTGCAGATTTTTTTTTTTTTAATACTCCTGCATGGATAAATAACTTGCAGAGTGAAAAACAATTCTCAGTAACATTTAACTTCAGGCTTGCCAATTAATTTTGGTGTCCCTGGGGAACGTTCTAATATCTTTCAGACTAAGTTTTTGTAATAAAGCTGTTTGCCAGCCAGTGTGTTGATGACAGACTGTGCACAACTTACTGACAAAATCCTGTATTTGCTGACTCTGCCGGTTATATGAATTTTATGTTGGGATTTAACACAGAACTGATATTGAAATAAAATGTATGTCATACTCTGGTAATGAAAGCTTAGTCTGGAACCAGGACCATGTGCTAATGAGAACTTCATGTATTCAAATCCAAATAGCCTGCAGTTCTTTAGGAGCATATGACTAGTTACTTTCTAGTGGCACAAGAGAGGAAATAATGGTGGTGGTTTGGTTTTCCAGCTCCTACTGCTGTTGACATAGCAAGTGTTAGAGCAATGTAATTTTTCATGTAGGGAGTTCTCAGCCCAAGCTGATGAGATTTCAGTTTGGCATGTCACAGTCCAGTAGTGATAAGGCCCTGGCAGGGAGGAACCTGTGTCATGTTAGTATAATATTTTCTGTCTTTCTGTTGCTGTTTGCCGCAGTCCTTGCTATAGTCACACTTTCAGTTCTGGGAAGTTCTGCATCTCACCATGTTTTTCTATCTCCCTGAAACATTATTTTGCGTAAAGAGTATGTTATTGCCTGCCCTTCAAAGAACCTCAGTTTTAAATTCCATCTACAGAAAAAAAAACCCCATTGTTTAAATTTATAGAATCTTATAATATCCTGAATTGGAAGGAGATCACAAGGATCAGCAAGTCCAAATTGTGACCCTGCACAAAATACCCCAAGAATTCTATCATGTGCATGAGAGTGTTTTCTAAACTCTTCTTGGTCTCTACCAAGCTTGGTGCTGTGACTACTTCCCTGAGAAGCCTGCTCCAGTGCCCAAACATCCTCTGGGTGAAGAATCTTTTCCTGATATCCAGCCTAAACTTTCCCTGAAACAACTTCAGTCCATAACCCCAGGTCCTGTCAGTGGTCACCAAAGAGCAGAGATCAGTGCCTGGCCTTCCTTTTCCCCTCTTGAAGAAGCTGCAGGCAGTGATGAGGTCTAGCCTCAATCTCGTGTTCTAGAGGCTGAATAGAACAAGTGACTTTGGCCTCTTCATCTTTTGGGGTTTTGTTTTACTCCAGATTTTATTCTTTCACTATTAAATTATATGAGAGTCCAAATACGTCTAATATCCAGTTCAAAAGCAAAGTAACTATTGGTTACTGGGCAACTATTTGGTTTCCCTTTGTTCAAGCCAAAGTTCAATGCAAAACATGATGCTTAATTTTCTACATTTAAGGTTCACAGCATACAGAATGTAAACCCAGAGTTATTTTATCTCTACTTTCCCTCTTAATTCCTCTCTCCAAAATGAACTAATTTTGTGAAAGAGATTTTAAAATGTTTTTGTGACTCTTATATGTTACTATCGCTGCATAAACAGCTATACTACTTTGGCCTATAACAATTTGCTGAGAATTGGTTGTCTTCTGTCAGCAAATATTTTTCATCCATTTTGTTTTCTGGTACTGATCATAATCCCTTATTTCTGTAGCTATTGGGACCAGCAGATAACTTGATATTAAGACTCCTACTGATAATTTAGCATCTGTTTACTTTTCTCTTTCTCCATGCCCCCATCTCCTTTTACATCCTTTAAGACAATTACTTGAATTATTTTAATTAATAAAGTATTTTATTGACTGTTTTGGCAGACCTCAGTGTCTTAGTTGCTGTGTTGTTTGTTTATGCAAACTAACAATTATTTATCTGTTGGATCTTGGTGGTGCTCATCCATTCTTTAAATCCATGCTTTTCTTAAAATCTGGCCTGGCCAGTGTCTCATGTTGATGGTTTTGCTACTTGCAATTTCTCTTATGCTTCTAATACCTGTTCACCATTTCTTGGATCACCTATTTTACAGATCCTAATTCTAGGCTGAGATTCAACCTGGATCAGGCTCAAATTCACTAAACTTTGTGAGACAATTTGTGCCTACATTTTGTGCTAAATTGAACAATTTTAGCTCCCTCTGTAGTTGGTTGAAAGACTTAGAAGTCTCTAGACCAACTTTGAGTTTTCCTAAATATGCTTTTCCAAATCTGTCTTCATTGGCTATTACACAATTTTGAATACTTGGACAATCTAGCTTTTGTGCCCTAAATATAGGTAACAAGCTGGTCACAATGGCTTCCACCTTTACCATGTGCTCTCAGATTTTTCTATCTCTGTTTGTCACCTCTGGTAGCTGCTGGAGTCCCCTACTGCCAAAAATTATGTTTGCTCAAATATTGTCTTTCCAGTGATTTAATCATTGCTTTGTTTAATATTTTTCTTCTTTTTGCTGTTTGGGTTGGTTTTTCGTGTTTGGTTTGATTATTTTGTTCCTTACTTTAGTTTCTATTCAGTCTTCTTGAAATTGTTTTGTTCCATTGTTTGTTTTTTGAAGGCTTCTGGTAATTTAGCACTGTGTTTTGAATTCCTTTCTTAAATATTATTTATCTGCTCTGAAGTTAAACCTCTGTTATCATGAAATGAAGTTTTGAAGTGTTTTGCAGTCATTAACACACGGGTCTTCTAGCATATCAAAATTAAATTTGGCCGGTTTGGGGTAGAGAAAAGGAAAAAATATCAAAGTTTTCTTTATATATTAACTCTTTTTGCATAGGTAATTACAGACACTGCTGCTGTCATTTCAGATTTCAGCAGTTAACCATATATAACTTTTAGTGCTAGTGATGATCATGACATATTTACTCTTTTTTTTATTTCTATTTCTTTGTGCGATAACTGAATCAGGCACCACTATATAAGGAGAAGTCTCCCACAGATCTCACTCCATCTGCAGCAATCTTTTTAGATTGTGCAGATAGTGTTGTTCATGTAAAAAGAGGGAAAAAGAAGGGATTTTTTTTCCCAACCTCTACTTTCTGGCCCAAATAAAAAGTTATCTCAAACACAATAGAAGGGGGTAAAAATCACATAACACTTCTGGGCTTATATTTAATTTATCTTGGATGAACTTTATACAAGGTTTTATGCTGCTGAATTGCACATTTTAAAATCCCATCGTTTGTACATTTTT
This sequence comes from Cinnycerthia olivascens, assembly GCA_035048155.1. Classification (NCBI taxonomy): domain Eukaryota; kingdom Metazoa; phylum Chordata; class Aves; order Passeriformes; family Certhiidae; genus Cinnycerthia; species Cinnycerthia olivascens. The sequence goes on from JAWWMU010000001.1 coordinate 13,448,956, forward strand.
AGCTGAATATATTGATACTTACTGGAAAAGAGCCCAGATGACGGAAGTGAGCAAATTAATTTGTTGTTTTCTATTACTTAACTTACTTTCATTTCTTTCTCAGTCAAAAGCATAATATTACAATTCCAATTTAAGGTTCTAAATTTTAGATCAAGTCATGGGAATGAATGAATTATATGAACATACATGGTTGAAAAATACACCAGAATTGTTGTTTGAAGCATTGGAAACCTACCTTTGTTAAAGTTTACATATGCTAAAAGTTGCAACAGAGATAAATTCTGCAGACACACTCCTGACAGAATACTACTCAAATGTTCTCCATCCAGTCCAATTCAGAAATAAATAATTTCACACAAGTTAAGTAGATGTGGTTACTTATATTTCAAAATACTTTGAATGCTCAGATGTTGATGCAACAGGGAACTTATTGGGGGGGGGGGCGGGGGGGGTAGGAGGAAGAAGAAAAAAAGAGAGAGAAAGATATTTATATAAAAATAAACATTTTAAAATCATAAACAGGAAGTTATTCAAGTTATTCCCCTTTCCAAATTCAATTTTTTTATTAATTTGATTCTGGAAATTTGCCTACTGAGACCAGATAAAATCTCAGAGTTTCTCTATTAGACTCAAGAAGCAGCATTTATGTGTCCCCGCTATTAATTTCACTGAAGTCATTTTGCACATGCAAATATATGTCTGACCTCCAAGGCACAGTCCCTTTCTGATGCTGTCCATTTGAAGCATTATGCTATCAAACTTTTGTATTTACTTTAGGAAGTCCTTAGGAAAAAAAAAAGCAATTCATGACATAGCTATTATTTTATGATACTTCCTGTACCGTCTGAAGTAATAATGTGATTCAATTTCACAGCATTTTATACATGAACTGATGATTGCAGAAAATGTAATTTCTTTTTGATTCGTGAGCACAAAAGTATGCACTTTTCTTATAGTCTTTCACACTGTTCTTTAGAGATGTGATAATTTTACTAAATTTTAGTTAACAATGCTTGGTTGGATATAGCACTTCCATTTTCAAAATAATTTGGAAACAAGCACATTTATGGATAATCTGCAAAGTGAATGATGCTGCATTTTGTGAGCAATGGACCCCAGGGGATAGATCATCTGTGTTCTTCCTGGAGTACAGCAGTACAAGTCAAACTTGTCAAGGATTATTACCACTGAATATATTTCTACTTACTGGGACAGAGTCCAAGGTGCTGAAAACCATAATGATCATATTATTTAATAGCTAATGGTTTTAAATTAAAGAAACAAGAGGGGTTGTTATGGAAGTTTCATTCTGATGTCAACAATTTAAATCTGGAACATGGGCATTTATGTCTGTATTTTGTCTGCATACAAACAACTGTGAATATATTGGAATGGATACAAAGAAGTATTGGAATGGGATACCCAGGAGGTGATGGAGTCACCATCCCTGAAGCAGTTTAAGGAATGACTTGATATGACACTCAGTGCCGTGCTCTGGTTGAGAAGGTTGGACTTGATGATGTTGGTGGTCTTTCCCAACCTAAACTATGCCATTATTCCATGTTATGAAAAAATTGCACCTGTAAACTTTTACCTTCAAAGCCCTTTCTTATGAAGACACTTTAAGAGAAAGAATTTCACTGAAGCCCAAGTTATTTGATGTCTCACAGTGAGGACTTACAACAGGTTTTCAAAAACACAAATCCATGGCGCCAAATTTAGCTTCATATCCTGCCCATAACTTTTCAAGAACAATAATTATGAAATATTGTAGCAATTTCTGAGAACCTCTTGTATAAGACATAAAAAAATTCGTAATAGATGCTTGAAATACTAAGTTATTATGTGATCAGGAGTCAATAACATAGTTAAATGGATGATGAATTACAGTTTAATTACTGGGAAAACTCTTCTAACTCCAAGAGTTTTGGATTGGAGACCATATGAAATTATACTTGAAATAACAGAAATATACATTGTATTTAGAATTTTTGTTGCCCTGATTGCTACATATATTTTTATTATATATATCACATAATAAATGTATAAAAATTAATGTAAATTATAGAAAATCGATAAAACATATTTATTTTATTTAACAAGGGTTAAACTGATGCAAGGTTTTAGGAAAAACTAATTTTGTTCCTCTTAAAATACCTAAATTGTAGTATTAATGGGTAAACAGAGCATGACTTCAGACACCAGATGATTCAAAAGAGCTAAAAGCATCAGTAAGTGTAGGTCTTAGTGGTGGATCTCACAGACAGCAGAATGTTCTTACTGCACCTTTATTGTACATATCTTACTCTTGCAAATGAATCTTCAAAGCGTTTAAGTGTTCAGATACTCTTAGGCATTCAGAGATGACATCAAATATCTTGAGATATTGTCAACTCTCCACACTCTCCATCCAGCTGAAGCTGTGGTCTCTTTGGCTGCCTTTCCTCTTCTTTGGCTCTGGGGATGGAGCAGCTCCTGGGCAGCTGGCAGGGGCTGTGCTGAGTGAGAATAGAGGGCAATCAGGTTCCCGGCAGCTTTTTTTTTCTCTTACTGTGAATGCTTTCTGGTCTGTCCATCTGTCAGATTTCCAAAACACTCAGAAATGTAATAAAATTTTAAATTTAAGTTCTGTGGAGAGAAAACTGTCTGTGAATGAATAAACCAGGATATGAAATTGATGAGTAGAAACTCACAACATTTTGGTTCAGAGCTACTCTTAGGTAGGAAATTTAAACAGAGGCTAAAAGAAGGTGTGTCTCCACTCCTGAATAAAAAGGACAGCTTACACAAATCAAGAGTAGAAACATGAGGCTATGGAGGGGTAGTAGCTGGAGATCACTTAAAAAATAATTATTCTCCAAAAGCAGCAAGGGTTGTGCAACACAGACCACACTAATGGGGCTAAATTTCCATTCGAAGTTTGCTGAATGAAGAAATGAGATGAAGATCTGATTTTTTTTCCCTCTTTGTTTCTGTAGTGCATATTTGATTGTGTATTTGTACATAGGCTGCTTTGTAAATGGTCGTGAAGGTACTTCATTGACTAAAGGGATATGAGCTACCCTCCAAAACAAGATCAAATGTGGTCTGCTTTCACAGGATTAGTCAGAATTTACTTCAGAGAGCCTCAGTTTGATAGAGCTTTGCTCTATCTTTACTCTGGAAGAAATTGTCTCTTGCTAATGCCCCAGTCAGGTGACCTCATCATCACCAAAATGAAAATGGTGATGATGTGTCCTTTTTAACAGGACACAATTTAAACTTAAGCCTAAAACATGGCAGATGCTTATTATTTCTACTTCTCCATTAAAAGAGCTGATGCATTACTTCACTTACAGACTTTAACAAAAGCAAACAAAAAATACTGACTTTGTTTTGTCAACAGAGATTTTTCTGTATACATGAGAACTTAGGAACATTGGTCATCCTCCCTAAATTTCCAATTATCTGCACATGTTTTATATTTTGCTAAAATTCCTGTGTTAATAGTGCATCTTGAGAATTCCTTTAGTAATATTTTCAGGTGCAAGTTCTTATTTCTATTGTCAATAAAACTGTGGAAGGACTGGAATTAGTGACTTCTATTAAATTAGACCATATAGCTAAAAAAAACAGTCTATCACCAGGTTGGTAGCCACCTCCTTTAGTCAGCTTTTGTATGGATGTATTGGTGTTATGTGGATTTCCTGGAAGATGGAAGCATTGCTGTTAGAGGTACAATCATTCTTCCAGCAGTGAGGAGCTGAGGTTGAAAATGGGAATAAATACTGTGTTCAGAAAGTAAAGTCACACTGGGTTTCCTCAAATCAGAATTTCTGATTCCTGACTTTATGTGGCACAAAGTGGTTTTGTAAAGGATTGATCCGTTTAGGAGATAGCTGTCTGGAGTCATGAGAGAGTTTTTAAATGAAAGCAGAATATCAGCTCCTGAATGCAAAGGATGTATTACTAATCTTGCAATCCTGCAAGAAGCTCTGAGCTTTATTAAGCTTTACAGGAACCTCCCCGTCAGTGACATTTTGAAACATTACATATTAGAAGACCTTATGTTCAACCACTTGATCAGGATAAAAGTTATCTTGAACCAAAGAGATGAAGAAAACAGTCTTAGCTTCTTGAAGGGAAAAATTGAAACTGTTTTGAGGGGATAAGTACATACTGTGTGCAGATATTTGACCGGTGAGGTGGACATATCACTTGTACTTTTCAGAGTAAATTGCCTTTAGCAGTATTTGCTGAAGTTATTCAAGCAAAAGGAACTGTATGAATCTTGGAGGTAAGAAGGTAGATAGTGATGTCACCTTTGATATTTTTCCATAGCTCTTCATTTGCAGGTTGCCGTAGCATAAGGGACATATTGCTATGTAATTATGCTCTTATAGTCTGCAAAAGTGTTTTCCATAAGTAAAAAAAAAGTATTATAAAAAGGGAAAGATTTAACAGGAAAAAAATGTTCTAATTGTTACAAACCGGTTTAAACACAGAAGAACAAAGAAAACAGGCTCTGTGAATAAAATGCATCTAACCCAGAAAGGTTTAAAATATACCCAAAACTTGATTAAAACCAAATGAGATCAGATGTTGGTGCCAATAAAAAGTAGTATATTTCATTTAATAATAAAAGAGATAAAGAATCAAGTCCACTAGAACAAAAGCTGGAATATCGCCAACTGGCCATTCATGGGAATAACTCCTTCAGCAAAAACTGAAAAGTTTAGATCTCTTGTATCTGTAAACATATTTCTGTCATAACTGCATGGGTAGGAGGTCTTCTGAGAGGACTTTGCTCAGATCCACATTATCCTCAAACCTGAGGAAATGTAGACCATGAATGTATTTATCTAAATAGCTCAGACTATTTTAAAACTCTTGATATGCTGTTGTAAATTTGAGCCCTGCTGAGCAGACAGTCCCTGTGCCAATCAGCACTGTGACCATTATGGCACATCAGCAAGACAAATACAGAGCTGGTGGTGTCCAGTTACTTTCTCGGCAAAACCCAATTTTATTCTTCTACTCTGGAGACTTCACAGTTTTTGGAAGGAATGGCTTGAGGGGATATGCTCTCAGGTTTGACTTGCCATCTTCTGTGGCTTTTGTTGTACTTGAAGAGGCAAATACCCCTTTAAAATTGTAAACCAAAGTCCTAAACATGGGGTTTTGTCAGCATTTTATAACTTGCAATGGAGTGTAAGCAAATAGTTACCTGGGATCAAGGGCTGCATAACAAATCTGGTGTCAGACTTCTCCTTCCTCCACAGAGTTACAGAAATTGCAGCCTTTCAGGTTCTTTCAAATAATTTTACAGCATGGCATTTCAGTCAGCATTTGGCTTCAGACAAGTCATTAAAATAAAGCAATAAAGCATAGCAAGAATAAAACAAGAAAGCTTTATTTAAAAAAAAATAAAAAAGAACCAAAAAAGTAGAGTTAAGATAGCTGAGATGCAAAATGCTTGAGTTCTAATGCAAGGGTTTTTTAGGGTGGTGCTTCAAATTTATCCACAGTCCCTGTTTGGAATTTATTCCTTTACCAAGCGCTCTGTTTTCCATTACTCTCCAACCACAAATCCTAGTAATAAAAAGTGGAGAAAAAAGGCAGGAAAAAAGGATTGCTTTTCAGTGGAAATGTATACATCATTTTCATGCAAATATACCTTCTCTGTGCATATTTGATGAACTATTTCACTCACAAAAGATTTTTCCACTAATTGTTGTAGCTGCCACTTATCAAATCTGCTGGCTAAATTACAAAGTCAGCCTTCACTGTGGGTGTATTGCCAGCCACTTCTTTCACAAAAGATCTTTAGTCTAATTGTTTTATCTGTTGCTTGCTAAATCTGCTTGCTAAATTATACCTTTCACTGAACTTCCACCGAGACCTTTTCAGGAAGCAATTAGTAGTTACTGACATACAGAATAGATTATACATCTTGGATTGTGTGATGGAATCTGAAAGATAAGTAGAAAAACAGTGGCTCAGACAGAAGGACTGCATCATAACCAGCTGTAGGATTTTATATAGAAAATGTTGTAATTGATTGAATATTGTTTTAGAAAAGCGTGCCTGGTGTTCCCTAAGAATAATATAGGACCTTACTTTGCATGAAATGGCCAGGAAGAGGTGATTCTGCCACTCTTCTCTGACCTCATGGGACCCCACTTTGGTTCTGCACCCAGCCCTGCAACTCCCAGGACAGGAAGAATAAGAACACCCTGGAGTGAGTCCAGAGCAGGGACATGAACATGATCAAAGGGCAGGAGCCGTTTTCCTATGAGTGAACCTGAGAGAATTGGGGTTGTTCAGGCTGGAGAAGCAAAGGTTTAAAGGAGACTTTCTAGAAGCCTTCCAGTTCATAAAAGAGCCCAAAAGAAAGATGATGAGAGACTATTTACAAGGGCAGGATAAGGGGGAATAGTGAGAGACTATTTACAAGGACATGTATTTGCAAGGACAGGACAAGGGGGAATATCTTTAAATGGAAAGACGGTAGGTTTAGATCAGTTATGAGGAAGAAATTCTTTACTGTGGGAGTTTTGAGACACTGGAAGAGGTTTCCCAGAGAAGCTATGGATGCTCCATCTGTGGAAGTGTTCCAGGCCAGGCTAAATGCAGCTTTGAGCAACCTGGTCCAGTGGAAGGTATCTGCAGATGACCAGGTCCTACTCTAAGGCTGCATCACATTTGAATCATCTGACCTATTCTTAAAGAATATTCAGCAGATAAATCCTACACATCTAGGCTTTTGTCTTTCCTAATTTTCTAAACAGAATGTGTGTAGTGGTTTTGGTTTGCCAATTTGAGATTCCCACCCAATGCACCAATTTATATGGCTGATCTACCCCTTTCATTCATACATGGTTTAATCATGTATCAGTATTTAAAACTGACTACTGACTGGTTATCTGTCAGGTCCACAGGAAGCTAACAAGGCCCAACAGGGAACCACTTCATACCAAAAAATGAATCAAGGCCAAACCAGGACAATGCACTCATAGCAAAAAATAACTCTTTATAGTTAAGGAGTGCTTACCCTGCTGGCACAGCTCCCTTCATTTACATCCTCACGTCAAGGTTGGGCTGTGCATTATTATTCCTTTCTGAATAGATTTTTTTTTTTAAACTAGAAAAGGCAACTGTTTAGGCTGTCAATACTGCAATAATTCTAATAAAATGCTGCAGAGGTCAGGTTTCAGAAGAGCATCCTGCAAATGAATATTAAGCTGACATTTCTGCTCCTTTCAGGGGCAGCTTTAATACAACAAAGAATAAAATATTTATATGCAAGCACATGTGTATAGATCGATGAAGGTGCCTTACCAGACACCAGTTAGTTGATGAGACCAGCTCAAATAACTGATAAATCTTTTGTTTGTTTGTTTTAATAGGAAGTGGAAGATATCTTTCATGTAGTACCATAAAATATAAAAATATGTTGAGGAGGCAGAAGGAGGTGAATCATGGAACTGCAACCACTGTCAGTGGTTATAGTCAAATCATTTTTGAACGTGTTCATGTTATTCATTATGGACATATCTTACACTTTCACCTTGTTGTACCAGATTCTGTCTGCAAATCTAGATTACAGAATATCTGTTTCTAAAACATTTCACCACTGAAGAACTTGTAGTGAAATTAGTAATTGCTTGGGAGAGAAAATTTGTTGTTCAAATAGCCTAGAGCTGCACAGAAAGACCACAATGGATTACTTAAATAGCTAGAATTACAGAAATGTTGCATCAGTAGAAGATTATGTTTTCACAATTTCTTTCATTTCTTCCTGTATAAATATTGTCTAACTCTACCTTTAATTAAAAAAAAAAAAAAAAAACAGAACCAAAAAACACCTACTGCTATACACACAGTATATCAACTACACTGAATACTTAGAGCACTGATTTAATCTCAGGCTTGTGAATGTGATTGGACTAAGTTGACTTGATTCTTTCAGAGAAATTTCTTTTGCAGTCTTTCATTCTAGTGTTCTATTTATTTTAAGGTTTGAGGTTTTTTGTCATTTTTACTCCTAGTAGTGTGAGAACTCTTGTGAATAGCAAAGCATTCCTTGTGTGCAAATTTTGACATTGTTTCTTTTGACTTCACTTAATATTCAACTCTGATGGGATTTGACAGATTTCATGAGAACAGGAAGTATGTTTCCTTGCTCAATATTTATGAGAGTGGTTCAGTTCCTGGAGTTGTGACCCTGATGAAAATAATGGTAGCCTTTTATTCAATGATTTTGGAGCTAAGTTTTCAACTAACATTAAAAAAAAGTTAAATAATTGAAGGAAATCCAGATTAAATTGTTTTAAAGTGCAAACTATATGGTTTATGATGGTTTAATCACAGGTTTGAGATTAGGATTGTCATAGAATAGTTGAGTGACTTATTTATAGGAAAGAACTATAATACAAGCAAATTTGCAAGTTAACAATTAAAATATCCTGATATTCTCTTTATTTATTGTCTGTAATTGATGGCTAATGAAGCATCTGTGGTGTTTTGACTGGGAGAGATGCAGGAGGAAGAACTAAATATAGCTCTGTTTTTGTCTTGAGTAGGTCTGCGCTACTGAAGAGGCACCATCTGTAATACAGGATTTAAGAGATCCTGGATCCTGTGTTTTCTTGGTTTTATTTACTTAGACCACATGCATCAGAGTTCCTCTGTTCCAGGCACTGTAAAGGTGAAGGACCTAGCTAATTTTGGGATACGTGGAAAATTTGATAGTTTTACATTAAATTTTTAAGTCATGATAATGTCCTGTAACTTCTGTGATAACAAGATACTATCCTTTTGAAGGAAGAAGACATTGGATATTGTTTTTAATATTTACTAAGTAATGCATGAAATTAAATTTCATGCTAATAGAGTTTAATTTTTCACTATCAGGAGACCACAAGCAAGAATATTTTAAACATGAAACTAAGTTTGAGACTAAACAAATTTGAAAAGAAATGAAAGTAAGGAGGCCTGTTCTTTGCTACAGGTTCAAAAACCTTTTTCGACAATTTAACCTGTTTAAAGAAAAAACAACACCAAACACATGTTATTTGCAAAGCAGACTTTTATACAAGGATGAATTAAGAATTGAAATTGTCATTTATTTGTTTTTTTGTTTGTTTTCCTTAATAGATATAATCTTGGTTTATGATTTTTTTTTTTTATATTTTGCTTTGATATTAAATATGACTGCAAAAAACATAGTGAAATTAATATACAGCTTCTTCCATGTGGTTTAATCATCCTTCCAATTACTACTTACATGAATAAAACAAGCACTGGGAGTGGAGGAAAAAAATATTTTAGTGTATGTATTTTCTATTGACTGTTACTATCCTATATAGTAGTTTAAATTACTCAGCAATTACATTTTGTCAAGGATGCTCTTAAACTTTGATCTGATGAGATAAGAGATCACAGTGGTTAAAATCTCCCTTGACCTTGGAAGCTGCCTTTATCTTTGAGTCTATGCTCTGACCTTGGGCACGTTGAGTGCAAGGGTGCTTCATTTTGTAAATAAAGGCATGCTGCTCTTAATATCTGAGCACAGCTTTTGCCAGTAAAATTGGGAAGTTGCTCAATATTTTGTCTGTGACCTTGCCATTTGTGGATGTTCTTGTGTCTTGTCAATGGCTAAGTAGCACAGTGTCTACTTTACATTTATATTGAAAGCCATAAATTCTGATCCAAAATAAATCTGTTACCTTATTCTTGGAGAAACCCAATCTGATACATCTGCCCTTCATACACCTATCATGAGTCAGCATACCTTCCCTGCAGTGGGTATTATTCCACTTCAAAAATGCAGTTAAAGCATATGAAGACCATTTCCCAATGCTTTCAACACACAGTTATGAGGTAACTTACCTTCATTTTCTTCTTATCCATGTTTCACATTTTCAAAGAAGAAGAATCCAGGGAATGGTTCTAAAGGCTCTTCATGTATTTTATCTATTGTAAAGTACGTTCAAAATCTTTAGAGTGGGCACTGAAATGCAGGTTCTCCTCCCAAAGATGTAGTCATATAGTCTTCTGCTTTTGTCTTAAGGAAACTGAACTGAAGATTTTTGTGGTCTTGTTGACATTTGTGATTCACTGTAAATTCTGCAAAATTTGCTATTTTAAAAAAAGTACCAGCTGCTACAGCTGTGATTGCATCAGTTATATATAAATGTACATGAAATAAAATAAATTTTAAAAAATATAATTTCTATGTTAAAAAAAAAAAAGCATTACAGCATGTGCATGAAGGCCTTCAGTTTTATCTTCTAGACTGTAGTGGTTACATAGTAATTATCAGGGAGAGACACTTGGGAAACATCCTTTAATCAAGGAGTTTTGATTAGTCTAATCATTCCTCTACAATGACTATGCAAATGCTAATTCTGGCCGTGGTGTTTAATTTGAAACCCTAGGTTTCCTTATTAAGTAACATAAAAATGTTAGTAGTGTTAATAACACTGTTGTGGCTGTAGCATGAAATCTACAAAACTAAAATGATGGAAACAAAATAACAAAATACTTCTAGAATAAAAACATTATTTCAGCATTTGGCCAGAGCTAAAATATGTTTTCCACTGCTAGCAGATGCCTGAAAAAAGCTGGTCCTGGTTTGATTTTCTATTCTAGGAGAAATTAATCTTTGTACAGAGTAATCACTTACAGTTGTTTTGGGGGAAAAAGCATTTTCTGTGTGCAGCCTTTTCAATTTAAGATGCTTTTAATAGAAATCTGTGTCAGCAAAATTGCTGTTCTTAATGATTTTTCTATTATATTTCTGCTTGAATTACTGTTGATTAGGCAAGTTTGAAGTTGCAGCTTAATCCTTAAATGTATTTGTATGGCCACAGATGCGCATTCAAGGTTCATAGTAAGGCCTTAGGACACACCCTCACATCAGCAAAAATCCACTTTCCTTTTTCATAGGAATCCTTCTGACAGCAGAGACTTTCACCTCAAGGTTTTTCCTTGACATGTGAGGTTTTGGGGCTGGGTTTTTTTTCTCAGAGATATTGTCACTGAAAACAGATTAAAAAGCAAATAAAACTCAAGCATCCAACTACCTCTGAAATGAAGATATTTTTACCATTCCCTCAGCATAAACAAACAATCAAAAAATACAACAGTGTAGAAAAGGGACAGGATAGTCCCATGGAATATGCCTGAATCAGTTAAGAATATCAATTATTTTCCCCAATATCAACAGTTTGAGAGCAATCATGGTTTTATACAAGGATGTATTTGCAGGTTTTCTTGACTTATTAAGTAAGGGAAGGATGTTTGTGCACATGGTTGGCAGGATGAGGGTTGATTTTGTAGTGTAGTTATGATAGATGCTATTATATTATTCAAGCAAACTAAATAACATTGATCTTATATAAATTATTTATAGAAGGGATGAAACAAAAGGACTTTCATTTGGGCATATCTGTCATTTGATGTCAGTATCATTTCATATTTGTCTTCTAATTTTAATAAAACGTTTAAGAGTTTGGTTTTTTTAACATATGACATGTTCTCAGTAATTTTTAAAAAATATTTGAAGTTATGTGTTTGGACTTCTTGTTACAACCACGTGTTGTGCATAATGCCTTGCTGCAGCTGAAATTCAGGCATCCTGTACGCTGACTCATATTAAGAGGACACACTGGAAGTAGAACCCTGCTGCTTTTTTATCACTTCTTGCCATTTTATAACAATTGGCTCTCAATTATAACTTTCTTCTAACTTTTTTTTAATATCTTGCTATTTTTATTTGGTATCTAAATCTCTTACAGTAAATTAAGAACCTAACTAATAAAAAAATGCTCTATTTAAATTTTTTCAGAGGATGAGCTTCTGAAAATCGATGAGTTCATTGAACCTTTGAGTACTTTGTGATCATAGTTTTTTACATGTGTTTTACAAGGTTTTTGACTTGTGAATTTAGAGCTATGTCTTCTGTTCCTTTAAAATTAATATTCTTCAATGTTTGTATTCTTCAGTGTATGTATGCCACAGCTGGGCAGAGGAGAGAAAAAAATTAACAAAGGGTTCATGTGTTAAGGATGGGAAAAAAGACTCTAAGGGCAAAACAGGCTCAACTTAGAAATACAAAGTAAATTTACTACTAAGAAAATCAGAGGAGGATAATCAGAAGTAAAACAACCCTTTAAAAACATTGTTTCTTCCCCCAACTCCTCCCTCCTTCCCACTGACAATACAGGGACAGAAGGGGATGAGGGTTTGGTCAGTTTGTCACCGAGATGATTTTCCACTGTCAGGGAGAGAAATTTTTTCCCTATGAGACCGTGGAGTCTCTTTCTACGGGAGACAGTTTTCTGCAAACCTCTCCAGCATGGTTCCAATCTCACAGGAACACAGTCCTCCCAAAACTGCTGTGGCAATGTTCTCTCTTTCCATGCGATGCGGTCCTCCAAGGACAGGCTGCTCCAGCCTGGAAGCAGGGATCCCCTCTCTCCTCTCAGTCTCCCACTGTATCCTCCTCCATGCATCCTCCCGCTCTGGTGTGGGCAACTCCCCCCTCAGGCTGTGAGTGGATCTCTGCATCCCCATGGATCCCCATGGGCTGCAGTGGGACAACCTGCTTCACCACGGTCCTCACCATGGGCTGCAGAGGGATCTCATTTCCAGCACCTGGAGCACCTCCTGCCCCTCCTTCTCCCCTCCCTTGGTGTCTCCATGTTGTTTTCCCTCACATGTTCTCACTTCCTCCTCTTTGGCTAGAAAAAAACTGTGTCCCATTTTGTTTTGATTTTCTTACATATGTCATCACTGAGGCAGCTGGTGTATGATAGAGGATATGGTACACCCACTCAGTGCTATGTTCTTTAGCTCAGGTTTTGTTAAGGCTGTTCTTGAAATAAGTTTTGTTGTTTGATTCAATTTTCTTAGGGGTACTATGCTTCTACAGGACTTGCTTTTTAAGGTTTAGGATGGTGCTCTGGGCAGTAGCATGAAGCTTATAGGTATGTTTCTAGATATTTTGTGGTGGTTTCTACTATTGTGAGCACATAGCGCTTACTTTGGCGTGTCTGGGGCAGTGTAGTATAGTCAATGTTAGGCTTCCTTACACTTGTATTTGGACTAATGTCCTCTATACTAGAGGGGCTTTACATGCTTGACTTGTTTGATGGCAGCACACGTCTCACAGTCATGGATGACCTGAGAAATACTGTTTATGGTTACATCTACCTCTCAGTCTCGTGCTCACTTATAGGTGGCATCTCTACTTTGATTGCTTGAGGCATTATGGGTTAATTGAGTTAGGAACAATTCTCTCTTGTATAGCTAATTTAAGGCTATTTCTAACACTTCCATCTTTGCAGTATGATTTACTTGCTTGTTTTGGTGTTTTTCTATTAGTTCTATTTTTGGGGACATGGGCATCTTTGGGGACATGGAGAACTTTCACAGGTAAGTTTTCTACTTTAGTAGCAATGTCTTTTCATTCTTTAGCAGCTTAGATTGTTTTTTTTCTACGTTGTTAGTTGACTTTTTTTATTTTTCTAGCCATTTCTACAAAGCATTGTTTACTATCCATGAATTAGTGTAGAGGTAGGGCTCTGGCCACTTCTCTCTTTTAGCAATGTTCAGGGCTAGTTGAACGACTTTGAGTTTAGTAAGTTGACTTGATTTATTTTCTCTTTTAGTAGCTTGTGTGTCTTGTTGTGTGGGGCTCTATACATCTGCTTTCTATTTTTGGTTCATTTCTATGATGTGACAGGAATTGTCAATAAAAAGAGTGTAGCATTTTTCTTTTGTTGGTAGTTGGCTGTATGGTGGAGCTTTTTTAGCTCATGTTACTTGTTCTTGTTCTTCATTGGTGAGACTAAAATTTTTACTTTTGGGCTAATTTGTAATTATCTTTACAATTTTAGGGCGATTCAGGTTTCTAATATGGGTGTGCTGCATGATGACGGTAATTTATTTGTTTTATGTAGTGTCGGTGGCATGGTGGGTAGAGGGAACTTTTTCTTTTGAACATCCACGCCAGCACCAGTAGTCTGGGTACTAGAAAGAGTTGTGTTTCTCTGCTTATTATTTTTGAGGTAGCTTGGACTCTTTCATAGGCTGTTAAATTTTTTTGACTTCTTCTTTGAGTGAATTGTGATTTTTTTTTTCATCTTGTCTTTTAATTTGTGCAGACGTGTTTTCACAGCTCTAAGTCTTGCATATGTTGGGCTATGCACAGCATTTGCATGTGTTTGGAGCTTTTTCGCTATATCTAGTACAGTTTTGTCTGTGTTATTTCATTTCATTATTGTTAAAGCAGAAGAGTATTCTTATGGCCTAAGTTGTATAAGTTTTCATGACATCACGGATGTAAATGGTACTAAGTCTGGGTTTTTAGTATTTAGGTCATTTGAGGAGACAATTTCTGCTACTTCCATTTCTCTTAAGCATTGAATTTCTTGCTCGATGGTCTTCCTCTGGGTTTGCTGCATATAGAGATAGTCTGCACACAGATATCTTTGTGCCATATTTCCGAGAAACCATTCCCAGAGACTGCGAGGGTTAGCTTCTCTTATAATTTTTTGGTTGATAACTGGATTATGTGACAGGGATCTCAAAAGCCTCGCTTCAGTGCTATTCAGAATTGTAACTTTGCTTGCAGCATTTTAAAGATGGACTAATTAACTAATTTTAGATTCATTAGGTCATTGAGTGTACTCTTTTCTTATGCCACAAAGATCTTTTAGGTTAAAGGATTTAATATTGGCTTCTGATTTCATGCCAGTTGCTCTGACTTTTGATTTTATGTCAGAAGGTGTCTTTTTTTCGCATTCTTATTATCCTTTACTGGTTGATTGGTCTTGTTTGTGTACTTTTTGCTTCTTGTGTTAGTAGTAACTTGGTAATTGGTTGAGGTTTACTGTCTGATTTAGCTGCTGGCTTAGGTTTATTGTCTGGTTTGGCTGTTGGTTTAGGCTCACTGGTTTAGTTGCTGGCTTATCTCCCTGCCTCCCTGCGTTTGCCTGCTGCCTTACAGTGTTTAGCAGCATGCGATAGGTATATGCTAGAGTCTAGCTTATTGCAATGATGTTTTTCTTTTTAGAGGCATCATGGCAATTTTCTTCTAGGTATTTCTCTACCTCGTTTGGGTTCTCAATTTGTTCACGTGAAAATTCTCAGATTGGGGGATCAGAAAATGTTTTCAGGGTTCGGCTCATTTTCTCTCATTTTCTACATATTTAGAATTCTCCTTGCCTGGGTCTACTTCTGGGTCACGGGTTTCATTAGATTCTTTGGAAATTTCAGCCTTATTTTAGAGAAGTTGGAAGTTTATTAGCTTAAATACTAGGAAGGTGGTTTTCTTGGCATTTAGGGGAAACTGAACATTCTCAAAAAGTGACATAACAGATTCAAAGGAGAAGAGAGAAAGGAGAGGTTGAAAAGTCTCATCTCCTTCTCTTCCTTTAACAAATTGGGTGCAATTACTAATCAATTCCTAAAACATGTTACTGGAACTGGGACACAGGGCAGGACAAAGATATTATAAACTAAACATATCTGGCACAAACTTCAGTACTTTCTTATAAATCATTATTATTATGTTCAGCAAAATAGCTATTCTAATCTTTGTCTTTTAATTGTGAAAATTACATGTTAGGGACAACACTGGAGTTACTTTCGGATAAAAAAAAATAAACTTAGGGACTAGAAAGGTATTAAAACTTTTAAAAAGCCTAGGGAACAGAAGTACAGGAAGGCTTCCACTTCAAGAGACCTTATGAATTCAAGCAGTAACATGGCTACTGCCTGCTTTATTTTAACACAGAGTAAGTACAACTAGAAAGCAATTAGTACAAGTTTTTTCTACTTTCTCAAGCCCCACATTGGGTGTATTTATCTTGATTTAGGGTAAATTTGGGAAGAAACTTCTGGATGGAGTCTTTTTAGAAAGTAAATCTGAATGGCCTTTCTTCTCAACTGGTTTGGGAAATAAAAA
>JAWWMU010000001.1:13465013-13483330 GCA_035048155.1 Cinnycerthia olivascens
TCTTCTCAACTGGTTTGGGAAATAAAAATTTTCTTGGAGGAAAGTGGAAAAATTTAGTTTATTTAACAAGCAAAGCAGTCTTTCGTGCAACAAATGAATAATACTAAATAACAAAACTTCTCACTGCTCTGTAGAGATGACAAATTCAGAAAGATTCTCTTGTGGGTTGTAGCTTGGCTCACTCAGTTGTTGTCAGTTTCTTTGGTGCTGGGAAATGCTGTGGCCCAGGCCAGGCTTGGTGGGTTAGAGGTGTGAGCTTCTGGTGGTTTTTTGGGTTTTTATTCTAGAGTAGGTTCAAACAGTTTTAAGAACAAGGAAGAAAAACCCACAGTCTGGAGAACTTCTTTGTCTCAGCCAAAAACTAACAAAAAGCAAAGGAGAGCTCTCTCTTGCTGTCCACACAGTAGACAACACAGGCTGTGTGTGAAGGAAAGGTGAAAACTCTTATTTTTACATTTTGAAAATAACTGTCTCAGACAAGAAAGCTTATCCTTCATTCTCAGATCCTGTTTTAAAGGTGCCAAACTTATTTTTGAGATAAACAGACAAATGCGGATACAATTCAGCATTAACTTAGAACAGTTACCACTATCTTTAATTTGCTCAGTTTTGGCAAGTGGCATGTCTATCTTCAGAGCCCTCATGGATTGGCTCTACTGGACATAGTGGAAGCTTCCAGCAGCTTCTCACAGAAGCCACCTCTGTGACCCCCTTGATACCAAAAGCCAGGCCATGCAAAACCAGCACAGTATGGCAGATGGGACTTGAGGAATTCTGTGGTTATTTTTTCAGTAAGGTGTAAGACAGCAAGACAAAAGGTGTGATACTATTTCAAGCAAAAGTAATTTTTATTAAAAATATTTATGCACACAGCTGTTTTTACTGACAAGAGAAGCTCCAGAGAGAAGCAGTTATACTTTCACTGTCCAAAAGACTGAAATCCAAAACTCTTTAGCATTAATTTATAGATTTTACAAAACACTCAGGGTAGTTTCAGGTATCAATTTTTTGCATCCTCCCAGGAATCCAAAGACCAATGACTGATCCTTATCCTATCTCTGCTAGTAATTGTACCATTTATATTTTCCAGGACAATTACAGAAAGTTATTGCTTCTATATTCTTACAGACTATGATCGGGTATCTCTCTCATGCCTTCTCGTTCTTAGAAATCACAAATAGGATATTAGGTGGCAAAATCTTACAAGGATTACATGACATAGACGTATCAGAGACAATAAGAGATCTGTAAGCTGGATATAGTGGTTGTTCTGGTATAGAAATGCGGACAGGTTTCACAATTCATGGGTAGCTTATCTGGGTTGAAAATTACCAGGGCTGTGAATGCAGAGACAGGGAGGTGATTCCATGGTGACCCCTGAGTGAGACAAGATGTATTTTTAACACAACTGCAGCACCATGCATGCATTACATTTCTTGCAAGAACCACTCTTTAACCAGAACCATAAGCTGATAAGCTCTGAGCTCATTTCAAGTTTTCCCTAGACTAACATCATCCAAACACTTTATAAACTTACTTTCTATAGTACAAATTGATAATATTAGAACCAAAAAGCATTCTCTTGATCATATGAGAACAAAAAAAAAAAAAAAAATTCCTCTCAAGCACTGTAAACTAAGAATTTTTATCACCTCTGGCTCAGTAGTAGGCTTCCCAGGATAGTGAGGTTCATTACATAAATCACAGAATCAGAATCACAGAATCACAGAAGGTTGGAAGAGACATCCAAGATTATCGAGTCCAACACCTCATGCCCTTCAACTAGACCATGGCACCAAGTACCACATCCAGTCTTTTTTTAAATACATCCAGGGATGGTGACTCCGCCACCTCCCCAGGTAGACCATTCCAGTACTTAATTAGTCTTTCCATTAAAAACCTTTTCCTGATACCCAACCTATATTTCTCTTGGCACAACTTTAGACTGTCCTCTCATTCTCTCAGTTGCTGCCCAGAGAGAGAGACCAACCCCTACCTCACTACAAACACCTTTCAGGAAGTTGTAGAGAGTGATAAGGTCACCTCTGAGTCTCCTTTTCTCCAGGCTAAACACCCCAGTTCCCTCAGTCATTCCTCACAGGGCTTGTGTTCCCAGCCCTTCACCAGCCTCGTTGTCCTCCTCCGGACGTGCTCAAGCATCTCAATGTCCTTCCTAAACTGAGGGGCCCAGAACTGGACACAGCACTCAAGGTGTGGCCTCATCAGTGCGAAGTACAGGGGAAGAATGACCTCCCTGGTCCTGCTGGCCACACTATTCCTGATACAGGCCAACCTGGCCTCCAGGGCACACTGCTGGCTCATGTTCAGCTGTCAACCGCACCCCTAGGTCCCTTTCTGCCTGGGCACTGTCCAGCCTATAATATTGCAGAAGGTTATTGTAGCCAAAGTGCAGTAACTGACACTTGGAGTTTAATTAAACTCCATCTTATTAGACTCTGTCTACCCATCCAACCGTTTCAGGCCTCTCTGCAGTGCCCTCCTATCTTCCAACAGATCGACATATGCTCCCAGCTTAATGTTGTCTCCAAATTTGCTAAGGAAAGACTCAATCACCTCATCCATGTCATCAGTAAAAATATTGAACAGAACTGGCCTCAGCACAGCCCCTTGAGGGACACCACTGGCGACTGGCTGTCAGTTGAAAGCACCATTCACCACCAGTCTCTGGGACTGACCATCCAGCCAGTTCTTAACCCAGCAAAGAGTGCTCCTGTCCAAGCCACAGGCTGCCAGCTTTTCCAGGATTATGCTGTGGGAGACAGTGTCAAAGGCCTTGCTGAAGTCCAGGTACACAACATCCACAGCCTTTCCCACATCCACCAGGCGAGTCACCTGGTCATAAAGAGAGACCAAGTTGGTGAAACATGACCTACCTCTCCAAAACCCGTACTGGCTAGGTCTGATACCCTGGCCATCCTGTAAACACTGAGTGATGGCACCCAGTATAAACTGTTCCATTACCTTACCGGGCACTGAGATCAGACTGACTGGCCTACAATTACCAGGATCCTCCTTCCTACCCTTTTTGTGAATGGGCATCACATTGGTCAGCTTCCAGTCATCTGGAGCCTCACCAGGTTGTTGAGCCAGGACTGTTGGTAAATGATAGAGAGTGGCTTTGGAAGCTCATCTGCCAGCTCCCTCATCACCCTGAGATGGATGCCATCTTGTCCCATAGATTTGTGAACACCCAAGTAGTTCAGCAGTTCCCTGCCTGCCTCCTCTTGGATAACAGGGGGATCATTCTGCTCCCTGACACCATCTACCACCCCAGGAGGACAGCTGTCATGAGGAAAAGCAATCTTCCCACTAAAGACTGAGGCAAAGAAGGTGTTAAGCACTTTCACCTTCTCCTCATCTGCAGCTACTAAGTTCCCCCCCTCATCCAACAGAGAACAAAGGTTGGTCTTATCCTTCGTTTAATCATTAATATATTTGTAAAAACATTTCTTATTATCCTTTACAAAAGTTGCCAATCTAAGTTGAAGTTGAGCTTTGGCCTCCCTGATTCTTTTCCTACATGCCCTAGCAGCGTCCCTAAATACTTCCTGAGAGACCTGACCCTCCTTCCAAAGATGATATATTCTCTTTTTATTGAGAAGTTCCTTCAGAACCTCCTTGTCCATCCATTCTGGATGTTTGCCTCGTTGACTCATCTTTCAGTACACAGGGACAGTCTGTTTCTGTGCCCTCAAGATCTCTTTTTTAAAGCACTCCTACCTTTCCTGAACTGCTTTGTTTTTAAGGGCTGCTTCCTAAGGAACTCTCTGAACAAGTCTCCTAAATAGGCCAAAGTCTGCCCTCCAGAAGTCCAGTGTAAGTCTTATTTGACATAAAAATCTTATTTCACCAAATATCAAGAATTCTATAATTTCATGATCACCACGCCCCAAGCGGCCTCCAACCACCACATCTCCCACCAGCCCATCTCTATTTGCAAACAACAGATCTAACATAGTCCCTCCTGTTGAGGAAGATGAAACAAGAAAGCCTTATAAATATGACTGTTTGACAAAAGATGTTAAGAATATGGGAACTGTAAGCCAGATTGAAATGAAAGAGATTTTTGACATACTAAGCCTTAGTTGTTGAACAACTGAAAAGTTAGTATGTCTAGCTAAAAGTAATCCCTTTTTGTTTAGATATGCAAGATTTTCTGTTTGCTGTTAAGTATGGTAATGTAAAGATTCTTATAGGTTGTATGTAAATGCTATAGGACTTGTATCTTGTAATAGATTGGTTAGTGGAAATTAGAATATTTAACATAGAAGAGGATTTATTGCATTGTAACAAGAACTTCACTCTCTTGCTCTTTTGCTCTTGGTCTTGTTCTTTTTTCTTGCACCTCTTTTTGGTGTTTTCTTCCTTGCTCTCTTGCTGCTCTTATCTGCTCTTATCTCTTGCTCTTCAGTCTTTTGTTCTCTTACTCTCTCCCTCTCAGGCCTGCTCTGAGGTGCGGCTGGCAGCTCCAAGCAGGGCCTCTGCACCCACGCCCTTGGCAATAAACTCTAAGTTCCAAGACCCAACTTCAGAGATCTCTCATCTCCGTCCATTGTACCCATTCCCAGGCACCCACAGTCTCCTACACCCTCCCCAGCAGGCTTGCTCACCAGCTGCGGCAAAAAGTTGTCCTCCACACACTCTAGGAACTTCCTGGGCTGCCTTTTTTCTGCTGTGTAAAGTTCCCAGATGTCTGACAAGTTGAAGTCACCTACAAGAACAAGGGCTGGTGATCCTGAAACATTCTCCATCTGCTTATAGAATGAGCTGTCCACCTCTTTGTCCTGGTTGAGTGGATGATAACAGACTTCCAGTAGGATGTCAGCCTTGTTGGCCTTCCCCTTAAGTCTTACCCATAGGCACTTGACTTTATCGTCATTAATTTCAATACCCATGGTATCAAAAACCTCCGTAATATAAAGGGCCATCCCTCCACTTCTCCCTTTCCTGTCTCTTCTGAAGGGTTTGTAGTGCAGTGTTCCAACTATGGGAGTCCTCCCACCACATTTCCACGATGGCAACTACATCATGGCTTTGCTGTTGCACCATGGCTTCCAGCTCTTCTTGTGTGTTACACATGCTGTGTGCATTGGTCTACATGCATCTCAGGTGGGCTACTGATTTCACCCCTAATTCAGGCTTATCACTTTTGGGTCTGCTTTCAGACAGCCCAGCTGCATCTTCTCCCCACCCCCCCCCCCCAACCCAGCCTGATTTAAAGCCCTCTCAATGAGTTCTGCCAGTTCATAAGCTAATATCCTTCTGCCCTTAATAGAGAGGGAGCCCATCCAGTTCCAGCAGGCCAGGTGATGCAAAAGTTGCCCCATGAGCAAAGAACACGAAACTCTGCTGATGACACTAACCCTTGAGCCACTTGTTGACAGTGTGGGCTCTCCTATTCCTTTCACCATTTTTCTCTGTCACCACAGGGACTAGAAGAACACTACCTGCACTCCTATCATCCACTTGACCCAGCTGTGATGATACAGGACACTTGCAGTGACAGAGCTTAGGAGGATCAGGATGCAGTGCCAGATGGCATTGTAGCCTGGAGACTTTTAAGACAGTAAGGCAAAACCACGGGCAAAGCTCAAGTTGTTGATTTGGCTTTACCTGAAACTAAGCTCAAATCAGACAAAATTAGTTGAGTGGGGAACTACTGCATGGTACCAGATCTTAAAAGAGCTTGAACTAGTTCAGGTAGTATTAGGACTTGTACAGATGGCACTTTTCCATACATTTTTAGGCCTCAGCCCAGGAGGGACATGGACCTATGGGAGTCCAGACAATGCCACCAAGATGTTCAGAGGAATGGAGCACCTCTTATATGAGTAAAGGCTGAGAGAATTGGGATTGTTTAGCTTGGAGAAGATGCAGGGGTGATCCAATTGTGGTCTTCCAGTACGTGAAAGGAGCCCACAAGATGGAAAAAACTATTGACAAGACCAGGTACTGACAGTACAAGAAGGAATGGGCTTCGAACTTAAAAATAGTAGGTTCATGGCGCGGCATGCGGGAGCTTGGGCTAGCTCAGGGAACACCGGCGCCGCACACAGCATGTGGTTTCTGCCAACAGCTGAACCTTTAGAGCCACTTGCTCTACAGTGGAAGGTTTCTCACCACAGTCAGGGGTTGGGTAAAGGAGAAAGACAAGGCTTTTTGTTGCTGAGGTTCCAACAGGAAGTTTATCAACATTGAAGGAGTCAAGAACAAAAGAGCCCAAACACCACTGTCATGGGGATTTTATACAGTGACAGAGCAAGGGGTGGATACCAAGCATTAGCCAATGAGGGATCGGTAGGGGTGCAGTGAAGGGGTTACAACATTTCTTTGGGGCCAGCCGGGGCAAGTGGGAGGAGAAGGCAGGTCACATGGTCCAATGGGGCGTCAAGGTTTAGGAAACATCCAGGAACGCCCAGGGGGAGGTATGCTCAAAGGATTGGTTCAGGGTTGGTGTGACATGGAAGATGCCAGAACAAGGCGCAGGGTGATTGATAAAGGAGCTGGGACAAAGGGTAACTTAGGGGAGGATGCAACTTCAAGAATAAACCAACTTGGGGAGAACATGAGGGAACATAAGAACAAACCATTAACATAAAAACTTTAACAATAAACCATTTAAATTAAATAAATACAAGCCACAACAGGTTTATATTAAGTATTAGGAAAAAATCTTTCCTGTGAGGGTGGTGAGGCACTGGAACAGGTTTTCTGTAGAAGTTGTGGATGCTCAGTCCTTGGAAGTGTTCAAGGAAAGGCTGTAAGGAGCTCAGCAGCCTGGTCTATTGGAAAGTGTCCCTGCCCATGGCAGGGGGCTTAGGACTGGATGATCTGTTCACCTCAAACCAATATATGTTCTGCGATTCCTGTTTGTGCTTACTAGGGAGACATTAGGCACAAAGCCACTTCAACATAGAGAAGCCATCAGTAGGTGAAATAAAGCTCTATATTTTCTGGTCTGGAGCCCTCAGGAGGAGAGCAAGATGTCTTTATGCAAAAGACTGAGAAGGCTCATCCAGCGGGATTCATTGTCTCTGTTACCATTCAGAGGAGCAAGTATTAAAATGGAAAAATCTGCAGTAAAATGGGGTTAAATAGATTTCCCATGTACTTTTGCAAGTAGCTATGTCCTCTACATTTTCTGTAGTCAGTGGTACTTTTTTTCTCTACTTGTGTCTTATATGATGCATGTAAGTAAGCTAAAATTTACTTCTGTACAAAGGTATTCATGCACTGAACTCAGCAGTTCCTTGAAGAATAGATGCTAAGACCATAAAGAAGCTTTATGTAAAAGAAGTGAATGATGGGACCAATACTGAAATGTACAGGATTGCTGTTCCCTTGCAAATGAATTTAAAGAGAGGAACAAAAGAAAACAATTTTCCTCAATTCTTCTTGTATAAAGGTATATTCTTCCTGAAGTAATGTGTACCAACCTCAAATTTTAGAGAAATATTAAAGGATCTGGCCAGAATAGATACTATTCACCAGAACTGAATTCCATGCTGGAGAGGTTGTTGGTAGAGCAAGGTGAAGTGTTTCTAGACCCCAGCTGAAAGTTAGTGATGTGGAAATATCACAGTGGATGAGTTAAGGAAAAAATTAGTTTGTAGAATTAAGGGTCTGATTCTGATTTCATTTATACTGGTGTAAATTTGGGCTAGTTTGTTTAAGCTAGATGAGGTGCACCAGGGTGAGTATTTAATTTAAGGTATTCAGTCAGGTCTTTGCTCCTTTTAATGGTGCCACTCTTTCAGGTCTACACTGTGAATCAAGGGACTTTTGTGGAATCAGAATCAGATCTACTGTATTAAATAACTGCTGGGAATTTGTTTCTGGAAATTAATTTAAAATATTATGCAGAAAAACCATAAGGGGTACATATAAATTATGACTCATGCATGAAGATTTGGCTGAATAACTCCCATTAACAATAAAAAGAGTTGCAGAATTAATTTCCTTCTAGGACCTGCTAAAAATTCACCCAAGAATGTAGTGTTCTGTACCTTCAGATTTAGATATCTCTTATATTAGCAAATAAAAACCTCCTTATGCAATCATTGCTGGAAGAGTCAATCCTCAATAGTGGCTTTATAAATGATTAAAATTATTATTATTATTAAATTACAGCTATATTGGCAAGTTTTGGTTTATTTCTTATTTGTTTTCAAATTTCCCTTTCATTTTTGCAATAACTGAAAATTGTATATGGAAGGCCAATGAGATAAGTAATGAAATATTTACGTACATTACCATCAAATAGATATTTCTTTATTGTTAAATAATATTAGCAGAAGATTGGAAAAAGTGAAAATTTTTAAAATTTTTTAAATAATTTTTCTGCAGAGAATAGTCGTAAGTTGAGTACTTGAATCATTCTGACTACGATATAAATAATGAGGCTGACAGCGCCTTTCTTTTACTTAACACTCCCACTTGCCTTATTCTACCATGTTAGTTCTAGAAAAGAATGGTATTTTCATGTTAATTCTGAGATCAGACTGCACAAGACTGCAAATCAGATGCATTTTGTTAATGTAGAGTAGAGTATATAATTTTGGATCAGATGAATGTCTTTAAAGTAGCCATTATTGTGGCAAACATTTGATTTCATCGTTGGTCTTATCAGAAGATTTCACAAATCATACCTAAATAGAGTCATGTTATAATAAAAATGCAAAGCTGAAGGGGAAATTATGATTGAAAATTACAGAAATCAGGTTAGTCTGTAATATTTTTGCATTCAGTTTTTACAGATCCATAGGTGATGGGGTGTAGCATAGTTATTTGCCACTTTAGCTCATCAGCTAATTCACTGATTGAAATTCAAAACCTAGTCCTGTAGGACCCTGTGAATCACTTCCTAAAGCACACTGGGTTCAAAAATCTATGGTCAGATTGTTAAAATAAAAAGAATGCCTTCTCTGTTGAAAAATAATAACTTGCTCCAGTGTTGAATTTTTTCCATGTGTGGAAAATGTAACAAATTCTCAAAGACCCCAGCATGCTGACATTTCAAAATATATAGTCTTTAAGCATGAAAGAGGGAAGTGGTATTAATGAAGTGAAAACTGATGCTGACATAATTTCAGTCTGGAGTAAGCTTAATGGACAGTAATTTTCTAATTCACTTATAAGATATGGTAATGAGAACTGCTTGTGGGGAGAGTGAAATGAAATTGCAAAAAGTTCCTGGTGTATATTGGGATGAAATTAAAAAGTGAGACATTTTAGGAGCAGGGATGTAGTCTGAGGTTGTAAGAGGAGATTATATCTCTGAGCAAAAATTCACCGCTGATTTCACACCTGAGCACATACAAGTGCACACCTACATGACTGCAGTTATATTTGCCCTCATGACGTCCCGATTTATGCTCCAAAGTAGCCCTCACAAAAGCACTATGTATTTCTCCTCCCTAGTTATTGTTTCCTACTTTTTGAAAGTCTTTTTTTCTCTTATGTCTGCCCACATTCCTTAGTTTTCACAAGGGATTGGAGTAATTTCAGTTTCTCTTTGCAGCTGTGGGAATTGAAGTAGGTGAAGGACTTTTAGTGACTTATACTTCCTAAGCAGTGTAAAACTATTCAACCTGTGCCAAAATAGGATTTTCTGTTGGATATCAAAACAGAAGAGAGATTTTTGAATGCACAGCTTTTTGCTGTCCCATGTTTTCAACAGTCTTGCTTTTCATTTGGGTATTAAAAAAGCATGAGCACCCTCACTGCCTAAACTACTTTCTAAAGTTGAATCTTCTTACGTAATTTTAACCTGGTATTTCTTAGAATTTCCAAAGATTGCTGCAACTTTTGTAGCAGGATGTTTATGAAATGTATGTATGGAAGAAAATCTTGAGGCATATGGCAGGATGGACAAATGCACGTATATATGTACTTCTTGTATCACTAAATTTATCTACAGTGTCTTTCGCATGTCAATCAAGAAAGTACAGGCCTTTCTGGGTGCTACTGAGGTGGTTATTTTCTTTCTGTGTGTCAAGGTATCATATTCATCCATCCTACAGCTGAATAAAAATTCATATATCCTGGGCCAAATTCAGCTTCAGCATAAATTTATGCAAATTAGATTTACTTAAGGTGTAGAGGAATCCAAAAGGTAACAGAGAAAGGTCTTGGGAGGTTTTCTTAATCTTTCGGTCTGTGTCTCAGTTTCAAATAAATAAAAAATGTGTTTAAAATGTTCAATTTACATGCAAACTTGCTGCTTCAAAAGGTGGTAGAAGACTCCTCATTGAAACAGGAACTACAATTATGGTATGGCTACCTCAGTTCGCATGTGCTCTTATCAATACACAATTAAACATCATAGTACACCTGAATGTTATGGTGCTTGTGGAGTTCCTTGCTACAATTTGCCATTGTTTTTGCTAAATCTTGTTAAACTAAAATGAGTCATGAAAGTATCTAAAATAAAGACTATAGTAAAGCTGGCTAATTTTGTGAGCACAGCCCAGGTAATAAGCAAGTGGTGAAATAACTGCATTTAGTGAAGGTTCTTTTTATTTGGTGCTGTTTGGGATTGGAAAGAGAAGCAGAAATTAGTCTTATTTAAATACAAGTCTTCTTTTCATTATCTTGGCTCTGTTTCACCACTCAATAATATTTTAGAGCACTGCAAAGTGATTTTTCAGCAAATACTTAGAAGATAATCCCAGTCAGTTAACATTCCTGTCCAGTTTACACTTACACAGCTGCTTGGTGAGGCTGAGAGCTCAGATCAAAGGGATGCTTACTGCTTACAACTTTCCCTACCACGTCCTCTTTCCAAAACAGGAGGCATTTGAGTGGAACATGATTTGCTTTAAAGTTGATACTGAGAGTAAGTAAATACCCAAGAAGGAAAGTTATCTTTTACTATCTGAGCACATAAGAACAAGGATAAATTTAAAGTGAAAGAAGCTTCTGTAATTACAGTATGCTTCAAAGCATAGAAGGGTATTTGTTTAGAAGAAGTTGCTTTGATTCCTTGTGAAATGTTGTGTGTGGAGTTTGGTAAATAGTTCCTGCCAAATGTATTTTCAACTCAAGTATTAGCAAAATTGAAAAACAGTGTGCCAGAAGACCACAGATCTAATCTGTGTTTCAGCCACAATAATTTCCAAAATGTGCAAGGCAAATTGATTGATTATGCTGTCTCAGACCATTTGATATAATCTTTTTATATAAAAAAAAAAAAAAAGCAAACCTTTCCTGCTGTTTGGGTGAAGTCTAATCCAGAAATATCAAGTGAAGCTGGGTACAATTCTCTTTTCATGGCTCCTCACTATTCAAGGGAAAGAACTTACCACTTGCCTAACTGGGATTTAAATTCTTGTGTTGTGATTTCTCATGGTAGAAGGTATTTTAATTTCTTATCTCCTTCTTATAAGGGAATTTTAAATTAGTTTTTTTTTTTTTTTTACTGGTATGGACTTCTAATTTTACTTATTTTGCTTCTTGTTTGTATCTCTCTTGTGCTATGAGGAGGTACTCTGATGACTCGGTGACTCCTCAACCACTTTACTGTGTTTCCCAAGAATTCATTATCTCTGGAATATGGGCATCCTGACGTAGAGGACTACCTTCCCACCTGTACCTAAGATAATCAGGCACAAATTACTTGATTAAACACCAGATGTGTAAATACAGATAATTGTTTTAAAAGACTTACAAAAAGCTCAGTTGCACTGATCAGAGACCTGGTCAGAAAGATTTGAAGAAATAACAGCTACCCTAATTATTTTCCTATCATAGGTTTTTTCAAGTCTACAGGGTACTAAATTGCAGAAAAATTTCATCACAAGAGATGGTTTTATTGATACTTTATTTTTAGCAAATAATATTTTTCCTGTGAAGATTCTGTGAAGTGATTTTTTGTTAGTTTTGTTGCTGTTGTTGTGTTGGGGTTTTTTTCCCAGATATTTGGACCCTAGGCCTACCATACCTGTGTTTTATTTTTGTTCCAACACAAACTTATTTAATATTTCTGCATTTATATTTTATGCTAATTGGAATAGGCTTATATTTTCTATTTTATAGAAAGCACTTGCAAGCATCAGTTCTAGGGTGCACTTTTTATTTACTCTTCTAAAGAATAGTGCAAGAAACAGCTGAGTCTAATAGACCATCTGATGAAGTGTGAAATTGAAGGTACAAGTTTAGCAAAGATGGCTTGTTTAGAAAGACTGGAATTCTGTTAAGAGAAATATGCCTTATTGTCTTTATCATAGCAATATAATGCTTCCTAACATATACTTAAATGGATCAATACATGTAAATTAATTAGGTTCCATAAAAAGAATTATTATTTTGTAATGAAAAAGAATGATTATTTTGGAATGACGGACATTTCAGTAACAGTTCCTCTCTGGCAGATTTCATCCTAGTGAAATATTAGGCATAGACAGCAATGAATACAGCCACTGCAACAAATAAAGCAACAAGATTTTACATTTCTTCTTGTGCATAAGCAATCATCATTTCAGATACGTTTGAGTGTAGTGGAGTGAAAACATCATTGGAACACGGTGAAGCAAAAAGAAAATGAGAATTTGCTGTATTTGTAGCTGAACATATAAACCTATTTTCTAAACAGTTTTTCTGAAGAACAGTCATGACAATCAATAGTCGTTCTCCATTCCTTTTCTCTACAGCAATTTCTTAGTCCATTTTAGAAATGGATCTTGGTGCCCAGAGATTCAGAGACGATATTTTAGCTGATGTTCATCTCCAGGCTGAGGAAATTATGGTGTACTGTGGTCCAAATATGCCACAGTATTTTTTCTTGTACTGGAATACAAATTAAATGTAGTGGTTTTTTTCTAAAATGTGAGTAGTTCTATATGAGAACTTTATAGCATATAAGTCAGAAATTTTCCATTTGCTTTCCCAGAGAAAGAAATCCCTTTGTTATTTTTTTTTTTTTTCAGGAAATTATTTATTAGGGATCAAGAGGTTTGTAGAAACAAAAATATTCTCTGGTGATAGCTTCATTCTTCTTTTTGGATAGGAATGGGGACAAAAGGCATTCCCGTGTACCTCTTTGAGAGCATAGTGGCCATACAGGTAATAGGCAGCAAGCTCAAATCGTAGGTTCAGATTTGACTCAGTATAACCATAAATGCTGATTCGCTAAAAAGAGATGATCTCAGAAAGTTGCTCAGATACTTACTGGTATTGGAAGACCTAAATTCAAAGTCCATAGCTAAAACTTGGCTCTCTCATCTCCCCAGTGAGCTGTGCTGTTTTTGACTGAACACTTTCTCTTCTGTTAAAAGTTCCACTTGTGAGCTCAGAAGACGGATAGTAGTTTAGGTGAATAGATACATTTTCCTGAAAGGGTTTCACTTAGGTAAATTAACATTTTCTCTATCTATTGAACATACCAGACTACTCCAAAGTATATTAAAGCAGCTCACTTTTAGAAATTAATGAAGGATTTATGTCAAGATAACTTCTTTCGCTTAGACAGCTTTAATCATTTCATTAGAATTCTCTCCATATTCACAATACGTTACCATAAACTTAATTTCCTTACTTACAGGGCTTTATTAAGCTGATTTTATTTTTATTATTTTCAGTATTTTAACAGCTGATTATTTCTGTTTTCTGCATTAATAGAAGCTGATATCTCTCCTTTTTAATATAGAACTAATCCCAAAGGCATATTTACAGTAAGTTTATCTGTTTTTTCAATGAATACTTAAAACAGTAATTCAATTTTCATGACTGCTAAAAGTTTTAGAGATAATATCTTTTCTTCCTATGGAGAATAAAGGTGTATGCCACTATTGCTCTGCAACTTCAAGTAACTTCTGGATTTCCCTGGGGCTTGCCTGTATTTTCCTCTCTAATTTCTCTTGTAATTTTTTACAGAATACTTGTAACAATGCCTTTCATTTGCATTTTTAAATGCTACTTGAACTTTTCCTACTATTCACTTTTGAAATGATTTGCAGTTTCCTCTGCAGAAGTGAAAAAAGAAGTGGGCACTTTGAGGTGATTACTCTGAAGTATTTTCCCTAGTCTGTCTTTGTGATGCAACCATTTTGATGGTTTGGGGTTTTCTTTGTTTTCTAGTTATAAGTCCACATTGGTCTTGTAGAATTGCTCTGAGTGACATGCTTTTGCCCAAGTGACCTGCAATCAGCTGTCTGTCAAAATGCCCATGGCAGAACAATGAGTAAGTAACACGTCCTATGCTGGGTAGATGTAGTAAAACTTTAGGTTCCGTTACATTGCATCAAATCTCCTGTCATTTATGGGGAATATGGGAGGATATTTTGGAGAAGTTTACCTATCTTGACCAGAAATGGAGACAGTAGTACTGTTCTGCTGGAGTCTCTGTCATCCCTTACCTCATACCTTTGTTCACAGCTGATTCCAGTCATTCCTGTCCCAAAGGTTTTCAGTCAAAGCCACCAGAGAAGAAAGAGGGAACTGGTTTAGTGCAGAGTTGCTGCCAGGAACTCGGCCACTCAGGCAGCAGAAATACCCCAAGAAGGTGTAGGAAGATGGAGGTGAGAAACTGTATTTTAAAAATTATTCTTTTTTAAGATCTTCCTAGATATGAATTTGCTTTTATGAGTGAAACCCAATGTTTCTTCAAGGCAAAATGACAGGACCATGTCCCTAGCTTTGCCTGGCCTGCTGACAGCAGCGAGTGCCTGTCAGAGCATTTAGGCAAGTGAATATGGCTCTGCTCTTAGCCCTCTTCTGATGTTCTGACTGTCTGCACTCTGGTAGTGGTTGTGGGGGTGATTTTCTTTTCTATCATAATATAGAAATAGAATAGTTTAGGCTGGAAAATACTTTTAAAATCATCAAGCCCATCCATTCCCCCAGCACTGACAAGTCTACCACTAAACCATGTCCCTAAGTGTCACATCTATAGAGCTTTTAAATCCCTCCAGGGATGGTGACTATACTACTTCATTGGGCAGCCTGATCAGTGCTTTACTACTCTTTCAGTGAAGAAATTTCTCCTAACATCCAACCTAAATGCCCCCTGGTGCAACTTGAGGCCATTTCCTCTTATCCTATCACTTGCTACCTGTAAGAAGAGACTGAACCCACTTCTCAACAACCTTGTCTCAGGTAGTTTTAGAGACTGATCAGGAATAGCTTTGTCTTAATTCAAAGCATGACTTTGAAAGAACTTTCATTTGTCATACAAATACCACTGAACAGCATGTGTTCATGTGCTCATCTATCTTTTTCTTGACTAATTCAGAGATAAGCATGTCTTTGTGGTATGGGTGATGCCCAACAATCAATTCATTATGAAAAAAGTAAGAAAAAGGTGTTAAAAAGAAAGACAGCTATTTGAAATCTCTTTAGAGTCTGGAGTAATCTTCTGTACACAAAGGTGTGATGATTCATGGGCATTGATTTGGAGTTGTTTCTGGATGAAAGATTGGAGAAGGATTTGTATACATTATCATTACCCCATAGTCAGGATCTTAATAAGGTGAATTAGGGGAAAAGCGGAAAAAGTACTACTTACCTAGAAAACAGAGATTTAATGGTGGCATTATCCTATAGTTATCATCACTGTATGAAGGAGGGGAGCTGTATGTTTGTTTTTTCATTGTCCTGGTACAGTAGCTAAATCCTTCATGGGTTCTAACTCTTCTGTTAGGCCATTTCCAAACTTTCTGGAAAATTGCCATGATTTTCCACATTCCTTGTCCTTTTACAAGCAAACAACTAAAGCAGAATATACTGCAATCCCAGTGTCCTCTCTGTTAAAGCCTTCATGAAAGACTGTTCACAAATGCCATTTTCCAAATTCTTTATAACTTTATATCACAACAATAGAAAGACGATAACTAGCAATTTTGTTTTTCATGGTCTCAAAACAGATACTATATTACTTAGTAGCAAATTAATATTATCATTTAGAGAATTGAATCGAATGCTAGATATTCTCCAGGTTTAAATGATGACTGGAGCACTTTATCTGAAATTCTCCTAAAGAGAAGATTGAGGGGTTTTGTTTGGTTGATTAGTTATTGTTTTGGGTCTTTTTGCCTTTTTTTTCTTAATTCATTGATTTCACCATTGAAATTTTAGTCATCTTGTCTGTCTTGGCCCAATGCACAATTTCTGGGAAGTGAAATTAGAGAAATATTACTTGTGGAAATAGAAAATATCTTCCTAAACCATTTGCATTTTCCAATTTCAACATTTTACTTCTTCAGGAAAAGGTTTTATTCAGGTAGCAAATAAATGGGGAGTGTAGTTTTCCAGAGGAACAGACAGCATAGACTGATATCAATAGCATTAGCTGAGGATTCTGGGGGACAAGGGAGAGAGTCACATCTAGTAGCAGAATAATCTCCCTCATGTATTTTACAAGATAAGGCTGTACTATCTGCTGTCATTTTGATGTAGAATTTTCTTTGGAAGTATAACTGTAGAAGTTAGCAAGGGGACAGTTCCTTATAAATATTAAAATTATAACAATTACTTTTAGACATCCTGTACAAAAAAAAATTAACTGTGATAAATCTATGCTAATTTCATAGAATAATGGAATCAGAGATTTTGCCATACTAAAAATCACAACTGAAAAATGAACTGTTACACAAAATTGTTTCCAGTAGCTCGTTTTTCTGCTAAAGTGATTTTCTTGTGAAGACTGTGCAGAATACACAAATATTTTTTGTCTTCCAGACACCCCTACATATCCAGAAAAACCTTTTATGGGTTTTTAAAGTGTCTTTTTGTTGTGAATAAGTCCCTTCTGAAACATCAAAGTGAAAATAAAATTACATAAACTTGTCTCCCACCCACATAGGTTCATTTATTTCAAAATGGAACAGATGTTCAGGTGTACAGTAAAGTCCTTCAGTGGCTCAAGAAGGTCATATACTATTAAGAACTGGAAAATTATTTATTTGATTAATCCTGTTTGAAGGAAATTCCAGTAGATATTACTTACCCAACATTTGCTTTGTCAGAAGTCACCCTTGCTTTTAATTTTGAAGTGGGATGCTATTGAAAGAAATCTATATACATTTATGTCTAGAGTATATGAAACATCTTACTTGGAAAACGTTCTTTTGTAGATAATCCGTGGATAGCTAATTTAGTGTGACAGTTTGTTGAGCATTACAAATATGCTTTAAATATTCTGAAATTCCTTTTAAGGATGACCGTTTTTCTTCAAAGGAGTGCTCAGAAGCTGTGTTCATTGTATACAAGGCATCAGGAGACATAAGCAATTTGATGTTTTTCTGGTCTTCAGTAAGTTCCCATTGGATTATTTTGCAAATTAATTAAATTACTGTAGACATTAAAAGTGTAGCTTCTTCAGTAATCTTTTTTCTGTTCATCTGAGACAGTGAGAGGTTGATCATACACAAATCTCTTCAGCCAGGTTTACAAGAAGAAAAATCCATATTTAGAGGATATCCTGAAAATATTGACTATAATTTACCTTCAGATTTTGAATGTTCTATGGGATGAATATATGCTCTGAATCTGTCTGTGCTTCTCTGTTAATGTATGGCTTTTTGCATGAGCCTCTCCAAAAAACCTTACGTTTTGCGCCTGCTTGATGCCTGGGTTGTGACTGCTTTTTTGTATGCAGCACAGCAGTACAGCTGCGTATGTTGGAATATCACGCAGGAAAATTGTGGGTTTGGAGGCTTTGAAGTATTCAGGGATTGTAGGCAGACTTTGTGCAGCCATGGGAGGGATGCAGCTGGCAGTGTGCTCTCAGTACGTGGGTGAATAAGAAGGAGATTGGAGGAGGTTGACATCCCACCAAGGCAGAGCTGGGAGACAGAGGGAACTGGTAACAATCTGAGTGACAATTGTCTATCTGTGCCTCTTATTGGGGGGTTTGTAGGTAGAAGGTTTGACTCAAAAGAATAGTATCAAATAGGGCCCTCAAAGACTATGGAGTCAAAATAGACTTTGGTCTGTTCAGGGTTGAAAGAATATGGAGTCTCCAAGGATGAGGCTGCACAGATGACGGGTCTTCAGATTTGTGTAGGAATTTCTTGTAGACATTTCTGTTGTGATGTTTTTGAGGGAGATAAACTACATTGTGGGTTCAACAACAGGGAATACTTTTCATAATAACACTGAATCTGAGGGACACAAAGTAAGTGAGAATATAGATATTTTTGAAGAAATTCTGTCCCTGAGGAAAAGAGTTTTGTGAGTTTTCTTTGATTTTTTTTCTGTGTGGGGTTTTTGGTTGGTTTTGTTTGTTTTATTTTGTTTTCATTTTGAGTTGTTGTTGTGCTTTTTTTTATTTTTTTTTTTTTTCCTCAGTTTGGAGTTTT
>JAWWMU010000001.1:13483430-13523992 GCA_035048155.1 Cinnycerthia olivascens
TTTTTTCTTTTTTTTTTTTTTCCTCAGTTTGGAGTTTTTTAATACAACAAAATAACAACAAACCCCCAAACAAAAAGGATGTGTTCTTAGGGAGGAAAAATAAAATATGCATACATCTTTATATTGAAACATTTTAAATTTACAGCAAAAGGGTAATAATTTGCTTTATTCTCACAGAAAAATGAGTTTCCTAGACAGTTGACAGGGTGTAGGGGCAGACAAATAGCTGAAGTACACTTTAAATGTAATCTGTCGCACATAGTGACTTTAATTTAGGGCAGTAATGTCAAGTAAAGTCTATTCCGTTAATTTTTGGAGGCCACTGTAAGGAACTCTGATAGACATAATATGAATATTATTGTTCCTGGCAATGAGTAATTCTACCAAAGCATTTCATATTCCTTTTTTAAAATTCTGCAAAAGATTTGTATATCAACTTAATAAAACTTCAGGTCTAAAAAATGAGGGCAAAAGCTCTCAATGATGTTTTCAGACCTTTATTCAATGTAGTGCACCATCCATGTTCACACATACATGTATGTGTTCAGTTTCCATCCTTCTGTAAAAATTACCCTATTTAGCATTTTTTTTTTAAATATTGAAACAAAGGAAAGCTTACAGTGTTTATGCACTACTGCCTTGGAATCTGTTTGCATATTTCCAGTTCTTTCCAATGCTTACATTTGTTTTGAAAAATATTTTCCAATATATTTTCATTTGAAAATAAAAGCAAACTTGTTATTGTGAAAGACTAAAAAAAATTAGCCTATATTTCTTCTAGCTCAGTTGCAAGTACACCAGAACCATCTGTACTGATGAATTTAACTTGCCTCCTGCCATTTACTCCCTTACATGCTGAATGTTTCAAAGCAATTAAAGAATCATAGAACTGTACTTATTTTTAAAAGGAGTTTTAAAAACATTTATTTCCCAAAATAACGGATGTTTCTGATTAAAATTACCACAGGAAGGAGAAATAATGCCCTCAGTCCTGTGAACAAGTGTGATCTGATGTCCCCTTTTGGATGAAAGTGATTCATATTCCTTCTAGGTTTGGGGTTTTTTGTGGGTTTGGATTGCATTTAGTTGTTATTTTTTCTTTATTTCTTTCAGAAAAATTTAAAAATTGTATTCAGTTCTGATACATTCATATAGCAGAATTATTTTGAATTAGTTTGTCAAGAAGCTACCTTCCATTGTAAGTTTTTAGATATCTCCACACATTGTGGAATTGTTTTATCAGACTGCAAATGACTAGGTTGCAGTAACTTAAAAGCATCAGAATTTAACACATAGTTTTTAGAGGAAAAAAATCTTATGCTTGAATTTAAGGAATGGAAATTAAGGTCTTAAAATTTTTATATTCAAACCAAAATGGAACAGTAGAGACAAAACACGGGGTGCAAGGGTGAATGCAAGTCATTTTGCAAGGGACTGTTGCAAAGGGGCGGATATACAAGAAGATTGGAGTATGGCTGGCATGAGCATTTTAGTAGAAGGATGTTGGAAATAATTTCAAACCCATTACAGAAGCAGTAGTGGATGCAAAAGTTATTGCTGGGAAGCAGCAGAGAACTCCTGAAGATTTGCAGTTGATGTGGGTGTATAAAAAATTGGTTGAATAATACTAACTGAATTATGGCTATTGTGAATTTCAGTTTGCTGCAGCACAGAAAAAAAACAAAACTTGGGGAGAAAGAAAGAGGAAGGAATAAGTGGAAAGAAGCTTGAAACAATAGTAAACCTTAGGATATTTTCAATATTTAATGTATGAACTGAGTAAGCATGGCTGTTTTCTATGTATTATAATTAATGATATTGAAGAAAAGGCTGATTAATTTCTGTACAGGGAGGTAGGTTCTTGGGTTTGAGGTAAACTGAACCTTAACTGTCTTTGAGATACATTTGTGCTGAGTTTGCAGGCTGCTCCAGGTCTTCTCTAAGCCTTTCTCTCAACTAGATGGATCTGAAGCCTTTAGATATGGTCCTGGACATTGCTGGAATTCATTACAGACTCTCAGGTGAAATTAGCACAAGGATGCACCAGAAATATTAATTTCAGACAGATTTTCACTGTCTGTTGAAGGGCAAAGCCCGCAGTTTAGCTATCACCTAAAGCTTGAATTCTGGAGGGAAAATTGTTTTGTTTCTGTTTTGACAGATATTGCTGTATCAGCAGAAGGCACAAACTCTGTCCCCTTGTCCATGGGGAGAGAAAAGATTTTTATGTGGGAAGTCTAGATATTTTAAAACTTGTTTCAGTCTCCTAGTGTTCCACAGATCTACTTGAACAGATTCTTTATCCTTTGTGTTTCTATTTCTTCCATTTGAACAAGAGACACTATCTTTTTCTTGCTACCAGAGGACAACAAAGATATCTGTGGGTTATGGGATGGCAGTTGTATGCAGACCCTCTAATAGTATGAAATCTTAGTATATTTTTTCATGTATTTTGCAGCTTATATGCTCTGGAGATTTTCCTACAGTAACAGAGATATAACAGTGTCACACAGCTACTTTCTCACTTCCTGCACCTCCCTGTCCCTGATGGGGAGGACAACAGGGAAAAAGAAATTAAAACCTATGGTCTGAGATAAAAACTGTTTTAATAATTGAAAGAAATAACAGTATTGATAATAACAATGATTAAAAGAATTTTAATAAAAAGAAGAAAGAGAGCAATAAAGTCCATGAAAGACAAGTGATGCACAGTAATTCACCACCTGCTGACCAATGCCCAGATGGTCCTGAATTGGCCCCTCCCGACCAACTTTCCTGGTTTACATACTGAGCATGATGTTTTATGGTATGGAATATTCCTTTGGCCAATTCAATTCAGATGCCCTGGCTTTGTTCCGTCCCAGCTTCTCGTGGAGCTTCGCTCCATCAGAGCACGGGAAGATGAAAAGTCCTTAACAAGCACCACCTAGCAATAGCTACCTCAGTGTTTTATCGACATTGTCCTCATGTCAAATGCAAATCACAGCACTGTACCAGCTACGAGGAAAAAAAAGATCTCTATCCCAGATGAAACCAGAAAAACCAGATACCAGGACTTTGTCCCAAAGCCCATTAGCAGGGCAAGAGCAGTTTTCAGGAATAATATACCTGTTAGTCTCTGATTACAGAAATTGAAGGGTTTTATCTTTCAGTTGTTCTAGTCTTTAAGTAGAAATCAAAGCAAAACTCATCTACTCAATGACACTGCTTCCAGTTATACTGCCATTGACATTGGCATCTTCATTACAAATGCCGAAATCAGCGAATTCAGTTTGCAGGTATAGATTTTTCCTGCTTTAAGTTACAGGAACACTGCTATTGGTATCATTAGCTCTTGTTCTGCCTCTGGTTTACTTCTTTTAGCTTTTATAAGCTTAACACATTGGCTGTTGGCTATTGTCTTAGGAAGCAACAAATGGAAATATAACAAAAGAATTAAGATTATGAAGCACAGTCTGTAAGACCAAAAAATGTTGAGCTGCTTTACTGGACTGAATGTTTTGTCCTATTTCTGAAAGACAATTTGCTAATACAGGCGGTACTTACATTTAAGGCAATGCTTCTGAACGCATTACTGCTCTCTAGCACTATTCTTTCTGGGTTTGAGTAGTGACTAGAACTATATCCATAAGAAGAGAGAAATTATTCTCTGTGGTAATAGTCAAGCCTGTCCTACTCTCCATATGCCTTGAAACATGAGAATTTCCAGTATTTGACCACTGCCTAGCAGCAGTTGATATCATTTATATTCTTTTCAGTTGACTAGTCCATTCTATGCACAAGAAAATACTTTTCTGACTGTGACAAACTTTCACAAACACATTTTAATGTTTCTATGTTGTTCTGGTCCTCACTGGAAATGATGAGTAAATGGAAAATGTAAGGCATGTGAAGAGTTGGTATTATACATTCCAGAGGATGTATAATGATTTTGCTGCAGTGAGATATGTAAACGTGTATAGCAGTAAAAACTTGACTTGTCCTTTTGATACCTTTAAATTGCAGTCGTGGCTCTTGTCTTACCCATTTTAGGAACTTTCAGCATACTTCAAAGGCTGCTTCTTTTATGAGGGTTTTTTTTAGTACTCTATGAAAGTCACTTGGAAGAGGAGTAAAGATATTTCAAGAGCCTCTTGTATTTTTCTGCTGTAACATTAAGCATATAAGATGCTCATAAATATGCAATTGACTACCAAGTGTATAGACTCAGCAAATGTCAACTGCTTCTACTGATCACTTTAAAAAGAACTAGAATTTTTCTTTGGCATAAATCATTATAGCAATTCTGTTGACAGGAAGTATTTACCCATATTACACTAGTTAAAGAACACAGAAAAATTTCAGCAGTGCTATGCAAGGTGAAAGAGACGATAAATTCTGGGGTTATTAGAAATATTGACTTTGCATACTGAAACTAGACTTGGCCCTTTGGTGCTTGTAGTGTATGCCCTCATCTTCTTGCTTAGCTCCTAGCTATGTTGTTATCATTTCTCCTAGTTTTAAAAATTCCATGTTCCCATGTAGCATGGTGCATCTATATTTAGTTTTCTTTTTCAGAAAGTGGAGAGCACGTTTACTTAAACAACAAATATTCAAACAGGGTCAGAGGTGTTGACTGTCATAATTTTCAGTATCTGGTACAGCTTTGCTGAGAGCAATATTATTACATGTAAGAACATATAATGGTTTTTCATAGTTGTATCAAATGATTTGGGTTAGAACGGACCTTAAGGACCACCCAGTTCTAACCCTCTGCAATGGGCAGATTTGCCACCCAATAATTAGTTTGTTTAAAGCCCCATCCCACCTGGCCTTGAACATTTCCAAGGATGAGGCATCCACGATTCCTCCAGGAAGCCTATTCCAGTGCCTCACAACTCTTGTAGTAAATAATTTCTTACTCACATATAATTTTAATTTCTCCTCTTTCAGTCTATGGAAATGCCTTTGGCTTTAACTTCAAATTCTTTTTCTCACTAGAAAGTTGAGGGAAATGTCAATGAAGAAAAAGATGTTTAGGTTTTATGCAGAAAATTAGTTCTGATGGTAGCTTTTTGCAAAAGTTCTATTTCAATGTTTTCATCAAATCACATAAAATCTCGTAGCTTGATAACTACCATGAATAAAAACTTTAAGAAACTTCATTTGTACAATCGTTTTTATTTATTTGGTCTCTCTCATATTTGATTAGCATATTTTTCAATATAAGTGGAAAACTTAATGAATAATTATGTCCTATGATACAAGAATTACTGCTCCAAACTAATAGGAGTAGAGGAAAAACATTTTTGTAAAACCTTTACACACTTCCAAGAGGAAAGATTGCATTGTGCCTGACCTTTTTGACTAAAGGCTCACAGTCTGAACAAGAATCATAGGACAAAACCTATTATTCCAGAATTTTGTTTAAAGAAAGGTTACCATAACATGAATTTGTCTTTTCATATGCATTTTAAATGCAACATCATGTTCCCCAGTGGTTGAAATTTGAAGATGAATTACAGACAAATTTGTGCCATTTTGATAAATTTTATTTTATTTAGAACAATAGTAGTTCCCATATTGAGCATTTTATTTCAGTGGATGTTCATGGACAATTCTCACCAGTGACAAGGGGTAAGCAAGAAACATCAAAGCCTTCTATAATATAATTTTAAAAACGTCAATGTGAGACAACTCTGTTTGTGTCTTGATGCAAATGTTCTTATCTCCGTTCTATGTTTGCATAGCCTTTCTAGTGCTGACACAAAGTGCTGACACAAGGTAGAATTAATTTACTCATATACAATCATTTCCAGCCCAGTGAAACTTGGTGACAGTTTTCCATTGAGATTTAAGCACTTCTTTTCTCCCTTCAGCACTGCAGTTCATGTTT
This sequence comes from Cinnycerthia olivascens, assembly GCA_035048155.1. Taxonomy (NCBI): domain Eukaryota; kingdom Metazoa; phylum Chordata; class Aves; order Passeriformes; family Certhiidae; genus Cinnycerthia; species Cinnycerthia olivascens. The sequence goes on from JAWWMU010000001.1 coordinate 13,489,306, forward strand.
GTAAGCACATGTGAAAGAAACAGTGATGCCAGAGATGGGGCATAGGGCAGTGTGCCCTGCTCAGTGGATGCTCCAGGTGAATTCCTCCCTGGGCACAGAGGCTGCCTGAAGTCACCCGAGATCCACGCACCCACAGGGAGCTGTTTGCTTTCCAGCTGCTTGCCAGAATTTCTGCTAGGTTCTTTTAACAATTCGATGATCTCATAAAATTATTAAGACATATTTTTACAACCTTCTCCCAGACAAGACAATAGTAATTGCTTTATTTTATATGACAGAGTGTTTAAACCATCAGCATGATAAAAAATCATACAAATCCAGTGTAAATACTTCAAGTTGCTCAAAGTAATTACAAAACAAAGTAATCGCAAAACAAGCATCAAATATGCAGAGTTAGCAAATAAATGAAAAATTAATAATTCATTCAACATAAAAGAGAAGGAATGAGAGGTATTAGCATTTTACCTACAATTACTCTTTGGCAAGCTATTACTGAACTACTAGATTTTTAGTTTTACCAAGTTTATTCAAAACTGCAGCAATATAGTGACATGTAATGATTTTGAAGGACCACTGTGCCTTTTTCTATGCATGTCTCAGATTATAAATATATAGAGAAAGACTTTTTGTACTATTTGTTTTCAATCATTCACACTGATAATATTTGGAGGAAGTTAGTTGGGCTGTAAACTAACATATACGTAAGTAATCATATTTAAGTAATCATATTAATTTAACGATCAAATTTTTTATCTCAAATTTCCACAACCTTTCTGCCCTGTACAAACTCTCTTTACTTGTGAAATTACCGATTTAGATTATATTTCTAAAAAAATGTTTAACAAGGTTGAAAAGATCTAGATGTAGGTCATCAAATAACATGTCACTTTTTGGATCTCAGTCATCTCACTTCACAATAAATCATGAACCCCTAGTATTACCCATAATATAACAAGGCAATTGTGAGAATGTATGCTAAGCAACCATGAATATTTATTTGTCCATAATCCAGAGTTGCTAACACCCAGATTTCAAGATTCATGCATCAGTCCTCAAAAGAGAAAAAAACCAAAGGGTTCAAATTAGATAAGATTGCTTCATAACAATAAAGTTTAGGTTCTTTGTATCTTCCTTCTGGTTTTTAGCCTTTAGCTTCAAAGCTTTTCTTTATTACCCAGAGGAATAAAAAGTAATTACATCTAAAATTCTTATATTGCCATATAACCTCAGGGAGCTGATCTTTTAAGAAAAATGCCAATTATAATGAGTCTTGTGGTAAATCCTCTGGAAGGTACAGTGCATTACATGTTTTGCACATCTAAGTTCTCAAAGCATTTTCCCTTTAATATTTGTTCCTCACTTCTTGGTACTTTTTTAATAAAGTGTTTGACACCATGTCTCCCTTAGGTAGGCATTCTTTGGGAAGCACACTAATGTTCATTTTGAATTCTCTTAAATATATACTTTTAAAATCACCACTGTTTAAAAATTTATCTCCTAGGCAGGTCAATTCATTCAACAATTCTCCTTGGATTAGTGGATTTTTAGTTTACTTTAAGTTGGAAGATATGGTTGGAATCTTTATGACACAGGAAATGCTGTCTTATTCTTTGCAAAGAAATAAAATGTCAGCCTTCATCTGTCTGAAGAATAATTGTCTTTTTTCTTTGCCTCTCCCTTTAGGCAGCTGATAGAATGCATGAGTTGACCAGAGACACAAAAAGACTTCATCAGGACTAGAAATGCTGAACTTTTTAAATGGCTAGGCTAATATATGGGAGGAGAAAGGAAAAAATATAGGAAGGAACTGAGAAAAGATACATCATTTCTTTGATCCTTTTTGTTCAAGGAGGAAAGGCAAGTACTTCTGAGATCAGCTTGGAGTTGACTGAAAAAGACCCCATTTACTGAAAAAGCTCTACCAATGGAAAAGAAAGATCCAAAAGAAGGCACCCAGTAATCATCTTCTCCAACCTAGCTTCATTTTAAATAAAATTAGAAAGTAACATGATGTCTTTATCCTTTGGATTAATAAAATTTATCCAAAATGAAATTTGGAAATGAAGACGTGACCTTTGCTGTAAATTTTAATGTTTAGGAAAATGTTTCTGTTCTGGTTGGGTTTTTTGCTGCTTGAAGCTTTGAATGTATTTCAATATTTCTTTCAGGAGTAGGACATGAGCATCGAGCAGAGGCTGACTGCCTTGAGATCAAATAGAATAGTGTTGGGATAATCCAAATTTGTCAACTGTTCTGCTGATTATTTCTGGGAGAAATTTTTTTTAAAAATGAGGTAAGTTCTTGCTAAGGAAAATATTGTGCACTATGTTTTCAGAATCAGAACTTCCATAGAAAATGAGAAATCCAATAGATTATTGCATAGCCCTCTTACTGATGTAACTTAATGTCCTTTTTGTGTCTGAAGAAATGAAAACCTTAAAGGATTTCAAGGTCTTCAGAGCAGAAACCACTGATGAACATCTACCCCACCTTTGGGTGTTACTGGGATTCTAAACACCAATATAGTAAGGAAATAGTTGAAATAAATAAAGAGCTCACTTAGCACTTCCATTTTGTTCCAAAATAGCAAACTTGCACAGGTTAATAAACTGAGATATTTTCCTGCCAAGACAATGGGAGAATGTCTACAGACATTTCAGTGATATGAGCTCTACTAAAGTTTTCTAATCACAGTGTAGAAAAAGCTGCAGCCACTCGAGGCATTGATTTGGACAAGAGCAAGGCATGTAAACTATACACTTAATTTGTGGTCATGATATTGAATACTATATATTAATTGATATTGTAATATTAAAATATTGTTTGCATATCTAAAAGCATTGTAAATTTTTCAGATAGATATTTTAGTTTTAATATACTTAGATGATGCAGGAACACAGTAGTCAGAGATTACACAGGAACACAGATGTGAGCACACTTTCAGATGAGTTGACAGCTTCAAAAACCTCAGGCCAAACCAGATATCATTTAACAGCACCATCTCTCTTCAGAGTGATATTTGTTGCTCAAATCCAGTTTGTGTTTTTCATCAGTTCTATCTACACCTACGCTTTATCTTCTGAATGGGCTTTATGACCTGAATCTTGTTGAAACAAGTAAAATCTTCCATTAAATCTGCTTTTTAGACACTGACAGAGATGGATTAAAAAAAATTAAAAAATGCTTCCACCACTTATAACTGAGCAATGGTTTGGTAACCTGTGAAGTGACTTGCAGACCAAAAGTTTGGATTAACTGTCTCTCAATATCATTGGTAAGTACCCAAGGTGCTATGGATGTTATTTAGACCAAGTCCATACCATGTGACTACAGAATGAAAAAAAAATAAGCACTTAGGAATGAGAGTTGAATTAATGACAACCTGTGTATCCTAAAATGTGATAAATTATAGCTTGCTGCTGGCAGCAGGAACTATTCAAACAAATATTTTTGCATTACAATAATTTCTTAAGGCTTCTGTAGAATTCACACATAATAGGAAAATTACCTACAGGGAAAACTTAGGAAAAGATTTTCATTTTGTGATTTGAGCAATGTCTGTAATTATCAACATAGCCTATCATTTCCTAAGTGGTTAGTTGCGCATATGAGACCTTTATCTTGCACTGTAATTACAGTATATAGAAACAATATACTTGTTACGGGTGATTGCACATAAGTAGGTGGTAAAATGTCATAAAGCTGTTTTGGAAAATATCTATTTATGAATAAATATTTTCAGTTTTCCTTTTAGCAAATATTGTTGAATGACCCTTAAAAACAGGTGCCAAATAAGAAACTTCTCTATAACATCAATATTAGTTTAAAGCATGTCTTGCTAAGCCCATTAAAAGCCTTATGGATGGGATTTGAAATTTGGCCAAGGATGAAACTTATTACCACTACACTTTATATCATGTCTCTTCAAAAGCAGCTTTGTGCTCACTTAATTTTTTATTGCCCTCATATTATCTTTCAGCATGTTTGAATTTAGAGGAGTGCTTGGTTTTTTTACACTAATTGCTTTTTGCCAGGAAAGCACTACAAATATTGTTCTGACATGAATGTGGACAATCACAGGACTTTAGCTGCATACTTATCAACTATATATTTTGATGTAGCAAGAGCACCAAGATTTGTCAGTAAGAAGGACCTGGAAATCTGAAATTAAGCTTTGATTTGATTGGGAACTTGAACTACTGGAAAATTATGCAAGTAGGTTATATCCAAAGAAAGACAGCATTTAATTATGGCCACTCTTAACCAATACCTGCCAATCCCATTTATTGCAAACAAGTAAGAAAAGTATGAAAATTAATAGACAATACAGTTGATTAGAGTAACTTCTGTAAATTAATGTACTTTATATAAGTATTTTTTACCCACATACATAATTTTTAGCTGGTTTGTGTATTTTTCTATTGTGTTGGAGATACCATATAATTTTCTATAAATTTACTATGTTATCCATTTTTACTGATGGAGGATTTTAATGGGGGGGAACTCATGGTCTGTCCCTGTATTTTTTTCTCCTGGATGTCCTTTATATGTGGTATGGGAAAGGGAAAAGCAGCTACCAGGCAGTGCCTCCCCTTCCAGCTTTATGCCTGGAATTATCAGGTGAAAGGGCAGACTGGTTCTGTTGCTGGACAGCTGCAACTAGGGTATAAATATTTCAAGTATTTCATGCTGTCTCTGTTATGATAAGTGACCGGAGTAAATTGATGAGCACAATCAGTCATTTTATTCAATGAGCTAATCATGAGGAGGTTTCTCTTTCTCAAATGAGGATTTATTTGCTTGATCTAATGTAATATTCCAAGTTTGCTGTAGATCATGTCTGATACCCTTCCCCACATGATTAATGAAATATTCCAACAGCGATCAACGGTATGTGGAGATATGGATCATTGGTGCAAGTGAAATGACTGAATCCAGATTTCTGTTTCCTGAGTGATCTGGAAGAGGAAATAAAATTCAGTAAGATTGAAAATATGGTTTATTAAGAATGCAGATGAAACAAATAAACAGAACCAGGAAAAATCCAAAGGTTTATTCTGTGGATTTCTTTTTTTCTGTAGAAAGTATTTTTATTTAAACTTGGCTATCTCCAGCACTTAATTTTGTTCAAATTCAGCCAGCCATTCACCAGCAGTGTCAGCTCCTGTATTTACTGAGAAGACTGTGAAGCATAGGGAAGGTTCATTCTCCTACTCAGCTATCAACATCTATCTGCAAAAGTAAAGATGTTTGCATTTCTGAGTCCATATATCTGTGCATGTGGGTATGTGAATACATAAAAATGGTGAAACTAGATATATCTATATAACGGAAAAAATAACAGTTGGCTATAAAATGAACAGCTGTTTTTGCCTTGCCTGCATGTCAGAATGCAATGCTGAGAGATAATTACACAAGGAGCACATCAAGAACTTTGTAAACATTTAGTGTACATAAATGTCGCTTTTACTCAAGCTTTGTGTTTGGCAGGCATAATCTGTGACAGAAAATACCACCTGCTTTTTTTCTTTTTTTTTAATCATATTCATACATTTCCTAAAATAACAGTCTGGAAGAGTTCCACAGATGCCATGCAAAACAAGCTGTCTACCCAAACTGCATTCCTCTTAGCCAATTTTCATGGCTAATTTCTCCATGAAAATTGATTTACACATTTTTAACATCATTCGTATGAATAGCCAAAAGGTGCGTACCATGTCTGTTAGTTATATGTGCTCCGATGATATTGAAAGGATACTTTAAATCTCATCTACAATGAAAGAATGTGTATCGGTGGAGTCACTAATAAATGGTGGATGAGGGGCTGGACATGCCTTGACTGGGAGCCCAGGATCCCCACGTGTGCTGGGCTACATCCAGAGCCCCGTGGGCAGCAGGGCAGGGAGGGGATTCTGCTCCTCTGCCCCGCTCTGCTCAGACCCCACCTGCAGGGCTGCATCCAGCTCTGGGGGCCCAGCACAGGAAGGACAGGGACCTGCTGGAGCCAGGCCAGAGGAGGCACCAAGGTGATCAGAGGGATGGAGCAGCTCTGCTGGGAGGAAAGGCTGAGCAAACTGGGGCTGTTCAGTCTGGAAAAGAGAAAGCTCTGGGGTGACCAAATTGCAGCCTTTCAGTAATTGAAGGGACCTGACAAGAAAGATGCAGAGACTATTTACAAGGGCCTGGAGTGGCAGGACAAGGGGCAATGTCTTCAAACTGACAGAGTAGAGTTGGACTAGATATAAAGAAGAAATTCCTGTGAGGACGATGAGGTACTGGAACAGGTTTCCCATAGAAGCTGTGAATGCTTAATCTCTGGAAGTGTTCAATGCCAGGTTGGATGGGGCTCTGAGCAACCTGGTTTAGTAGAAGGTGTCCCTTCCCATAGCAGGGGCATTGGAATGAGAAGATCTTCAAGGTCTCTATAATTCTGTGATTCTCTGATATGCCCATGCAGTTCAACCTTTGTTTGTTTTGTGAAAACAACACAATTTTGTGCACAGGCTGATAACCTCTTCTTACCTGGCAGATGGATGAACTGCATGTGCAGGACCTCATGGATGCAGATGTGACCTGCAGCATACTACAGACATCTGAGGTATCTCTGCATTTTGTAGCTGCTAATATAACTACTCTGAATAACTTTATAAGGCAAAAATTATGGAGTGAAGCAGATGCTACATAATTATGTAATGGGAGGTAGCAATGATACAATTTCTTAGAGATTTGCAGGGTAATTCGTTATTTACCCACTGGTGGCGGTAACCAAGCAGTGAAAATCTCACCTAAGTCTAGGATTTGTAGGCAAGTTCCAGCCTACTTACCTTATACAATTACCTATCTTATACATTTTAGTAGTCTCAAGATGAGATATTTGAGTTTTTAAATTTTATTTTTTGAAGCATATACTTAAATCAGACTATAGTACCTTAAAAAACCCTCCCAAAATTCCAGAGATTATCTGCAGTACACTATTTTTTAAAGTAGTAAGTTAAAAGTTGGGGGCGGGGGGCGGAGGAAAGGGTTATTGCTATATTAAATCATCCAGCATGATTCAAGTATTTAATGAACTTTATTTTTTTTTTTCCTCAGAAATGAGATTTATGACAGCTGGCTATACTTTTAGCTCACGCTGCTATGTAGAGTGTGAGCATCTGTTCTGAGCTGAAAACTGTCACTCCAAGTCATGGGGGTATTAAGCATGGACGAATTTGGGTTGTTATGCTGAAACTGTGCTTCTTCAACAGCACCATGCTTGTCCTTGTGAGTAGCTGAAAAATGGTAAAAAAAAGCAGGATCAATTCCTTGCTGCTACTAAAATGCCATGAGAAAGGGCTCCATTGTGAAGAGATACTAATTTTATGAGAAATTTATCAGAAGATGCCAACACTCTAGATAATTTTTAGTCTTTCAATTAGTGAAGAAAGAGAGATTTAAAGAAGAATTAATTTATATTTAATGCTTTGACATTGTGTAGATGAATAACCTTCTGTAAACAAAATGTATCATTTTCTAAGAGTCTTCCTGTAGCTATTCAGATGTCTGTTGTGAATCTGGTTGTTTCTTCCCTTGCAAACAAGGAAGTTATCCCCAAGATACCCAGCTACTCCAGATTTGGCTGGGCTATTCACTGTGGGCTGCAGGGACAGGCAGGAGAGAACAGGATGGAAAGGACCAACTCCAAACAATCCTCATAGGGAAGGTGATGTCCAGAGCTGTGAATGGGCTCCATTCTAGTCTGTTATGAGGACATGGGTCCCCTCTTTCCTGATCCTGCCTTTTCAGTGCCTCTCCATTGGAACCTAGGAAACAAGACATGTAAGGAACTGACATGTAATCATAATTTTCCAGATAATTTTCTCAGTTTCAGAAAATCATCAGACCAAGAAAATTCTTTAATGAAGTGGAAAAGGATTGTTACAGGCTTGTAGGTTATTTCTCAGTGGGATGAATGGTCTTAGTCTTACTTAAATAATAACAGAATCATTTAGGTTGGAAAAGACTTCCAAGATCATCTGTGATTGATCGCTACCTTGTCAACATGGACATGGCACTGAGTGCCTTCTCCAGTTCTCGAACACCTCCAGGGATGGTGACCACCACTTCCCTGAGAAGTCTGTTCCAATGTTAAGATATTTTGAACAGAAATAAGCAATTTACTGAAGCATGGACAAGGATCACTTCCATGACATCTCCAATACCATATACCAACAAGGCATCTTAATGACATTTTGGTTTTGACTTACTGAGAATTTAAATACTTGAAAGCTGTAATAAAATGGGACTAAAACTGTTGCGTGCTCTGAAGTCAGAGTATGCTTTTTTTGGAAGACAGTGTCTTGACAAACAGACGACAGACCTGAAACTTGGATCTCCCATACACTTGGCAAATGGATCCAGTTTATGTGTTATTACAGAAAATTGTCAGTGGAATCTCATTTTGAAGTTTTACAAAACAACTCTTCATTTTATTTGCTTTTATGTTAAATTTTTTAAAAGGAAAATTTTTATCTTGGATGAGAAGGAGTATTATTTTTTTTAACAATTAAAAAAGGAATGTTACATTTCTTTTATTTTTTTTAATTGAAAAATCAACAAATTAGATTCAGATATCTTTTAAAAAATACTCATATAATTATTTGTTATTTAAAATTCCATAAAACCAAAGATTCTTTCTGAGTTTATCAAAATTCCTGAAATGCATAAAATAGGACAGTGGATTTTGGAAGTTTTGACCTTTTCTCTTTCAGCTTTAATATTTTGTAGTTTGGCTTGTTCGCCAGTTCCTTTTTTCACACAATTTAGTGAGGCTGTAAACTGCATGGAAAGGAAAGACAGAGCAACCAACACTCAGAATATTGAAAAGGTTGAGGTAATAAAACACCTATCACAGATTGTAAGAGATATTAAAAATCTGATACTTAATTTCAGTTACTCTGGTTTCAAAGGACAGAAGACAATGGTTCAATACAAACTTCATGTCTTGGAAAATATTTCAGTGGTAAAAACTTGAATGATGCTTACTGAAATTTTAAATTGGTAATTTCATGGGGTTCTGATGGGGTTTAGTGCTATATAAAGAAAATATGGACAAACAATGCAAAACTAGGCCCACTAAAATCTATGTAGATTAAGATAAGGTGGTTATAGTTTTCCCAATAAGGCTATATTTTAGTCCTTCCTTTCTTCCAAGAAAGAAATTACATGAAAGAAGTAGCTCACACTACCTGAGTGAAGGAAGTTTTATTCCCTTTGTTGTTCCAAATTGTGTGAGCTCTGAATAAATTCTTGTCTGGGATTGAACCACTTGTAATGTCATTTTTCTTGAAGATTCTCTGGGCTCTAATACTGCTTGATCTTGTTATTCAGCACCATGCTCTGTGACTTCCTTGCCCTACCTGGCTTTCTTCTTTCACAACCTTTCTAAAAACATAACAAAAGTTTATCTTTCAACTAGGCTGATATTAGGTAGCAAGTCATAAATACTATGGTGTGTATAGGCACAGGAAGGTTTTGCAGGTATCTTGCTAGAGGAGATGACACCAAAAAGACAGAATGATGGAAACTTCAGGGAGAAGAGAGGAGGGCCATAATTAGGGGAAAGGATAGAGAGGATCAAGAGTGTTTATCAAGGTAATGAGTCTAATAGTGCTTGAAGTGCCAGAAAAAAAAAAGAAAGGAAGATTCTTGAATTCAAGTGTTTTTTTATGCATACACATTTTTGAATTTTCAAGTGATTTCATGCTTTTCTCTGGATGTTTGCGCTCTATCTATCTATCTATCTATCTATCTATCTATCTATCTATCTATCTCTTTTATCTCTCCTATGAGGAAAAGGTACAACATTCCCAGTTCCTAGAATGACGAAAAATTGGGTTCAATCACAGTCTTGAGTATATAAAACAGGAAGAAGGCGGAACTAAGGAACTTGAATTCAACTATGAGGAAAGGCTGAGAGAATTAGGACTATCCAGTCTTGAAAATTTGGGGTATTGTAGCCTCCAGTACTAGAAGGGAACCCATAGGAAAAGATGGAGAGAGACTATTTACAAGAGTCTGGAGTGACAGGACAAAAGGAAATGGCTTCCAACTGACAGAGAACGGATTTAGATTAGGTGTCATGAAGAAATACCTTACTGTGAGAACAGTAAGACACTGGGACATGTTACCCAGAGAAGCTGTGGATGCCCCATCCCCGGAAGTTTTCAAGGCCAGGCAGGATGGAGTTCTCAGCACCCTGGTCTAGTGGAAGGAGACCCTTACCAGGGCAGAGGCGCTGGAACTGGATGGTCTTTATGATCCCTTCCAACTGAGACCATTCTATTGATGCCTTGATGATTCTATGACTGATTCTACAACTTTTACATGTGTTTGATTTTTCTTATTCATGGAAGGATACCCCTTGGACTGAGCATACCCAGAAAAAGTACAAACAAGGGAAAACACACAGACATAATTTACAAAGACATGAGAATGAGACCTCAGTAGTACCATCACAAGTCTCCCAGTAAGACCTGGGGACAATGGTGGTTCATTACAGCACCCCGAGATTCTCATTCTGACACCCAGAGTGGCTTAGGTACTGTAGAAAAAATATCTAACAGGAAAGAGACAAGTTAAGTGTTTTTCCATTAAAATTTTAGAGTTATTACTAATTATATCTTCTTGTATTTCTTTGACCTGTTATACTTCAATGATAATTATTAGTCTAGTTAGATTATGTGTATTGTTATGATTTTAAATAGGTCACCAAGAAATCCTTGGCTCCATGTCTTTAATGAGTTTCCTCTTTCTGACAAAAAGACATAAGAAAGAACTGTACGAAAATAAGGGCTTGAAAGCACAACCCATGACCCAGGAAAACATGTCTTTGTCTTTTGATTTTTGTGTATTTCTGCATGAAGCTAGTAACAGTGTTTCTCTTGTATACTGACCTCACCGGATCTCCGCTAGCTCAGTCCAACCACAGCTCCACACCGGGAGTTGGACACGCCTGAGGTGCAGAGTGACCCGAGGTGTGGCCCAGAGCGGTTGCTCTACAGCACAAGTTGTCTATCAGGTGCACAAAGTGGAGGCAAGGATGAGGAGGAGATCTTTTGTATGGGTTCCAAGGACAACTTTATTCCAAGAAGGGTCCAGGAACAAAGACAAAAAAATCAGGGATGCAGCAACTTATATACAAGAGGGAATTAAGGGGGATGGTACAAATTTTCAAACAATCAGGGATATCCTGGGGAAGAGAAAAAGTCAGGGTTTACAAAGCATGAACCAATGAGGGGATCAGGGTGAGGAGAGCTGGTCACATAAGCCAATGGGGCTTTGGGGATTAGGGGATTTCCATAGGGGACATCCAAGCAGGGGGTTGGCACAAGGAGGATTGACAGGGAACTTACTGGAACAAGGGATAGGTAGCAGGGTGGATTGACAACACTGGTAGGAGGAACAAAGAACATTCTACTGCGAAGGTAGGAGGGTACAACTCAGACTAAACCATTAACGTGGGAGATAACAGAACAAACCATTAACAGAAAACCACACCACAACAGTACACTCTTGGATTAGGAAGTCAAAGGGGAGCAGAGACTTAACTTGCTTACTTTCCTTCGATATAATTTTCTCCCCATCACTATTTATATTGAATAATTTACCTAAAATATTGTATCTTAAAAAGGATATATTAGTAAATTGCCTAATAGATGGGACTTTGTCGTCATACCTAGGTATCTGTCTATAAGTTGCTTTGGTAACATTTCCGTCCATTTCTCCAGTTTTTGAGGAGTACTGGGATAGGTTCCCTCATTCTGTGAGAGATAGCCAAGTGATGTTAACAGCCTCAGTCTAGAAGCATTTTTGTTCGAGAAGGAGTCCCCGCAGGAATGCAAAAATCTGTATTTGCCCTCTGTGTTAGCTTGTTCTGCTGGGCTTTAGCACTATAACTTCCTTCGGGATTGCTTTCAGCTACAATCCATGAGCTTTTTCACTTACGCATCTTGTCTGTTCTGGCAGGTTTGTTAGCCCCAAGCTGTTCTCTCTCATACTCTGACCAACTTCTGAGCTGTTCCTCCTTTTCTCTGAGTCAATCTGGCATCTTATTGTTGAGAATCTTTCTATCAGTACTTTTCATCAACTTAAACTCTCCTGTTGAGCAGCAAAACTGAAAACCATTGCAATTACCAGTTTAGATATCATAATTCTGGGCATTAATAGATCGTACAAACATTTTTTCCTGTCCTATTTATTTCACTTTTATTTTTCTTGTTTGCGTTTTCTTACTTTGTTTTGTTTTTGTGTTTTTTTGGTTTTTCTTTTATCTGTTGGAGGTGTGTCCTTTTTTTTATAGTTTTCAGTTTTTTATTTTTAGTTTATAACAGATTTTACTTATATTTTTATGCATTGCCAAGGGCAGGAAGAGGGAAAAGGAAAAAAAGTGCTTTCTTGGATTTTCATTTTTCCTCCCTGGGTAGGTACTTGGCCAACAGAGCTGTTCTCTTTAAACTTTCTTAGTGATGTTCTAAGAAGAGTTGTATTCCAAGGAAGGCTACATTTTCAAATAATTTTATCCTTTTCTTATATTTTTGTCCTTCAGTTTTTGAACCCACAAATAAGATACATAATAAATAATAATTGTTCAATAAATATAGAGTCAATTTGTTATTAGTCACTGTCAATTGTGGAGAAATTCCACGGCACTTCATCCATCAATGCACTTGTCACTTTATTCTGTACATTATGTCATCAACTGTCCTTAAAAAGCAGTGTAGTCTGGTGATGTGGCTTGGGGAAATGAAAGGATTAGGTGTTATTTCAGTGATGTCCTTGGATTGTGTTGTGTCTGGGACTATTTATATCACTACAGTTTGACTCTACTTTTAAAACTGAGGATACTGCCTCCTGCAGACCCCTCTGGTTCTCTGATAGAATGTGCCAAGTAAAATCCCAAGTCCATTAAGTCTTTATTCAAAGACTTTAGTCTTTTAACTCAACAAGTTAAAGAGGTGTTCATAATTCTTGTTACATGCACAGGGCTCAAAGTGCATAGCAGTATTCTCTCCGCTCCCATACCAATTTAAATTATATATTGACAAAAGGTCTTGTCTTACTTTACCACAAGCTCCAACCACTTCTTTTGTCATCCTGACGCTACAAAATGCCTTATTTGTAATACAGATTTTTGTAACTGGATAGGATGCTGTACTGGGAAGTTTCCATGAGGCTACTTTTACTTACATTAACTTGTTCCTGAATTGAAGTAATGTAAGTGTCAGTACTATGGTGTGAAAAGAAAATACTTTTTGTTCTTCAGTCCATATTTTCCTCAGGCAAAGACAGTAGTCAAGGAGCTACTAAGCAGTATTCCAACAGTGTCACTTTTTGTTCTCTGCTTAGAATTAAGGACCTCATTCAGTTGTAGGTAATGTCAAAGGGAACCTTTTGAAGGCCATCAACAACTATCAACAACCAGATTTTCATTAAACATCAAAAATGTCAGTTTACTCATCCTTTGTTTATCACAGAATTCATAACATAATGTGTTTTATGGAGTTGTGTGTATTTTTAATACTTTAAAAAATTTTTGGTTAGCCATGTCATGAAAGCACTGGCTTATTTTTGATAGTGTGTACCTATCCAATTTCTAAGAATTTTTCTTCTTCTTTACCTTTCTAATTCTCTTTAATTTTCTAAACTCTGTCTTCCATAAATTTTCCTTCCTGAAATCAGGAAAGACTTCTCATCCTTACTAAGTTTCTTCGACAATATGAGTACCTTCCAGTCTCATAGAAAACCAATTTTTTTTTCCCATCAATTTATGTTATTGAGAATAAAGACAATGCTTGTTACTGAAGTTTTTATCATACTTTGACAAATAGAGAATGAAATTAATTTAGATAGATGTTTATATTTATTAACCAGCTTCAGGATATTTTAACTCAGTGAAATAATAGTGTGGCTCTTAGAGAATAATTTTAATCAAATTGTTGGTATCTGATTCACAGTTATTTGTAAAGAATATTGATTGTCAGCTTTTTTTTCTGCATTCCTGCTACCTAAAATGTCTAAAATACCCTGCAATTTACTGACAATGAATGGTGCAGTTACACTGATGCAGAGTTTAAACATGAATGCCCACTACTCTTTCTAAAAGTAAATTGTTTTCTTTTTGATTTCCTGGGTATATATTGTGAAGATACTTTTGTACGTTCTTTAAGTAGTCATTGTCATTTGGTATTAAGGGAGAGGTACATTTCAAGTAACTGAGCTTGTATTTATTTGAAGTAGTCTCATTCAGTGCAAATGCTCTGGAATAGCAACTACAGTATCACTGGCAATTTTTTATGTTTTTGTGCTTTAGGTCAACATTTACCTTTTCAAAAGTTGAAAATTAAAGTTTCTCTTAACTTTAGTTAAACCAGATTGTAATATTTTATGCTTGCTACAGAAGCAGCCTTCAAGTCAAAAGAAAAATATATCTAGAAAAAATCAGCAAGTAAAGATATTTTTTAAAAAATTGTCCTTTGCTGAAATACTTACCTGACTAAACAAAATCTATAGTATTTTGAGGAAAATATTGAGGGGCTTTTTTTGTTTGTTTTTTTGATTTGACACACAGCTGTTCTTCAGAGTTGTGAGAGATGGTTTTCAACATGGTAGTTTTTGATTATTATCTTGAGAGTGTCATTTATAGTGGACAGCACCTTAGGTAATCTCTATGATTTATAGAATTTTATCTGGACTCCTTCATTGTATTTGCTCCCATCATTTGTAGTACCTAAGTGCTTAAAAAGAAGACTAATCTTTACAAGCAGTTCAGCAGAATGCTTTGATGACTCTCTAGGTAGAAATTACACAATATTGAACATTCTGTCATTTTAGTATTCACACATTATTTTTATATAACGTTCTATCTCACAGATTTTCAGATAGAAAACCTCCCATTGAATGATAGGGCAGTAATTTGCATAAAAGGGTTCCTTTTGTCCGTTCTCATTAGCAGCAGCACTTCTCTAGTTAAAAGTGTGGCTTACCATGACAGTTACATGTGATGAAGAATCTTGGTTTTTTAGCAAAGTCCCGGGACATAACACCACTCATACATTTAAACTAGCAATTATGTAGCATTGTTCATGTGGAAATCCATGTCTTTTGAACACAAGTTTCTTTGTTAGCCATCTGAGAGATGGGAAAGCAAGATTGACTGTGACAGAAGGAAAACTGTATTTCATCACCCGGTTTGGATTACTTTGTTTACTATAACCCTAGTAAGAAAAACATTCAGGGTCTGTGAAGGGAAATTTTAAATGCTGTTTATTAGACTTTCTGGTCAGGATCACTGTACTCTCTTACCTTTGGGCATTGTGCAGCTCTCCTGTGTGCTAAGCTCTCGTCTATAGGAGCAGTGTGACAAGCCCAAGAGGTACCACTGAAGGGTAAATGTGTGGGTTAAAGAGGCTTCAAATTATAAGGGACAAGTAAATCTTAAAATACAGTTCCTATCTAGGTTTACACTGCAGCATCTACCGCAGTCAAAATCCTCCACTTTTTGACAGAGTAACATTTCAGAAAAACAGTTGTTATTCAGACTCAAATTATTTCAAATAATATTTCTCATTTGACAGTGCTGCTACAAACACCTGAGAACCTTCAGCATGAAATTTGGTTTCATATCAGATTTGTTGATCTTTGGTTTTTACAGCTTGTCCTCCTCTACTAAATTGCTATGCAAATTGAGAGTGTTTGACGTGCTGTGTGCTCACACCAGCAAGGGACCACAACTCAGCCCAACTCATGGTTTGTCTGCAAGGACAGAAGTTAATTCTGTGTTAAAACACAGGAACATGACATAATCTTTTGACATCTGCATTAGAGAGCTCAATACTTTGGAATAGTTTTGTTGGAAAGCATCCAACTTGTGTTGCTTTTTGTTGTTGTTGAGTTTCAGCAATGGCAGCAGGTCTGATTTGCACAGGCAGGGAGAGCAGACAAAAGATATGCTCAAACAGGCAAATTTCTTCATGGCTGTCTCTTGGTTGGTGTTTTAAGATATCCAGATATAAATCAACTTTGTTCCAGTTCATGCAACCTGTAAAAAGACACTGAATGAAGCATTCTTTCACCTGGGATTAAGAATATTTGCACAGTCTTTTTAATATACGGGAAGTTCCTATTCTAGGAACTTAAGCTGTTTGCTTTATGAAAGTTTGTTGAATCACAGATTAATCTACTACAGTCATTCAGTATAATAAATATTCTAAGGAAATATTATGGAATGAGAAGGCATTCTTCAATTTAAGTCTTCAGACTCTCTGCACTCCTTTTTTGAGCATTATGAGACACCTTTCAGGAGGCACCAGCCTCAGACACTGTGTAAAAAAAAAACCAAAAAATTTAAAAAAGAGAAATTTTAACAAAGAAATAATTGGACACATTCATCTTCTGGTATATGTAGCAGTTTGTGGTTTGTTATTAGCCAAAGAATGATCAGGACGGTACTCGACATTTTATCTAAAATCTATACCAGCATGATGCTCCTCTAATTAGAATGTTTCTGGGTCTTCTGTATTTGTCTGGGTTGTGTGGCTTGTGGTGAATAAAGTCATCAGTGGGGAGCTCCTCAGTAGTAGCTCCATTCTATCAGTTTAACATTCAAATGTTGTCCTGTCTTTCTGTGTTATATATGAGAGATGATTAAATAGAGGATAATAAAATGATTTGGGTTTGAAGGGACCTTAAATATACTTTAGTTCAAATGCCCTGCCATGGGAAGGGACACCTTCCACTAGAACAGGTTACTCAGAGCTCCATCCAACCTGGCCTTGAAAACTTCCAGGGATTAAGCATCCATAGCATCTCTGGGAAACCTGCTCCTCACCACAGTCACAGGGAAGAATTTCTTCCAATTTTTAATTTAAACATACTCTCTTTCAGTTTGAAGCCTATCCCCCTTGTTCTGTCACTCCAGACCCTTGTAAACAGCCTCTCTTCATCTTTCTTGTGGACTCCCTTGAGGTACTGAAAGGCCACAATTACATCATCTGAAAGCCTTCTCTGTTCCACAGAGCTGCAGAGCTGCTCCATCCCTCTGATCACTTTGGTGCCCCCTCTGGTCTGGCTCCAGCACGTCCCTGTCCTTGCTGTGCTGGGACCCCAGAGCAGCCCTGCAGATGGGGTCTCAGCAGAGCAGGGCAGAGGGGCAGAATGCCCCGCTCTCTGCCCAGTGTGTTTATATAGTTTGTTTAGAGGGGCTAGAGGCAATTCAGAAAGTGTCTGGATTATTAGAGCATTAAGTGGAAACTACTGTGTGTAGTGATAAGTCCACACCATTCCTCATATTTTTTTATTTTCTTGCCACTATAAAGTGTATGGTTAGTTAATCATCATTTTTTTCTCTTGTATAACATGACAATAGCTACTTGTCAGTTATTATTCCATGCATCACTAGGACGGAATAAAGATATACCATACCTGTGCTTTCATTTCCCCTCTAGTATCTTCTATTACAACTGTTCAATGATTTGTATTTCTGAATTTATCACCACTTTTTAAGTCCAAAAAATTGTTTAAAAGCAATATTTTATGGTACAGTAATTAATAGCATCACCTGCTTATTGTCAGTTTTAAATTTACATCTTTAAAATAACATTAAAATATTTAAATTCAAATTCTTTGAAGTTTTTTCTTCTGAACCTACCCCTGCATGTAATCCTGTAAGATAAGGATAATCAATGAGCATGGCAATTTTGTGTAGAATTATATTTATTTTATGTAGAATCATTCTGGACAGTGTCTCCATTACACGCATGACTTTAACATTCAGACTTTGGCATTCTGATCTGGTAAGATGAAAAATGTTTAAAATCCTAGTTTTAACATATTTATTCAGACAAAACTTCTATAACTTTCAATTGCAAGTGTCTGTGTCAAATTAGAATATTCAGATTTCCTGTGAACTGCTATACAAGGGTCCATGTCCAGGTCAGTAAACTGAGCCAATTCTGAACAGAAGCCATTTGACTAATAAACTTCCAGGGTAATAGCTCATATATGTATTAGAAGATAAAATCTAAGTACTAGCAGAGCTAGTACTGTTAGTTTGTTTTGCAAGCCAGGAGCTGAGGTTATTTAAAGTTTTTGAAGCATGTGCTGTTCCAATGTGTCTTAGAAACATGCAAGCTCTTCCTACTATGTACAAAAGAGTCATGTCTCTTTGATCAGATTCATTTAGATAAATTTAGAAGGCAATCTTAATGAATCCTAATGAATGAGTTGTTTCACAATTGGGTGCATAAATGCAGATTGACACTGTAAAAAATGATGTGGTTGCACCACTTTCAGACAGTACCCTTGTGAACAAGTATACAAATAAACTTGTGAGAGTACATGAAAAAATTAGTGTCACTGTGGGACATGCAAGGACACACATGGACACACTTTCTCTTTAGAAGGCTAAAAACTATTAAAAAATCTGACTCCATATTTATAGTATTTTCACACAGACCAGGGATTGGAGGAGAAGGCTGACACCTCTCCCATCCTGCTGGTCAAGACAACTGTCCATCAGTTGTTTTCCACACC
Organism: Cinnycerthia olivascens; assembly: GCA_035048155.1. Taxonomy (NCBI): domain Eukaryota; kingdom Metazoa; phylum Chordata; class Aves; order Passeriformes; family Certhiidae; genus Cinnycerthia; species Cinnycerthia olivascens. Next base: position 13,507,876 of record JAWWMU010000001.1, read on the forward strand.
AAGAGAAAATATGAACAACCTCGTCTTATCAAACAGACTTTTGATAAAGACACTCTTGAGCATGAGAAAGAAGCTAACTACTCTGAAAACAGCAAGTTAGAAAGTGCATCAGGAAAACCTGAAAAATCAGGGCAACAAAGTAGCAAGAAAAAATTTTCAGATTTTCCATTGTGTCTTTTAAATTTTGTTGTTCAGAGTAGCATATGATGTAGTTAAAAATTAAAAAACATTTCAAGCACTTGGAAGCCTTATTTATGTTCAGGATACCTTCTTTCAGAAGAGTTATGCATCTCATGAAGAGATAAAAGGAATCTAAATCCCTTGCAAGTAAAACCCACTGAAACAGAAAGCACTGCTATATTGATGAAATATCCCCTCTGAATGTAAACACCTGGCTCCAAGGATACAGTTTTGTTGTTACACGTACAAAAAATGTTTGTTCTACAACTATCCTATGCTGCCTCAATTAACATTTGATTTTAAATAATAGTAATAAAAACTTGATGGTGATCCTTGTAAGAGAAACATGAAACCCCCAAAAAATTATTGACAAATAATAATAGCTAAATAGTGGGGTTTACAATCCAGTTTCCTTTTCAGACTAGTCCTGGATGAAGAGCATTTATTAGATTAGTAATTTAAAGGCCTGAGTGCTATCAGCCTTGATGGTGGGAAGGATTAGTCTGTACTGGGAAAAAAAGACATGCTGTGATCCCTAGTAACAGAAATTTGCTCTTGTTTTTATGTGGGCTCTTTTTTCCACCCCTTCTTACTGGAGAGGGGAGTGTTTTGAACTGAGAAAAATGTGATATCCACATTGAAGTCCCCATGTCAGGTGTTTTGTATCTTTATTAAAACTAGAAGATCCTTGGAAAAATATCTGACAAGTAGAGAAAGAAATGAGGTTTAAGTAACCACGTAATAGAATTCCAGACTCAAAAGATTTGACGTTGTTGAAACAACCATGATATTTTTTGCCCACCATCCTTACCTAGGGGAAGATACAAACTTCAGTTTATAGTACTTAATTGCTGATAACATGGCAATTAGAAAATAATGGAGAAATTATCTTGGTGAAAAATACAGGTTGCATTGGGTACCCCATCAATGGTCAGGCAATACAGGGGCTCCTCTGCCGGTCAGGACTATTTTGTCATGCCTCCCTGAGTCCACTTCTCTATTTTTCAGAAGAAGTGCTTTTGATGACTTTATTCTCTATTGATGACAGCGAGTGACAAAGAGATGGGACTCCAGCTAGGTGGTAGCATGGAAGCCAATTTATTGATCACACGGTCTCATCTTTTATACCTTTTAGGCTTGAGCTTAAGCAATAATTACCATAACAACCATATCTATATTTTTTAATAACATTGCTTCATTCTACCTATGCACTGCCTTGTACAAATATGTAAGGTATTGCAAACTAAGCATTCTTTTCAAAATCTCGCTTGTTTCTGCAAAGGCTTAGGCCTACTTACACTTCGCATTACTTTTGCCAAGGTTTGTGGCCTACCAGGCTTAGCATATCTATTTCTGTGATGAGTTCAGCCATGCTTTCAGTTCTACTTCCTAGCTTTGTCACCACACTCTATAACTATAGGGGCAAAATATTGTTTCAGGAAGAAGAGATTTGCTTTTGAAAAACAGTTAGTCCATCCTTGAGAATGAGTGCAGCTATCAAATATTTATATGCAATTATATGTTACATATATACCAGAAGTTCTTTGTGTTTTCTTGTGTCTCTATCTCTTTAGTAATACACTTAAAGTCTCATACCCTGAATGAATCCCAAAATGATTGAGGTTGAAATGGACCACAGTGGATAATCTGGTCCCACCTTCCTGCTGAAGCAGGATCATACCAGAGCACATGGCACAGGATTGTATCCAGGTGGCTCTGAAATATCTTCAGTGAGGGAGACTCCACACCCTCTCTGGGTGATCTGTTACAATGCCCAGTCACTGCAGAGTGAAGAAGTTCTTTCTCATGTTCAGGTGAAGCTTCCTGTGCTTCTGTTTCTTCCTGTTGACTCTTATCCTATTTCTGGGCACCACTGAGCAGAGCCTGGTCCATGCTCTGACCCCTCCCTGCAGGCACTGACAGACATTGATGAGGTCCCCTCTCAGTCATCTCTTCTTGAGGCTGAGCAGCTCCAGCTCCCTCAGCCTTTCCTCATAAGAGAGATGCTCCATTCTCTTAATATAGAAATATAGAAAAATAATATAGAAATAAGAAAAACTTCTTTTAAACCACAAGATACTGATCCCATGTGTAGGATCCCATTCTTACATGTGTAGGAGCTTTTTTGGAAATAGTGATACTAAAGTCATTAGCATCATGTGGGAGATAACATTATTCAACATGAGAAAGAATAATAGAAACTGGGCTGTAATGTGAGTAACAAGATTAAGAATTTCAGATTGTAATGTTTACATCTCAAATCATCCATTAAGACTTCTGGTAGTTTGGTAATTAATCCAAAATCAATAGAGATTCTACTTCAAGAATCTGAAAGGGAGATAAGAGTGCAAAAGCATGAGGGAATAGAGTTATAAGATTGGAAATTACATTCTAAATGCATAAAATATCATCTATAATTTTTAAAATATCTTTAGAGTAGGCTATTTTGATAACTAAGTGCACATAATCTTATAGGCAGTTATTTCATTTCTATCTCTATAACAGAAATAAATGTTTTCCTTGAAGCTGAAGTTTAACAGTACATGAGCATATTTTTGTCTTCATAACTCTGTAAAAAAATGAAATGTATTTTTCATATTTTAAGCACAAGAAGCATAAAAATACTCTAACAAGATGTAATAGAAATGCAAAACCAGACCAAATTAAAAATTGCCAAGCAATAAGACTTATCATAAAAGATAATAGCTTCTTTCTTAACGGTTAAATTTGTTTATTATCCAACCTCTGACTTTACTTGCATTCATCAATTACATGTTCTATATTTGCAATAAAGGCATGAGAAAATTGTAGCATACTAAAGGTTCCACCCATTATTCTGAGTCAAATCACACTTCTAAGTATTTAATAAAAGTTATAAAAGAAACAAAATCACACAATGTATCACTTATTATTAATTATAAATTGTACCTGATAGTGGTAAATGGAAATACTCTAATTCCAGAAAAGGAAATTTGTTCTTATCTTGTACATTTAGAGGATATGAGTTATCGTTTTTCCTTTTTCACCTGACAAGGTCAATTTGCTCTCTTCTCTGTGTGGAAGAGTAGGCAGACTTCATAAGAAACAAAGCAACATCACAAAAATTGCAATTGTATAACCACAAGTAGTAGTAAAATAATACTTTTGGATGTAAACTACAAATTAACCTAAAAGCGGAATGATTGAGATTCAAGATTAAATCAGTGCCTTTATTTTTTAATATTTTGTTTTAAATGAAACTGTTTGTTGTTTGAATATCATCCAAAAGAGCTATTTGCTTACTCACTCTGTTTAGCAAAACGACTGCATATTTTTGCCTGTGTTGCTCAAGGCGACAACATCTGGCATTAAAACTTGTCCACTGTTAGTACTGATCTAATATTAAACTCTCCCCCAAAAAATTAATAAACTGTGTCATGTATATGAAAGTTAGATGCATCTCATTTCTCAAACTAGACTAGGATACATTGTGTAAAAGTGCACTACATAATATAACTGTGCGATAGTTTCTGTGTAATAATTTCACGTACTTCTCTTTTTTATAAAATCCATGCCAGAAGAATCTGAATTCTTTTCCAGCTAGCTGAGAAGAGGTCTGAGGATCTGTGGAGTGAAGTGATAAAAATTAATATATTTCATAAGTCAGATCTTCAGTAATGTTCTATCTGTGTGCTCCAGGAGAATCTTTATTCCTTGACAGATACATGGCTTATATGGTCCCTTCTTTCTATTGAGAATCCCTGTAATAAAGCTGATATCTTGTGAAAAGAATTTATAAGTATTATATTTTGTTATTTCTTTGACACACTGTTCTCTGGGTAATACTACATTCAAAAGGTAGGAAATGCCTAAAACCCCCAAAAATATTAGATTAAAAAAAAAATATGTTAAAAATTAGATTAACAATGGTGACTTATAATCGAAGGTACTGTTGACCAGAAAAATTAAATAAAACTTGTTTCCAAAGTTATGGGCTTGTATTGTATTTTCATGAAGGAATAGTGAAGCATGGTGGAATAAAGAGCTGGTAGTAAATCAGGAATTGCAGTTCATTTCTGTGCCAGTAAGTCATTGTGTACTTCGTGTTATAAACGGGCCAGGAGACCAGCTCCCTTTAAAATGGCCTTTATTAGAGTGATTTCAGCTCGGGAGGAGAGCTCGTGGGGGGGGCACCGACCGCCACTGCTTCCCGGACGACGCTGAGGAGGAGGAATGGCTGCAGCTTTGTCTTCCAGCAAAGCTGGGTCTCCTGTCCTCACGTGGGTCCGTAGGGAGACACTGTTACGGCTCGGGGTCTCAGGGGGTCCTTTGTTTCTACTCCCACTCAGGTCACGGCGAGGGACCTTAGGTGAAAAATGTCCTGGGAGGGTTGCTGGATAGTTTTCTCGGTGCTAGGCATAGCCGGTTTCGCTTTTCTTGAGCTGTTTTGCAGTTTTCAGGGCGTTTTCTCGCGTCTTAGCAACTTTGTTTCCTAATCTGCATACGTGCAATGCATGTTGGCTCTCCCCCGCGGCAGGCTTTTCAGGAAGCAGTGGCAGTAATCCCGGTGGAGTGGGGGAAGGGATACAACAGGGGAATTCAGTTAATTTACAATGAATAATACTAAACATAAAAGCTTTTATTTACAAACTTTATAAACTGTAATAACTGGTAACTCTTACAACAAGAACTTAATTAAGTAACCTCGAAGATTCATGTATAACACTTTGGGGAGAAACAGAGGTAGATTTTAAAAAGCAACTGTTTTTTCCAGGAGGAGCTGTGAATCCCTGAAAAAGTCTGTCCTTGCCGCTGACTCAGAAGGAGACTACAAACTGGCAAACTACTAACAAACACAAAACACACCCACACTCCTCGTGTTCCCGCTTCAGCTCCAAGGACCTTGGTGTTTGTTTCCAAACCAGCCTGCTCATTGGTTCCACTTAGTGAGTAAGTGCTTTATTGAGCCAAGGCTTTACGACCTGGGTGAAGAAGTGCTGATGTGACTCATTCACTGGTGTTTGGTCATTATTCCCTAATTTGAAGAAAATACTCAGAAGGTCAAGATCCCTGTGTCAGGAGCAACCGACTCTTCTACAAGAATGCTGTGGCAGATGTCTACGTGTGATTAACTGAGTAAATGTACAATCCTGAGGGCAACATCCTTTTAGGTGCCACGTAGGAAACAAGCTACTACTTGTTCACTGTTATGTAGCCGACCTATGGTCAGTGCTGCTTCCACAAACTACTTAGAACTGTCTAGAGGCAGGGGACTTAATGCTTTTCCCTTTTCCTAACTGGGATGTTAAGAAATGCTTAAAAAATGATTTTTTAATTCTACTGAAATGTCATATAATTTTATTTAGTCACTAGAGAAGCTGGATTGCTTTTCTTGCATTTAAATTTGCTGTTATAAGTGCAGAAGCATGGCAACATAATAATGGAATTTTTTAAAACTTTGAAAATAAATTAAACTGTCAGCTTAGACATTACAACAATGATCACCACAGTACTGTAGAAATTAAAAGCACATCATTGTCCATGAAAGTATAGAACACCATTGCAAATCTCAGTCTTTCTTCTTCCAAAATAGATGGCAAACAAAATGGTTGATCAGCCATTTCTAATGCAGTCTAGTTGAAATATTGCAGCTATGTATTTTGGAGGCCTCTCACGCTTTGACATCCTCTTAAATTCAAGTAATCGTCACTATCATCAGTTTTGAAGTCATGGAAACAAGATTGCTCTTAATGACAGAAATAATGAATAATATAAGCACATGTGAGTTAACTGCAGAATATTTTTTTCCTTTTTTTTTTTTTCCTGAGGAGTAATGCCCTTTTTTGTGTTATATAAACCTGGAATATAAATCTTTGCAGAGAAACACTTTTTGTCTAGCAGGAAAGACAGTTTTAATGGGAATTTCATTTTCCTTCCAGGAAGCATTGGGGCTATATGAGGTAGTGGCTGCAGCTGTCTTTCTGTGTATGCAGAGTATTTCTAGCCTGCAGTGACATTCTGTGCATACAACTTTGACAGCTTTAAAAGCCTTTAGAGAGTACCTCTTCCTGAGGATGCGGAAGCATCTAGACTACTATAAGATTTTAAAATAAAAACAGAACTTTGAAGATTTAGGTTAGTATTTTCACAGAGCTGTTGCATATGAGACTCACTGAAGCAGTTTCATAAACCATAAAATCAAATTAAAATAAATTTGAACAAATGCATTTTCTCTCTCCAGATAGCAATATGATGTCAGACAGTAGTGCAATTTAAAAAATGATGACTGAGGAAATGTCTGGTTTCTGTAACACATAAAGTACATTTATCTGATATTTAAAAGTAGGTTACCTTTGGATACATGAAAACATTTATTCTCAAGTAATGCATATGGATGACTACAATAGTCTAGAGAAGATATAAAATATTTCAAAATTTTTTACCTTTCTGGCATTTCAGCTATTAAAGGCTGAAAAGAAACACCTTCTTATCTTTTTAGAAGCCATGGAAAAAAGATTACAAGAAGAAATTGAAGATTGCTAAATTGCATGAAAAACATGCTTCCTAAGATAAATAAGTAAAGAAACATGGTTTATTCCCAAGGGGAACAATATATCCCAGGTTCTATTAAGAGCTGTTTAGTATATATATCTATATATATATAGATATATATTTTAGTATCTCTCCTCTATTCAGACATATCTAAATCTGTGACGTTTTGAAATGAAACTCTAAGCATCAACTAAGGAGTAAACTCTGCTCTAAAAGAGCATGCCCTTAAATTTTTGAGAAATTTCCCCTTAATTCTTTGCTGTCATTTTTTCTAATGTAACACTGCTTTGATTTTCATCTTTTATAGCAGCTTATGCAGAATGGTTTCCAAGTGAAGTAATTATAGAATTAAAGTTAGCATTGAACAATAGAAAAAATTTGATAGAGTTTTTAAAAGATACTGTTTTCTTCAGACATTTCAACTGATATTGAGCACTGAAGAAGTGAATAGTCATTGAAAATTTTTGGATATGAAGAGCTGCAAATGACAAGAGATTACTATACTATCACTGCTAATTCAGTCATAGACCAAAACAAAGGAATAAGCATTTGCTGGATTCCCTTGGAAAATAAAACATGTAAGACCACAGGCCAGTCTGGAACAAAGCCAAGTAAAGAAACTCCCAACAAAAATATGTCCAAAAACCTAATCCCACTGAATCTTGTGAACAAAACCAACAAAAATGACTCAAGAAACCTTATTTTCTCCATTCTTTCAATTTTGAGAACTAGTTTATTTGTTGCTGCGGACTTCGTCTGTTTGTGAGTTCTTCCAGTCTCATTGGTGATTGTGTAAGAAGTTAGGGAGGAGCACACTTGCAGAGGGTAAGTTCTCAGAGGAGAAGACAGAATACAACATACCATAATTATTTCAGAGATAATGTCTTGGACGGATGGCCTCTTGCAAAAGCATCTTCTGTACGTACATGTGACAGGGAAGAAAATATGGAAGAAATTAAAATCAGGAATATATTGAAATAATTGAAGTTTCTAATGCAGAATCCTGCTTTCCTCCTCTGAAGGTGTCTAGAATGTGGCAATGCTAAGTTTTTTCTCTGACTTAGTGAAGATCCAGCAGATCTTTCGAGAGAGGTTGGTCCAAGACAGGAGAGTACTGTAACAAATGAGATGGTATCGGCGTCCAGAAACTGGGTTCTGAGGCCTTAAACCACCCCTGTTCACAATCTTCTGTCCCCTGAAAGTGGATGGTGTCCTTTACTGCAACTAGGACACTGTTGCCTGTGGTAGCAAAATATGTATATTATCTAGAACACTCAATTTCAGCTGCAGCTATAGGCTGACAAAAGTGCTGAAATCCACTCCTTGAATATGAAACTTCACCTTTTGTGCTTTCTCAGTGCACATCTGTTTGCATTTCATCAGCTCTGCTCATACTGACATGGAAAGAAGAGGATAAATTAATTATGAAAACTATTTATGTGATTTATGCATTATGCAAACATTCTTACTGCAGTTACCAATAAATAAGCTGTACTGTGGCAACATTTTTAATTTTGCATTGTTATTTTATATAAGTTTACAATTGATATTAGTACCAAAGTCCCTGGTTTGCATGTAGCCAAGAAAAATTAGTTTGCTTTTTTTTTTGTATCAACATCCTACTGATTAAAAAAAAAAATTATAAGCTATTTGTAATCTTGAATTAATATCATTACAAGAAAAGGCCCTTCAGTATGTATAGTTTTTCCTGTAATTAGTTTTTAAAAAATAAAAATACTATCTTTGAAGGGAAAATAAAAGACAGAAAACCAGAATAATTAAGTAAGAAGGGACCTTTGTAAGATTCTAGTCAAACATCCTGCTCTAAGTAACGTCAGGTATGGGATCAGACCAGGACTTAGTCTCTTGTACACATTTGCCTGATCCTATGTGACCGTTGGCAGGCTTTGCAAATTATCTAAATTGGGAGGCAATAAAAAGTGAAAACAACATGCTCTTAGAGGGGAGCACATCCACAGCCAACTAGCTCCATGTAGAAAGCTGAGCTCATGTAGAACCACTGCGTGTAAACTCTGCACTGCCAGATAGGACAGTGCACCTTGCCCAGAACAAAGCATGGAAGCCTTCAAGGAGGGAAGAAAGTAGTGACAGGGAATAGAATAGGAGTTGGGAACTCCCTACCTATCTCAGGACAAAGAATATGAGTTGGAGGGAAAAGTGTACTAAATACATTTGCAGATAACTCAGCAGAAAGGAGGAAAACAGGATCAGTCAAGAGATCAGAAGAATGAAAATGTTGCCTTGACTTCTCTAAATACCTAAGAAAACTTTTAATTCAGGAAGCAGAAAAGTTATTGTGTTTAATTAAGTTTATTGTGTTTCACTGCTCCTCTATAACCTGTTGTATGAACCCTCCAAATGGGGTGGGGTGGAAAAGCAGAGAAGCATAATCTTTCATTTTAAGTCTGTAATAATACAAAAACTGTAATTTCTTGATCGCTGCTGAAAATTTTTACTTCTAAAGGTAATACTTGTTTATTTTTCCAGTATGAGTTCACTGTGACATTCAATGGCAAGCAAAGTGCAAAGCGACAAGAAAGCAAGTGGGCTATAACACTGATACACCCTGTTATGGGATTGAAATTCACACAAGAGAAAATAAACTTGTGAAATTATAGTACAGAAAAATAATTTTCATCAAGACAAGAATATGGCAAGGTTTATAAAATACTTAAAGTAAATCTAAATAGCTGTATAAATGAGGGACTAGATAGGAGAATAAAATCGAGTAAAGATTACACTTCTAAATGTCTCTTAAGTATCTAAATTTCTCCAAACACCTTCAAGGGAACAGCTAATCTCCATGAAACTAATTTTGAATATAGTTTCCTTGAAAGTTTTCTTCCCTAGAAAGTTGAATATGCCTCACAAATACTGAAGATTTTTCAAGCTTAAAACAGAACATAAGGATAATAAATCCAAGGATAAATTCAAGGAATTAGATTTTAAAACATAACTTTTGTAGCTCTGCATCCGTTAACAGAGCAGATCAGCTGAATTGCATCCTTCACAAAACATAATAATTTATTCACAGAATCACAGAATCTCGGAATGCTTGGGGAAGGGACCTCTAGAGATTTCTACTCCAGCCCAGCTGCTTACCTACAGAAGACTGCACAGGATCACATCCAGGCAAGTTTGGAATGTCTCCAGCAAAGGAGACTACACAGCTTCTCTCAGCAGCCTATTCCAGTGTTCTGTCACCCTCATAGTAAAGAAGTTCTTCCTCATGTGTAGCTGGAACTTCCTGTGCAGCAGTTTATACCCATTGTCCCTGTACCCTTGTTTGGCACCACTGATGAGTCTGGCCCCACTGTTCTGAGAAGCACCTTTAAATATTTGTAGGCATTGAAGGGGTCCTCCCAATCTTCTCCAGACTAAACAGGCCCAGGTCCTGCAGTTTTTTCCTCATATGAGTAGATGCTCCAGACCCCTCATCACCTCCATGGCCTCTGCTGGACCCTCTTCAGTAGCTCCCTGTCTTTCATTTCCTGAAGAGGCCAAAACTGGATACAGCATTCCAGATGTGCCTCACCAGGGCTCAGTAGAGGGGCAGGAACACATTCCTCGACCTGTTAACAACATCTTCAAAGCCTTAGCATTGTGTGCGTTCACAGTGAGCTCCAGACATTACACGTCTGCTATCCTTTTTCTCCCAAAGCACAGATTCATGATTGTTTGCGACCATAGATACACATCCAACAACAGAGAATAGAGGTGATGTTAAAATTAATCCCCTGCACTTGTAGTAGGTAGGGATTGCATAACTAAAATACAAACAGAAAATAAAGCGTATAAAGAGTCAATGAACTACCATAAATAAATCACTTCCTAAATAAAACAGAATCATTCTTGTTAATATATAACAACATAAAAATACAGTAAAGAAGACTGAAACTCTTTTAAAAAAACCCAGTAATATTTAAGGAGGGAAGACCCAGGATATAAGCAGTGGCTCTGTGCTCTGCATGTGTAACAACGGAGTAAGTGACCAAACTAAATAAAGAAGGGGGCAATACACTACTGGACATAAAAACAGCCAAATCACCATTCTAGTTCCTACCTATATTTGCAAACCCACTAGCAAATTGTATCCAGAAAAGCAAGAGAAATGCACTGGGTGACAGGAGTTTTGCTCTATTTGTTGGAGCTGCCATATGCCCTACCTGTGAGTTTTGTTCACTTGTATGAATTACAGGGTTAATATTTTACCATTTTCATTGAATAACTATTTCTTCATAGACTTAAGAGTTCAGCAACTAGATATTGCAAATAAAATAATGAGAAGATAAAACAAATGGGTAGGAGACCTCTCACACTTCATTTTCACAACCTTAGTTGCTTCACTTCTGCCTTTAGATTGCTTCATATGTTGCATTTAAACTTTGAAGTGCTGTCTTGTACAATTGGAATAGTATGAAAAGTGTACCTGTACCAACTCTGTTTTTTTCTGAAATAATTGAAATGTAAACAAAAGTAGAATAGATATATCCAGGGAAAATAAATAGCTAATTAAAAGCTCCACAGGTTTAAAATATAATGAGCCTGAATTACAATGTAGATTTTGACTTTTTCTTAATATCTGACTTGGATATCTATCTATTAAAATATTACCAGGAGAATAATCTTCCAGAACCAGGGAAGAATAAAAGGAATGAGTGCACAAAATTACAGCCTTGCAATTTATAGGTAATTTAAAGCTGGTATATCTCAGTTTTTTAGAAAAGTTTAAAAAATGTTTCATTGTGCCAAAAATGATTATGGTTTTCTTTAATGGAAATCTTGAGGTCTTGAAATTGTGTTCTTTCGTTCTCAGCAAGAGCAACATAATTTCTTATTTAAAAATATGAGACCATAAAAGTATTCTGTCTGATTTTCAGAGAATACTCCATTTACACAGACATGCCTATCTGTCTGTGCACAGGTACACAAAGTGTGCTGACCTTTCATTTTCATGTATTGTGTTCAACACAGGTGATTTCCAATACATGGAGTTATCTGCAAAATTATTAACAGCCTGATATTTATAGATGAGTAAATTTGAAAACCCTCTGTGATACATACCTTGTGGCTAACACTAATTATGCAGCTAAATAATCCAACTAAGGATTTATAGGTCATTAGAAAGGAAACATGAAAAAGCACAGTTCTGTTACTCATTACTCACTTCATGTTGGCCAATCTCATGACTAACTAAGCCAACATATCTATCAGTTAACAGTAAAATCTGATCTTTCTTAATTCATTATAGATAATGTTTCTTTTCTTATAAACATACTGCAAATTCTTTTAATGTTAGAGCAGAATCCTTAGAAAATTTCACACTTGTTTTTAAGGAAACAGGGTTTCTCTTCTTACCAAGATAAGGAAACTCAGTATCACAGCCAAGCAAATATAAAGCAAAACAAATAGTAAGTAAATATCTAAGCAAATATTAAGAACATTTGCTAATGAGTTTATAATTTAAACTGGAGATGTGTTTTACTAAAACTTTTTTCTATTGTCATAGATTTTTGCATTTAGTAAGTTGGAAATGGCCTGAATATACAAGCATTCTTCTCTTTACAATCTGTACTATTGGTGAACCATAGAATGTAACTTCTGCAGTATTTCATATTTGTTTTCATTTTTAAAAGATTCTTTATTTTTTTGCTTGTTTGTTTTAAAGCAAAGCACATTGTCTCAGTCATTAAGTTTCTAGGCAGTGGTGACTAAATATTATGAAGCATTTCAAAATGCTTTTTAAATGAAGGTTTTTGGAAAAAAAGTTTCATTGAACTGAAGGAAATCAAGTGCACTTTAATATTTTTTTCCCAAATTTCCTTAAAATGTTCCAGCTGCTGAAAGTTTCCAATTTATTTTTTTTGTCATCATTGCTGTTGTTAACACTTATTATTTTAAGTATTGCGAGTGAATACTTTGAAGAATTTCAGTAGAACAGCAAGTGGGAAATTTCCAAATTCTACTTTATTTGCTGCCTGGTTAAACATATGTCAATCTGTACAGGTTTTATTATATGCACACCGCAGCATCTTAATCCTGACAAATATTTTCTTCTGTGATGAACAAAAGTACCACTGGTAAATCTAACATTTTGATAAAAAGTGGATTTGATATCCAGAGACAGGAAAAGAGTAGGAATGTAGAGTAAAGGTTCTAGGGGTAAGTACAGATATTTTTTCTATAACAGTGTTCTTCTTTAGGAATAAAAGTTCTAAGGAAAATATTTTGGAATTTACTGTCACTTATTTCCATTAAATTTACAACCTATATTACCCAAAGAGGGTCTGATATCCCTCTTACTGGAAATATTCCAGAACCATCTGGACACAGTCCTGTGCTCAGAAGTGATCCTGCCTGAGCAGGGAGGTTGGACCTGATGACCCACTGTGGTCCCTTCCAACCTGACCCATCCTTCCCATAATGTCATTCTGTGTGAAATGAGCATTTTGCCTGGGGCTCCCTAGGATTAGAATGTTACTAATCAGGCTATCTTTTTCTTACTATTTGGCTATTGTAAAAGAATTGTCAGTTGACCTGTTATGTCATGCACTATGGAATTTATTTTTTTATTATATTCCTCTTTAAAAACAGTGCTGATTTGATCATGGAGAATCCTATGAATGGAAGAGTTGTTGTTCTCACCGAGATGGAATTGAACTCATCATGAGAGAAATAACTTCCAGACTGCACAGTAGGAAGACAGCTGACAGGCAGAGAGGATGGGATAGTGTAGAGAGATGCATGACTTTTGAGAGGCATGGCAAACAACCAACAACAAAAAACAATCTAGGGATCAAAGGGGCTGTTTAAAAGTCTGCTGCAATTCCTAAAACTACTGAGCTAACAGAAATCAAACCCGAAAGGAAGTAGCTGTCTTGCAAACAAGTAATATCTATTAATATTTATGCACATTTCAACAGTTTATTGTTGCCACTAACAGCATGTCTGTGATCTATATCAGCATTACCAGTCAGAAAATCAGGAACTGGGTCAGCACAGACAGCATCAGATATACAGCTTTTCTACTGTGGCCCCAGAAATTTCTGAGGAATCCCTGACAGACTTTGGAGATCTATTACCTGATAACATTCTTGTACAGTTGTGGGTGAAAAGCATGAGGGCAAAACCAGTTAAGTGACTCTTCCTCTGCCTCTATCTGCAGCTGTTAAGGAAGGGAAGAAGAGAAAGATATAAAAGTATTTTTGTGTAATTTCTTCATTTATACATAAAATATTTCCCTACTAATGAGGAAAAAATAACAAAAAAAACCAAACCAAATCAAAAAAAAACCCAAGAGCTTTTACCCATGGGCTTAGATAACTGGCCTAGTGAAAAGTCTTTATTATTCTGATTTTAGGAAGTTTGAATTATTTATTCATACAGAAGTAAACTGTGGAGGTCATGCCTACTGGGTGCAGGCAGAACCTTTCATACTATTCTGTCAGTCATTATGTATAGTCTATATTTTTAGATATTAAAAGTTTAGAGAAGTTTAAACATTTGGGGGTTTAGATGTTTTTAATCATATTTTCAAGAGATTTTCTTCACTCATGTCATATGTACAGGAACACGTTTCAGTGGTTTTAAATGTTGGCCTTTTCCCCTATCCTGATTTTTACTGTATTGAAGTCCATTGGGTGCCATTGTTTTTTTTTCCCCTTCTTCACTACAGAGGATGACCATTAGCACTCAACTATTTTCACTTGTAGAAATCCTCGAACCTATTTAAACTACTTATCAGTTTCCCTTTCTATAATATAATGATTGTGAAGGAGTTTTAAGGTTTTCACTGGAAAGTGTTATCTAATGTCTTTTCAAGTTTTATGTCTCTTTCAATACCATTTAACTTGTTGCCTAAAGGATTTTCTGAAATGGTTATATTCTCAGAAACAGAAACTTTTATTTTGGTGTAAATCATGTTTCATCTTTTTTCTAGATTTTCTTTTGACAAAAATAAGTGTGTTTACAACCTGTGTGCTGCTGTCCAGCCTCTATTCCCAAACAACCCTTGCTTTGTGACCCCTGCCACCCCTGTGTTTTATTTGTTAAAGAACAATTTCTCTCAGCAGCAGCAGTGCATGTGGCAGAGCTCGGAGAGCAGAGGGAGCCTGCCCCACAGTGCCCCTGGCCCCCAGCCCAGGGCCCAAACATCCCATGTTCATATCAGCTCATGCCTAGTTTGGGTCCCAGTAGGATGTGGACTACACCAATTCCTTGCCTCCAGTCCCAGCCCCATCTCCCTCTCTGGCTCCAGCCCATTCCCTGACAGCCCCCAGGGCTGCTGGCATGCTCTGCCATGGCTCTGCCCACCCTGCTCTGGCTAATGAGTGAGGGCAGGACCCTGCCAATACCTGGATTTTGAGTGCTGTGTGCAATTCTGGACCTCTCACTTCAGGAAAGATGTGGAGGTGTTGGAACACGTCCGTAGAAGGGCAACAGAGCTGGGGAAGGTCAGGAGCTTAAGTCTGATGAGGAGCAGCTGAGGGGGCTCAGTCTGGAGAAGAGGAGGCTCAGGGGCACCTTCTCACTCTGTACAACTCCCTGACAGCCAGGGGGGATCAGGCTCTTCTCCCAGGCATCCAGCGACAGGACAAGAGGACACAGCCTCAAGCTGCACCATGGGAGGGTCAGGTTGAACATCAAGAAGAATTTCTTCACTGAAAGGGTTGTCAAACATTGAGTGGGCTGCCCACGGAGGTATAGGGTTACCATACCTGGAGATATTTAAAAAAACAACAGACATTGCACTCAGTGGGTCAGCCACTGGTTGACAAGGTAGTGTTTGGTCAAAGGTTGAAATCAATGACCTCAGAGGTGTGTTCCAACAAAAATGATTTTGGGATAGTATGACTTCCCTGATCAGCCCCATCCTGTCATGCTTCCTGACAAGGTGGCACTTCTGTCCCTTGTTTCTATATGTAAACTCTCTTCACTAGATCAAAATTACAGGAAGTTTATTCTGAATATTCAAAAGCCAAACACACAAACTTTGAAAGGCTGTGTTGCAACCAATATGGTTTTGTTTGGGTTATCATCTGCCTGAGGCTTTAATGATGTTTTTGATCCTCTGCTTAGTTGCTTTCCTTTGTAAATAATTCATCAAGGGTTATAATTTTGTACAGAAGAGTAAAAAAATCTTTGTTACTCCAGTTACCTGATGGATATAATAATTTCAAAAATTGAATAGATAAACACTACAATTTTACCAACATTTAGCAGACATTTATCCTTTGTTATTTTAGAGCCTGTCCTAGTTTAGGGCAAATTTGGGAGAGGGAAAGAAGGAAAAAAAAACAAACCTCTAAATGGACCACCCCTCCCCTTAGCTGAATCGGGATAGGAAAAATCTCCTTGGAAGAAAGTGGAAAAAGTTGTTTATTTA
>JAWWMU010000001.1:13531069-13560464 GCA_035048155.1 Cinnycerthia olivascens
ATGTTTAATAAATATAGTTCTCAACTTTCTCAAGAGAAGATGTCCGTGTGTGTCCTTGCGTGTCCCACAGTGACATCCTCTCAACTGGCTCCAACAGGTTCACATCCTTTTTATGTTGGAGGACACAGAGCTGGATGCAGCATTACAGGTGGGGTATCACCTAAGCAGGGCAGAGGGGCAGAGTCCCCTCCCTGCCCTGCTGCACACAAGGCTTTAGATGCAGCCCAGGATACATTTTTTTTTGCCTCTACTCCAGTAGTTTCTTTTGTGTGAAAGAATATCATCATTCCATATAGCCCAAAGTTACAGTTTCCTTATGTGGAAATGTTAGCCCATTATCAATTCCATTGCATTTCTCGTTCCTGACAAAATTCATGATTAAATAAAATATACCTTATCTCTAAGGCAGATTCACATTTTCTTCTTTTCCCACTGAAGAATCAGAAATGTTAATAGAATTATTGTGAATTGTGTCATTTTGTACAAGCTCTACTATTGATCTTAGGACTGTTACCAAATAAACTTTATGTTTTCAGACCAAAGGAATCTGTAAGTGGAAAGTGGAGAAGACAGAAGACTGGATGACAAAATATAATCACAAGAAAACTAATTTCAAACGTTATCTTTTACAACCCATTATGAAAAAAAATTCCCCCAAACCCATGCTGTTCTCAATGACTTACTGCATCTGCTTAATGATTGGAAGTACATATTGAAAGAAGATTGATTCATACATGATAATTACAACTCACCTGTAAAAATGAGTAGGTAAAACAAATTAATCAAACACATTTAACAGGAAAATCTCTTACCAGTAACAATTTAAATATTTATTAAAATTAATAAAAAAACCTATATAAATTCGGTGAAGTTGAAGCTAAAATTCCTAATACCTATAATTTTTCCATGACTGTAAATGAACATATGTTCCAAAGATGTGATGCAGGGGATGTGTTTTGAGATTGATGAGCTGCAAACCATATTGATCTTGTAGCTGCACAGCATGATAATTTCTACACTTTTCCACATAATAACCATGTTTAACTCAATGTAGAGATGTGAGTGAGAGACCTCCTGCTCATGCTGCAGTCTGGCTAAACAAATCTTACCTTTTTCCTCTTTTTGCATACCTTTGAGTAAAGTGGCCTTGATTCCCCCACCAACCTACATATTTCCTTATTCCTCAGGAAATTCTGTTCATTTTATACTGCTGTACAAGAGAAATATTCTTCTATTTCTGTATTTGCTCATGTAATAGGAATGTGAGAATAAAGCTACTAAGGCTGATATTTAGTTCTGAGTTTTCCTGGAGCTGGATGGGATCATGTTGAAAACCAGGATAGCTGTTGATATGGTGATGGCAAAGAGGCAAGAAGGGCCTTTTGTTGGGGTTCCACAGAGATATTTATTCCAGCCATGCATGTGGATTGTCCAGGGTCAAAGGCAAAGCTCATGGGGAGGGTCCAGGTTCAAGCATAGGGGTGGTGGGGGCTGGGAGAGCATCAGGGACCAATTGTCAGGGGGCATGAGGGCAGTACAAAGGTGGGGTTAGGATGTGGAAGCCAATGGGGAAATAGGGAGGGAGTGATTGAGGGACATACATAGGGATGGGGTTAAGAGGGCTGACTGAGGGAGTAGAACAGGGATACACTAGCATAACAGAAACAGGGTATCCTGTGAGGGAAGCCTCTTGTGTCTCTCCAAACCAGGGAATGGGTCTCATGGTCCAGAGACCTCCACAGGGTCACCCTCATAAACTGCTATTGCTACTTAGCTGTGTTCCCTTTCTAAGGTGTTGAACCACAGAAAAGCATTCAGTAGGTATGAGATTGTTCTCTTAATCTCTTTATATCTTCAGACACAGCTTGCAAGATCAAGTGTTTGATATGTATGAAATAATTCAACCACTCCATAGCTGTTATCACAACTGTGAAGTTTTTGATCATTATCTTTATACTACAATATTGGCTTTTAAAGCCAATGAATGACACTTTTTAACAAGTAAATATTTGCAAGGTGCATATTTTACTGGCTGTAACTATTTACAAAATCTGTTGCATGCCCATGTTGCCTATAGACTTTGCTATTATAATATTTTCTTTATTTGGATATGTTATTTATCAGTTTTTCATTCCTTTTCATTAAACCCCAAGTTAATCAAAGAGCTTTTTGTAAGTAATTGTGGGATTTTACTTAGGAACATTCTGACAGTCATGTCCTAAACAGTCTTTTATAGTGACAGGAGAACTGTACTCTAAAGAATCTACCAAGGCAGTTGATTCAAATGTTGAAGTCCTGCATGATAGTTCTGTTTTATTCTCAGTTGATATATGTGAGTATTTTATTATCTGAAACTTCAGAAGTCAAGATCTCTTGGCAAATACGCTTCCCAAACTGTGAGGGATACATAGGAAATAGGCACATGTTGCTCCTACTTTCAGTAATGCCACTGCAAACAAGAGAAAATAAATTTAGTAGCATGATGCGTTTTCTGCACCATAAAAAATAAAAAAATATAAATTTAGGAAAAATATGTCCAAATTCAGAATAAATGATTTCCCCTGATGTTACTGGTTTTGCAGAAAAATCAGTTTTGAAAAAATCTGTCCAGAAAACAGAACAGCTATGAACACATATTATGCCCTTTTAATACAACTTGTCTCCTCCAGCTGAAGGTAAAAATCTCCAAAAACTAAGCATTCTATCTTCTTCACTGAAAAGAAGACAATAAAAAGATATGGGCTACTGAAAATCTCTGTCCTCTGCCCATAAAGATTTCCTGAAAGGCACATCTCCATTATGTTTAGTAAGGTGCCAGTGTCAGAATCTCCCTTTGACTGTCCAAATGTGAACAGAATTATTGATTTCTCTAATATTTTGTACGTTATATGATTTTTTAAAATTTTATTATAAGATAATCTTTCACCTTGTAGCCTGTCACATTTTATACCATTGCTAATATGTCAAAACACAACATAAAACAGTAATGAAAAAAGCAAATGTAAATATTTTCTTTGAATGTGTATTAGATTTTCGCTCCTGAAATATCTTTTCCATTTTGGAGAAATCTTATTGTGTGGAATATATTTGTTCTGCAAATCCACCAAAAACTGTTTTTTTGAACAAGTATTTCAATCATAATCTGTTCTGATTAATATTTTGCAGTAGTATTTTTTCAACAAACATACTGAAAGAATGTTAAAGTTACAAATTCAAATACAGCAGGTTTAGAGAAATCCAATTTCCACAGTGTGTATACATATCATAATTCAACAAAGTATCCACAAATTATTTTGTTTATAGTCCTGTCCTCATTCACTTGATGCAATGGCCTTTCTCTTCATTGCCTGCAAATGCCACAGATCAACCAGGCAATTTTCCAATCTGGCATCTGGTGTCCTGAACTTGGCAGAGGTTACTTTTCTAAATCTCTCTTCTGCATCTAAATAGGAGTTTGAGGAATCAAAGTGTTCCAGTCCATAGGAGTTCATGCTTTGGGAATAAATTGGTAAATATGCCTCATCTCTTCATTTTACTCTGTTCTCAACTGGCCAAATTTAAATAGGAGCATATAGGCACTGGAAATGTCTGAAATCTGTCCTCCCATGATACCTCCTAACTATAGGTGCTATGGCAATTTAATAGTTTTAAAAGAACTAAAAATAAACATATATTAATATATTTGATGAAAAATATTGGTTCAAAATACTAATTTTATGATAGAAAACACTAGTTCAGCAAAATACTTCATTTTATAGGGTCTGTGGCATGGGCAGACAAAAACTTTATGTATCACAGACATTGTAACGACCCATGGAACAGCAATTTTTACATTAAACCTGTGTACATTCCCTATTAACTCTTAGCATCTCTCAAACATAAAGTTTGTGAATGTATGTGCTTGCTTTTACACAGTTTCCTTGATATTTTTCCGTGGGCAGAAGGCCTGAGTTCTCTATCTGGGCCTCAATAAATCTGTGTGTTGCCCCCCTGCCCTTTATCCCTGTTCTGGATCTGGTTGCTTTCTGGCATTTAACAATTTAAGCTCCTGACTTGCTGGAAGATGCCCTTCTATGAGCAGGACTTCAAAAGTTATCAAAGGGTGGCATCTGCCACTTCTCTTGCACCAGGCTGTCTTTACCCTGCTGAAACACGGGCCAGTCTGAGGGTACAGGAAAATAAATGTAGGTGTCTAAGCATGGGTGAGAGTTGGGGTTTCGTGTGCTTGCCTGAAACCTTTTTTAACTGTCTTATTTCCTAGTATTTTATGAGTATACAAGGAACTGTCAGATAAGACATAGGTCCTACAGAAATGCTCGCCCTCTTGTATCAGCCAGGTA
The DNA here is from genome assembly GCA_035048155.1 of Cinnycerthia olivascens. Taxonomy (NCBI): domain Eukaryota; kingdom Metazoa; phylum Chordata; class Aves; order Passeriformes; family Certhiidae; genus Cinnycerthia; species Cinnycerthia olivascens. The sequence continues at coordinate 13,535,410 of JAWWMU010000001.1, forward strand.
GCAGCATATGCAAATTGAAAGGAATAAAGAAAAAAGGAAGAAATTCTTGTTGTGATTTCCAGAAGTGCGTTGACTCTGTGCACATGCACTCAGTATAAATCTAGATGAACAAAGTGGGATTCAGGTACCCAAAACCCAGCTCTGCAGGTATTGTGAGGAGCTCCACTGATAAACAGCAGTCTTGATGCAAATGTGTTAGTCACCAGTCTGCTCTGCCTGAATGTCTCAAACCCCCCACAAACTACAAATGACATCAGTTATTTACCTATTCAGAACTGAATGTTCTCTATACATAATAATTCAAATACTTAATATTAAGCATCTAGCATCTTAGATGCTATGTAAGGTATCCTTCCATCCTAAGATGCCCTCTTGATATCTCCCATAGATCCTCTGTCACATAAGGTAGCTCTAAGAAGATGTTTCAGGTATTCTATGATCAAGAATGGCTCTACATAGATGTTGTTATGCATTTGAATTGTTTTGCTACATTTAGAGATCTAAATTTAGATGTCTGCAGTGTGGTACTAAAAGATACCATGAGGTATTCAGTTGTGTGCTGGAACTGCTGAAATTCATTTTGACTATTTTAGAACTGCCTGTCAGGATAGGCTCAACCCAGCCTAGAAACTCTGGCTTTCTTCTGTGCTTTAAGATGGCCCTTCAGTTTGATGAATCATTTCATCCTACAAGTTATAACTGAATGAATACATGCTGAATTTCTTATTAAATTATGCATCCCATGTACATATATAGAGATATGTATAAGTATATATGTACAGCTACATCTTATTGAATTCTCTGCAGTCTCTTACTGCTATAACTGACCTCAGTCTCACACTCATTCTCATACCAACCAATACCTGGAGAATTATAAGACTGTCAAGTTGTCAGACACAAAATTGCCCTTATGTGGGCAGTCTGTTCAGAGAGGATAAGGATGAGGTGGCATGAGTTTTCAAGCCTCTCTCAACACTCCTTGAATTCTGCTTAAGAATGTACTCATTTTGGATGCATCTGGTTGGTACCAGTCAGGTGATGACAGTGGTTAATTTCTTTATATTGTCCCATTTCTGTTGCAAGGATTTAATTACTGTGTCTCTTTTAGACCTGGTTGTCTTGGGAATTTGCAGGTAGATTTGTGTGTGTCAGCAACACATGCCATTTTTATAGCCCTTCTCCATGCAGATTAATATGAAGATTTTTATTACAATTTTGCAAAGTCCTAAAAGATTCCTGGGCTTCTATTTTGTTATATATCATAGAAGGTTCAGTAAGTACTGGTAAAGCCTGACATCTACCTTTTATGATATTCATAAGTTTTCTTGTCAAAAGTCTCCAAAGCTTCTGGAGTATTTCAGCAATATAAAGTCTTAAGCTTTCCTCTTTCCAAGTCTGGAATTGCAAATGGAGATTACAATTTTCTTCTTTCTTAGTAATCATTTTTATCTTTAGATTCTAACCTAATGCAGTCTTCATATGCCATCTGTTTTATTGGATTCTGATGAGCTTTATGATGTGCCTTCCCACTTTCTCATTCTCTGTTGTTCATCTCACATTATCCATTTTTATTCAAGAGAAACTAGAAAAAGAACTTGAAAAGAAACAGAAGAGTCAGATGTCATTGCCAGGACAGACACATTATTGCTGTGCATTGTGATCATGCTTTTACTAACTGTCCTGATGAATATTTATTAAGGTCTATCTCTCTGTCTAATCTGAAATTTACTGGTTATAAGAAAAATGGCAGATCACATCAGGTACAGATCGTTATCCAGACTCTGCTGTGCAGCAATTTTGCCTGTGAGCAACAGCTGGCCCTCTCCTGAGTTTAGCAGCAAAGTTGTCAATGCTACATACTTACTGTGAAGTTCTGTTCCAAAAAACCTCTGTTGTGAGAGCATGGGGATAGTTGCAGAAAATTTGTGTTAGAATTAGGCAGAAGTTTTGAGTAAGTTTATCTTAGTAAAAGGAAACTTATTTGTGGTATTATTCTGCTATAGAACGTATTTCTAACAGTGTTAAACATTGGTACACATATTAAAAATCTCAAGTCTGTATTACGATTCTCACATTCCAGTAATAAGAGCTGGATGAAAAAAGAATAATGAAACAAAAAACCTATTCAAATACTTTCTGCTTAGATCATTAAGTTTCTTTGGAAAGTTGATTCAGAACCATTAGAATAATGATAAAAATCTATTGGTAAAAGTATAAGAATGGAGACTCAAAAGACAGGTCAAATCCAGCCTCTTCAAGGCTCTATATTGGCTCAGGCTGTTGTCTTCTATAGCTGCCCTGACAAGACATCTAGTTCCAGATACAGTGATTCACATGAAGGTAAAGTACAGCTGAAATGTACCCTGATAGGTCTGTGTGACCCTTGTGCACCTCTTGTGTCCCTGAGTCCTGGAAGAATGCAAGCCAGCAGTGGGCCCAAAAGGAGGTGGAGAGGGATTTCAAGCTGATGACACCTTAAGAGCTGGATTCGATTCTTGGGTGAATGGATGGATCCCTTCTACCTCAGTATTCTGTGATTCTGTGATTCTAGCTCAAAGATTTGGTATGTCCTACTGCTATAGGCAGGTGCCTTCAGAGAGCTGTACAAGCCCTCAGCAGAGATGTTGTCCCTGCACAGATGAGAGGGATCTCTGGTACTGCACATCCATATCTCCCCATGAGCCTGGGCTGGGAGGTTGTCCATCCCCATGCATATAAGCTAATGTAAAGAGCTACAGCCTCTCTAGGGAGCCACAGGTCAGGGCTTGGGCTTGGAGGCAGCACAGGGCATACAGTGATCTTCTCCCTCCTCAGTCACTTGCTGAAGACATTTGAAAATATCTCTGGAACAGCATCAGTCTGAGGAAAAGGAGCTGCATGGCACACACCTACTCTCTGCCCCATTCTCCTTCTCCTCCATGTGAGTTTTTCTTCAAAATTGTTTCTGATTTATGGGCTCATCAGACAGGTCTTCTGTTTTGCCTGGACAATCTCTTTGGGGATTTCCTTACTGATCTCATGTATATGTTCTTCTGGATTGGCATTTTGCCCTGGTTTCTTATGCATGCAGGCAAGGTTTCCTGAGCCTGGCAGCACCATGCCTGATTTTACAGGCTGCCTCAGAAGTGTTCCACAGATGTTTTGCTGGGGCTGATGTGGTCTCTCGGTGTCCACTTTGCAGCTAAGCTGAGGCTGCTCAGAGATCACATGGGTATAATAGCTTCAAGGTGGCCACTCGTTGAGGGCTGTGCCATGGGCAGCATGAAAGGGTGTCTTGCAGTGTTTTCTCCTGGAATGGAGGAGCAGCCTAATGGACATGATAACCAGGACAGGACAGTGCATGTGTGGGCTACATGCCCTGCCTGGTTTTTTATTTCCAAAAAAGCTCACCATGCAGAAAAAAAAGGGGAAATGAGTTGTGATATGCAGCAACAGGAGTGTAACAAACAGGCCGCACCAGCCTTTGGAGTGTCACAGCCAGAAAATTCACTGGTCAGTGTCTTAATACCCTGTGGATGCTCCCACCATGCTGGGTAGAGGAAGTATATGTAGGACGGAATAGCATGGTGGGGATTTTGAGTTTGTGGTGTTACAGAGGATGCAAAGGGAGTATAAATGCAGCCACAATTGGTAGCATCCACATAGTTATTTATGAATCATATGTTGAAATAATTTATGAAGTATGGGAACAAAAACCTTCTTCTTGGCTGCTACATGATGGTCCATATACTGATAAACTTTTCTTTCTGTGATGTAAGCATCCACAATATACAAGTACTGTCCCATTTTATTATTATAAGTGGCAAAATGTGCATAGGATTTTCAACCAGAACTCTTTTAGATCTGCACAATATTCAATTTGTTACAGACTAAAACTGTTTGTGTTTTTAAATTCAAAAACATTGTTGGATGGATGAAATGTCTGCTTTCCTAGTGGTATATTGCAATTCTCAGCAAGGTCTGTCTCTGTCAATTCACTCAACAATCTCAGGTTGGCAGAGTGGAAAAAAATGAGTTTTTTGTGCAGGTTAAATAATTTCACTTGTAGTTAGTGGGCAAGTTTGCGTGGACAATAAAAATTGTGCTCTATTTTTTTCCCCTTAAAACCATGTCTAGCACATCCATGCACAGAAGGAAAATTTAGAATGTTTGCTCAGTTCAAGTTTGTAAACAAGTATTTTGTTCTGATGAGATTTAGCATGGAATTATGGGAGTACAAAGATTTCATAAAACATCTAGGTTGGCTGTCAGACACCTGTTTATGTAATAAGAGATCTGAGAGAGGAAATTATGGGTAATGGGACTTTGTAAACAAAAAATTTGGAGTGGTTATATCCAGCTATGTAACTTGCTTTTACTTTTTCACTTGCTTTTTACTTGGGACTTCTGAATTGCAATGATTTCTGCAAAAAGACTTCAGTAAAAATAAAAATCACAGAACAGGACTGAAGCTGACTTTATGTTAGACTTAATTATGTTTGTCTACCTGCTTATATACAGAAAAAACCTGATGAAATTAGTCATATACATAGCACCTACAAGAGAAGTAGTAGAAATTGTATTAAACGATGAGGTTTAATCTGCATGAGATTCAATGCTTGCTTGCTTGCTAAAGCAAGCATTTTCTGCTTATAGGGTTCGAGTTTAACTGTTTCATGGTGGATTTTCTAACACTCTGTAGACAATTCCTCATGCATGAACTATTTAGAGACTGCCTGCTCTCCATCTAGAACATGATAGAAGTATTTTATTTTACTTTGTTGCCTATTCCAAATTGGCAGGATTTGTGCAGGACAAAAAATTCAGCAGGTTGCCTACACCCATTAAGACAAGTTCTTGGCTCTACCAGTCTGTACATGGATTTCTGGAACTAAGAACAGAAAACACCATCAAAGCACAGCTTGGGTGATCTTTTAGTGATCTCATGCATAAAATCATGGTATTAATTTGAGCCATAAATACTCCTTCTCCTATTTTTTTTTATTAATTATACAGCTGGCTTTACATACATTAGCTAGCTAAGGACTTTTACAGCTGTTTCTTACACCAGCCTGATATAACTTTTTTACTTAGGACAGCCTGTTGATCAACACAGAAGCAACATATAGGTAATATTAAAACTGTGTAGAAGGAATCATAATTGAATTAACTTCTGCTGGATGGAAATAGCAAAATAGAAAGAAGATGAGAAAAGCAGAAGCAGTGTTTGGAGAGAAACGAAAGGAATAGCAAAATAGCAAAATAGTGAAATAAAGGATTTCTGTTTATGAAGGCAACAAAAAATTCATTAGAGGGGTAAAAATTTACAGGCTTCAACGAAGGGGCAGTAGATGAGGAAAACAGAAGCCAGAAGGCAGTTCAGCAATTATGCTGTTAATGGGAGATATGGAAAATAATCATTAGGCAAATAATGCTCAATGAATCAGACAGGTTATTAAGCAATAAAAAGCAATATCTTACGGCTCCTACTTGTTTCATTTAAATTACCTTTAAATTAAGGTAGAAAGAGCATCTTGTTCTTTTCACATATTAAAATGCTGAGCCTCCAATTCATACACTAAAGACGGGAAGGCAGTCTCTTAGAAGGAAGACTCATTTACAGTAAATCAAACAAACAGAACTAGATCCTAGCAGCTGGTTCAGTTTGGATGAGTTCCCCCCATTTGTAAAGAACACATTGCCGGGATTAGGATGTTGAGACATTTGGTAGATTATGGGAAATGGTAGAAATTGTGATTGTTTATTTTATAGACATTTTGTGTGCATGTGAGAACGTGTGAGAAACAGCAAAAACTTTTTCTGAAAGGCTGAAGTGTCTTGGATGTGATTGCTGATAAAAACCCGGTGAATAATACTAGTGAATATGATAATAAGTATAAAAGTAATTTGCACTTAACATTAAAGGACTTTAAAAACCTTCCAAAAGATTTTCTGATGCAAATATATTTATTTTCCTTCTGAGTTCATAATAAGTGGATGGTATGTATCTGAAATGTTGTAAAAAATGTTTTATTTAAAATTATTAGACCAATTATACTTAAATGCAACTACTCTGTCTGTAGGTATCTTGAAATTATGTTATTTTAAAATACCACACTGTCAATTATTCACTTATGTGATTGCTGTTTTTCTTCTTTTTTAATATCACCTGTAAATGTTGTGAATTCCTAACATATACATGGAATTAATAGTATCAGAGATGCAAATTGGTAAGAGTGAAAAATCTGACACTTCCAAGCAATTATTTCATGTAGCATGAAGCTAGATAACATTTCTGCTGTTGGTAATAAGTTGACATAATTCACTAGCAAGCCCAAAATATCTGTTGCAGCTGAAGTTACATTCATTAAGTCACAAATCACAGCAGTCACTAGAAATAAAAAACACGGTGCATATTTTATTTTAAAATAAGTTGTCTGTGAAGAAAAAAATCAAGCTTATGGGTTTATGTTGTTGCCTGATGCTCCATGTCACAGGGTTTAGATAAAAACGGAACTGGTAGTACAAACTAGGTGTTTTACTTACAAATAAGTCAAACTTCTTAACTTATCTTTCTGGTTTGGCATGTTACAGCTGATAGGAAACATCATAGAGAAAACATATTGAAGTCAAACATATGGATATCTAAAAATTAGAACAGAGCAGAAGAATGATATCAATTAGCACACCCAGAAAAGACAACTGGCCCAGGTGTATACTTAAAAAAAAAAAAATCAGAGTTGAATAAATGTTGAGTAGCTGGCATATAATAATTATAGTCCTCAAATTAATTCTTCTTTTTACAATTTCAAGGACAGGAACTAAGAGTTTAATAATATTTAGAGTTTCATTTTGTGCATGTGCACATATGCCTGGCATTTTTTGCATGTATTTTGTGGCAGTTAATTTTTTGTCAAAACATTAAGCTCAGAGATTTGAAAGTCACAGAGGACTTGATTTGATTCCAACATCCACTGCCCAACCTTTTGTTTGGCTTCATAAAATCTAAACCTTGGCACAGATTTATAAAGGCAAAATCTATAGAGGATTTTTTCCCAAATTTCAAGCCAATTGTTCCAGTGAAATTTCAGTCTAGTTTTTTGAAGCTCAAATATATGCATAATTGTAGTTGAATTCTATAAAATATGGAAAAATCTGGTTTCTAAAGTGTAAGCACTCAATCAGGGCATGCTGCATCAGACATTTTGTTAATGAAGATATAATTGAAGCTGATTGAACAGGAAACTCAGAACAGCAGCAGTGCAAGAATGTGCCGTAAAAAGCTCCCTCTTAAATTCAAAATAAATTGTAATAATCTATTGTGGCAGTGAAGGACCTTCCTTATGACTTTTTCAAAGCATTCCATTGAGGAGCTCCAAGGCACACCTTGGCAGTCCAGAATGATGCTCTATGGTCCTCCCACAGTGGTCCAAGACGTTCCAAGTTCTAGAAAGGCTCCATGGGTTAATATGGAAAAGCCATGCAACTGAGTTGAATGGGCTGGCAGTCCTACTGATTAGTTGCATGTCCCAGTAGAGATAATTAACTTTAAACTGATACAAATTCCATATAATTGTCATTAGTGCTTTGTTTGGCACAAGCTCAGACTTCTTAGCTGTCCACTTTGTGACACAGAACCTACTCTTGATTTCTATAGTCTCTGGACAAAATCTGTGCCATGGTAACTGGGAGGCCAAGGAACAAAAGTGGGAAGGAACACACTGAGAGGCAACAAAAGCAAGACACTGTAAGAGCTTTAGAGACTTCTGTGACTTGTAGGTAAGGCCACATTTAAAGATTGTCCTGACAATGGGTTTAGTATTGTGTTTCTTTAGCTATGTTTCATGTTATGGAAAATAAGTTTAAAAGACCAGCATAATAATTGATGAGAGAAGCAGAAAATAGAAGGCTACTTTTTTTTTTTTTTAATTCAAGGAACCAAAATAGCTTTTAATACACACAGGCAATCTCTGCAAAATGTCAATATCTTCCTTGTGAAAGGTGTCTCTGAAGAGGTAAATTAAAAAATTTTATAAGTTTTTGATCAGTTTCTTAAATCATTAAAAGTTTTAATGCTTCTTAAGGGGTCCTCTAACATTTGAAAAAGTATATTGATCCTCGATTTTAAACATATCTTCATTCATTGATCTGTCAAAATCATCAATACTCATTCAATATAATTTCTAAATAAAAAAGTCCGTGAAAACATTTTCTGTAAGATGGATATTAGTTTCCTGTATTTTTTTAATGTGCCAGCCTTTGTTTGTAAATGCCTAATGCTATTTATAGTGTTAATTAGTCATTAACAACAGTGCTTGTTGTTAATGACTAATTTTTTCAAGATAATGATCAACATTATCTGATACAGAGACTATCCTGAGCTGCATTAGGAGGAGCATTGCCAGTAGATGCAGGGAGGTGGCCCTTCCCCTCTGCTGAGAACTCATGAAAGTCATCTGAAGTGCTGGCTGCAGTGCTGGTCTTCCCTCTACAGAGAGGTGTGGAGCTGCTGGAGAGAGGCTTTGCTTTGTAGGCTTTCCTGCCTATAGGGAAGTTGTGGGTTTAAGCTCATTTCATCTTGATCGTTATTTAAGTGCATGTTTTTCAGAAAAAGATGCAGTATGGATTTCCGCATTAAAAAATATCTAATTGGGTTTGTTTCTTTTCAAATTGTTTCTTGTTTTTTTTATTTGTTTGGTTTTTAATACCAAAGCACTGAGAGCCACTGTTCCTTTACACAATTTTTTACTGTATGCTCACAATAATTACATAGATGTAACTGAATTTCATAAGGCAAACCACAGATACAGAGAACAGTTAATAAGAAAATGCCAGTTATTAATCTGCTAACATACATAAAATAGACATTATATGTTTTCCTCATCAAAACTCTTGCCAGAGATCAATGTTTTAATTTTTTGAAAATGTGAATCAAAATATGCAGTATTGACAGATTTATTTTTGGTCTAATTGGAGAAATGAAGCAGGGATTTTTCAGCCTAGGCTGTTGCTAAATATTGTATATTTGTGAAATCCTCTCCTCTATTTTAATTGCTTTACTGACTGTTATTTAAAATAGAAGGTATAAATAGGCCAAATGAGATATGGAAGGTTTTATTTATTCCAATATAAACAGAAAAAACTTCAATCGACTATATCCAGCCTACCTGATTCTGCAGTAAATGATACATTTTTCTGTTTAAATTGGAATAAATACCGCTTAAATCTGAAGTGTTGGTTTAGGTAACATAGGTGGAAATCTCCCACTTGAACGGTGTGATTTTGATAAATTCAGGAGCTGCAAAAATACACAATTTCCAGTTACTAAATGTTATTACTTTTATAAAAATTCTCCTGAGATGCTGATATTTGTAGTGGCCCATTATGATGTCTGTATGTATGTGTGGCTGTAGGGAGAGTAGTCTCTTATCTTTCCATGGCCAAATGGTTGGTTCTGTGCAGTGATAGCTCAGCAGATAAACTCAGTGACTGCAGTGCATCTTACTGCATCTCCCTACATGCCCTCTGTGTCTTATGTCCTAGACTGTCACTGGATTTGTATAACAAATCACCACAGCACTTAAAACACTGAGTTTATTTCTAGTTCAAAGAGTTGCTAATACAAATTAAAGAGAGAGTTTGTTAGTACAACAGAGGAGAAATTATCCAGAATAAAGCTTTGATGTGAAATATAGAATTTGGAAAGAAAATATGATTTTTGATATTCCAGAAACTATCAAACACAAGGGGTTAGCAAGGGTCTGAAAAGGTTAAAATTAGAGGCAAATTACTGAAGGGTTAAAAAAAATAAGGAGATACTGAATGAAGCTCCACTTAGACCTGATGGTAGTCTTGGACTCTTGCATAAACTGTTTAATTCCTTGGCTTTCCAGCAATTATTCCAGATAGTCTGAAAAATAGAGTGATATTAGTTACTTGTGTTATATGCGTTAGGAGTCAATGACACTCAAATATCCTGAGGCTTTCTGAAAACTGGGTTTTTAAGAATATTTGGAGTAAATTGTATTCAGCTACCAGAAATTTGTATGAAACAGATTTTTGAAGGGTTGATGCTAAATTTTGAAATTATTTTTGTACAATGTGTGAAGAATTAACAGGTGTCTATTTTGTGAAACAAAAGTGCTTAGAGAACCACTGGTTTATAGTGGACAGAAGAATGGTAGACATTTACACAGAAAAATCATGCTTGTTATCTCTCTCTGAGGAGTTTAAAATCTCATTTGGGTTGCAACATGATGAAAAATATTAAATATTAGTAGAGATAACTGGATAATACTATTAAAAGTTTACAGTTAAGAAGAAAAATAAACATGGAATTGCTGACACAGCATGCTTAGAACAAACTTTGTTTGAGAGATTAAATGAGGTCACACAATAAACCCATAAATGCTCTTTGTGAGAATCTAGTTATGTTTCTGCTTTTCTAGCTTTTTCCTTTTTCACTTGAACATTTTCCTTTCTCTGATTTGTAGAGCTTTGAGGGAATATGGTATTAAATATATAGATTTGTACAACATCTTACCCTAATATTATAAAACCAGAGTGTACTATATTAACTCTGCTCGTTACAACTGTTCTTTTACAAAAGTCATTAGCACCTCACAGTGAACAGAACATGAAGTTTCTAATTATTTCAAATGAAAAGAGCAGGGAAAATTAGTATGTTTGAATACCTTATGAAACATTTTCATGTGAATTTTTCTCACATATATATATATGAATGAGTTTGCATGCATTTATACATGTACATATATTTTATAGACTAAATAGAGAGATTACACATTTCGAAGATGGAACACTGTAGAATTAAGATAATTTAGATAACTGTAACTCAAACCCTTCCATTGCACAATTTAGAGACAGGAAGCAGTGTATACTTAGCTGGCTTCTACAACAAGCTTTTTCTAAGTGCTTGCCTTTTTCTGCTCATTACCATTTACGTCAAAAAAATGAGATTACAGCTTTGTGCAATACCTTGATTACTCTACCAATAACTAGAAGAGTTGTAAATTAACAGTAGCAAGAGACTGAACAATTAGTAAAAACTGGTATATGAGCATAAAAGGAAGCACAAGGGCAAGCAGAACTCCACCAAAGATGAGACACAATTGCCCAGTTTCTTCACTCATTGGTAACTGCTGATCTGATTGCTTATCTACTGTACTTTTGGAGAACATATATTTAGTTCCATTTCAAATACAATTCAAGAGGACTTTACAGAGCTTATTATTTTCCTCCTTTTTTTCTTGTCTCTTTGCAGAACTGAGGTCCTAATAGTTTTTGATAGCAATTTTAGATCAAAATGGACAATAATTCATAATAAACTACTGCAAGAATCACCTAGTAATTTAAGTAACCAAAAATCTGCCACCAGGTGTACTATCTGTTTTTCAAAAGTAGCATAAACCCTGGCTACAAGCTCTCGTCAAAATATGCTCATGAACAACCAGAGGATTTTGTGTTCTCCACTAAGGCACAAAGGCAGAATTTTCTCTGGCTCTTATCATCTGTTAAAAAAAAATTAAAAGTGATGTAAGTAGTTTTGGCTCACACTAGGTAGCTAATCTTACTCTTCATTTGTGCTCTCTTAATGTTAGGCATCTTGTACTGTTCACAGTTTAGAATTTCCAGTTCTCTGGAGATATTTGTTCGTCATCCTTTGCTGCATCTTGCCAACAACCTCAGGTGTGTGTCTAGAACAATTTTTACATGAAAGAATTCTCATGTTCATTCACACAAGCACACACAAGGATGCTACGGGGGATGCCATAGGAGAAGGTTTTGGTTTTGTTTTTTTCTGGAAACATCCTGCTTATCTCATCAGAAAACTACTGTAAGTAGGTTTTCAAAGAGTAATATCAAAAGATATCTATTTTCAATATTTTCGTATTAGTGAAGAGCCCCGGTTTTATAACAATAAATACAGAAAAGTACCTGTTTAACCTGCCTTTACCCAAGTAGCACTCTATATGCACTCTATAGGATTAGGAGAGGAAAAGAGAAGAGTCGTATTTCTATGGCTGTGTGTATTGGTACATAATCTCACAGAAGTAATTTTCATTTCCCTTTAAAATATAATTTCTTAATTAATTAGTTTTATTCTGATTTTGAGCAGATCATGATGATCTCTGTTCAGAACAAATGCTTAGCAAGGGTAAAGCCTCAGCCTTGAACAAATCTGAGTTCTAGAGACGTTTATAAGCTCTCAGCTATCAAACACATATCTTTATTGCAGGTTACATCATTCTGTAAGCTTTAAACATGTCACACCAAATAATGGAAACAAAAGATGGAACTCTGTGCAAAGTAATAAGTCTACAAGGAGGACAAGAGCAAAAGTGCCAGACTCAGCATGAAAAAGTAATTCAAGATAGATATCTCAAATTTTTCTATTAAAGGGAACTTTATGGTACCAGATTAAAATATTTTTAAAATCAGAGATTAAACTGGTAATTGCATATTTTTAATATTAGATTGTTATAAAGATACTTTTTTTTTTTTTAGACTAGCAATATAGTTATGTCAATATGCTGTTCTTACAAGCCGCACTGAATCTTCATTTTGCCTGCACCTACTTTACCAACAACATGTGTGTTCTATACGGTGGTACATGAGCGCTGCAAACAACTAAAAGTCAAAATAGACCAGAATACTGTGGAAAGTCACAGTAACACTGTAGAAAGCAATCCTGCCATGTTTAGCAAAGGGAGATGGGTGTAAAATCAGAACATGTATACATGTACTGCTAAATTTTCAAATCTTATTTGATTCCTGCTGTGGATATGCAGGAATACATATGTGGATATGTGGATATACATATGTACTTGAGTCCACATGCGAATTTATAACAAGAGAATTCGGGGTAAAACTATATACTTTGCAAATGTTTGCTTTTCACCAGCACAGCAATGTTAATCTGCAGCAGAAAATTGATTAAGCTGATTGAATGAGGTGGTTTGGAAGCTCCCACTAGGCCATTGTGATGGATCATAGCTCGACAAACGATGAATAATGCAAAAGGTCCAACATGTTGGCATGTTACTTAATTACATTGTTCATGCAACAGTGATACAGAAATTTCAGAAGGGAAATATGAATACATCTGAAACAGTATGATGGTTGTCTAATTCCATATTGCAAAAAAGATTGAATAACAATCTGAGCGTGATTTACAAACAGTAAAAGCAAAGAATGGCACAGTGTTGAAAAGATAAGGGAAAATGGTAAAGATAAGCATGATAATGTATTTGACAAAATATTAACAAAAGAGCACTGAGACCATGGTATGATTATCTCAGTGCTGTCCTCTTAATCCCTTACAATCTGCTGTGAAGGACCTGGGTAAATTGGCAGGTAAATTTATCAGAATAAAAAAAATATTCAGGAATATAGCTTGGTATTAATTAAGATTGATTTTTAAGGTGACATTAATAGTATATGAGGGAGACACATCCTGTTTTAACCCTGAAGTTCTTCATGAAGTTTCCAGTATATTTCTAATGAGCATAGAATATATTTTGTCACCTAAAATTTAGGAACTGACCTCAATACCTGCTGGGATGTCAGATCACACATATCTGTATTATAAATTAAGTATGAAGAAAGATAGATTAATAGAAAAGGCACCGTTACTGTTCTTAAAAGAGCAGCAGTAAATTATCACTGAAAGGAATATAGGAATATATTTCACTATGGGAAATAATCTCCTGCTAACCTAGTGAGTGTTTTAGTAAAGCTCCAGAATCAAGAGTAAGCTTTCCTCCATATATACAAACCTCACTTATCCATGGCACAAGTAAAAGTGGTCATTTTTTTCCTTTAAGGGACAAAGTTAAACAGTTTTGTTTGAACTCTAGTTCAAATTATCCCACCACTTATAAAATGGTCTTGCTGATATCCATCAGTAATGATAAATGTTAATACACATATTATTCATATTTTGTTAGCCCTACCTGTGAAAATCTACTTTCATTTCAATTGAAAAATTGAAAAAAATTTATGTAGCTCATTTGTAACTATTTGTTTTTCAGACTCTCAAAACCAATTTATTGTTAAGTGGTGATTTTCATAATGCAGATCTCCAATGACCTAAATTCTATATCAAAAGTAATAAATTTTGAAAAAGAAAAAAAATATTTTTTATTTCCACTTGAGCTCAAGCCAAGTTTCTAACATAAATCCCTTGTGTATTGTTAACCTGGATTTTAAAGTCTAGATTGTGCCAGTTTTCACTGGAAGTGTTTATGAAAGACTTGGCATTTCAGTACCTACGTGGTCAGCATACTTGATATTTCTCTGCAACACCCACATTAGATATTGTGATATTTAAGAGATCATTTTTATTGGGTAAATAGGATATTATGGGGGACAAAAAGCAGCCTTCAAGTAGTAAATAATTAAATACATTACAATAGGCTAAAAGGAAAGTTTCAGTGGAAATATGCAAATCAGAATTAAAACTTTTGTTTTCTTTTGGTTTTATTTTTCTTTTTAACTAAAAAATATAATTTGGGTGTGAAAGAAAGAGCTGGAGAAATAAAGGAAGATCAAAGGTGCCAAAAAAAGCAAAAAGAATGTATAACAAGGGAGATTATTTGGAAAGACACAAGGCAATCTATGGAGTTGGGTTAATGATAGACAGGGAAGATTAAAAGAAAATTAAATTGATTAAATGTCATAAAATCGTTAATTTCAGGAGAGAAGGATAAAATGAAGACCATGGAGAAATGAGGGGAAATATATATTTTCTGTAGCAAACCCATGAACTCTCAAGGAAGGCAGCTGAGAGGAGGGCTAAATAAACGATGCATTTTCAATGTGACAGTGTGAGTGAGGGAACACTTCTGAAGAGATGTAAAAAAAGCACAGTGTAGGAATTTATGGTCAAACAATGCTGCATCAATGGGAATGAGTTCCTGAATATACTACCGCAAGACTAGATTAACTCTTAAAAAAATTATTGTGATTTGTGTTGCCTGATTGACAAAAAAAAAGTGAATACAGTTTTCAAAATACAGTATTTGACTTATCTATGTAATACAGAAAGTTACACATTAGGCTACATTAACATGGTATAAGATTTAGATTGATAACTATTAAAATAGTAGTAACAACCACTTTTTTTATTTTTGCGTATTCAATCTTGCCTTCACTGTCCTAAACTCTTTACATTCTTGATATCTTAGCTAACCAGTTTCCCCCAAAGCACAAGCTGAACTATGATCTGTTCTGCTTCTGGGCCTCCAGCTGGTCACACTATTTTCTTCTTGCCACAAAATCTATGTTCAAGAGCTCACTGTGTGAACTGTACTTTGGTGTTACCTCTAGCAGCGTGTCTCATGCACCAAGGGTGTTTCCTTCCTGATACGCACTTAGGTGGTTGCAGGGAGTAGCCATTGGGATTTTCAGCTATATGGTTAACTACAAGTGGTGGATAGAGGCTCATTCTTCAAATCTTCACCATGGCTGTCTGAAATCACACAAAGGCTTACACAAAACAGTTTGTGTAAGCCTTTATGGGCTACAGGAACTGAAAGTGGCTTAGCTATCTCTGTTCATCCATTTCAGCAATCTCTTTTCTGTGACAGAGTATGTCCATACTGTTAATTTGCTTTGCTCTGTGTTTTTGTCAAGTCTTGCTTCTTGACTCATATGTGCTTCATTCGCACGTGTTGACTATAGAGATTCCTTCTCCCCCAGAGGATGCCTTGGCAGTGTTAAGAGGTAATTGGCACCAGGACCTGCCTCAGACTGACAGGATGGATGCCTACTAAAATAAACTCAGGCCCAACCCTAGCTCAGCAGACTGTGCACTTTCAAAAAACCTTATCCCACATCTCATGCAATAAAGATTACTGTAATTCCATGGAAATCTGGCTGACTGTCAAATAGCTTTCTACTTTTTTCATAATAAATTTTATAATTTTCTACTATTTTGTCTGAAGAGAAACCTTCAAACAATCATTCTTATGCGGACAGGAGTCAAAGTTTGAAGCAATGAAAACTCTTTGAGTCCCTTGCAATCACGGAGTAGCTGAAGGAGGAAGACACAGCTGGAGATGGCCTGGTCCAATGTCCTGCTCAGAGCAGAGGCAGACAGAGCACCTTGCACAGAACTGTGTCCATCCTTGGAGATACCACAATGTCTCTGTGCAACCTATTCTAGTGTTTGACTGTCCTTGCATGGATAAAATTGTCCTTGAGGACTGTTCTGCTCCAGAATAATCAGACCCAAATGTCAAAGCCTTCCCTCATCAGATGAGCCAACACCTTTTATTATCCTAGCTGCTCTTTGCTGGATTCCCTCCTGTTGTATCCCCATGCACTTTCTGCAGTCCTACACCTGTAGAGCCACATCCTCTCTTGGGAACTCAACTGAGCCAAGGTCTCTGGTGGACTGAGTCTCTGGAGCAGCAGGGGAAGTTGCTGTTTCAAAGAGTGCACCAAGATTACTGTGCACATGGACTTCAGCAGAGCTGGCTGCTGCTGGAGCTTGCCAGCAGTCATGGCCTTCTGTCATAGCTCTCCCAACTGAGGCAGGTCTGGAGTTCTTAAAGAGCTTGGAGGTTTGTAGGAACTATGAGAATCCCCTGAAAAGCCTAGAATTTGTTCCCAGGAGGTCTAGAAAAGGGGTTCAGAGACTGCAGCATATGTAACAGTTGCTGTGGTCTGCCTTTGGTAGCTGCACTCTTCTTCAGCATGCTGCAGAGAAGGTGTAGGTGCTCACAGCAGTTCTTCGGCTAATTCTGCATGCTTGTGTGTTTCCTCATTACGCATGTGCCTGTGTTTTTCTCTCCTAGAACTCTACTCAGGTTTTATGTATAGCTGAATATTCATTAAACCAAAAAACACAGACTCTAACTACTGCTAAGGGTACCTGACTGCTACAGATAATTAATCTGCAGTAGGACAGTGGAGAGGGATACAGCTACATCAGTCATAGGCTGGCAGTTGAGAAATAAACACAGGTTTCTCTGACCAAACTACTCTGTATCTGCTGTTATCACATGATTTTTCTGTAACCAGATGTAATTCCCACATTCTAGAAATTCTCAGTTTCATTGTGGCAAGTCAGGATAGAAACTTTAAGCTGCCAATTTCTCACAGACATATTCTCTCTTCACATTTGTTTTTTGACAATTTGTACTTGAATGGTTGAAGATTGGCTCTAAAGGAGGAAAGAGATAAGTAGCGACAAATACTGATGGAAAAATAACATTAAGTACTGTGTACCATTCTCCTAAAGTACTAAGGGTTCCAACTTAAGTAGATAGGGCAATCATGAAGAGATTCCATATTTTTTGTTAACTGACACTAAACACCATTTTTATTAATTTTTCTTTTTTCAATTTGTTTTTTCCTGAAAAATTTCAGAAGAGGTAAGTAAAATGAGGAAAATAAGTGTTTTATTATATATTCCTATTGCACTCTAGACTTGCTCCTCTTGCATATGAAAAAAACATTATAGGATAAATGTATTGATGTAGTGGTGTGCTTTGTAATCACCTTTGTACTAATAGTCTGTTCCATGTACCCTGCAAGCTTTGTATTTGGCTGTACCCTTTTCTCCCCTCCTCTGAGAGCAGGAATGGGAGCTCTTCCCAAGTCCAAGAATGTTATCTGGGAGGGCCCAAGGTGATAGGTCCTGACACAGGGAATCCTCCTCAATCCTGGGGAGATTGGCTGTGAAAAATATCAGCAGTCAGGTCACTCTCTGAGGTGTCCTGGTTGCTTGACCCCTTGACCCATCCCCTATCGCCACCCCCCCTTCAAAGGTGTTGCACTGAATTGTTCTCCGCTCTGTCTGGGTAGAAGTTCAGAGCTGAGAAGGTACCTTTGGGTGCCTTCAATAAAATCAA
The DNA here is from genome assembly GCA_035048155.1 of Cinnycerthia olivascens. NCBI lineage: Eukaryota > Metazoa > Chordata > Aves > Passeriformes > Certhiidae > Cinnycerthia > Cinnycerthia olivascens. The sequence continues at coordinate 13,553,268 of JAWWMU010000001.1, forward strand.
CACTGCTACCTCAGCCAGAGTCACTCCTTTCTTGGTCTCCATCGTCACGATACACCTGCCACAGAGTGCCACGCTGGGACCACCAGGTCAGCTGAATCTGCCAAGCAGGCAGAGGAGCCATACCAAGGCTAGTATCAGGGCCAGGATTAGCTGGGCAAGCTATTAGAAACAGTCCCAAATACGTATTGAAAACTCAGCATTTCAAATGTGCCTTTTCTCTTATTGCATTCTGTAAGCAAGCATGTAAAATAAGTGGACTCATCTCATTTAACAGAGAAGAAAATGCAAACAATTACTTAAAGGCTGTGTCCAGCTCACATTGACATAAATTGAACCAAGTTGTGGCTAAAGATGAAAATACAGGTATTACAATTTCAGGCTTGTGGGTATATGCAACAAGTTTGACTATTCAAGACTGGAGTTTAAGTGCCATCATCTTACTGAAAACTGGTTTCACTGTACTGTTCATTTCATGAGTTTGAAAGCTGAAACAAACAAGAATAATAAAATATATATCTAAAAAGGCTTTATTGTAATAAGAATGAATATTAAAAGTTATAGGCACAGTTTAGAGACACTTCATCCTTTGACAAAATTCCACAACTGACTTGATTTATTCTCCTTTGTGTAGTTAGTGTATTAGACTTCTAATTAAGAGGATCGAATTTTGGCTTTTGGGATGTAACATACTATTTTCCCATGAAGTCAATCAGGCTTTGAGCTTGACCAAAGCATTTAGTAGTTTATTGTTTAGGAATGTATGCAGCATAAAAGCAATCCAGAATTTATTTTTTTTTTAATCCCCCTGCTGCTATCACATTTAGTATTATAGACAGAATAGTATTTTTATTAGTTGGAGCAGTATAAAGCAAACAGAATTAAAATAGCCTTTTTGTGAAGCTTTTGAACACTTCACATAACGCTTACGAATATCAGCATAGACAACCAATTTCATAGTAAATGTGTGTAGATAAGGTGAGACTTTACTGGTGCACTAAAAGTAGTGACTTTGGGAATGAGAAAATGCAATAAATGTCAAATATCCATCTTCTTTACCTTTTTCAGTCTTGTGCTGTGGGTTTTTTCTTGTGACTTTTTGTGCTGGATGGAGTTACCATTACCAGCTTTACTGCCTGCTGCTCTCAGGTCTGCACATGGAGATGCTCCCGTGATCATTTCTGTACTTTCTCAGTACATTTATGTCGTGGCAAGGGTGACCACAACAAGTTTCTCTGGTCCCTGACTTTAGGGTAAAGTCGGCGAAAACAAAGGAGTGGGAACAATGGAGTAGCTCGAAAAGAAAATAATTTTCATTTTAAAAGAAAAAAAGGATGATGCCCACAAACCGAACACTGTGTAGGGACTGACTCCAACAGTCTCCAACAGGGAGAAACGACAATATATAGACTTGGGGGTGGAACTCTCCAGAAACATGACCATATAAGGAGAACAAGTTCCCAGTCGGGGAACAGAACTTGGACTAATTAACATAATAGCCTCAAAGGCTTATGGGAGGGGTCCCAGGCTCACCCTAACTTAAACAAATGTCTCCCCAGGCTTGAAGCTAGCGTTTAATTCTTTTGAGGTGCGATCTAGCTGCTTTGCAGCTGGGTTGACTTCTACACATTTACACTGGATAGTACATCTTGGCGGAGCTTTATATTTTTTTGTTTCCTTACTTACTCTAGGGAGCCCTCAAAATTCACCAGGAAGGCACTTCCAGTTTTGCACTCATATTCCACACAGCTATTTATCTGGCAGACACAATGAGTAAGAATACCCAGAGATTTGGATGCAATCTATAAGTCAGCCTAAGTTGACAAAAAAATCATTGTGAACACTGCATTAAACAGAAGGGCTTCGGATGATATGCAAGGGTTAATCTTTTCATGCCCAGTTTCCACTAGAGGTGGTGGATCTCAGGCCATCGCCAAGCAGTGAAGGTTCTTTCCCTTATATGTGACTATTTCATACAACAGTTATTTTGAAAAACAGCATCTCTAAGCTTTGAAGTATTATCTTAATATAAATATGTTGAAAGGTCATGGGAAATCTATATCTTTGAAAGGGCCTTTTTTTTTCCCCCAGTATTTACCTCCAAAGGACATGTCCTCAGCTGTACACATTGTTCTCATTCCACTGAGTAGCTAGGACAGTTTGCTCCACTGGAGCATCTGCATCCAGGTGAGTAAATGTTCCTTCCTCCCTTCCTTGAAGCTTCTGAATGTTGAAACATTAGCTTCGGGTTCATTTTTTTTGGCACAAAACTAGAAGCAATATAATCACCTCTTGTAGGTGTAGGTCTTCTTTTTATTAGTGTAGCATTTTGAACACGTTTCCCAGGAATGTTCAAAGTATTTTCCCTCTTGTTCAATGAACGGTAATTAGTATTGCAGCAGATATATGCTGCTTTTAAGAAAATAATAGATACTTCAATTATACAGATATTGTTACACATATTTTCCTTAATCAAATTGCCACTTTTTGCTTGTATGTAAACAAATGCTTAAGAAGAATAGCTATGACTTCTTTTTTAACAAAAAATCATGGCTGATATTTTTATGCTAAAGAAAGCAGTATTTCCATATCTTAATCTTTTATGGCTTTCTTTTTAATATTAGAGAAATTTAGAATAATTAAGACATACTTTGTTTTCTTTGTGGTAGTTCTAGAATTTGCTAGTTATAATGATTGGAAGCTAATAATTTTTGCCTACTTTAGTTTTCCAGACTGTCTACACTCTAACTCTTTAAGACTTTTTTTCCTTTAAAGTTTAAGGATGGGGAGGTTGAGCTGTGCTTTTGTACAAATATAACTGTCTGGTATGAACTTGCAACTTTAAAATTCCATCTGTCTCCTCTTAAACTCTGAACAAGATTTAATGTAAAGATTCCTGCTGACTGAGTAGTGGTTCAATGCTATCCTGAACCTTGAAAAAGGCATATTAGGCATATGATTATGATGCACCTTTTAAACTGTTTTGTATTATATTCTGATGAGTTTTTAAGATTATTCTTAATAAGTTTTGCTATTGATTTCTAAAGCTTTTCTGGTGTGCTCTTAACAGATATGTTTTTTCTGGCTGTTCTGAAGTCGATCCCAACCCTCAACCACTCCAGTCTCCTCTCATTGCATGTTTTCCGAACATGTTACCTTGAACGAGGCTAGTTTACAACAAGATTCATTATAATTAAACCAGATTTTATTAATCTGCATGTGGTAGATGAGTATATCTTCTTCAAGAAATAGAAGACTACTTCAGTGTGCCTATCAAGGTATTGATTCGCTGATGGGTTTATGGGTGAGATTGACACTCCTGAGTCGGAAATACTGGAGGGCACAATCTGTGATGGAAATAGTGGTTGTGATGCTTCACTTTACTAAGGATGCTGGCCTATATGTTTAGCTCTACACTATCAGAGAATCCCAGAATCACAGAATGGTTCAGGTTGGAAGGGACCAACCACGGTGGGTCCCAGCTCTCTGCTCAAACAGGGTCATCCCATAGCATGTTTCACAGCATTGCATCCAGATGTTTCTGGGCTATCTCCAGTGAGTGAGACTGCACACTCTCTCTGGGTAATCTGTTCCAGTGCTTGGTCACTGCACAGTGAAGTTCTTCCTCATGTTCAGATGGAACTTCCTGTGCATCAGTTCCTGGCCTTTGCCTCTTGTCCCATTGCTGGGCACCACTGAGCAGAGCCTGGCCCATGCTCTGACCCCTCCATGGAGGCACTGACAGAGACTGATGAGGTCCCCTCTCACTTTTCTTTTCTCAAGGCTGAACAGCTCCTTCTGCCTGTCCTCAATTTTTTTGTTCTACATCTAATTTTGTTTCTTTTTTTAGGTTTGTTTTCCCATAGGAGAAGTTACCAATTTTCATTAGCATTGTAGCCAGAAATGTCACTAGGTAGAAAATTCTGATACCTTTTTCCCATGTTCACTTCTTTTTTAGTTTTTGCAATTCTTGGTGCATAGGAAACCCAAAATTAGTTACAGAAGAGGAAAGATAATGTATTTTCTCAGTATTACTCTGAGTTTCCGTTTTCAAAAAATCATCTTACATTTTGTCTCACATTTTAGTACAAAGCTGGAAAAATATGAGATGAGCAATAATATTCTGCTTGACTGCAACCCAGTGTTAGTGTAATAACCAGCTCTGTTGGCTTTGCTTTTGCAGCTTATGGTTTCAAGCAGGTTGGTGGAAAACATGGAAAACAATGAATGAAAATATAATGCAACAGTCTGAGAAATAAATGGTATTTTAAAGTAAGTCATTGCTCACGAGCTGCTTAATGGTTAATGCTGAAGTTAAAAATATGCTGATAGGAATGATACAGTATGTTTAGAGTATTCAGCCTTCAAAAAGGCTTCCAAAATTTTTCACCAATCACACTTACAGGAATTGTCTCACAGGGTGATCAAGAGGGTTATATATTAGTGGCCAGGTAAAAAAATAGGGACAAATTTAGGAATATGTGCTTGTTTCTCAGAGATTTTTTTTTTTTTATTTTCCAAATTAACAATACTGTTTGGTTCTATTTTTATTCCTCTAAAGAGTGGTCTGAATATTTTATCAACAAGTCAGCTAGAGCCAAAATGCAGAAGGATATACTCTCAGGTACAGTTCCTGATAAAACAGTGCCCAGGAGAGGGAGTTCCCCCTCTCATTCCTCCTGTACCCTGAGGAAATAAGCATCAAATCCTCACAGCAGTGCTATTTGTGCCTTATCTCCTGGGCAGGCTAAATGTGCCTCCTCTAAGCTGTGCTGGGCCCTAGGAAAGACCCTTCATAACCTCCTCCAAAGGGATATTTCTGCATTTGTACAAAACCCACCTTCTGGATTCTCTATACAGTCTGTGTCATCAAATGTCATCTGCTGCTGATAAACATTGCCAGTTTTTAATCTTTCCCTGCCACTTGACTATCTGTCTGAGTTGTGCTACCATTAATTAACTCTGCCCCTTTTCACCTCACTATTGCCATTTGATTAACTTTTCCATTGCTGCCTTTTGGATTTTGGCCTGTTTTTAATCCACTGCTGCCATTTCATTAACTTGTCCTGCCATTTAATTTAACTTTTGTCTTTTGATTTGCTAATTGTTGCTAGTGGATTTAACTTTGTCTTACCAGGCAGCCTGATTTCATCTTCCAGCTCGTCCCCTTGTCCTCAACTCTTCCTGCAGATCAGTATTTCCCTAGTTCCCTTGCAAAGGTTTCCTCATCTCTTTTATAATTTGTCCTCCCATTTTTTTGATCTTCTATTCTGATTAATATGTATTTCTGGGAGTATTAAATTTCTCATACTGGTGGGGTTTTTGGTTTGTTTGTTTTTATGGGTTTTTGTTAAGTTTGGGGTTTTTGGGGTTTTTTAAAATTAGTTATATTTAAGAGATCATGTAACAACGTAAACTTATACCATGAACGCCTTGGTCTTTCTTTTCCTTTGGACGTTTCTACATTGCTGCTCACACATAATTTTATTGCTCTGGGCAGGCTGCATTGGATCACAGAAAAGTACTCTGAAGCTAGAATTGTGTCTCCAAACCACCATAAAACATATATCCTGTTTGTCAGAAAAGTTAATTATCTGATTTCTGTAGATTCTGGGATATGTCTGAAGTACTCACTCCACCCAACATGTCATTACAATTTTAATAGAGAAAATTAATAAATATTTCTTTATTTAATAGAACACTTTGGTAAAAGTCCTTTGTTGTTGTCTCTGTTTTAAAACGGCAGACTATTTGGCTCTGTTGCCAAATCCTCATACCTTTTTCTATATTCTCCCTATTTTTTTTCTATAGATCAGACTGTAAATAAGCAAGTCACAAGTATGCTCCCTTCTTTGTCATTTAGCTGTTAACGTGGGCTACCCTTACATTCTGTCCAGAGAAAAAAATAATACAGAGACAATGGGAAAGGAGAAAGAATTACTTTTTAAGCTACAAAAGGGGTTATATTATGCCATGTATTCTTCAAGAAAAAATTGTTCATTCCAGAACCCAGCATTACTTTTGAAAAGTGGAAGGATGTTTGGTTACAGTTATGGATGCAAGTTGATTGATTACACAATTCTTTATTAATCTTCTGTAGTGATTTTTGAATTTTCTTGAGATTTCAGAGACAGTGAAGAGCATGGATATTGAAATCCTGTTAAGATTTATTTATTTATTAACTTAAACTAGCTTAGCTTACCTTCTTTGAGTTTCTATGGTTATTACTGACAATTACAGCTAGATCATCATTTGAAATGACAAATATAAATCTTAAAATGTGTTCCACATGTCCACCTTCCTTTAGTTTATATCATCATGAGGGAGAGCTCTGCTTGAAACAGGTAAGGTTTCAGAATGCTCTCCTTTGTATACCAGTTAGGCTGGCATAAGACTTGCTTCTCTTTTTCCTCCCATTCCTTCCCAAATGTAAACAAATTTTCTTCAAGCTTTTTTTCCCCCCATGTTAACAGAATTGATATTTCTTAATTTTGCAACATAAGAGATGAGAAGTGAAAGCATGGGGCATTCATCACCTTGCAATGTTTGGAACTCAGCCTGGTAGCAGTCTGAATGTCTAATCATCTCAAACCCAGCTATGGAGAATGGTGACTTTAATTTAGGAAGAGGGCTAAATGGCAATCAGATAGCTAACTTAATCAACCTAGTCCTCAGAGCTGTATTGCCACATTAGAAATTTGTATTGGTTTGAGTGCTTTATTTAAAGAATAATAAGATAAAATAAATAAATAAATAAAAGGAACATGGTATTGAGCTTAAAATTACTGTGTCATCAGTAAAACAACATGATGGTCAAATTACAACAAAGACTGAACCAAATATTAATGAGCTATGCGTGTAGGATTAAATCATCGGAATTTCATGCTGGTATAGGATGGGGTTCCAGTGGGATTCATATTATTAAAGCTGGTAAGTATTGTTTGACTCAACCTTACACAAAGATTAAGGATAAAAATCTTTACTCCTCACTAATGAAAATAACTTCTTTTACAATAAACATTGTAGTGCAGAATGTGAGTCAACTGTTCTGAATTCAGTCTGACAAAGGGAGAGTACTGAAAGATTTTAGATGAAGGTGCTGTATGGAAATGAACAAGGACAGAGAGGACAGAGAGCTCAGATGAATTTTTTTAGGTAAAGTGTCACTATTATTAGACTTTGGTCTTTGAAAACAGTCAC
>JAWWMU010000001.1:13570293-13587269 GCA_035048155.1 Cinnycerthia olivascens
CAAATGAAGTTGATATGATCTATGAAAGCAGCTGTGTGAAAGCTGCAAGACATGGAAAAGACTTTAACACTGAGAATAGAGTTTTGTTTTCTGGGCAGCTGATTCATTGTAACATTAAAGCCACAAGAAAACTGTTTTCTTGTGGAAAAGTCTCCATAGCATAGCAAAAGAAACTCTTCTCCCTAAGTGAACTGAAAAAAAGACTGTTTTAAAGGTGACAAACTGACTGAAAGTCATAAGTTTTTTCTTTGCATTGTCAGTGAGAAAGAAAATAAATGTTCTGAAAGTTTATTTTAATTTTCTTTAATTCTGTTAATAAAGTTTTGTTTATATGTTTTCAAGTTTAGACCTGCTTTACTATTTTTTTTCCTTTTAATCCTATCTCATAGCAGAAAATAAACCTACCACATTAATTGGTGCATTGGCTAGGAAAAACCAAATTAACCATCAACAGTTCAGGCACATTCTCTTCTCTCAAGACTATCAAGTTCCTCCCTCCTTAAGAGCATCCAGCAGTGTTTTTTTCTTGGCAGCAAGACCAAAACTTCTACTAACGGGCCTACTCAGGGCCTATCCTAGTCTTAATGAAGCCTTTAAAGAAAGATGAAAATGAAGTTTTTAGGATAATTCATGTACAAATCTAGGAAAACAGGATATCTTTGTAGATACACATTTCTTTTCAATTCTCAAGGCTCACAAAGCTTCATTTAAAAATGATGGTGGTATTTCTTAATCTACTTTTTCCTGAGTTTTTTACTTATTTTAAATTAGGTCTGGTTAAAATTTGAGCAACCTTCAAAGAAAGCAAAACCGAAAACTCATCACATTTGTTGTAGCTCATTAAACTACTCCTGAACTCATTTTCTTTCTGATATTTTTCTAATATTTGTGAGTATACAAAGAGTTTTTGTTTGTTCCAAAAATCCTTTTGCACCTACCTAACACTGTTTTATGTGAAAGCTAGAGGAGAATTCATATCTTGCAGTGAACAACCCAGCAGCAATCAGAAAATGTCCATCATTATAAGGAATTATCCATAGAGATACTCATTATAAAGTACAGTTGTTTCACAGAAAAAAGAGATTAATTTGGTTTGGTTGGTTGTTTTTTGTTTGGTCAGTTTGGGGGTTTTTGGGTTTTCTTTTTGGTTTTTTTTTGTTTGGGGTTTTTTTTGGTTGGTTTTGTATTGTTTTTGTTTGTGTGATTTTTTGGTTTTTTTTTGTTTTTTTTCTTTAGTTCTCTTTTGTTTGATTGATTTTTTGTTTGGTTGGGTTTTTTGTTTGGGTTTTTTGTGCTTTTAGGGGGATTTGTTTGTTTGTTTGTTTGTTTGTTTTTTTGGGTTTTTGGTGGTGGGGTTTTAAGACAAGTCTTTATTCATCCATTTTTAAGGTCATTGATATGTGTTCTAACCCCAACAGACCTTTTGAAAGGTTGGACACATTTCATTTATTCTTTCTGGGCTCAAGAACTGTCATTCTCTTGCAAGGTTCTTGTTTTCTATCAGTTCACACAAAAATTTTGTTAAAATTTTTCAAAACTCCATACAAAGCATTTCACCTCAACCACCTCCATGGTATGAGGTAGCTACAGGACTTGAAGTCAGATGTATTGGAGCCATTGGAAGAATCATCCCACATGTTAAATTCTTCATAGACATACAGAAGGTTCTGAATTTCCACGGGTTTTTTACTTTTCCTGCTTACAAGCAAGCCTCTCAGATCACCTGGGTTCAGGTTGTAAACTGGGGAGTAATAGAAAAAATCAACAAAATTCTAAAGGAAAGAATGGGGAGACTTTTTCTCAAAGCTTGCTTTAAGCAATGATCAATGGTATGAAGAGTTGATGTGGTTTAGAAAATTTGCAGTTTATGTGGGTGGAGGAAAGAAAAAAAAGTAAAATAATTTTCTTCTGATAAGTTTATGTAGCGATCTGGTTTAGACAGAGCAGGCAATTGATGACAGGCGAAGGGGAGCAAGTTTGAACAGAAATGTTGGGGCCTCAGTTTTCACTTCATTGGAAGGATGTCCAACTGTACAGAGGCCAGACAACCAAGGATAAGAAGAAAAAATGCTCATTGTTATTTCAGAACTGTGCTTTATCCATCCTGAAGTGGAGTGAATCAATAGTTGCACTTGGCCTTCTCTGGTTGGGATTCCCAGAGATCTCATCCATGTCATTCTGTCAGGCAGACTGTGTTGGCAAAGAGGATAAGGGACACATGCCTTCCCAGAAGTAGGAAAATATGCATTATTCTACCTAAGCAAGTTCTGGATCCGTATGTATTTGAACATCTTGCTCTGTTTTGCTGGAATAAAGTTTTTCTAATTTCATGTTCAGATTGGAGTTCTTTGTCGTGGGATTTGAGACCCTTCCCAGGGATAAGTTGCTGTCTGTTGCCACAGCTGAATTTGTCTAGGAGCTTGAAAGCAGTTGAAAGGTACCAAAGCATGAATTACATGTTCCTCGTAAATGGAAGAATGGAACATTCATAACATAACTGTCATGTTGCTGCGACAGTTCACAAGACTTGTGATCTTTCCTATTTCAGGTTGAAGTGGTGGATCTGAGGAGTGTGGAGAGCATTATGTGGCTGCTGCCTCAAAACCCAGAAAGCTGCAGTGTGCTGCTGATCTTTTAACCTCCCAATACCTTTACTTGTTCTGGAGAACCATGCCTTCATTGAAGTTTTCATGTAGCAAACATACAAGATTAACTGTTAATACTATAATTCTCATACTATCTAAACATGGGACTGTTGTGTCTTGGTGCAAAATCAGGAGTGAGAAGAGTAACTGTAAAAGTGAGTTTAGTAACATGATTTCCTAGGTATGGGAAATAGGTCAGTATGTGTCATTCCTTGCTGTCTGCACTTAACCAATTGTTTTCCATTCCTCCAATTAGAAAACAAACAACTGTCCTTGAAAAGAGAGCTGTGATAGTTGGGACAAAGGTTTGAATTTCTGTAAAGAAGCATAGATGGACAGGAAAACAGCATCTTATGGGCCTGGCATGAAAGCAACTGCAACTGCAACTTCAGATTCTCTAGCTGCCGAGGTCAAGATAAAAAGGAGCTGGATCATTCACAATGATTGCCTAATATCCAAACTACCACTTTATCGGACATATCAGGGAAATTATGTACTTGGCCTTGGGGTGTTTCTTTGCTACTCAAAGGCAGCTGGCTAATTTGGGTAAACATCTATCTGTCTTTTGGCTGACTAATTCAGGGGAGATGAATTTGGACTCAAATCACTGAAAGATGTTCTTTCATATTGATGGCCTGGAGGTAACTTCAGAGCTAAAGAGCCATCTCTGATGATCTCTTTTGATCTGGAAGTAGTTTTGAAAATAAAGTATGGGTTTCTTTAATTTTCATTTTTTTCCTAATAAAATATTTAGAGTCTTAGATAATAGTTAATTAAAAAGGCAATGAAAACCAGAAAGGAAGCCCTGAATTTCAGTTTTTAAGAATGCTTTTCCCTACAGACCAACAGCAATATTCAAGGAAGATAAGGCTAATTATCATGAATATTATTAGCAATGCTGTACCTGTGCAAAGATAAACTAAATGAAATTGCCCTAAGTGGCAACATTTCACAGAGGTGAACGTTTGCACTCCAATACACACATCTCATGAGAACCACATATTGGCCTATGAATATGAAAGACATTAATATGAATATATTTAATACAAATTAATATGTTTTCCATTTATATGCATTTCATATATTCCATATATTTAATGTAAATATGAAATACATATGGATATTTGCTTTTGTATTTAACTTGATTGAGGCACAGGAGTTCTAACTGTGGTATCCACAGTCACAATTAATTCAGGATTAAGGCAGGATTAATTGTCTCAGGTTGCTCCTAACCAGAGGGAAAAAGGGCATCTTAGAGCAGTTCAAAGCCTCCAAGATCCCAAGCACATTCCATGTGAGAAGAGCCAGCTAAGCATGGGCTTGTTTCCCATCCTTCTATCCCCATACTTTCCACAGAAAAGGACAGAAAAATGTGGATTGGCAGGAGGACAAAATCACTGATACACTAAGTGATATATCTCATGTCCATGCAGGTATGTCCTTGCCTCTGTCACTTTTCATCTGCACATAAACACATAAAAAGTTGCTTAGTGGCCTATTTTGCTGGCTTATTTGTAGTAAAATGGATTTGACTTAATGCTTCGCTTCCCTGAATTACCTCCTTAGTGACACATTTACCACATGTTTTATGTGATTGTACAATTAAGTTCTCAGGATCTAAAAATAAAATATATAAATATCAGCTCTTGGTTTCTTCTCTAAAAAGTATTCTGTGTAGATAGATACACAATGCAGACTGACCCTCCTCATACAAGCTGTCCACAAAGAAAACAGATTGTTCTGAAAATTTAAGATGGTAGCATTATTCTATTTAACCTTGGCTTCAGGATGCAAAAACAGGCTGTTGAAGCAAAATTCTAGCCTTGTTTTTCTGGAGTTTTGGTTAATATGAAGAAAACATAAAGCAATAGACAACATGCATCACCACACTGGGAAAGTGTGTAATCAGAGCATCTTATTGACTTCGCTAAAAAGAACAGTTTACTATGGTTTTCAGGTGTCTCCTTCACTTAGGTTTGTTTTTGTGCTGTGCATTTCAATAACTTGGAGCATTTTTATGTTAACTTCTCAGTTGTTTCCAGGGTAAATTATGATACACAAGTGTTTACAACAGAACTTTCAAAGGTGTCTAATTCAGGTATATTTTACTTATAAAATAGTACACAGTACTATTTCAAAACCATTTTCCCCTTTGTGTGTTTATAGGGTATTGCATTAGTAAATAACATGGAATTTGCTCTCTTTGAAAGAAAAATAACAACTCTGAAATAATTCCAAGACTAATCAATTAGTTTGAATAATTATAGCAAAAATAGAAAAAGTGTGGATTGTTTATTCTTTTGTCAAGCTTTTCTTTTATGCTCAAGTCTTAATTTTGTACTTCTTGAGATACAATGAATAGCACAGCAATTTAAAATTATGCTTGTCGTCTCATTTGTAAGCAGTAAAAGAAAACTTCTACTGGCTAGTAAGTAGATGACAAAGTTCAGCCAAGCAGATAAACAAACATTTAAAAAGAAAGCTGTCAGACTCATATGTCAAAGAAAGATATTAAGAGGACAATGCATGAGGTATAGAACATTAAGTTCTATATAGAGAAAATAATAAGAAATAAAACCACATGATAAAGGGATGAAAACTGTCTCTGTGCATGCTGTAGATGTGGAGAAAATTCTTCTGAAACATAAAGGGAGAAATGTTGTTTATAGAGAATGCCAGTTCTCATGCATCCCTCTCAATGTGTGCTGGTGTGTGCTTCACTGGGTGAAGCCGTTGCTTTTTAACAGTGCCTGCCTGATGTCTCTTTTATAGGATAGAATTCTAGTAGTTATATTACTCTTCTTCTTATAATATTTTGATTCTAATGGATTTAAGAATATAGAGTATAAAATAATAGCATACTGATAAATGTCTTGGCTTTATTCTGCAGTCTGTGTACTAGGAATAAGAAAAGAGATTAGAGAAAATGGCTTCACAGTTAATGTGGCTGTATAATTGAGATAACTTTTTTGACCAAGTATATTTTTTCTACAGGTGTCCTGCTCCCAGTACCTTGACATTCATGTTCTCGCACATCTGTGACAGCAACAGGTAACACCCGCCATGGAGCTGTAGGAGCTAAGGAAAGAAAAAATATTTCAAGAACTGCTTCTGCATCTTTCCTGATCCTTAAAGAGAAAATGACTGATTGAAATGCTCACCAGCTTCCTCTATGCAGATAAAGATGAAACTGAAGGCATGGACCCCAGAAGAGGTTGATGCTGAAGTCAGAGTAGAGCCACTCTGTTGTCAGAAATTAGTCAGAAACACAGTTTTTTCCTCAATATGTTAAGTGTGAGTAAAGCTTGTCAGAATACAGCTCTGTCTTTAAAAGATAAAATGCAAAACAGACAAATTCAAATCACCTGCTTTGTCAGATTCAAATGTTAACCTTGCAGCAAGGACTTAAGTTAAAAAATGTTGCTGGGAAATTACTGACTGTTTTTGCAGTGCTCCCAAAAGAGAACCTAAACACATCATTTTTCTCTCCTTAAAAGTCTTTCATGTAAAAATCCAGCTATTAAAGGAAAATGGGAGTTTTGGCATTGCTTTCAGTAGGGTCCTTGTTTTTGTGTTATAAAATGTATAGATAAAATATTCTTTCCATGCTTCAAGTCCATCTCTGTCACAAATATTTTTATTCATAGCACTTTTTATTCTGTTCAGAAAAGATGTGTGCCCTTGAGTGAGGTTTTTTTTGCTACTTTTCTTGAGAGAATACAAGCAATGGACATGAAGATTCATTTCAGTATCTTTGAGCTTTCCTAAATCTGGGATATTTCAGAAATAGTTCAGTGGCTAATGTGAATTGGATCACTGAAGAGCTCTTCCATTTTTTTACAGCTCTGCAAAAATAACTCTCCTGGTTATGAATGTAAATTCCAGAATGCAGAGTATAAACCTTATTTATTCAGAGATAAAAAATATAAACTCTTATTTGCTAGCTGTAGAGGAAGACGAACTGTAGGGGCAGTATAGTTCTGGGTATGGTATTTAAAAATGTTTTTGAGCCTGAGCTCAGAACTGAAATGTATGGAAGTTCTGAGCAGGAGAAAAGCAATAGATTCATGAGAGCATTTGGAAAAGAAGAGAACATAGAAATAGCAGATTAAAAGAGAAATTAAATCTATTTGCAGAAGTGTTATAAGAAAAGCACCATCTTGAACTAGTGAGCAAGCAGTCTGTTAAAACAGAATTTAGGGAACATTGGGTGATTTCCATAAATAGTATTTTTTATTAAAACAGAAGTAGTAGAACCATTTAAAAAAGACATATTTAGCATTATTTTTTCAAAAGGTTATACTTGTAACTTAGTGAAAAAAAGCTTGCAAGGTACTCATTCTCTTGCAAACGACAACAAATAAAACTATTCAGAATTGTCCCCTCTAACTACACTGTTTTGAAATGAAGAGGATCCACATAGTCCTTGTCTGCTATCACTCTAGAATATGTATAATTTTTTCTGACTGCTTTGACTGATCTTTTGACTGTCCTTGCTACCTCACAAAATCACTGCTCTCCACTGCAGTAGGCTAAGTTTAAATGACAAAAAGTCTACTTAACTATGTGATACAACTGCTGTAGGCATTAAAATTGGGTTTAATTGAGTTAGGTGCAATGCATAACCTTTTAGAAGTATACATTTTTCTACAAAATAAATTTTTTCAATTAATTTAACAAGAAAACATTGAGACTTGCAAGGGAAAATATTAACTAAAAAGAATGTAGAGTATCATGTTAGTGCCTTTTTAGTTGTTTTTTTTCAAAGTGAAATGATTGCAAAATAATAGAATATTCTAAGCAATTTTTAGGGATTTTTATTATAATAGATGAAGAAGTCCTATTCTGTACACTGAAATACATTTGATTATAGCACAAAGCATTTAGGACTTGTTTTTGTGTTCAACTTCAATAATACAGGTGATAGCAACAGCATGTAACTAAACATAAACTAACAGGGAAGAGGAGGAATGGCATCTGCTCCAAGGTGGGAGCCATAAGCTGGGACAGCCCAGGTGCCAGGAGGTCACTGTCCTCATCCTCCCACCTGTGACTGGTTATTGGTTACCCTTGGCAGCACTAAGAAACCAAGATATAAATGATGCCTTAAGTTTTGGCTTTTATATTTTTCAGATTCTGTACTGCATTGATGTGTGACTGAACTTCATATAAAGTGTTAGCAAGTTCTCTTGACAGTTTAATTAGACAAAACAATCCTTTTCCAGCCTAAGAACCAAGAACACCATTGCAGCTTCAGATCTATAAAATGTAAACCACAGGGAATTAGGAGAGCAATCTGGGAGGGTGAGGAGGAACCTGAAGCTGTAATTGGACAATTAACACCAATATGTAAATGGCCCAAACTTATAAAAGTGTGAAAACTCACGACACGCCATCCATCTTGGGTCCATCTTGGGTAGAGCCATGGCTGGGCTCTTGTACTGCTCAAGGTGTATCCTAAAGGCCTTTTAATAAATATCTACTTTATTCCTTTAACACTGTTAAAGGAATGAAAGGTCTCTGTTCCAGACAGCCTCTTTAGGCATTATAAATTTTATCAGCAACATTTCACTTGAAACCTTTCCAAAACTTTGTTGGCTTAACAGGATTCAAAATTATGGTTTGTTGGATTTCTGCAGCAAACTTGTAATGGAAAATGTACTCTTCTTTCTTTCCAAGTGTTGTTACAAAGTTGGAAAATTATGGCAAAAATGCTAGGGTAGCAATATAAACTATTACAACAGGGACAACTCTATAGGCCCTGAGTGAATCTGTTTTCATGCTCCCTTTATAACACAAAAAGCACATCAGACAAAGCATAAAATTTTTTTTTTGTTTTATCATATCCAAGTAGGAGGGCTTCTGAATTTTTTGGTAATTGCAATCACAAAGTTTGATAGAAGCACTTAGAACATTGAAAAAACATATCATAATTTCACATATTTTAGTAGTCTACTATGCACAGAAGCATCACAAAGATTCACAGTAGTTCAAAATTGGATATTAACACTTCACTTGTTTCAAGAGGAATAATATATTTTTCTGCATTTTTTAACAGATTTAAAAGTGCTGAAAAAACACAATTTACTGAAAATACTGGTAATTTTAGATGTTATAGAGTGTAAATTTTCCAAATAGTTTTTGTTATTTTTATATATGAAGTCATATATATGAAACCACATCTAAAACTAGAATGATAGGAAGATGACATTTCCTTCTGGGGGTATTTCCCATAGCATGCTATCTGCTGAGTTATTAGAAACATAGAAATCAGAATGATGAACTCAAGCCAAGTGGAGATAAATAGATCCTTTTCAAACTATGTGAATAAATATCATTTAAGCAAGTTTGTCTTACTTAAATCTAGATTTGTAAAACATTAAAACAAGAGGAACTAAAGGTGTCAAAGATCTTTGAAAAAACAAATAGATTCATGTTTTAACCATTTGGAACCTAATACCTCTTATAAAAGCATGACTCACTAAATTAGGAGCTGTTTTTTAAAATCGGGGACCTAGAATACTTCATAGTGATGCCAGAAAGCTGTTCCAGTGATTCTTTACATTTTAGGAATTAGTAATGAAGCAAGGAACACATATCTATTTGCCTAGTCGGAAAGAATCAAAGAATCTCATTCCCTGATGGATAAATATTCCTGAGATGATGCATAAAAAGAAGTGTCAGTAGAAGCCAACGTTATTAAATCAAGTTTAAATGACAGCTTTCAAGAAACGATTTGCAATGTGAAAATATAGTCAGATGATGTAGGATTTTACATAAAATGAAAATTAATAAACCTTTAAACAAGATATGAGGACTATACTTATAAAATAAAAGAACAATATAGAAATTTCTAAAAATTACTTCTGAAAACAGTGATTTTAATCATATATGACTGTAAGTTCTTATTGTGATGTTACCATAAATTTTTTTTAAATACAGTTGTTTATACAATGGAAGAGTGGAATTAACTAGACAAGACCAATCATCTTACTTTATAAAAGTGTTTGCCTGAGATATGAATAAAATGTGTAGAGGTTGTGTCTGTAAATGTAAGAAGGGAGAAGAAATCATGATGGATGTGAGAAAAATACTGTACAAGTTATTTGAAAGCTAGAGAGTTTTCAATTTGCTTGGAATAAAAAAAAAAAAAAAAAAAAGAAATTGAAAAGCAACTTGTTCTGGGTACCAAAATATCTTCCAGAGAAAAACACTGTGTCATTTTTCAGATGTTAAAGTGAGATGCATTTAAGTAGAGGAAGGAAATCAAACCAAATCAAACCAAGCAACCAAACAAAAAAAAATAAAAAAATCCAGAGGCTTGAAGACATTAACTATGGCAAAAGTCTATATATGTTTGATAGCCTGATATCCTCAGATCAAGACAAAACACCCCTGAAACATAGCATAACTTCTTAAACTAGCACAAGCTTCTTAAAGCATGCATGAAACCCAGCACGCTGCAGAAAATGAGGGTAGCTATTCGTAATTATCTTGTCAATCCTTAGTTCTGTATCAGAACAATTGTCTCCTGGAACCCTCACCTTTGAAGTATTTTAATTGTGCAGTGAAACAGATCTTGGTACTTCAGCCTCCAGAAAGCTCTTTTAACTACAGCACGTGCTCATTCGCAAATGAGCTGCCAGACTCCCCAGAAGACCAGTGGAGTAATCTCTAGCAAAAAGGGATCAAAAAATATCTCAGTGTGTTAAAACCACATATCCGTGTTTGCACAAAGAATTTGCTTTCCATATTTATGAAATTCTGATCCATTTGGCTTTTAGCTTGTGATGTCTGCCAGAAATCCCAAACAGAGAACACAGGGAACAAAGTTAAAACCGTGTAATAGCAGGCCTCAGAAGAAATCCTAGTGAGCCAAGGTAGTTGTTGAAAGACAATTTGTAGAAGAAAATTAGTTTTCTAGAAAGTAAATGGGAAATTGATTCTGTCAGTGGTAAAAGATCTGATTGTTTATTTCTTGATCCCTGTTTTGGGTAACTCTGGGTAGTCTGAGTAACATTAGTCATACAGGTTTTGTATAAAATAAGCGGAAAAGAAAAATGACTTTTTTTCCTCCTGAGTACATGTTGCAATGTTCTCCTACAGTTACCAACTTGGCAATATATTCTATTTAGAGCACAAGTTTTCCACCACAGCCTTCTGAGACAGAAGAACTAATAGATTTCTTCAAAATAGAAACCACTAAACTGTAAGAGCTCATTGGAAAAATGCTTAAAGATGTACCTAAAATCTAACTCTCTTTATAAGCCTTTTGAATCATTAGTATGTGGGCCATGTTCATGACAGACATCTCTATATATTTAAATACTGCTGACATGAGTAAAGTGACTCAAAGATCTATGCAGGTATGTACATTGAGTTCAGCTTTGTAATGGAATAGGGATTAGATTTCCTTGTGACAATTATTACATTAATTTTAGTTGCATTTGTAAAAATGAACTGAGCTTCAGTTCTGCCTTCAGTCCTTTTGTTGCTGGTACCATTAGGATCAGGAACTGAGAAGAAGCACAAAGCTGAAACACAATAAAATAATCAAACCAGATTTTTTTATTTGTTAATTTTTAGTCAGCAACACTGTTTGCTGAGTGAGTCTTCACAGTTTTATGGGATTCTTTTCCCACCTCATAACACTCCCATTATTATAATCAGTTGCACCTAAATCTTGGATAATTGGGAGCTGTATAGTTATTTAGAAAGTTAGTTTTTTTTGCCCTAAGGAACATAGCTTTCAAAGAGTGGTTAAACTTAACATTAGCAAGTACAAAGAAATCTAAAGAACATGTATTTTAGTAGTTTTCAAAGACATCTTGTGAACACCTACTGCAGCTATAAAATGTACTCATATTCTGAGAGGTTTTTTTCAGGACTCAATCAAATCTTCCCTTGAAGTTCCTAGACATTTTGTTACTACAAAATCCTAGAGATTCTGGTTACTAAATTTTTGGTAGAAATTGGAGATAAGTTAAGAAAGACTGTTAATATGTTTCAATCCAGACTAGTTCACTATCCAAGGAATTCATCTTTGTATGAGAAACTAATTTTGAGTCTCTTACCTATCATTTAAAATAAGAAATTGTATCAAAATCACTTACATCAGAGTGAGCACTATAAATACTAGAGAAGGTATATGAAGTAGATGAAGTAGATGAAGAAAACATGAAGCAAGTAAAAAAATACAGCTTACAATGTAGCCTGTCAGTAACAGAAATATGTCAGGAAATGCAGGAATGAATGTTAACTGCATCAAATATTCATGTAGCTAATTCGGTTAAAAACAAAAAACTTGTTAAAATAGGACTTTAAAAGTTAATGAAGCTTTTAAATGGACAGCAACAGGGAGAATTCTAAAGACAAGAGGTGTAATTTAAAAGATATGTCAAAGATTAATTACTGCTAAAAAAGAAAGGAAGAAAATAGCTATAATAGCTACCATTTAGATATGGTAGAGGAAAACAAAACTAAAGTGCATGTCTCATTAACTCAGTCTGCCTCAAATCCCAATGAGGAGACCATAGAGGTGTTATCCTTCACAAATAAATTGATTTGTTTCTGTAATTATTTAGCTCTTTTTTTCATACAAGGGAAGATAAGAGAAGGTGAACACAGAGAAAGTGAAGTACAAGTATGGCATTTCAAGAAAAATAATGTAAAGATTAGTAGTATTCTGAATGTGCCGCGGTACCTAAAGTTACTATTGATTAAATAATGCAGCACAACCTGATCCTCAAAGTTTAGGATAACAAGCTCACTGGAAAACAATATACAATTGAAAACACTATCCTGTATCTCAAACAATTGTGATAATATTTGCAGATGACAGTCATGATCTGAAGACATGAACATGAAGAAGTCAGTAGTCCTTTGCTATTAGTAGTAGTAAAAATAAACGACTAAATATTGACAGGCAGAACTAAGATGTATCAGTTCAGAATCTGTCCCCTTAAGCAGCAGAGTTCCATCAGCTTCAGATTCATTATCTTTAACTAAGTTGCTACGGTAAAATGCCATTTATTCTCCTAGAAAGCTCAATATCCAGATATCTTTAATTTTTCTTAATTTTTTAGTCATATATTTTCATTTGAATGCCTTTCATTTACAGACATAAGTGACATACCATGCTTTCTGGTGACCAGCTGTGTCTGTAATTGTTTCTTTTGGTTCCATAACTATGTATGTATATTCCAGAAAACTTGCCTCTGAAGTGAGAGCTGTTAGCTCATTCAAATGCCTAACTTGCAGCCCATTGTCATCAACATGCCTTTAAAGCTTCTTCATATACAACTGACTTTTGAAAACCAAACAATAAAACAAGGCAATTCAACCCGATCTAGAATAAGTACCTTGGAGCAAAGCTAAACTAAATGAATGTCAGTAAGATGGAAGAACAGGTAAACATATTACAGTTAAAGGTTGAGGGAATTTATTTTAATTTTTATATTCTTTGTTAAGTCCCTTTAATACTTCTGCTTGCTAAAAAACCAGCAGTGATTAATATTGTTTTATTATCTCTGCTGAGGACCAAGTAAGTTTTTGATTTCTTACTTTTCAAATCTAGCAGATTAGTTTTGGTAATTTGGGTATGCAGAAATGGAGATGAAACCCACATCGAGGTACACATACAGTTTAGGATATTTCTTATTTCATCTCTCAGGCTGGAACTTCTCAAAAGTTTGTAGGAAACCCAACTGCTGGACAACAGAAAAAGGAAGAACATTTTCATTTTTTTGAGACATAATATTTCTGTATTGTGTTGCTGATATTGTTAACATTACAGCAAAATTAGAGTGAAAGTCATCAGGAAGAACTCTCATCAGGATGGAGTTAAAGCTCCATTCCCTTCCTGATTGCTTATGGAATTTACCTGAAGTAATCACTGAGTAAGTTTCATAAACATACTATCAGCCCCTAAGTTGTCAGTCTAAGAGATATTTGCAGTCAGTATAGTCTAATGTACATTTCAACCCATCTTAAATTAAACAGCTGAAAGAAATGAGGCATATGTGAGATTAGCTCAGTTGGTTAGAGTGTAATGTTAATAATGCCAAGACTGTGGGTTCAACCCACAAATGAGCCTTTCACTTTAGGGTTGTATTTGGCAAACCTTGTGGGTCCAACTCAGAGTATCCTGTGATCTTATTTTGGAGAGTCATTTATCCCCATTAACTCTAAAAGGAAAGTAAATACAACAAACAGTACACAGCTATGAAGGAAAGACCTAAAATTACCATAAATCTGGTAGCAGTAGAGTTATAGAAAAGTTGACTGACTGCTGTGGAGGTGATCTACCCAAACCTAGATTAGATCAGCTATAGCTTTGCCTAGTGAATCTTGAAAGCATCCATGAATGGATGTTCCTCACCTCTGCATAATCAGTTCCACTATTAAAAATCTTTTCTGATGCCCAGTCTGAATTTATGAAGTCATAATGTCTGACTACTGTCCCTTGACACTGCCACTTTACTGTGGGTTACTTTTAGCTTTTGAGTTTTTACTATCAAACTGCTCTAATCTTTATGTACACAAGGTCATTCTTCCAAAGATGTTGCAAATCCAAGTGATACAGAGTTGTCTCCTTAAAGTTATCAACAAAGACATATTTTGCAAAGTATTTGTTTTCTTCCGAGAAAAAAACATTTTAAAATCATAGACAATTTCTAAACATGGGTGATTTGGTTATCAAATCCATACTGAGCCACATGTTTTAAGACTTAATGGGCCAATCCTTTGATGGTTGCTTGGAACAAGCATATTTCACAGGATCTTCATTCTGTAAATACTGCTCCTTGCTACTTACGATCTTCATTCTAAAAATATTGTTCCTTATTACTTACAAGAAAAATTCTACTTGTTGCTTTCTTGTAATTAGTGTTTCCCAAAAGCACAGTAATAATATACAGTAAATGTTTTAATATGGAGGTGTATATCATAGAAATGCAACCAAGTAACATTTGATTTGGTATATGAAGGAAAATATTTGGAAAGCCATTAGTAATTCTATTTTCAAGCCATGAATCTATCCCTTAGAGTTTTTTTAGTGTATAAAGAATAAGTACTGCATACAGCTCTAGATATTTTCTCTCTTCCATTGTTTCTGGACCAGACTTTTCAATCAAATAGCGTATGTTTGTTTCCTATATAGAGAAGCACTTCATTATGGTAGGGTTTTGTTGGCAGGTCTGTAGGATAATTTCATTGACCACTTTTTCCTCAGGCTGCATGAATTTCTGCTATTCAACATTCATATTTCAAACCTTTTTTGCAATATCAATATAAGGTACAAGGAAGAATATTATAAAAGTATATTTTTTACATATTGGAGAAGTCAAATGTCAAAACATAAACTATAATTAAATTTCTGATTTAAATCATGCAAAAAAATAAAAAAGAAGTGATATAAAACAAGTCCCAAAGAAATAACTCATAAAAAATTATGCTAATTTTGGTCGGGTTTTGTCCAGGTCCTAGAGCAATGACCTCCAGTATCATGGAGTCAGTAACTTACTGCTGTCCATGGTTGTAAGTTGAAACTGGGGATTGTCTAACTCATGTACTTTTAATGGTGAAATTCTTTTGTCCTAGAGTTTAAATAAATGCACAATGAAGTCTAAAACTTGAGGCTATACAATGTTTAATATCGAGAGAAATTATTCAATTAGTTTTAAAAAGCAACTGAAGTTAAGTACCATGGAAATAAACTTCTCAAATATTCACTAAGAACATTTTGTCAAATATGTGAGTTGGTCACTGGTATGTCCCTTATACGTCTGTTATTAGTAAGGGTTATTATACCATTTATCTATAAGAATTACAAATTCTTGGGCAACAGATAATTATCATTCTTTAGTACTCAACACACTATAGAATCATAGAATGGCCTAGTTGGAAGGGACCTTAAATATCACCCAATTTCAACCTCCCTGCCATGGGAAGGGTCACCTTTTGCTAGACCAGATTGCTCAAAGCTCCATCCAGCCTGGTCTTGAACGTGCAGGGATACGGCATCTGTGTTTTTAATTTCCTTCCTGTTTGTGCTAAATTATAATAACTGAAAAAACTTATTATATTTCTCTATCACCATCTAAAAAGTTAAAAATATATTTGGAAACCATAACTATCAGAAAATGTGTCATTAGCAGGCTATGCCAATCCCATGGCATTCTATCCTATCATCACACAGAATTTGCCTGTGATACACTACATGCTAATCCTTATTTTATTTTGCTTTTGTTTTACTCAGAAGAAGAAAAGAAAGACAGTATAGGCACTCCTACTAGAAAATTTTAGTTTCTTCAGTTTTAAAAAAAAAGGAAGTGCTTTCTGATATTTTTTCACATGTGTAGGTATAAAGTATACTGGTGTTTTTAAAAATGTCAATGACGAGCAGTAGACATAAATATTTCATTTGAAGGAAGCAGTGTTCCAGCAGAGGTGGAGAGTGAATAATATCTCAGCTATGTCTATGCACCGGAATGGTAAAAACACTCAAGCTGAAAGAGAAGAGGAAGAAGCATGTGCCAAATTGGCACATAGTCACTCTCCACTTGAGCAAATGAGAAGTAACGTGCAAAATGTGTATCCAAGAATACCCTCCAATTCTCTAGTTTCACTTCTGCTCCAGCTGCACAGCTGTGTCCATCTCTTTTTGAAGTGGAAACATAGGCATGAATGCAATATTTTCCTCATAAAAGGAAACTTAAGGACTTTTCCTTCTGTCCAACAATTAGGGATCATATGTTGTAGTAGCATCTAGATTCAGTATTCAGATTCTAATTTATATGAGCTTTTCTACACCACAGATGAACAAAGTACATAGGACAGCATGGTTCAAAAATTGTACAAAATGTCTTAGGAAAGAATTCTAAGCAACAATTCTTCAGTTTTTCTGGTCCTGCATAGTGGCATGCAATGAATTTCCTTAAGACTCAAAAACTACAGTTTAAAAGATCAAACTTTTGCCATTCCATTCTTCAAAGTATATAGCTCTCCCTCTTTTTCTCTAAATAGACTTGAACTATGTGTTGTAAGAAATAATGTGTTTAGAAATAATGCAACCATATGATCAGCAAATGCTCTATTATATATGGAACATAAATAAAAAACTCCAGTATTTAGTCAATGAGCTTGTATGTGTCTGTGTCCTGGTTTAGGGCAAATTTGGGAAAAAACCTCTGAATGGAGTCCCTCTGGAAAACGAATCTGAACTGCCCCTCCCCCCAGCTGGTTCGGGACAGATAAAAATTTCCTTGGAGGAAAGTGGAAAAAAGTTGTTTATTTAACAGTCAAAGCACTCCCCAGCACAACAAATGAACA
>JAWWMU010000001.1:13587369-13600184 GCA_035048155.1 Cinnycerthia olivascens
TGGTGGGACACAGGTGGGAGCTCCTGGTGCCCTTTTGGGTGTTTAGTCCAGAGCAGGTTCAACAGTTCCAAGAAAAATGAAAAAAAACCCCCACAGTCCAGAGAACTTCTCTGCCTCAGCTAGCCAAAATAACAAAAAACAAAGGAGAGCTCTCTTCTGCTGTCCACACACTGCAGACAACACAGGCCGTGTGTAGGAAAGCCGAAAACTCTTATCTTTATGTTTAGAAAACAATCACCTCAGACATTCCACCACTCCTCCTTCACTCTTAGATCCAGTTTTAAAGGTAGAACACTTATTTCTGAGCTAAACAAACGAAAGGGGATACAATTTAGCATCAACCCAGGACAATCTGGCTAGTAAAATGCAAACAAAAATCTGTGTACCACAGCACGTATCAGTACTTGAACAATTAAAATCCTGCAGATATATAGATTTTGATACTTTGTTTCAATTGAAAATCTCCATAAAAATTACAGTTAAGATTTGGAGACTTACTATTAAGACTAGAAGGTATTTTAGAGTATGGTATCATTAAACCATTGGAATACATTCTATGAGGGTAAGAGGCACAATGTTTTCTTAAAAAAAGTGTACAAACTTTGAGAAGGGCACCAGGGCAGTTGTGTCCTGGAGTTGTGCTAGGAGAATAAAAGAGCAGGAAAGCCACCCATGCCAGAGAAGTTGCTGTTGATTCAGTTTTAAAGGCATGATGGGGTCCAGACCAAACAAATTAAATGGAAGGCACCTAACAAAGAGTTTCTCAAACACCATGCTTCTATTGGTCTTTATGGCACAATAGAGAGCTCCAAGGGTTTTTTCCCCCACAGGAATTCTTAAAATATGGTGTATTTGTATGTGTTGGAGCATCCATAAAACAAAACAAGTCCTTAAAGCCACACAATCATCAAATAGTCAGTGGTAAAGCATTATTCAAGAAATTTATCTGATATTTTTCTTCATGTGAAGGAAGGGAGTGATGTAAATTAAATGGGTTAAATTCAGTGCACCATAATGTGCCAGTCTTTAGTCTTTTTGCTCTCGCTGACTGAGCAAAATGAATCTGTTTATTGCAGAGTTAAGACAGTAGTTATACACCTAGTGTGAGAGTGTGAGGACTGAATCTCTGTTGCAGAGATTCACACAACTCGGTTGCAGGACTGTAATAAATCCATCAGCCTGACAGTTTGTTAGTTTTCTCAAGGTTTGCAGGCTTTCAGGAAAGAAATAAGATGCCTTTCGAGTTCTCAGATAGTGTGCAATCTAGGTTCTTCCGTGCTTCCCAGGAATTTTCTGCAGTGTCAGGCATTGCTGTTTCCTTACAACTGGCAAAGAATAAAAGTCCAGTTCTCAGGCTTAATTATCATGAGATCAGGCAATGCAAATGGTTTAAAGATAAATAGATAAAGCCAATTCTATTTGTAAGTATATATAGTGAAAAATGCACAGCACCTTCATGCATTTTTGTAGATATGCTGCTGCCATTTTTCCTTCAGACCTGAGTTCTGTGTCAGTATTTTGTATAAATTTTAAAAAGAAAATATCAAATACAGAAATATTAAAAATTCTTGATGTCCTTTGGCGGGGAACAAATCTATTTTAAGCCTCACATTAGTGATTTGGTTTCAGAAATCATTGACTGTAACCATGCAGAAATAAATGGGAACTTCTTTCTAAGTAGGTATCAGCTGAAAATTATAAAGAAATTAACTTCTGACATAGAGCTGGTTCTTACAATTGCATATTTCAAATAGGAAACTTTCACACAATAGTATTTTCTAAGAATAAAAGCAATTAAATGACAACACACTTGTTGTAGATTTACTGCCAATGCTGTGTGAATAATGTATATGTCAGTGTACCCATTCCAGTTATTTGTTTCCTTTTAGATTAGCTATTTATAATGATTAAAGAGAATTTTATTGAACAAAAACAATCCAGAGCAAATAATATCAAAGCATTATGTTATCGATAAATGGTTTGGTAATACCTAGGATATTGTATATGTCAAATATACAGTATCTGTGTTGAAAGTAAATAATGATTGCTTTTATTGCCTCAGGAATCTGCCTTAGGAAATAGACTACCTAAATGATTACTGGGAAAGAAGGTATTCTACTTTATACCCTTTGAAAATGGCTCATTTCAATGACAAGTTTGCCTAAAGAACCATAAACAAAACCAGCATATATTCAAATACATGAGTGGAATATATACTCATAACAAATGCAACTGTATGGAAAAGCCAATTTGATTAAGGTTTCTGCATCAAGCAGAACAGAAAGTACCAGCACAATACTGGCATTTATTTTCAGTGTGACATTCAGCAATAATTTTAGACACACAGAAAAGTTAATATTTTTATTGTTTGTGGTCAGTCAGGTAGAGGAATAGGAAAAAGCATAGTGTGTTTTTAACCATCCCTGTAATTTACAGTACTCCAAGGCAAGCATTTAAATGTGAAGAAAAGGGAATACAAAAAATGTGAAGATTTCTTGCATTGATGACAGAGCTACTGATTAATGCCTGAGGTATTATTATATAGTATTTATTTTTAGTAAACACTTGCAGGCCTTAGTCTTACAATTTTCCACTTCAGTGGCTGGCTTGACTTGCTTTCTTACGAAGAATATGAGTGGATGTTGCAGGGCTGGACTAAAAATAGATCATGTATGCAGATAGCTAGTGATCTTCCAATGTAGTGTTGAGCATTAGTGTTGTTTCATTATTCTGTTTCTGTCTCTTTTATCTGTGTTTAAAAAGGAATTCAAAACCTGAAGTACCATCAGGGTAAGGATTTTCTTTGTAAATGAAAATGTGTTTCTTTTAATAATTTAATCAACAAATTTTGTATAGTGGCTGATGTTGCAGTGTCCTTACTTTAGAACGTGGATAAAAGTGGAACTATCTTCCTTTTTGCTGGGCAACTTTTATGCAAATTCTTCCTACATGCCAGGAATAAATCTCTAAAATTGGCCTTTGTGGTATGCCCTATAGAAACATTAGGAAAGTTTTAGCCTAAAACTACTCTAAAGGTAGAAGAAATGTTGGAGGATGAGATAAACAACAGCAATATATTTTCATTAGTATTTAGTAGCCCATTGATAATCATTGTATTCAGTTTTAGGTTAGCAGGAGCTATTCTGATAACTGAACAAAGAAGAAATTACATACGTAACATTTGTGTAGTCTTCTTTTACTGTTCAAAAATAAAACAATGAACAAGCAAAAATGTGTCATGCAGGAATTTCAGGGTAGCACACTAGATTTCATCTTGCTATGATTTTTTGACCACTTCCATGGGAGGAACTAAGCACATGACTGATGCTCCTATGGGGAAATTATGCTGTTCTTGGTAGTTTTCCCTACAGCTTTGTCTATAATGTAACTTCATGTTGCAACTAGGAAATATGCAGAATGTTTTCCTGCTTTTTTTTTAACAATTCAGCAAATTAGATTATTAAAATCTACAATAGTTTGACAAAGGAACAAGATGATTTCATCCTTTTAAACCACAGCCTCAAATTGAAAAACCATGATCTATGTAACTTAAAGAACTCCACACTTTAACAAGTATCTGTATTCGATACAGCCAAATTAGTATTTACAAAATTTATGCAGCTTTCCAACAGGGAAATGCAGCTCTTGGTGAAATCCTCAACATACAACTTCAACTGCTATGAAAGAAAAAAGTATCCCAGAGCATCTATAGCCCTTAATTGCCCAGACAATCAGGAGAAGTTAGCCTTCATTCACAAAAAATCTGCTTCTAAGCAGCCACAAGACAATGGAGAAAGCAAAAACCACCCCAAATTCATTATTTTTATCATTATTTTTATTATCATTGATATCTGTAGAATAATTTAAAAAATTATTTTAGCTTGATACTTTGTTTTACACTGCTATATACTATAACAGCAACATATAATGATACTCAAATTGAACTTAAAAGTTCTTGTTTTCTTTTGTTGGAATTAAGATGATAATTATTAATCCCTTTAATGAATAAAAAATACCCAAGTTATAATATTTAGAAATGTATTTGTGTGGCTTCAATATGTAATTCGATATACTAGAAATGGTATTGACAACAAACATGTGTGACATCAGTTTAATCATTATATGCTTGAGCACTGTCTGTCTTCTTAGCTCTTGCTCTGTAGAAAGTTGGAGACTATTCTAAACCAATAATGAAAGAACATCCCTCAGACACTGTCCTCCTTCATTTTTTTTCCCTTCAGCAATCTCCTGGTTATCCTAAATCTGTGTAGGAGTGAGTGAGTGGTAGATGGATTTTTTTTTCTTCAATTAGTTTAGTCCAGTGCTTTAGAGCTGCAAGATTCTGGAGCAATGGATCGGTCAATTAAGGTGTACATGCCATGAAAAATATTTTCCTGTGCTTGTTCTATAGCTCCTAGTCAATAAATTCCTTTTCTACTCCAGTGTTTCATGCGTTATGAGAAAGAGTATATAATAATTTTGTATTTCATTTAAGTTAATACTCCTCATCTGATCCATATCTGGAATACTGATGCAAGTCATGAAGTTCTGTGTACCGTCCTATTTCTCATAATATTTTTTTAAACAGGATTGACTATTTTTATTTAAAAAACTCAAACTTATAACCATGGAAAAAAACCTGGGTGCACATTTTGCTCCTAATGTAGCAGAGCACAATTGTCTCAGACATGACATGATGCCCATTGTTAGTGACAGCAACATGTTATTTCCCATATATTCTCCCTCTTTACCTCTGTCATCACTACTCAGAAAAATGTATACTTGATGAGGAGAAGAGGGAGAAAGGCTGACAAATAGGCAGTTTACATTGCAGAAGCTTTTTGACAAACTCTTTGAGGAGTCAAACCTCCTGTCATGATCTGCATCAGTAGCCAATGCCCGAGCAGACCAGAGAGGGAAAATGTCATATCCATGGGTGTGATGAAAGATTATTGCTTTGCTATCTCTTTGTGTTTTTCACTGGGATGTTAGATCCAGCCAATACACCTTATCTTCCAATTAAAAAATCTTACACGTCTGTTGTAAATCTTTTCCCATTGTGTAGGTTTATTTTTGGTGTTCTTTCAGGGCCTAACAAAATGAGATGATCATGAGCATAATAAAGTCAAGGTAGTAAATCTGAGTTACAGTGCTCTATCAAAGATAGTTTCCAATTGTTCTGTTCAGCAACACCTGGTGAGGCTAGAGGCTAAAAGTTGTAGAGTTTTTTTTTAAAGAATGTCCTTTAAGAAGGGCTAGATGAAGACAAATTGAAGAACTAATCATTATCATGAAAAAGTTTAATTTGTTATAAACTTCAGTATGTTTCCAGTCATTTCCTCACACTGCAGCTCTCTGGTTATCTACTTCTCAGCCCCTTTATTAGAGTTCTAGTATTTTTAGTTCTTTGCATATAGTTTAACTCTTAAGAAGTATCTTAAATAATGTGATATCAATCCTCACAAAGAACTGAAGATATGATTGGACTTCATCTCCATTATTTCTTCAACTGTTTTTCACACAAGATGTGAGAAAAAAGATGCAATCAAACAGAGCATAATTTGCTAGTTTTCTGTGCAGAAATGCTGTTCTCTTACATGAATTTCAATGCAGAATGGAAGATTTCATCATGTATGTAGTTTGCTTTCTGAAGATCTGTAGTTCCATCTTGAAGCAACTTCTCAGATAAAAGCTAAGAAAACAAGGATACTTGCATCCTACAGTTTCTGTGTAATCTTTTATCATTTAAACCTGCCCCATTTTGGCTGCTCCTGCTGCTTGTTCTGACAGGTATAGGCAATAATTAGTAAAAACAAAATACAAGAGAGTATGTGACACAAAACTCTTCAGGAATATTTCTCTCTCATAGATTTGCACTTTTTAATTGATTTGTTTTCCATGGTTTGCACAATGTCTTGTCACATCTTGATGGTCATTCAAAAACAGTGCTACACAACCTACAGAACCTGCACAATCTGGTGCATAAAAAAGGGAACTTTTTCCCAAGAAGTCTGTACAACATGTTCTCCAAGGACATTTCTCACTGAATGTTACTAAAGGCCTAATACAATCTAATGGCAAGTCTGGTTATTAAAATGTTAGAAAGATACAACTTCCCTGCTGTGTCCTCAACCATCAACTGCTCCATGACAAGCAGCCTTGAAATTAGCCAAGTCCGTGTTGGTGCTGATAGAAAGAAGCTGAAGGGCTATTCCAAGAACCAATCTAGTAAAAAAATGCCAGTACAAAGAATATTGCAGTTATTCATTATGATATCTGGCAACAGGTGTTTTGTGATTACTTTTTACACCCAGGAAATCAAGGATATTGAATCTCTGGAGTTGTTAGAAATGATTCTTTTGCAGTGTTTTTGTAGTTTGCATTCAGAGGTCTCATTGAAAAGTCATTATCTTATTGAAACAGACATTACTGAAGTGATCATTTAAATACAGACTCATAGAAAAGGCAACAATTTATAAAGCTATAAAAAAGAATGTAAAGAAAGAAAACAATGAATCATCTGTGATTATTGGCTGCCATGAATTCTGGTCTTGTTAATGTCACCTGTGCAGACAGAATAAAGATTAAAGATACTGGTGAAGCAAAAGAATCTTAAGATATTTGAGGGAAAGAGGTAAGTCTAGAAAACTGTGTTAGCCAGCTAATGAACTTAATATGTGTGGAACTGGGGCAAGATTTACTGGTTCAGGAGATCCATTTTTAGAAATCTGTACAGAACAATTCCCTTTGCATTCCTAAACAAACTGCAAAGACAACACTCAAAAAAATTCACAGAAGACTAGAATGAAAGAGCGCTGAGAGCTTTGATTCAAGGTAGAACTAAAGAGCCCCACACTCCAAGGAATCATCCCCAGAAAGCTGTTTCCTTATCTACATACCCTGGTAACCTGAAACCTCAACAGAAGCAGTTTATGCAGAAACTGCAGTATGACTGCAGGTATCGAATTTGAACCTCTGGCTGAGAAATGCATTTCTCTGGCAGAGACCTTTGTGTCTTGTTTGTGTCTTGGGTATTTTTTGCAATCAACATCCTGTTCTTCCTTATAGGTGCAAGTGAGCAGCTGCAACTCTGAGTTAGAATAATATTTAGATAGTGATTAATATAGAGTTTTCTGAAGGTTATCTGGTTTTGCACATAATGAGACAATTGCCCAGGCATTTGTGAAAATGCCAGTTGAATTGGGAAGCAGTTTAACCACTGCCCCAGGAGCCCAGATGCTCCATCTGAGTGTAGTTACAGTTGTCAATATTGTCCAGTTCTCCCTATGTCACCACAGTGTTAATGGGGCCATTTCAGTGTGCTGAGAAACCACATATCTTAAGATAAATTTATAGTCATATCAGCTGGATGCTTGTTTTGGAGCTACTATTGAAATTTGACTTAGTAATTTACAGCCTTTTTTTCCTATTGATTCGTGCAATACTTTATTTGTTCCAAACTGAATTAGCTGTGGCATTATTTGCTCTTACTGTGTAAAAAGACAAAATCAAAATCAAACAAAAACTCAAAAAATGCCCAGTTCTCAGTGAAGTTTTCCTTGAATTTATCTCTGTGATTTTGTGCCATGAAAATTCACGTCTAAAGAATCGCTTACAGTCCTGGTCTCAGCGGTATATGAAAGTAAAGAGAAGGTACAGGAAAGTATAAGAGCAATGATTGTGATTGAAAGGATGTAGCAGTTTTACTATGTGAGACTGGAAGATCTTTGCTCCGAGAGAAGGCTAAGAGGATGTAGTCTCAGATTTGTAGAATCGTGAGGATAGTAGATGAGGTGAATGCAAATTATTCAGCAAATTGCAGAACACTTTGGAGCTGGTCAGAGTTTAATTTGAAACTCATGTTCCAGAATTTTTGAGAGGTTGGTTGGGTTGTGCTTGGCCTGAGCTGGGTACAGAAGGCAGCCCCTGTGGGATAAACATCCCTTGGAATATGGGGGGGCTAAAGGGCAGGCTGCACCCCTTCCCTAAGAGCAGGGGCAAGGGAGAAGTCTAGGTGAGAAATGGTCCAAGACTGAGAAGAAGGAAACCCCAGTATAAATATCACAGCTCCTCATGACACAGACCTAGTGGGGGACAATGGCTTTTCACAAATTCTGCTTCCCATCCCAATTTTTGGGGAAGGATATTACTAAATGATATAGGATGCAGAGGGACATCAAAAGGGTGAGCAAAATTCCAGGGAAAAGAGTTGGATACAGGGAAGGTCTTTTGAAAAACAGAAATAATTGTAACTAGTATTATTACTAAATATTTTCCAATTTTGATAACATGACATTAATTCAACTGTTTATGGAGTACTGGCTCCATATATGATACATTCCTTATTACTCATTTCAAAGTTCTGGGTGTGACACTTCCTCTTCTCCCAGAGTCCTTCTGTGCAGAGAAGTGAGGGAGTGTCTGATGGTGACAATTGCTATCTCTCTCTGCAGTATGAATCACATGCACTAAAGTTGCTGCTACAGCCCATGTCTTTGGATACTGCTGACAGATGTTCAGTCCAGATGCCCATGACTAGAGGTGGGCAATAAAAATAGTCCTGATGGAGGAAGGTTTCAGCAGCTGTATTTGATTCTTCTTGGTGTAGGAAAGGTGCAAGAGAAGACCTTCTGCAGAAACTACAGCTCCTGCTACTGTTGTGCTCAGTGAGGTCTTCACAAAGACCCAGAGGAATAAAGGAATCAGTCCTTCTCTCTCTGCGTTTCTTACGGGTTCTGAAGAAAGTGTGGGCATGGAAACACAGCCTAACATGCTCCTCCTAAGTATCTTCAAAGTATCTAAGTGTAGTGGTAGTTTGTGACTGCTAGAGACAGAGAACTGTGACAGAAAGATGAGTGTTTACTGTAGTAGTAGTGAATTTCTAATGATTTTGCTCCTGTTTGTCATTCCTATACATTTAATCAGTCTAGTATATTAAAATATGTTATGTTCATAGTAAGCTGAAAGGGTTACCCATGCTGCCTGCTATGATGATCTCAAAATATAGATTATTAATTATTGTTTAACTGGGCTGGGAAAATGTCTTGACCAAAAAAGTGTGTCAGGCTGATTATTTCAGAAAAAAAGAGAGAAAATTCTCAAAAGTCAGTCTGTTCTTTATTCAATACAGTTTCTTTCAAACACAAATGCAAACATTTGTCTGAAAAGAAATTACTGAAAGCACTTCCTTGAAGCTTGGCAATTAAATGTACTTACTAGGAAATTAAATATATGATATTTTAAATGTGTATTTAAGCTGTCATATCAGTGCAGTTTATGTACTGAAATGAGACCTTTGGCTTCCAAGCTGTTTCCGTGACAATTAATTCACAGTAGGTGACCTGCTTGATTTTGTCAAGTAAAGATTCTTACGTTTGTAAGAGAAGTCCTTGGATATTCTTTATGTGGTCTACTCATGGTCTATTGGTTTAATAACTATTGACTGTGCCCTTTGTTTTATTCCTTAAGCAACTTACTGGCAAAATAACTATTGGATAGATATTGATATTCTTAGATCTGTTTCTTAATAATCCTGCTCTTATATGCATTTGAGGAATTTTAAATACCAATCCCATACATAAACACAGGCACACAACCACAGAAAGATATGCAGAGTGTTTAAGGTCAGGTTGGATGGAGCTCTGAGCAATCTGATCTAGTGGAAGGTATCTCTGTCTATGGCAGTGGGCTGGAAATAGATAATGTTCAAGGTCCCTTCCAATCTGTTTTGTGGTTCTGTGATCCTACAATACCCACATGTGTCCCTACACATATAGAGACACAGAAACAAAGAACTTTCTTCAGGAAAATGTAGTTGATTCTCTTTTTTAAACAAGATTACAAGATTTTAAACAATTGTGGGGATACCTCTCAATCATACACCATGGAAAGGAAACTGTGGTCTACTTTTCATTAGCACTTGTATATTTTAGGAGCTGTTGTGGTGTGTCTCAGGATACCCCAGGCCCCTCCCAGATGATGCCCTGACAGGTTTGTCAATCATTCCTCCCTTCCACAGCCCGACTCCTGATGAGTGCTGTCAGTCAACTCTGGCATTCCAGAAGGGCGTCGAGTGGTTGGCAGAATTCAAAAGATGCTTCCCACCCCTGGAAAGATATTGGGCCATCCAAGTGTCCTCTATGCCTCAGGACTTCCCCCCCATACCTGGTTGGTGCTCATCTGTGTTCCTTCCCTCCCCCTCTCCCATGGTTAAAAGAGCTAGCCCTCCATGTGGTGAGGACTCGGTTGAAGCAGTTAGTGGACTCACAGTCCCTTGGGCCAGGAATAAAACTCTGAATCAAAACCCTCCATCAGAATCGGCTCTTTCGTTCACCATTGAAGCCTCTCAGTGGAAGGTAAACCTGAGATCCTGCATGCCTGGCTTGTCTCTAAGCCCTCAGCTGTAACATCCTGGTAGCCTGTGGTGCCACTGGGGTGAAAACACCAGTGCTACCACATAGGAAAATAGCGAGGGCCAGCCAGCACAGGCACAACCTCCTGGTAATATTGGACCGAACTCCAATGAGGAGCAGAGCTTTAAGAGGTAAAGCAGAGTCTTTGAATTGCAATGGGTTTGTACTGTGTAAAAAA
This sequence comes from Cinnycerthia olivascens, assembly GCA_035048155.1. Taxonomy (NCBI): domain Eukaryota; kingdom Metazoa; phylum Chordata; class Aves; order Passeriformes; family Certhiidae; genus Cinnycerthia; species Cinnycerthia olivascens. The sequence goes on from JAWWMU010000001.1 coordinate 13,597,960, forward strand.
ATTAATCTTGAGGTTAACATGCAGACACCAAGCAACGTTCCTGTTAGACATGGTGTAACGACATTTATAGCCCCACATTTCATCAGTGCTGAATTTCTTGTCAGTTGTTTTTTCTACTACAGGATTTGTACTTACAGGTTTTAGGTTTGTGAAAAGTTAAGTTTCCTAGAAACTGATGTCTGTCGTTTGGGGGCAGACTTGGCTATGAAATGAATGGTGAAGATTTATCAATACCAAAGGAGGGATAAATCAGATATGCATCAAATTAACAATTAGAATTAAGCAATTCTAATTTAATGTCTATGAGACTACTGGATTTATAGCTAGACAGTAAAGATATCTTTTTAATGTTACCTGTCTCAGACAGTGAGTGCTCTCCACCAAATGAACAGAAAATCACACAGTTTAGAGGACATATTTATATTCCTTAGTAAGTTATCTCTCTGGAAATAACATTAAAAAATCTAGCAGTATGAGATACACAAAAAGTTATATTTCTACGCAATTGTTGTAGTTTTAGAACAGTTTATTCTTGGCACAGGTCTGCATTCCCAGCCTTCTGGCTTCTCTATGCTCCTGACAACCTGTGCTGTCTCAAGGACAACAGGGCCGGTGAGATGCTGGCTTGAGCATCTGAAAACCCTTCTTACACTGGCTCTGAAGTGCCACAAAACCATTCCCTTGCGGCCACCTTCTCAAAAGTGCTACATGGAGCTGCATGAGATCACAGCAGGGGATCTCTCACCCAGGTGCTCTCCTGTTTTCTTGTTCTGCAACATCCTGTCAAAATGTTAATAGACAAAAAAAAGAAAAAAAAAAGTGAGATCCTGAACCCAGAAACAGAGATGGAAATCTCCTTATCAACTCTTTAGGCTCCTGAGTCATCTCTTGTTGGAACCCAGGACAAAGAGGATTTTAGACTTTCTGTGCTAACAGGGAATGATCCACAAAAATATGCTGCGTTTGACCTGAGGCCCTGGGAAAGTCTTCCAAAATTGTGTGATAATATTGAGTCTATGTATGTGCAGCTGAGTAGAAATGCCTTATATCACAAGGTGAGAAATTTAGAATTTAAGGTGGCTGGGTAATATAATATATATGTAACAAGATGGAGGGTTTAGGATGTTGTCTTTTTCTTCTTCTTCTTCACAAGTTTGTGTGATTTTTGTATGATTGGTTAAGAAATTCTGCAGTGTGGGACATGAGTGACTGGTTATTTGGTTTAAAGTTAGAATAAATTTGATGGCATCTCATAACAGAGTAGTTTAGGCTTAAAGGACCTTGAAGTTTCTCTCTGTGAGTTCCATTTTTGCCTTGTTAACATGGCATATAGAAGCACTCACAGTCAGTGAGGCTGTAATTTAGATAAGATAACAAAAAATAATTAAGTCCAAACACAAACTCGGCCTCCTTTGCTTTTCATTTTAACCCTGAAAAGAATAACCTAGAAGAGCAAAGGGGCTTCCCACATCTGATTTCTTTTGATAATCCACATATATCCACCACGATGTCACCATTTTTATCTCCTTACCTATTACTGACTCCTCTCTCTGTTGCTGCTACCACAATTTCCCTATGCTTTCATTGTTTTACTATGCAGTTCTTATAGAAGGAGACATTTAGACACATTTAACCTTTAAAAATCATGCTTTCTATTTTGAACTTAACACCGTACATTTTTGGGAATGTTAGGCTAATGAGCCAGAATTTCCTCTTAAAATATCAAATTCTTACCTAAATGTTGAAGATTCTGCAGCAGTTAAAGCATAAAAATCCTTCTGCTCCTATCCAGATTTTTTCTTCTGATTTTGACATTTGCAAAAACAATTTTAAAACAGCAGACTGAATGACGTGGAGAAGAAAAATATTTGAGATTTTTTAGGCAGTGCTGTTAACTTTTAGGTAGAATTTATAGACAATATGTGAAAAACTAGCTGCATTAAAATTCTCTGTTAATAACAATCTTTATTTCCATTTTCTACACCAAAAAACAACTTTGATACTGGACAAAATTTCTTTAAGGGGTGGTAAAGACCCAGCTTTTTACCCTAGAACTACTTTAGCAATTGTCTTTAAACAACACTAGCTATATAATAATAGCTAATAATATCTTCATGTGGAGAGATTTTGTGGAGACTTGGCTTGTAGAAAAAGCCATGATAAGGTGCAGCTGTAAGCAGTAAGTTCTCATCCTTAACAAGGACAGTGTCCTTGAGTATTGTAGC
>JAWWMU010000001.1:13604185-13629997 GCA_035048155.1 Cinnycerthia olivascens
TCCAAACTGTTAGAGAGTCTTTGTCCATTAATAAATGGACATTGATATTAGATCAATGTTCATATTTCTTTAATTCAATACCATTCAAGCTACGTAAAATAATTTGGATGACAGTAAAGTGCTTGCTGACTAATGAACATGCTATCTTAATGCTGTCTTCAACTTAGATATAATTTTCAAGTTAGTGAGTGACTGATCTTACCCATATGCACATGACTGTGTGGACATGAAACTAATAATTACTGGTGAATTTTATCCTGATCAATTCTTGTTGCTTACCTGATGGGAACCTACAAGAAAGTTAGATGGAGAGAGACTAATTACAAGGACCTGGAGTGACGGGACAAGGGGAAATGTCTTCAAACTGACAGAGAATAGGCTTAGACTGGATAGTAGGAAAAAAAATTCTTTCCTTTGAGTGTGGTGAGTCCCTGGCACAGGCTTACCCAGAGAAGCTGTGGTTGCTCCATGGCTGCAAGTATCCAAGTCCAGGTTGGATGGGGCTCTGAGCAAGTTAGTACCTCAGAAACCAGTGACAAGGCACCCAGTGATGTTAAGATGCAAATGCATGGATTCTGAATAAAAGAAAAGAAATAGGAAAGAAAAAAAAAAAAGAAAAATCCCCAGTCCTGTGGAGATATAAACTAATTCACTGGGCAATGAAGCTGGTGAAGAGTCGAGAGAGTGTTGTATGAATAGGTGAGGATATGTTTAGCCTAGAGAAAAGGAGGCTCAGGGCAGACGTTATTGAAGTTCCCGTTAGACATCAGGAAGATTTTTTTCACTAAATGGCTAGTCAAGCATTGGAATGGGCTGCCTAGGGAGATGGTGGAGTCATCATCCCTGAAAGTGGTCAAGAAATAATTGGATGGGGCACTCATTGCCGTGGTTGGGTTGACAAGGTTGTATTTTATGATCTTGGAGGTCTTTTCCAAGGTTTGAAGTTTTCACTTTGACACTCTAGGATTTGGACAAAACTTGGTACTGAATTATTAAAACAATGATAAAGTCAATCTTATATTTTAAAACAAATCTACACAGGGCCATAATGACTGCTAGGAAAGAATTAAAAGACATGTTAGTCTGACCATATGCAAAACTTCGGGAGAGATTTTCGAACTTTCAAAGGAAGGAAGGAATTAAGACAAATTGATCACTTTACAAGTACCTGTTAAAAGCATTTTTGCAATTCTGAAAAGCTAGTTCTTTCCCTAAAAAGACTATTTTAGGAACAGACACAGAAAAAGAAATAAGCAGAAAAGAGACTTTTTATGGTTGGAAAATGTACCTTGTAGCAAAAAGAGGGAAAGATGTTCTATTTGTGTTACATATTGAGTAAGGGGAAGGTGAGATGAGGGAACAGTACCTTTTTTAAAAGACATTATTAACACAAGAAAAGATAGGAAAATTAAATTACTTAAATTAAGGTTGAAATGAGTGCAGCTGAGGACAGCTTTGTAACCACCAAAGTAGTGAGATTTTATGAAAATTGCCTGTGACAGAATGCTTTTAAAGTTAGGCTTGACCCATTTATGTACAGGGTGATAATTTTTGTAATAAGAGGGTAGACGGTGTGATTTGTGTAGGTGAGATGACGGAAAATCTATTTCAGTTTACATTTTAAGATCTCATGGAGGAAATTCAGGGTCTGCTCTAGAAACTTACTAATATGCAGAGAATAAAAGGGAATATTTCAGAGAGCACTTTTTGCTTGATATTTGTTTGATAAATTACTGATTTATTTTCTTCTAGGGGATCCTATCAGTCCTTGGAATAAATAGAGAATCTGTAAGGTGTTAGACAACAACAATATGTTCTTATAGTCTCTAACACAAAATAATCCAATTCATTCACTGTTACTATAGTAAATTTGGAGACTAGGGAATAGGGAATAGTAGCTGTGTGGGGAGTTGTTCATTTGTTTTGGCCCTGTATGGTCCAGTATTATAAAAAATTTTACCTTTTCCGAGGAAGAGTTCCTGAGGGATAGGAGTGCAGTGATTATACTGTGCAACAATTCTGCTACATCCCTCTATATTAAAAGTGTGTTTGCCCTTGAATTACACCTAACCCACTATGAAACTGCACAGAGAGGGTGAGTTCCCTTCGCTCCCTCAGGTTTTACTGATTTGATCCAAAATGCTCAGTTATTAATCTTTTTTGATGGAAAATATATTCATTATATTCAACTGAACAGAGATAGCTTCATAAATAATTATTTAGTAGCTTAGAACATGTATACTGTGGAATGGATTTTTAAGAGGGATGTTAAATTAATTCTACTGCCATTTCTAAACACAATTCTTTTTGAGCAGGCAAAATTATAATTGACAGGAAATCTGATGTCATCAAAAGTAGTGATAAACATTAACTCCCTTCAGTAAGAAAGGCTATGGTCAATTTTTTTGACATCTTGAATATGATGATTATATTTAAAAAGTCATTCTTTAAAGTCATTTCTCAATTTCTTTATTCTTGTGGCCATCAAAACAAACTCTTTTATGTTTAAGATGAAAGCAAATATATTTCTGTTTAATCATTCTGAAGAACTTTTAAATATTTAGGCTTTCAAGTACTGAGTGCAAATATTAAAGTTTTCATTTGGCTGAAAATCTGAAAATTTCAGGGGACTTATTTGTTAAACTTCAGGTTTTAACAGCATCCAGCAACTTAGTACCAACACCAATGCCTATTCATATTTTTGTACACGATCAGAAGATTTAAGACCTGCAATTCCATATTATTCAACATTTATCTGTTCTCTTTCCCATTTATATCAGAGGTAAAATACCTACTCTGTAGCAATAATATAACTTTGTCCATAATGGACATGAAATGAGCATAAATACAATTTCAATATTAAATAAAACTCATAGATAACACATGCCAAGTTGGTATGTTGAATTAATTCAGAATTTTATTTTTTTTGCTATCATTATGACCATATGGATGTGTAAATATATATTTCATATTATTGTCAAACTACTAACCTCACTTAATTTTTCAAAGATTCTTGCTGGACAACCAATCTTCTTCCAACCTGTGGTAAGTACCATTAATATTTACGGGAGTTGTAGTACACATGGTAAAGACAGACAAACACTTAATATTCATTTGGGTTTTGATCTTTTAAAGTATTAGCCAAGTTACATTGAAAATTTTGTCATGGTTCTCTAGTAAAATCACAGAATAAAACATTATTTTATGATTCTTATATTAAATATATGCAAACTATATAGAAAGCATCAGCAGTGTGAATGAAGGTTGTGAGAATGGATCTAAACAATGCATCATTCAAAAAGCTTATCTTCCGCATCTTGAGCCTGTAGTATTCAGTATCATTTTCTTCCTTGTTGGTGGTGGGACAGTAAAGAGTGAGGCTGCCTTGTTTAAGAATCTTCCTCATCTTATATATGTTAACACGTTTGAATCCTCTATCCTTTTGCTGATGTATGGGATCTATTTGCTTTCCTACTTACAAATGTTTATTCTATCTTGGGAGTCCCAGAAGAAATTTTAATAGTTGATCTTTTGTATATGTGTTGTGACTCTACCAATGTATTAATTTTGTTTCCATAGGAGGTCTTTAGATTTTAGCTTCGAGTGACAATATAATAAAGAGGTTACTTGGTTATAATTAATGTTTCTTTAAATAGATCATCAGTGTATAAAATCTAACATCAATGGTAATTAATTGACACTTAAGCAGATATTCAACAATTCCCTTGTTAGATTCATAAAGGCATCAGTTTTGTCTGTAATTATCAGTGCCAGGCTTATTCCATTCTAATAAATCTGGAAAGCACAGCGCATGATGTGTATTTCACTATGGCTTTAAGCTACTTCATATTATAACAGAGAAGAATTTCAAAGGGATATAAAACTTCATTTTTTTTCACTTTAAATTATCGATTGTAGAAAACACTCTATGATTCTAATCCAATATTCTACCAATCTCTTCTACAGATTTAAACCCATCATATATTCTTTAAGACACAACTCAAGTGACTGGTATTGAAAACACAGTTTCAATATTTTAACTAATTTTAAAGAGACACCAGGGTAATAACTGCCCATACTTGATATTCTGGAATCATTATATTATGAAAAATTATATAGTTGTTATTTTTCTTTATAGGACAAGATTTGGGTTTTTTATTTAGTTTTGCTTTTTTTTGACACTAAAACTCTGAACAGGAATGAGAAGGGTCTTAATATTATATAAACATTAACTAATTTACTAGTTACAGTGGTGTTGAAGTCAATTGCCATTACCAGCAGAAAGGTAATTGGGTAGGCTATTGGCTTCCCTACCCATGCAGGTCCCAGGGAGTAGCTGGATTGCTCTTTCCCTCCTGAGCTGGAGTAAGGAGTAAGGGAGAATGTTGGTGTAAGAAGTATCAAAAATTGTCAAGTATAGGATGTAACGGACATTGGAAGGGTGTGCACAATACCAAGGGAAATCGGTAGATGTTATGTAGGACTTTAAACAACAAAAAAAAAAAAGGTATTGCTCTTGAAATTTTCTATATATCATAATACATACACACTTTTAAATTGTTAAAACATGAATTTGAATAGCAATACATTTTTGGCTCCGCATATAAATGCTGTGTTCCCTTCTGGTCTTTGCAAGATATCATGCATTAAAAATGCTATGCAATATTTCACTGTATTGTGAAGTGAAAGGAAGATGTAGTATTTCTCTGACACATGTTTTGTAAGATGCTGTTGGCATGCTGTAAACAAATAGTCCCAGAGGCACTGGTGCATTGAGAAATCCCACTGAAATGTTCGGCCAATGTAATTTAAGGAAATTACTGAATTAAAACAAATTTATGTGACAACATGAGGTGATATTCTATATGTGATGAAAGCACTAGGAAAAGACACAAATATTTCTGTGGAATAGAACAACCTTAATTCTGGTTGTAAGCTTGTATTTTTAGCCAAATAGTGAGTAGTAAGTTTCTGTAATGTGGCTGCTGATTGTCATTTGAAGTTCTTTAATGTACAGTGCCTGGTATTTAGCAGCTGGCAGAGGAAAGCCTGGCCCTGTCATAGGCATGTGTGGTGAGCAAATCCCAAAAGCCAGGACCAGCTCAGGGACTGAATGTTCTGGTTAGGTAGGTGAATCCCACAGTGTGGATTAGGATAACTAGAACAGCATTTGTTTCAAAACAGTACTGAGGACGCCAGGGAAACATCTTCCTGGGCATTATTTCACAGTAAGAAACACATTTTATATAAAAGTTTTTTATTAAAAATTATTCTCCTTTGTTCAAATTAGCAAGTCTCTGGAGAGAGTAGAAACAATCTTAAGGGGGCTGAGAAAATGTATCTAACAGAGGAACTGTCAAAAGAACACTGTCTTCCTATGCTTTTTAGCCATAGCATCCACTGACTAGCTCAGCTGTTCATATAACTAAATATTCCACTATGTCTGATAAGCAGCCAAACAGTTCTACTCTTCACAAATTTGCTATGACTCAGTGGCATCCAATAAAGCTTATGGCATGAGAGATTGGATGATTGCTTTTTCCAGCTGTATGACCACACAGTATATAAATGCTAATGAAGTCTCTCAGTTTCATCCTACTGATGCAAATCCAAAGGGATACAATGCCTTCTTTAGGTCTGCCACCAGTACAAGTTTGTTAATTACATCAGAATGTTATTCAATAACAGCAGAACTTCAGTCAACCCTACACATTCTTCATAGTAATCACAACTGCAGTGAAAAACTTTAACTGATTTTCTGACATTTTGAATGCTTTTGTAAAGTGCTTTTGGGTTTTATATTTTAAAGTACATTTAAAAAATTTTGACTTGTAGTTTATCCTCTCTATAAATATACATTTTAGTGAATTAGTAGGAGGATGCAGTTACCATGAAGCCCACATAGACTTACCTCAGTTTCTAAACCTGTTTATCCTTAAGTTTTGTCTTTTTTAGTTCTTTCATAAAATCTGCAGGCATAGACAAATAGAATATTTGACTTTGTTTATTAGATTAAAAAATAGAATTGGAACATGTCTTTGGGACACATATCTTTGGTCATATGCATGTCTCCAGGATTTGTCTGACCAAAACTGATTTTTTCAGAGGTATTGAAAAAGAATTGTCAGGCAAAAAGGATCATATATTTGTATCTAAAAGACAGCTTCTTAGCTGGTAGTTCTTGTCTTTTAGTCAACAATTTAATGCTTTTAAAATTCCATTATGAATTTAAGGTTTATCAACTTCATAGATTATTAAAAAGTTTTAGGACAGAGTTAAAAAAAAAAATAATAATCAAGCACTAGACTTTATTTGCATCAAAAATTATGTACAACTGAAATTTGCATTTTAAAATAAGGTTATGCTTGACCATACATTTCTGTGAAATTTAACATCAAGTTTTCCCATATATATACATGGAAGAATATAAAAATTTGGTGTTTTTGTGGTTGGTTTATTTTTCAAAGAAAGCGATCCAAGCTTTGAAGTATAAAGTAATCCCATTTAGCACGGAGAGATGAAAGTATCCATGAATAAGTACACAGAGCTTGTAAATCTGGCATTTTTAATAAAAACACACTTCACTGTCTTGGCGTAAATCATTCAGTTTACAAGACATTCTGGGGCAAAGGAGGAAGAGGAGAGAGCACACTTTGATGAGTTAGAGATATTTGCTGGTTTTAAAACTTAGTTAAAAATTCACAACAAAGGAGCTTTGGAGATGAAAAAAACTGATGTTAAGGCATCTGAGGACAGGCAAAAAACCTCTGCATTCAATTGTTGTCAAAAAAAACTTGTTCAGTCCCATCAGCTCCTTTCCTACCTTACATACAGAAATTTGCATTCACCTTTGGTGTTTATTTGAAAAGAAGCTGGAAATCTTTTCATTTTTCCTCAAGATTTTCCTTTTTATATAAAATAATATCTTGTGATTCTTTGATTGAATGAACTGTCTGTTTATTCCCAGAACAGGATATCCAGGGAAGTTGTGGATGACTCATCCATGGAAATGTTCAATGCCAAGTTGGACGGAGCTCTGAGCAACATGGCCTAATGAAAGCTCTCCTTGCCCATGGCAGGGGGTTGGAACAAAATGATCTTAAAGGTGCATTCCAACCCAAACTATTCTTTAAGTCCAAGATTGCACAGTCCGTCTCTGGTTTGTATTAATTTCACATCCTTAGGTCATACTTTTGTTTTCTAGAAATTCTGCTCCTGTGGGCGTCTTTACTCATGAATAGAAATGATGCGAGAACAAATACATATCCAGACATAAGACCTATAAATTTTTTTCATTTTGAAATATTTATGTGAACAGAGCTTTAGAGTAATTACAAGCACAGATTCTATAAAAAGAAGGGTTAAAATTTACATACGCCAGAAGTCACTTTGGGGATAAGGTGGATATGGTTACAAGTTTTATCTTTACAAGTTATTTTTTTACAAAGGTTAAAATTTTCTTTGAATATGCTGAGTTTCTTTTTTCAGACAGAATTTCATTTATATATACATTTCTAATAATCTACTGCTCTGAAAACACCACTTAGCTTTAATGCAGTGTTGTGCACACTGTCTACACACCTATGTTTTGTTACTACCTAAACTTCTTTGTTTAATGTTTATACTTCCTATTGCTGAAGGATGTTGAGGTGTTATTAGAGATATCTTAGGAACAGAAGCAAGATAAATAATTTTTTTAAAGTACAGAAAACCCCTTACCATTAAGATACATACCATTGCACTAATACTTTTATTTCACTAGAGAAGTACATAGGGTCAGCCTGCAGAAAGGTGATTGTCTATCCCACTTTACAGATCATAGCATGCATAAAGTAGTACACAATGTCAATTAAGTAATAGATATATAGAGATGTGTGAAGAAGTCAACCATCATTTTAAAGACAAAGAAACACAAAAGCAAAATAGATTAGGAAAGGACTGGAATAGGATTCAATCTCCTGCAGAGCATCCTTCAAGCCTTTAAAAAAACTTGGGCAAGTCTGATGCCATATGTTTCAGTTTAAGAAACCTTTTAGAATTGTATTGATATCACTGTCCCTCTGGGACAATGATGATCTTCACTACATGCAGTTTATATATTTAAATGAGCACTAGTCTTAAATAAATGGAATGGATAACAATGAAAGAATCATTATAATTTATCTTTCAGGAAGATATTGAACTTCATATTAATTTTGCAATGTAAAATATATACAACTGAATTTTCAATATGTCTTCTCAGATAAGACAGTTAATATTTTATATTTTTTCACTCAAATATTTTATTGTAAATCCAATATTGGAGTTTATCTTAGGTAATCAGTTGAAATATAATCACTAGCAAACTGTTTTTTTCTGTATAAAGGCTATGTACAGTGGTAGATGTAGCTTAAGTATGCATATTGGTTATATACACCGTGATAAATAGACATTGAGAATTTGTTTAGCCATGTCATTCCTGTTCTTCTGATTTGAATTGGAATCAGATCATGTAAAGATAAAGTCTGGTGAGGACTGCTAGATTGGTCTAGATTTAAAAAAAATCAAAGCCAACAAACCCAAACATCATTAATATCCATCTTCTGTTTGAATTTAGTCTCCTTATTTATATAAATCAAAGAGTTGACCTAATTTTATTTTGTCAATTTGCTCTAAATTTATCTGCTCAAGTCAGAACTAAAGAACATTACCAGTATGAAGCTCAGGCTTTCTCAAATTGGAATTTAATCTGACTTTGTTTTGAATTCAGGATGAACACTCATGTTCTCACCATTGACTCAGTCTTCCTGTTCTGTATCATTGCTGTACTATTTCATTTTTACTGACATTGCTCTCCCATCTTGGGTGATGCCTGTGATTTCCTGTGGGCAGACAATTCTCCTGAGCAGTCAATTCCACAGCAATTGCTTATTGGATGGTGTGAATATATTCTGAATAATGCCTGTGGGCCCTGGCTGAGGCACAAGGAATAATAAAACCAGCACAGTTGCCATACAAACACATAAATGTTGTAATACATTAGCACTGATCCTATTGTCTCACGTTTATCACTGGGTTAAATCATGATCTTTTATAAATGAACTGTGTAAATGCTAATGGGCGTATCTTCAACAAATGTAATTGGAAAGGATTTCATTGTATCTATCACTGCCTTGGGAAGATGTTTGGTCGGGTGGGATTTCTCTGGATCATATATAGGTAACTGAAAACCTTTGAAGTAGTTCTTTATATTTCACTTTTGGGGTCTCAGTGAGTAAGACGTTTATACAGTTACTTAGTCTGAAACATCTTTAGAATGCCACTAGCTTCCCTGGGATTACTTATTTGCTTGTAATTTAGGCACGAATTTGAAGCACTAAATGAAGAATTGATTGAAAAACAGCTTTAAAATGTGGTTCCTTAATAGAAAAAAATGCTCAGTAGAAAAATCTTGTCGTTCTTATTCAGAAAAAATAAGTATAATTAAATGGAAATTCCTGTGTATAGAAATATTTTTAGGGGACCAAGTTTACTGAATATCTTCCATCCATATTAGTAACTGACAAATTAATTAAGTGTAATGGAAGATATTGCTTTGAAACATTTCATTCTATATACATCTTTGTGGGAGGTCTGAGTTTTGTTTCTTTGAAATTCTCATTTGAGGACTTCTAATTTTCACACCTTTCAGTTGTCCTTCATTGAAGATAATATTTCATTGAGGTGTTCAGTATCTGAACATCTCAAGAGCCTGCAACTACTCTCCTTAGGACTTTAGAGCTATGTTTAATGTCAGCACATACAACTGAGTCCCACAGAAGAGGAAGGTGATCGTAGAATCACTGACAGGCTTGGCTTGTAAGGGACCTTAAATATCTTCTCATTCCAACCCCTCTGACATGGGCAGGGACACATTCCACTATTGGCTTGCTCCAAGCCCCGCCCAACCTGGCCTTGGACACTTTCAGGGATGGGGAAGCCACAGCTTCTCTGGGCAACCTGTGCCGTGGCCTCACCACCCTCACAAGGAAGAATTTCTGCCCACTAGGTCAGGCTGTTCCCTTGACAAAAATCTGTGGTAAAGAGGGTAAAAGTGTAAGGCAAAAGAAAGTAACCTCCTTAGTGAGATATTACAGAAGGTGCAAAATTATTCTTTTACTTTTTTTGAGAAATATAATAAAGAAGAATTACTGTACTGAACCACTGAGGATTTATAAATTAAATCTAAGGAAAGACCACTGAGCGATCTTTGTTAGTTGCTGCTATTTCTGCTAGTTTTGTAATTTTGAAATGTCAGAAATAATACATAACTTGATAAGAATGTAAAAAAAAATTCTGTAGCAGATATGCTCAGTTGTGTGAGGAAAGTATGTTCTCTGTATGATCTGCATTTTATTTTGATAAAATTTGTATGATAAAAAAAACAGTTGTACGTTTTTGAAAACTTTTCCCCAACTGAGAAGTCAGTCTGTCTTTAATTCAATTGTTAGAATATTTTACTTTTATTACTCAAGGTTTGAGAGTTTTGAAAGAGTTGTGCAAGATAAGATAGGATAGGAAAAATATAAGAAACTAAAATTAGTAGTCGTCACAGATAACTGAAATAAATCATCTTAAATATGGTTTTGGAAATGGAAAACAAAATAATTTTTTCTTGAAATTCCTGACATGAAGTCCACTGGTCCTAACCAGACTAGAAAATCTGTGTAATCTATGTGTCTAGATAAAGAAATCTGATAAATATCCTACCTCAAAGTCCCAGCGACACCCTCGCACATATCGACCCTGTCCAGGTCTCTGGTTTCTGCACCAAAGTGAGCGGATGAAAAGCTCAGGCAAGGCTCAGTTGAGCTCCAGCAAGGATGTTTTCAACAGAGATTTCCAAAAAAAACCCCAATTGATCTTTGAGTAAAGCTACTAGATGTCAATCATCTGGTGATATATAGTAGAGGCTGACAGTATTCAAATCAGGGAAAACAGCTGTGTGGGGTGTTGAAGATGCTTCAAATAAGAGATAATAGTTCAATGCTAATTCCCTGAAGATGTGGAAAGTTCTGCTTTGATAAGTTCCATTTTTGCTAGGATTCCCATATTAGTCTACTCAGAGGCACAAGGGATTAAATTACACACAAATAATACCCATCAGTTGTGAAGAAGGGCTATAAATGGCATCCTTTATCCTGATTTGTAATTTTCTGGCTACATAATCTTAAAGAAAAGCAAGACAAGCACACTATTTTACAAGGCAACAAGAGACTGGTATATCTACAGACACTGGCTTGGGTGGATTACCTTATAATCTCCCCAATACTTCCTCTCTTCTTTTTTAAGGCATCATAGATCTGCATTCACTGTAGTTATTAAACTGTTGTATATTAGATATCTCACTTATATGAATGTTACATGTCATCATGTGCACCAAATTTGTTGATCTTTGTTTTTTATAAAAGCCCTAAAGATTGAAAGACATAAGCTGAAGAAAAAAGGAACTCAAAACTGCAAAATAAGCTTGCTGCTAAAGTACTATTTTTGTGTGATTAAAGCAGCATATACTGTTTGTCACAGTAGAATCATATGTAGAATCATAGACAGTACAGTGTTGTAAAGACTTCAGTTTAGAGGTGTAGGGGTATATTTATTCAACCGGGACCATTTAGGGGGGGTCATTCCTGACTATCTGTTTTGATGGTTCTGATAGACAACAGTATTGTATAAAGGTTTAGAAGTCTTTACCAAAAATGTATTTTATTAAGCATATACATGTAAAATTTACTTATATAAGGCCTCGACCTTTTTATGTGAATATAAACTCTTTCATTCTCCCAACATATTCAAAATTGTCATCTTTCCATGTTTATAAAACTCTCTTAGTGTTCTTAGAAGCTGCTTAATTATATCTACTTTCTTCTGTTTTCTCAAGAGACTGTACACTGCTAAATAGTGATTTAAAAAAACAGAACATTTTCAAAGCTCCTAATGTATAATTTATTACTTTGATGGCTAACTTTTCACAAATTATTAAAATAAAAGCTATCTAGTATTTAAAAAGTACAGTATTTTTCCTTTTGACTTCTCTTGCTGTCAAGTCATTTGGTGGAATCTCAGTTTTGTTATTAACTTTAGTCTTTTGATGAGTTGTCTGGCTGGTTCATCATTGCAAACCAGTTCAGCTTGACTCCAATATCTTTGAAAACTAGCATAGTCTCTTCCTTTGATCTTGGTGTATTCTATATTAGAATTTTTTTTAAGCTATTATAATTTTTATGAGCATGGCTTTCTCCCCTGTTCTTACAGAAAATAATAAAACATAAAAATATCTTTTTAAATGAAATGAAATTATATTTGTTTCCTCACAATAAGAAGTACACGTAAGACTGGTCTTAGGGATAAAAGGCTAAAATAATGGATCCTATGTCATCTTTGGGTTGCTTTTCCTCAATCTCAAATATTTCATACATAGTCCTTGACTGAAAAAAAAAATCTGCTCTAATCAAAATTTAAATATTCATGCTGATGAAGGAAATAATCTGATTAACTGTTCAATATATTGCCAGTAATAACAGCTAGAGATAAGAAATAACTAACATTATAAAAAGACTATATCTATTTCAAAAGTGACATTTAACAGTGAAATCATTATGAAATACTGAGACCAAATGAAATACATAAGAAATAAATGAGACCAAAATACACCATGTGTACCTCAGATAGGATTTCATTCTAAACTGCAGAAACATTTGGAGTGTTGTGGCTGATTGAATTTTATTGTGAAATTTTCTGATTTATAATGAAATAGTGAATTATTCTGCAGTGTCCATGCAAGAATATTAAATATTTCATTTGTTCTGAATTTACCATGATACAGAAGATAGAACAATCAAACCCATCAAGTAAATAAAATAACTTTTTAACAGATTTTTCAGATTTCCTATTGATTTCACCCAGGTGTCATGAGGATGCACCATTTTTTGGCTAACTGTCCTGTCAGGAAAATCAAATACACAGGGAAAGAATGGAGGTAGTCTTGCTTTTTCCTTAATACATTCTTTTTCATTTGTTTTGTACAGCAAGTTCATATCTTCACTAGGGGCGAGTCACTAATTAAATATAGAACCAAAACATCAGCCAGCAATCAACCTTGCTTGTGAAATCATTAGATCAGCAAAGGATCTGTTTCATTATTATTATGCACTGCTACTGTATATAGTCTCTAGTTACTGTAATAAACAGATTGGGAGGATGTTTTACCCCTCTGTTGTATACCCATATATTCAGTCCAGCTGAATATGTCTAGCTGAAAATGGAAGGAAAAAAATATTATGTAATGCCTCAACTGATGAATACGGGTATTGAAGTGTGTAAATGAAAGCACCTGACTTACACCTGGGAAGAATTAATCAACCAAAAATGCCAAATAGGATATTATATGTTTGCAAAGTACACACTCAAAATGAAGTGAATGTTTTATTAGGAGGTTATGATTCAAATGTTTTGTTTGATCCCTTCTTATTGATGCTTACATCAAATATAGTTCTTTTCCCTTCACTTAATCTCATATTCCTTAAATTCATCTATTATTTGGCTGTAATTCTTATTCTGAATTTATTCTAATGAATATAGGTTCACTTTAGTCCTTGTGTTGATAACTCTTACTGCTGGCATGGGCTAATAGTCCAGTGTTTTTAGTGGGACTTCACTGAACTCACTTGCACATCTAATGCTGAATATTACAAACTTCTGAGTGAAGTGAATATTGACCAAATATATGCCTTTTTTATTACATTTTAGAGATACATGGAAACAAAACTTACATCAAAAACTTGAATGTGTCAGAATTTCGGAGCAGAACAACCTCAGCTGAAAGAGGAGAGGAAATTGTTGAGGGGATGGAAAAAGTCTGGGGGAAAGCCAGGAGGTGGAAGGGAGAGTGCAACAATGATTGAGGGCTGGAAGGGAGACAGATGTGGTTGAAGTAATTGTAGCAGGGAAGAGAAACAAAAGTCTGGCTCAAGAACAGCATTGGTTCAAGGCTTTACAGGAAGAAACAAAGATTAATGTCTGTGAGCTAGCGGAGGCAGAAAAGGAAGAGCAGGAAAAGAAAAATGGCTATATATGAAAATTGGTATATTTGTAATTGGGCAATTTATTACTATTGTTTTAGTAGCACTATCAATAAAATACTGACTAAATATGTGAGCTTCATTCTTGGACTTGATGGGTTCTATTGATATTTCCATATGACAAGATAAGAAATTTAAAAGTAGAAACATTCACTAGAAATTTATTTCTCAAGGAAAAGTGATGATTAATCAATCACTTAAAATGTAAAATACTCAAATTCATGTATTAAACTTAATGTCACATGAAATTCGACAACACTGCTTACAGATGACACCATCCATGAAATAATTTCCAGAATACACTGCATTCTCCTGTGGAAAGGTTGTTTAGCCACAGTTTAAACTTTTTATCAGGGCCTGTTGTACAGGGTGAAGGGTAATGATTTTAAGCTAAAAAGATGACTGATTTAGACTAGATATAAGAAAAAAGATTTTTACTATGAGCATGGTGGAACACTGGAATTGGGTGCCCAGAGAGGTGGTAGATGCCCTGGCCCTGAAAACATTCAAAGCCAGATTGAGTGGGCCTCTGAGCAGCCTGATGCACTTGAAGATGTCTCTGCTCACTGCAGGATTGTAGGATGGGATGATTTTTAAAGGTCCCTGCCAAGCCAAACTATTCCATGATTCTATAAAATCACAGATTTGCCAAAGGATTTAGAATCATAAATTCCTCTATAACCATGAAAAATTAGTTACAGAGTTGGTCTTCTCAACATATGCCTTTATAAAGATTTAATATCTAAGCAAAACAAACAATGAACAATTAAAGGAAAAAGATTACAGAAATAATAATCTAATGTTTTTCTTTATGAACAAAAAATTTCACCAAGAAGGAAGTGGGTCAGTTTCTGAGGATATCAACTAACAACATCTTTGTGAAAGGTTTTGATTGAAGACCATGCTTCTTTCCTTTGCCTTTGCTGCTACTTACTCGACACTTATGACCTTGTCTACCTACAGATACTATACCTATTAAATACTGTTATTACAGTCTTTATTCAGCCTCATCAACTCCTCCAAATGGAGTTGAGAGAGCAGGAGAGAGAAGAAATATGAAAGTAAATTTAACAGGGATAGATAGTGATTCACAGTGTTTCACAGATACCATTAAGATAACAAACAATGTATTCTCAATGAATAGATAGTTTTATAAAAGCCTTCCAGCTTCCTCTTGCTGATAACTTTTAAAGTTTCAAGAGGTAAAATATACATTTCCTTCAGTCAAAGTTGTAATTTGCAGTCATGGGGACATTAAGATTCTAAGGGACCCACTGAATTTCAGTCATCTTTTATATTCAGTCAATACATCTTTTTCAATCCATGAATTGAGAAGATATTATGATTTTTATTAACTTGTTCTATTGTTCACTGGGTGTTTTTGTGCGACCCTGCTGGTTCCAACAAACATAGGATTGTGTGGATATAACTGATGGAAATTTGTTATAGCAAGTCAAATACAATTGTTATTTGTTAAAGTATGAAAATATTTTTGCTTTTTTGCAACATCTGAGATGTATTGCAATTTTTTTGCAACCCATACAGCAACACTATCCTGCTTCTCTAGTGCTTATATGCTTGAAACTATGTAGGCCCACATCCCAGTTCAAATGGACCTTGATAATCCCTTTCAATAGAAAAAAAAATCAGAAATACAGATATGATGTGGGAATTCTATAATTTCTGTTCAAAATCTGCATCTTATATGAGCCTCATTTCTGTGTTTAGGCATCCTACTGATGAATAGATGATAGAATGACCACACCACCTGCACAAACATCCAGTGTGGATGCTCAGATTTCTTCTCCACCCCATTGCCCCTCATCCTCTTTGTGTCACTGTTCCACTACCTCTCTCTTGACTACTTTGTTTTGCTACTATGTAAATTTCAGCAGTCCTCTCAGTGATCTCAAAACAATATGTAGATTTGGAGAGCTAATAATCTTAGCCTCCAAATTATTACAGTGGGATTTATTCAAGATTAAAGAAAAGGCTACAATTTCAAATGTATCTGTGACTGAGAAGATGATAAATATACTTGTGAAATGAAAGATTTCTTATGATTTTTTTTTTTTTGTATTTAACGATTTGCCTCCTTTTTTTCTTATGTATGATTTTGCAGAATCAAGCATTGGAGAGATTTCTTTGTAGAGCCTAAGAAGCATCATTACTCATAGGTGATACAGTGTTTTAAAGGGTCTTTTATTGTAAAATAAACACTTGATATATGCCTCTTGATATAAGGAATGGACTGAACAGCAGCAGTTTATAGTGACAATGTAATCAATTGTAGGTATTAGTCTTTGCTACAGAAACAATTTGTCAGTCTCTTTGTCAAAATGAAGTTTGTCTAATCCTTCTGATCAGCAGAGCAAGGAATACCAAGGTCAGATAAGACTGAAAAAAATTGGAAAGTTTCTAATTTAGGTATTTGTATGCTTCTCTCCCTATTTACCTTAGTACTTTGTATAAACACATGTTAAAAAGAACTAAAAATTGCTGGAAATTTAATTCAGCTGCTTCATTTTGCAGAAGAATAATAAGAAAAATTTAATTGGTTTTGGTTTGGATATATTCAAAACTTTCCAAAGTCTATTTAAATCACTTTGCAAGGCCATCTTTTAAAACTCATGCATTTTACTTTGAATGAAAAAGGTCAGAAAAAAGCAACTATATTCTCTTAAGAAATATTTTTTCATATACCATAGTATTTCTCTTAGTGTTGTAACTGTATCTCACTGGAAAGGGAGAAAGTGATCTTGTTTGTCATTTTGATCATCAATAATGAATGATATTTCTACTTATCTGGTAACTGTTCATAGGGAATTTTTGAATGCATGAAAGAATGTTTTCTCCCTTGCACCACGTATGAAAACAAACAAATGTAAAGTGGAGGTATTTCTTTTGTAATTCATAGAAATGAGCAGCAGACTGAGAGAGATTTGGCACTTTGAATCTTGCATCTAAGGATTGAGTCTCCATTTGTCTTCTGTTGACCTTCATAGCATAAAATGGAAATCCACGTGAAGCTTCATGGATGCAGTAACAGTGAAAAAATATGTAAAACCACTGATATTAAAAGTACCTCGTTGATTTTTTTGAAAGAAAACAATCATTTAAAGGAAAATAAGATCTGCAAAACAATGTATAAGAATATGAGTATAAAATATCCAAGTAATCAAAAAATCAGTATTAACATGCATTGACCACACTTTTTCCAATTCTTGCTGGAAAAGTTTGAATGTTTTAAAGAATATATTGGCACTTAAAAGAAAGTATTATTGTTCTAGTCTGAGGCAGTACTGAGAGAAAAGTTAAGTGCTACAAGACACCTGCTAAAGAATTGATGAGCATTATCTAATTTAGGGATATTTATAATTGGTGAATGTAGCTGGTAGATGGTATGTTAAATTGCAAACAGTGTCAGAAAGCATAGGACTCTTTCCTTTAGCTGACTAAATTTCTGGTCTTCATGTTCTTTTGTCTGGAATTAAATTTGTAATAGAATATCTGATTATGAAGTGTATATTCTTGGACGTTGATTCTTTTGCTATATGTCTTAAAAGTCTTTTAAGTAATCTCTAACAAGCTGTCCAGCTGTACCATTTCAAGTCCAATTAATGTAGAAAGGCATAAGGAATATGTGTGAATGGGAGAACTGGTTCTGTCAACAGTCATGTGGAATAAAATATAAATAAGAAATCCATTGTATTAAAGAGCTATCAGTTTTCCATATATTTTTTATCTGATTTTTCACTATTTATTTAATTTATTTAGATTCCATATTTGCAGATTTTATTGAAAAAATCATATCCTCAACTTTCTTCTGACCAGTGAAACAAAACACAACAACTAAAGCAGTCTTATTCAAGGTCTACAGTAAAATTTCTTTGACGGGGATTTTTACTGTGTTTGTATGTACTCTATTCCATGTATATACCTACCTATTCCATTTAACTCAAAGTATCATCACTCCATATTGTCAGAAACCTTACACGTTTCTTATAAATAAGAAAGACTTTGTTCCACGATCTTGGCCTTTGCATATGCTGAAGAAAAACTTAGTGTAAAAATAAGATTGGCAAAGTACAACAGAAATAGCTGATTATAATAAACTGCAGAGACAAATCACATACTGGGTAGCCATTCATTCATATTTAGAAAAAAATATCTAATGGATTTATTCTGAGTACTAGATATTTATTTATTTTTCTTGTTTAGATGAATGTATTTAGGACTTAAAAAATTAAAATCTAATATTTTTGCAATTATTTGATCAAAATAAAAACCTTAAGTATGCATTTTATAGTATCTTTCTATAATATATTTTACTTTACCTGCACATAGCCATGGTCTGTTTTATACATTGTCATCTGTTAGGTTTCACAATTTAGGATACCTGAGAATTTAAAATTAAAAATTATCAAGGGATCCTACCAATAAATTAAATACAACTGTTATTTAGACTACCATTCTCTTGGCTGCCATCTACCATTTGTGATTCCCTGTGAAAAATCCCTATGTTTGTGAAGTTTAGATGTGAGAAATCTCAGTTAAATTCTTCAGGAGTATTAACAGCATGAGAAAAAAAAAAAATAAAAGAGAGGAAAGTCTCCCTCAGGTTTCTGTGTTCTGTAATGCAGTGTGTGCTGTAGTGCATTACTTGATTGTATTTCTGAACTGCATATTTATAATGCATTTCAAAAGTAGAGTTATGTGCATTTGAAGGATAATAAATAGGATAAACTGCAGGGATTTTTTTAGCCAACAACAGCATAAAAAATAATATTTGAAATTATCTATGACTCTCTTGTTTATTTAGAAACATAGTAATCAACACAGCAGTATCCAAATCTTACATATTAATTAAAGTTATTTTACCATCGTGATTAGGCTCAAAGCATAGCTGCTTCTTACTGTGAACCACAGCATCCCAGAGCTTCAGTGGTCACAGCTTTGCTGCCATGAGGTTTTCAGGCAAATTGTTGCTCTGAAGCAGGACTGGTGATCAGCTGCAGTATTGAAAATGGAGGTAAACTGGAAAACATCCATTCTGTGTATAAAACATGT
The DNA here is from genome assembly GCA_035048155.1 of Cinnycerthia olivascens. Taxonomy (NCBI): domain Eukaryota; kingdom Metazoa; phylum Chordata; class Aves; order Passeriformes; family Certhiidae; genus Cinnycerthia; species Cinnycerthia olivascens. Next base: position 13,623,355 of record JAWWMU010000001.1, read on the forward strand.
TTTCTAGTTCATAAAGATATAGCTTAATCTCATGAGACAGACCTTCGACTTCTTTAAAGAAGATAAAATAGTTGTAGTTAAGATGCAAATACTTGGAATATGCTTTTATTTTTTTAGTCATATTTTTTTCTAGGATGAATTAAAAAAAAAACACATCACCACCACCACCCCTCAAAAAAACCCCAAAACAAAACAATAAAACAAAACAACACAAAACACAAACAACATAAATGAACAAACAAGAAAAAGCCACCCCAAAATCCCCAAAACCAAACCAAACAAACAAACAAAACAAAGACAAACAAACTTGTCTATGTTTCCATAATGTTTTTATTAGCTTGTTACACATAAGGTACAGAAGAGGTTAATTTTTTGGGTTTTTTGGGTTTTTTTGGGTTTTTTTGGGTTTTTTTTTTTTTGTTTTTTACTTTCTACACTTGAAACTTGCAATTGTAAAGGAATGGTTAACATAATAGCTGCCTTCAAGAAGAGGTTTTCAATCTGAGAAACTCGGCATAAGATTTCAAATAAGGCCAAACTCATTTAAAAACTTGAGATTTTAATTTTTGTTTTCACTATCACCCTTTTTAGTGATTTGCTGTTGGGTTTTTGTTTTGTTTTGTTGGCTTTTTTTGGCTTTTTTTTGTTTGAGATCTAGTGAGAAAGGGACAAAAAATATTGACTTACTACTGACTGGAGTATTACTAACAAGGAAATAAGAAATCTTCACGGCAGCAATTTAAAGTAACATAAGGAGAATTTTGTGTCTTTGAATTAGAGTTAAAATTCTGAATTGTGATATTTATATTTTACTACACTTATTTTTTAACTGAATACTGTACATGGAGAATATTAGGTTTTAGCTTGGTAATATCTAGGGTAGAATGGATGATCTTTCTTAAATTATTGGATATTGCTTTCTAGACAGGAAATCTGAAAATTTTTTTACTTGGTACTTAAGAGAGTGAGATCTCTAAGACTGAAACTTTCAGCATATGTATGGTATTTGGCTTTTTAAAAAGAAAAATTTTTCCTTAAAATGAAAAAAATCTATCTCTTTGTGATGTGAGAAATAAATGTAGATAACAATACTTAAAATATTCTTCTTTATTGTGTAATAAGTATTTTATAAACATAACCATGAAACATTATTTAGTTTTAAAAACACTATAAGAACAGCACAACCAAGATGAAGAATTAGCTACTAATACCTGTTTCAGCCAAGGGGAGCTTAGGCTACAGCTGCTTGTTTCATGGCTTCCATTTCCGCTGTGATTGGGTTGGTTAGAAAGGTCTCTGTGGGTAGGTCCACCTCATGTCAGCAGGTACACTGAGATGAGTTTCTGTTTCTGACCCAAGATATTCCAGGCATTGTCAGAGTTTGTAGTGACTCTTCATTGTTGCAATGAGCATCATCTTTCTGTATTAGAAGCAACTTTCTCTGTGTCTCCTCACAAAAGCATACTTTTTTGAACCATACAAAGGACCATTGGAAGCTGATTAAGGAAAACTGTGTAAGCAAAATGTGGTTATTCAATAAGTTTCTCCTACACGCAGCCATAGAAACTCACCTTTAAAAATTGCACAGAAATGATATCACAGAATAGTGCATAGTAAAACACTGTCTAGTACTTCCAAATACACTATTCTACTTATATTGCCCCACATTTGGGGTAATTCATAGTATCTCACATTTAAATTATAAGACCAGAAATTTGACACACCATTTTTTACTAGAACATAAAATACCAAGATCAGCTAAATATTATCTTTTAATGTAGCTGTGTATTTATTATGAAATAGTGATTCAGAAGTATTTTCTTGTCCCACACCCCTTCTCAGGAGCCAGAGTTTCTCTCAAAAGTAGTCCCATTGTCTTTTAAAGGAAACTGCATGTTTTAACTCCTAATTTGATTGCTTGTTCATACCTAGGCTGAGCTTCAAGGGCTAAGAGAACCATTTGACTCCCATTAACACTACATCTACTATTCTGTGGCTCCTATGCCCCATCACATCAATACAGAAGTAGCTTGATTATAATGCTGTTTTTCAGAACCTGTGCTATCAGCTACTAAATGAAGCAGTTGCCCAGAAAACAGTGAAGTAAAATCAATGCAAACCTGTTAAATGTTTTCATGTTACCAATCTGCAGTTCTCTGGAAAGACATTATTTCAAAAATATTTCAATCAGTTCTAGTTTTTCAGCCTTTGGTGTCAAATGTCTTAAAATGACCATCACACAACAACACCTTATAGCATTGTATTTAAAGAATAATTCTATTTTTCAGTCTTTATATCGAATTGTGAGCTGCTTGTAATAAAATTGAGATTTTCCTTCCTTATTAAGAGAATAAAATTTTCAATATTTTTAAATTAATTTCATATAGGTTCCCTAGCAGTGTTTGTTTTAAAAGCTATGTACCTTTCTCTGTAGAGAAGGCAGGAAGTAAACATATGAGAAGCAATCAGATTTTGTATCCTTTGTAGCCATACTGGTTTTTTCCATACCTCTGGAGAATATCTTCACATTCATTAAAAATGAGAAGTTCTGCTTCTTGAGAATAAGTTCCTCTTGGGTATGTGATTTTTTTGGTTAATCAACTCCCTAAATAACAGTCTTATTTTCACAATTTTTTCAGTTGTCAGTTACATTACTAGATCATGAAGAGAGAAATAACACACTTAATAGGGATCTGGATCTGTCTTTCTAACCTAGTATATATTGTAAAAGGAATACAGAAGTCCAAGCACTATAGTAGAAGTGATATGTGCTAGATTTTTTTTGGTAAGGTATCATTGTCTATGGTATTTTTAATAGCTGGTACTTAGAGAAGAAAGGCAAGGGCAACTTAGAACTCCACTAATTAGTCTCAGTATCTAATTTAATAAAATTAGCTAAGAAAAAAGGATGTGCATGTCAGCCACATAGCTCTCAAATGTCCTTTATAACAACAGGTTTATTACTGGAGATTACCACGGTTTTATATTTTCACAGTGATAAGGTAAATTTTGATTTTGGCATAAAGGTAATTGTGAGGTGAAAGTTAACAATGTCCTTTCACCCCTGAGAACATACAGTAATCTCCTTTATTGCCTACTTTCCTCTTTCTCTGAAAAGATATGTGGTTGCTGCAGGAAACGTGTATTGAATGGAGAGAGAAGAAATTGTGGAAATGGGTTCCAAATGAGGAATTAGTGTCAAAGACTGTACAGAATCCTCACCAGCATTCCTGATTGCAGATCAGGCAGAATTTTCTCTTTTTGAACAAAAATCTAGCAAAATACTTGCACATAGGAGATGAAGCCAAAAGAATCTTCCATATGTTGAAGTGCTTATCTGATGCAGGACCAGAGGGGCTGGCCAACCTTTGCTTGCTACACTGATTTCATGTTAAGTGTCCATATGTTTGTAGTGAACTATTCTTCATGGAATGACTCAAAAATCTTTTATATTACAAGCTATATAGAAAGAAATTGCTTCAGTCAACTCTGCAGTACATTTGTGGTTTATCATGCTGCAGTTGTTAATAGAGCACAGCCACACTGTAAAATGGCTCAGGACAAATGCACAAGAATGCTGAATTAAAGATACAAGGGAAAATGAAGCAGGCAGAATGTGATTACATAAGCTGAAATTTAGCCAGGACATCAGAATTAAAAGCTTATTCTTATGAAGCTTTCTTGACCTCTTAATAAACATTAGAGTTACAGTTGTATTGCCTAACATTTGCTTATGCATGTTCTCTTGAATTTACATTGAATTTATGCAAGGCACTCTCAGCATTAGCATACTGATAAGCACAAGTTAAGGATTATTTAACTGCATAATCTTTATATAGCAAGGACTTCTGTCTGCAGGCAAGATATTCACACTTAAAGTACTAAAATTCACATGGAGCATAGAATGAAATCAGAATGAGGGCTACCCAAAATCAGTTATCATAGTCTTCACACAAAAATGATAGAAAATTTGAGCAACAATACTGTACATACATTTCAAAGACAATTCAGCATATGTAATGTATGTAATATTTTTATTTTCTATGCATAGTGGAGACAATGGCTTAAGTCCAGACCAGTGAAATTAACATATCCCATACACTTTGCTATGGGTGGGTGGGTTCTAATGTGGCAATACCTGAATTCTCCATGTTTTTTCTATCCAGGTGCTTCCTTCTTGACTTCCTCCTGGTTGAGGAAGAAGATATGTGTTTTGCGTTGAGGTCAGAACTACAGGTTTACTTTATTGTGCTGCACATGTGGTTACTGCATGCTGGGCTTCCTAGCAAGCCTGTATAGGTACTTTGGGTAACTTACCCATTTTCTTGTGCTTTGACTCTTTTTGATACCCTTGTACATCCCTTTCCTCATTCCAGTCTCCTCCCACACAACCTGTCCAGTTAGGTTTTCCTCTGGTTCTAGTTCTGGTACCTGTAGGCAAATCTCAGCCTTTTATGGGATAAATAGACACTTAGGATCTGTTGGCTTTACAAGGCTTTAGTCCCCTGAACATACCTAAGACTCCTCCCTAAATACCTGTGAATCCTTGCACAGACAGACTCTCCCTGTGTAACCAGCTATGAAACCTGCCTTTCTTATCAGCATTGTCTGTAGATTTTGCCAGCTTCCCACCTGTCAAGCACAACAATTTCCCATGTCTTGACCAGTAAACACCTCTGTCTTGTCCAACACAAGCTTAAGGGCCCATCCAGCAGCCTAGACAGCTGCCTGGAGCTATAACAAACTTTCTGTGTGACAAACACTACTTGGTCCTACTACTTGTTGGAGAGCTAACATTTATGATTGCCTTCAAAGATTAAAGTCACATTTCAGAAATATGACCACAGATTTGAAGTTCACAAATACTGAATGAAAAAGATAATGAATGTAACTTTAATCTGTGTCTCTAAATAATTATGTGGTGGTCTGAAGTACAGAAAAAATTAAAAAGAATGGAGGAGAAGAAAAGAAGCAGTATCTTCAGTAATTATTCAATTTCATTCATATTCATAAAACCACTGTGAGCAGATTTTTGGTGAGTGTCACCTACTTCTGGGTTTCTGAACTTTATCTGAAAACAGTAGGAGTGTGCGTCTTCAGAGAAGTCCAAGGAGAGGTCTCAGACAAAGCAACCTACAGGATGCTTGCAGAGGGTGATGGCAGAATCACCAGAGGGCATTTAGAAAATCTGATGATGTTTTAAATAGAGATTTGAGGAATGAAGGAAAAAAGAGAAGTTAAAATTGAGATAGACTGTGGTCATGATCTAGGGGAATTTTGTTTAGAGAGCATTGAAAACTTCTGGTTAGAAGAAATTAAAACCTATGTGTTAATGGTCAGGAGCTAGAGGTGGGTTAGATTTTGAAAACATGAAGAATTCTTATGCAGCAGATCTTTACATAGATACTTATAAGTATAATCCTATAATTTCTAACTAATGGGACCTCTAGATAGCCTGTTTCTCTTCACTCTCCCCTCCACCGTCAAGTATGTGGTAATCTTATGTACCCCATCCACTTAGTGGGAGGTGAGCTCTTGGACATATTTGTAAATCTTGAAGCCTCAGAAGCAATTGTTGTTCCAATAAAAATGAGAGTTAATGTTAGAAAAACTCCTGATTAACAATTACTAAATGTGAGTTTGAAAATTCAGATCACAAATACAGCCAATGAGATATTCATAATCTATCAAGGGATGAAAAAGGAGAAAGATTCTGCCATCTTGATATTTTTAGACTGAAAAAAGAATTCTGTCAGCAAACTTGAAATCAGTGTACAGATCATCCAAAAGTACAAAAAAGAGTCAGTAATTCACTATGACTTGTTGTCCTAAGAATTTAAGAAAAAAAATTAACCCACTCATTTATGTTTTGTGTTTTGAAACAAAACTCTGATTCAGAAATGAACAATCATTCCAAAAGAAAAAATTGAAATATTCCAATTTAGAATTGACAGATTCTAAATGGTGTTTAGAATCTGTCAAGAAATGTATGTTGCTTGTCTTATACATACAAGATTTATGGGTTGACTTAAATAAGTAACTACTCACTTAGGCAAAAGTATCTGTAGCTATTCAGAGTTCAACTTCTTTAGCAAAATAAATATAAAAGTCAAAACTATCTGAAGTACCTAATGCGACTTTTAATTTCTTTGCAGGTGTTGCTTTATTTTTGATAGTGGTTCACAGAGAAATTTGAATCTGCCAGAAATGTGTATGTTTATGTTGCGGTAACAGCTTTAGCCTTTGCTTTATTCTGACAGTCTACAGCACAGGGAACAGATGAGCATTTTGTGATAGGAAACTGCCTCCTGTGTCCAGCCAGCAGAAAAGACTAGATCAAACAACTGTGGCTTCCATCCACTGTCACTGATTCCAACCAATATAAAGGAGACAAGTCATTTTTTTCAAATATAGGTCTACTCAGTACAGAAAGGGTAAGCTCACCAAGAGTCAGTGGAACAGTGCCGTTTCCATCCTTACTTCAGCATCTCGCTTCTGAAGAACTCAGCAGAAAGATGCTTCAAAATTTAGAGAAAAAGGAGAAGGAGAAGGAGAAGGAGAAGGAGAAGGAGAAGGAGAAGGAGAAAAAGAAAAAGAAAAAGAAAAAGAAAAAGAAAAAGAAAAAGAAAAAGAAAAAGAAAAA
>JAWWMU010000001.1:13632616-13648800 GCA_035048155.1 Cinnycerthia olivascens
AGAAAAAGAAAAAGAAAAAGAAAAAGAAAAAGAAAAAGAAAAAGAAAAAGAAAAAGAAAAAGAAAAAGAAAAAGAAATGAAGAAAAAAGAGAGTGAACTAATGCAGAGGTTCTCAAGTTTACCACATTCTGCACAATCCAGCTATTATGTAAAATTCAAGTTAAGTTTTCTCTTTCTCTCGAGGCTGAGGTGTGTACCATTCATACTGGGAAACCACTCTATCCTACACGGGGAGCTGATGCTAAAGTTCCTGTTAGCTCACTTCCATTTCTAGCATTGATAATTTAAAATCCACAAAGCACTTGCCTGCAATGAGGCATTCCCTTCCTCCCTCCCTCTCCCCCTCCTTTTTCTCCTTCTCTCCTCCTTCCCTCCTTTTTCTTCCATTTTACCCATTGGGTAAACCCAACTCTGATTTGGATGCAACACTAGGGCAAAGATACTTAAATGAGAATACTTTCCTCAATCTCTGTTTATGAATTTAGATGGGAAGAGATCCAACTGTTCTGAAGATGCTTATCCACAGTTATTTGTGGTCTGAAAGTTTGTGGCACATATTGCATCTCGAGAAAATAAATCAGTTCTATGAGACAATTATGGATTTTATAAAAGAAAAGCATAAGTAAGCAAGTATTCACATAATGAGACATATTTCTAAGCTAATATGCAACAGTTTTATTAACTAATTAAATATGAACGGTACAATGATCAAATAATGGGCACATTTAAAATTGAATCAATAAATCAGACAGTTTCAATTATTCAGTCACTAAATTACTGCATTAAGTAATCACCTCAGGTTATAGGTTTGACATGGGAATGAATTGTTCAGTGTTATCTTAGTCTTGGGACAATTTAAGAGAGATATAGTTTCCATTCCATCCCAGAATCAGGACAAATTCTTGTCAATACAAGGCAAATTCCTTATATTTTCTCAACTTCAACATTACATGAACACTTAAGCTGGGACTGAGAAGAAACTTCTTACATTCACAGATGTAAGGCAGTAAAACTTTCTTCCAGAGTACAAGGAGTGAGCAAACAATGCTCTTACTCATGTGGTTTAGTTTTAGTCAGTCCTGCGAGGAGCAGGTAATTAAATTGACTCAATAGTCCTTGTGAGTCCTTCCCAACTCAACATAATCTATGATTCTGTCATTCTTTCATCTGCTTTGTGCCTGAAAGTCTGTAGGTAGTTGGTTTTACCTTGAAAGCCCCATAGAAATATTAACTGCTATGCATGCACAGAATGAATATTCTGTGCAGATGACTGAGCATTTAAACTGCCTACCCACATTTAACTATTCCACAGGATGAAAAATACAGTATTTCTTATACCTGTGGAAGAATTCAATGTATATTTTGCATCTGTCATGAAAATACTTTTAGTACTAGGATCTCGATAAGGAAGGCCTTGTTTCCTGTTTAAATCATGATGTAAAATGACTGTAAAAAAATAATTAAAATTTCTTAGAAGAAAAGTCACAAAATAGTTGGTTTGTGAAGCCCAGGTCTCAGGGAGTGCCTGAATTGTCTATGTCCTGAGTTGGGTCTTCCAGGAACCCCATGGCCAACTGCTCATTGCCCAACCTGTCTGAACTCCAGCTCTGGGAATGATGCTGGAGAAGGGTCCTAGAGAGGGAGGGAATGCATCACCACAAAATGTCATGATAAATTAATATATATCATATCTTCTCTTTTATCCAGGTAATGTTTTCTGGTGTACCATCAGCAATGAGGGAATGGGCTTCCAGTTCCTGACCTCATTAATATTCATGAAGCCATTGTTATCTGTAGTACTCCCTTCCCTATAAATATTTTGAATATTGTCTTTAATCATGAGGAATCCAAAGATCCAATCAGTGACAGTTTATTATATGAAAGTAGTAAAAAATTTATTTCTTTCCTCATACACACATCTAATCATATAATCCTGACTTAGTTTCCTTCACTATGCTGATATTTTAAGTAATAACTCATTCAGAAAACAAATGGAACGTTTTTTTTGTGTAAAACACAAGAAGCTTTCAGAGATTTCATTGAAGTTGCCACAAAATTATAAATATATTGAGGTACAATAAGCATTTTTTATAGCAGAAATATAATTTTTTATGTTTCTTTGGTTTTTTGGGGAGTTTGAAACATGATAAAATCATATACTCATTTAGTGGTGTCATAATAGAAAAATAAATGTGTATGCATCTGCTCAGACTTTAAATAATAATTAAAAATGTTCCTAACCAAAAAGCTAAGTGTATGATTGAAGTGTATGCTGCTATTTTTTTGATGATGGTTTAATGTTAAAATACAGCTGTATTTGCTACATTCAGTTTACACAGTAGTTATTATCATTTGCATTCTGAACTATCCAGTAAAACAAACCCTTGAAAATTACACTTTGCTATTTCATTTTCTCCTTTATACTTGTTACTGTCTCATAATTTCTGCATAAGTACCCCTATGGAAAATATACAGGTTAAATTTTTCTCATATAGAATTCAGCGAAGTATTTGCCTCTACATATCTAAGTGATGTGATTTGCCACTTTTTTGGACTTTGATTTTTTTTTTCTGATAGTATCTGATCCTGCATTTTTCTGTAACAGCGAACTATTTCTAGTCTCTTGGGATAATGCTTGCAGAGCATTTAAGAATCATATCTTAATCAATGCTTTAAGCAGCATGAAATTTTTAAAATTGCAAGTGTTTGACCTAGGCTTATTTGGTTGAAGTCTTTTGTGTTCTGGACTGTGTGACAAGCACAGACTTAAAAAACAGAAAAGGATTCTGGCTATGGAGTCTTTATGAGTGCAAGAAATTGTAATATAATTGTCTCAGATTGTTCAGCTTCACTGGTATTTTCTCCCCCTGCTAATTATCATGCAACAGGTGGTATTTCTGAGTTTTGTATTATGTCTTTATACCTGATTTCCTGATTTTTTTTCCTTTGGAGAACCACCTTGCTTAGCACATATTTGTTCTGATTGCTAAACCTTTTTAATGCTTTTAATTAACTTTTAGCTAAATGCAAGTTTAATGGGAGTACTCTACTATAGTAATGAATCCAGTGGTAGTCCGTTTTGTGTAAGAGTGTTTAAATGTAAAGGAAATTCTCTCAGTGCATTTCTCCTTCTCCTGTTTACATTCTTCTAGAAGTGTTTACAGAGAGAGAGTTTGTTTGATTATGAATCACCCATATGTATTTTAATTCCAACTCAGAGTGCAGCATGAGTCTGCTTCTATGTTTTCTTTTAGTTGAAAAACTAATGAAGATAGAAATGCAAATATCATTTTAATGCAACTAATGTAGATATATAGATATACATGTGATTAATATTTTAAATGTATATGTATAACTAATGTGTGTATAAAGTATTTCAAGATACCTGCTACATGTGTGACTAGAAAACCATTTACAGATCATATCTAAGAAGATGGTCCCTTGAGGGGAAAGCTATTTATGTGTATTCTTGGCCATTTCCATTAAAAATCTTCTACTTCCTCCTGTCAGAATTCATAAAAAAAATCACTTTAATCTATTTCATTGGTTCCCTTCCCACCACTACCCTGGAATCATCCCAAATATCTCCACTAAACAGCCTCATTCCAGCTCTAGCAGCCCACAAATCTCCATAGTCTCTTACAAAACCCCCTGCATATTGAGTAAAAAAAAAAAAAAAAATCAGTTTTCATTACAAAGAATAACAAAGCATTAGTCAAAAATCTATTAACCAATATTGACCTTTATTTTATAGAAACACTATTTGGGGATGGCTTTCTCCTAAGTGAAATAGAAACTTATTCACTTGTGCACTGGGATATATAAGGCCTACTGAAACATTGTGTGACAGAAACTGGTGTTAGTTCTGTGGTCTACTTCATGCTTTCTGACACTTCCAGTTAGCATGGATCAGTAAAAGGAAAGGTGTTGGATCAGGCAGCGTCCAATGATGCATCAGAGTTGAAAATTAAATTCTGGTAGATTTATTCACAAGAGACATAAAGAGCTTTTAATGGCAGCTGCCACTTGCAAAAGGACCAATCATTCATGACTCAGTTGAACACCTGAGACAGTTTTCTGTGCAATTTGTTTGTTTGGTGGGAAGTTCATTTACGAATTTTTCATGTCGATCTAATTGATTTGCAGGAGACATAACAACCTCATTTCCTGCACCTGGTTTGACAATTGATACCATCTGGTTCATTGGATTAGCAGCTGTAGTTCACGACTTGTATCAATTCAGACACGTTTGACAAGAGTTCTGCATCTTTGGTCTTTTTCAATTAGTTTTCCTCTTTATATGCTGAGCTTCTCCACTGCCAGGTGAGATTTTCTTAATTTATAGCGCAGGGATAACAGGATGATGACAATTATTATTCTAGTCTAGTTAGAGCTGAGAAAAGCCGGCATCAAGCCTAAAGCAAACACAAGGGAATGAATTAACATTGAGAGGCACATGTACATTTGCTTCTGTGGAGATGGTGCTGAAAATCTCAGAGGAGAAGAAAATTCATCATAAAGAAAATAAATATAATTATTTCACTTTAGAAATTATTAGCAGGTCTACAAGGTTCCTTGATGAGTGACTCTGCCTTAACACTACTCCCTGACAGTTCAATAAATATTTCAATATATCATTGTATGAGAAACTGGGGTAAATTTAAACCTGTGATTTCCTTCACACAGAGGCTATTAAAAGTAAGGGAAATTGCTTGAGGGACACACTGTCCTGCTCTTGGGACACACCTAACCATCAGGAGACAATAATTTCTGTTCTCCATGTGCAAGGCCAACACCAGTTAACTTGTTCTTACACTTCCCATAGGATGATGAGATAAAACCATGCAATGGTGGCCAATTAATTTGTGTTTTTAAAGTAGTACAAATAAGCTAATAAAAGGCATTTTGGTGATTACCACAGAATGATACTAATTGAGGTGAATTACTCACCAACGTAATTTGTGGTGAGCTGCTGTCATTATCCAAGTGCTGGACAGAATGTAATGGAAAGGGATATCATTGTGCACATGCCTTGTTTGCATATCCTCTTTATTAAATTTTCCATTTTCTTCGTTTAGATAGGAAAAAAAACCCATGAACAACATACTTATGTTTGAACTAGACTATTCTCACATGCTGATGTTATGGAGCTTTTGGCAAAAATCTGTATTTTTGTTGTCTGAATACTAGCACCACTTAGGTTCTTTTTTGGTCAATGGACTCCTACATTGTGCCCCACCTGTTAAAAACCTGCTTCTCTCTGTATAATTTTGTAACAGCTATATAAGTGCTGATGAACCAGAGTCCTTTGCAAAATGGAGGAAGTTTCTGGCACACCATCCTGCATGAAAGTTCCTGGAGAGCACAGATGAATACACAAGAAGGGTTTATAGTACAGGTTCCCATTTCAGGATGCACCTTTAACAAAGAACATGAACCTACATGTCCTTCATATGAGATCATTTTCCCAACCTGGAAAATAGTCCATTTTACAAACTCAATGTTCTCTTTATGTCTCTCTATGATGTTAAGGTATAACAACAGTTCCACCATTTTCTACATGTATACAAAATTCCAATGATGCAATGAAGAAGTACGTATTTATTATTGGCATATAAACACATGGATATGGAACTTGTAATGGACACTGCCTTGGGAAGAAGCTAGGCCAAAATACATCAACAAAAGGTGCCATAATGAGAAAAAAAAAAAAAAAGAGAGAAAACTGCAATAAATATTTAAATACTATCTATTTATCTGGGATTTATCTGTGTGGTAATACTAATGATCAGCTTTTGATATACAAAGTGTAGCTCAATTATTAGCTGATTAAACTTATGCTCTTTGATTAAAAAATGATTTTACTAAAGTATAAAGTGTTTTACATGACTCATTAGTTCATTTAAATTTCTTAGCAGGGAAAGTTGGCAGTGCTTGAAATCTTTGCAATACATTCTTTTACAAAGAATAAAACATTCAGGTCTTGTAAGTCCAGATACCTAGCAACCTTTTTCTTCTTTTGCAGCTCTCTGTCAACAGTCTGGTTTTTGAAAACATGTTAATTAGTAGTACTGCTATTTCCCAGGAGAGAAGGCTATCTTAACTGCAGCTACTACTCAGAAAGCCATTGTTTTGGCAATATTTCAATTCGTAGAGGTAAGACAAATGGAAATTCATCTTTTGCCACTGTGTATAGATATTTTTCTACTGCAGAATTTTATAAATTGCAGTAGAGACATTGCTATTAAAATTTGCATAGTTCATTAATAGTATATGTTTATTTTCCACATATTGTAGACCCAATTAGAAGAGGAAGCATATAATTTTAGATTTATAAGATTGACACATGTAAATATTTTTGTATATGTGTGTGCACGTATGCATGCTTGACAAACATTTATGTATTTTTACGCGTGTATTTATATCCATTTTCTATACAAAAAGTAACAGTAGCAAATATTTAACTTTTTGTTTGTAATAAAGCTAGGTAAAAAAAATTGCTAATACTTTGGTTTTACATTTACTGTACACTCAGAGCAAAAATTGATCCACTAGATTTGATGATTAATTTTGAAAAATTTTCCCAGGAAGAGAAAAAAAAATAGGTCTAAAGATGAGCATTTAAAATCTCATTAGTATTTCTTACTATAATTTTACCTCTACTGTAGTTTCTAAATTCATGCTTGTCAAAGCTGACAATAAGATGCTGCTGAAGCCAGTACACCTAGAGGAAAAGTAGCAATTACCATGAAAACACTACTAATTTAATATATGTTGAAGGGCAGAAATAACTATTCACAAAAAGAGCAGACATTCTGCAATAGTCATAAACCAAATGGGATTTTAACAGAATATTGAAATCAAAATTTCTTCCTCATGAGGATAAAAATTTACTGTGATTTCCAGTGCTTTTTTGGCCAGGAAGTACCTCTATTTTCCCCATTCTACAAACAAAGAATCATAGAATTGTTTGTGTTGGAAGGGACCTAAAAGATCCTGTAGTTGCAATACCCCTGCCATGGGCAGGGACACCTTTCACAAACACCAGGCTGCTTAAAGATCCATTCAAATTGACCTTGAAGTCTGCCAGGGATGGGACAGCCACAGCTTTTCTGGGCAACCCATGCCGGTTCCTCACCACTCTCATAACAAAGAATTTCTTCCTCATATCTAATCTAAACCTACTCTCTCTAAGTTCGGAACTGTTCCTCACTGACCTGTCACTTCAGTTCCTTGTAAAATGTCTCTTGCCCTCTTTCTTGTTGGCTCCCTTCAGGTACTGGAAGCCCACAATTAGGTCACCCCAAAGCCAAACAATCCCAATTCTCTCAGCCTTCCTTAACAAGGAGAGGTGCTCAACTTGAAATGTCTGAAAGCCATTAGGCTGCTGGTGCTTTGCAGTCCACTGACAGATACCTGTTTGAGAATTGAGATATATAGTCCAGTTTTGATTTGACACATTTCTGCAATAATTTAACATATTGAATCATTTAGCCTGTATAAAACCAAAAATATATTACTCTAATATTATCTTCTCTTACATGTAATACTAAATTAAGTATATTCTAACAAAAATATTCTTTCCTGCAAACTTAGTCTCCAGTATACTTTCTGAAAGCGAATATAAGAATGTGAGAACAAACAAGTTATTTCTGGGTGAATTTTCCTGACGTTTTAAAAATCTTATTCTAACTTTGGTAATAAATTAATGTGTGTAGTGATATCCTAAAAAAAGTTAATTCATAGATAATTTGTTTTAAAATGTCAAAAAAATGTTCTTTTTCTTTAAAATAAAAATTCAGAACATTGCACAGTGAAAATGCTTTTTTTTAATATTATTAAAAACATACTCAGTTATCAAACAAATAGCTAGACTGGCAAAATTGTTTTGGGAGCTGTGGATAAATGTGCTGTACAATATCCTACTGAAATAATATTAGTATAATGAGATTAAAATTAATCACAAAATAATTTCATGTTCTAAGTCATATTCACATTACTGCTATCTAGTAGTTTATTTGTGTTCAAGGTTCATTCAGGTTCATTTCCTTTCTTCTCTCCTAACACATAAAAGTCCCCAGAAAATAATTTTTTTTAAAAGCGACCCATAGAGATCGCAGTACGCCCAAGTGGCTTCCCAGCATGCTGGAACATATTCTCACCTACTTCTGTTTGTTTGCTGAAGGATCCAAGGGCTTCAGTAATACAGAGCCTTGAAAATAGTCCCAGGTATTTTATGGCCACAAGTTGTCCTAGTAAAATCAGCAGATCCAGTTGTGCTGAAAATGTCAATAAAATGTTCTCCAGATTGGTTTCCGAACATTATGGCTGCTATTTGTCATGTAAGAAATAGTCATAGTGTCTAGAAAAAATCGTATATGATGATAAAAGAGGGAGAGAGAGGGGACGAGAGACTGAGAGGAAGTGACATAGATACATGCTCTGCACAGAAATGTGCTTTTTGCAGCATCGAACCTTTGAATTTACCAACTTAGATTCTTACCAAATTCAGATTTTATGCTTCCTTTCATACATTGAAAGTCAAATTAAAGGTTGTTTGTGTTTGTGTTTAGAGGGGCAAACACATCTGTTTGTTCAGTTTGCAGTTCAGTTTAAAAGAACAAAAATATGTAAATAACCTGTAAGTATCCTAGACTCTTCCTTTTCTTCAGGACCAGACCTGAGCGGTGGACAGAAAATAAAATAATCATCACACACATTTGTCAGTAAAACTAATTTTGATTTATCGTAATTCTTCTTAAATGAAAAGCAGAGCAACTGTAACTGAAAGTATTCTGTCAAATTCTCAGAGCACAAAGAATCATTTCCTCTTTGCTGAGTAAAGCTCTTATAACTCTATGCTTCTGACCATGTGTTTAAGAGCAGCAGCATAAGCAAATCTATTAAAACATTGCTAATAAAGTCTAAAAGAGACAAAAATTATGATACAATTTGATTCAGGAACCAGTGCTGTTTGGCACATCTCGTGCTTTCTGTACAGTTCTGTCTTTCCTAAGGAAGAGACTGTTTCAAAGATTGTTTTTGCCAGCTGTGCACTTTGTAAGCTTGAATAAAAACTCACTGATGAGTGAGCATTGAGCATGCTTCAATGTAACGAAAGCCAGCATTGTTATTACAAACACTCAGAAATCATAGACCTACTCAATTCCTCCTCCAAATTATAAAAGCTAATAAAATAATTTCTGAGACATTTTAAAAGAATTT
Source organism: Cinnycerthia olivascens (assembly GCA_035048155.1). NCBI lineage: Eukaryota > Metazoa > Chordata > Aves > Passeriformes > Certhiidae > Cinnycerthia > Cinnycerthia olivascens. The sequence continues at coordinate 13,641,842 of JAWWMU010000001.1, forward strand.
ATTTTCTCCCTCAGTCTCTAAGAAATACTTCTGACCCTGAAACAACATGTAATACAAAGGAGTTCTTTGCATGTTCCAAAGTCACATAAGCTCTTCTTAATTTGAATTACAAGTAAAACACCAAGCTCTGAAGGAGTCTCAACAAACCTCAGTGTTTTGACATTGCTGTTTTTGCAAAATTATTTCTAAGATGCATTGCTCTTTCATTGTGCAAGTGTGGCTTGTAAGGATGTTTCCAAAATGCAATGCCCCTTGGACTTAAACAGACTGAAGGAGGGAATGTTGTGAAATTCAATAAGGACAATGAAAAATTTTGTAGCAGGGAAGGAATAATAATTTTTTAGTAAATACCTAAGATACTCAGCTCTGCCCTGGGAAATTGAGAGGAGGGATTATCCCTGTCTACCCAGCACCCTGTGTCCTTCAAGTCCTGGTTCCCCTGTACAAGAAAGGCATCCACAAATGGGGACAAATGTAAGACGTTTGGGGCTGCAGCACTGGCCCTATGAGGGGAGGCTGAGAAGCTGAGACTCACTGAGTCTGAAGAAAAGAGAACTTCAGGAAGTTCAGCTTCCTGCCTCCCTCAAGTGTACCAAGGAGACCCAGGGAGAGTGTTTACAGTAATATTTGCTCAAAGGACATAAGAATATGGGAATAAATGGAAACAGGGTTCATTCTCACTGGATATAAGAAAATTTTTCCACCCTGAGGGCAGTGAAGCATCTGAGCTGGCTGCCTCAAGAAGTTGTACAAGACCATCTTTTCAAACTCTGAGCAGACTGGTTTGCTGCGTGGCTCTGCTTTAGGCAGGATGTTGGACTTGAAGGCCTCCTGGAGGCCCCTTCAGCCCAAGCAGCTCTTGGGGGCTGAACCGGTGCAGAGTGCTGCACAACTGAAAACTATGAGTAGATGCAGGCTCTTTCAAAATTACTATTTGCTTCATTTGGTTAGTGAAAAAAACATAGATGCCTAGGAATTTTCCACTCAGTCCATTATGGACAAGACATTTCTAAAATGCTGCTCCTTTAGATGTCCAAACACTTGGATCAACTGGTGGAGAACTGTAAAGTATTCTGGGACTAGGGCCAGAACTGATGTGGTATAGACTACCATTTTCCACTGAAATCACATCTAAATCTCTTCAAAATATTAAAAATATTAATGAAAACTGAAGACTGAGCTGACACCTGGGATTCCGTTGTCATTTGTTCAGTTGACATATGTTATTAGGCATTTTTCTGTTAGGATTTTCCATTGGAATTCCAGAGTTGTGCCATGAGATTCAGTCTGAGATAATCCAATTGCATGGTACTTCAAGGTGGAATCTCTGTTCCTTGTAAACCTAATGTGATCTGTAATGCTGCATCTGCTATTTGTGAGGAATTCCTCCTTTAATGGTATAACTTTTTTATTGACATGGAAGATACAGAACAAAGGATTGTACATATATATATATATATCTTACTTTATCTAGTAGTAATATATATAACAGAGAGCAAAGAATTATCTCCCTATATATATTTTATCAAATAATAATATTTCTATATATTTCTCATGTAATATTCTTTATTTCAGTATTTCTTTGCATGGTTTCTCTGACTTTGCCTTGGCTGCTGTATTTTTATTCCCTTATTGCTTCTGGAAAATGCAGACTGTCTCAGCTTGCTCTCAGCATGTCCTCTTTCCCTAGGCATTTTTTGTGTGCCTGACAGCTTCCACTGATACATTATGGGTGGTCCAGTGTCCTACAGAGTCTTTAAAGTTTAGTAGTTTTGACATCACACAATGCTCATGGGAATCATTCAGTTCTCCTCCCTAACCTTGTTCCCTCAGCACTTCTTCCTCGTTGAGGCTTTTGGCTTTCTCTGGATCAATCTCACACAATCCCTAACAGGCACACAGATTAGTTACATGAAGAGAGACTTGCTTCATCCGTGGAATTCATGTCAAACTATGTATTTGTGCAATGTCTGATACTCTTACCAGGACATAAAAGATTAGAGAATAATCAAACAATGAAAAGATACTGGTGTTTTTAATGTACCTCTGCACTTTGGAAGTGTTGTCTGCAGCCTGCAGAAGCCATACATAACACCGAGGTATTACTGTGCGTGATAATACAGATGTGAGCAAGAGTCCAACCTGTTTATTTTCCCTACAAAACATAATTATGGAACTAGTGTACAAGATTATGAGCACTTGAAAAGGAAGATTGCAGGAAAAACGCAAATACTAGCAATGCTAGGTGAGAAACAACTTGAATTGTAGGTGGGACTGAAATGCTGGATTAGAGATCAGAAGACAATGTGAACCAAACTCTTCTAATGATAGATTCATAGCAATGTCTCTAACTGATTTTCTGGGGTCCATCAAAATTAACTAACAGGACTCATCCATCAAACAGAAAAAAATATAAATTACAAGGACAGTAGAGTGTTGGAATCCATGAAGGCTTTGGGTTAAGGCTATAGAAAAACTCCCCTTAGTTATGGTGAGCAGAAGCTCACTCCTATCACCGCCTAGGAGTTCTTGTGTTAATTTAGTTATTCCATATAAAGTTAGGTTTTAAGTTATTGTTACCAATTGGTTTGTTATGTGTTCCATATACAGTTAAGTTCTATTTCTTGTTTGTGATTGGGCCCTTCCCCTCAGACTCCTGACTGAACCTACCTTATAATTTTGCATCCTACCCTGGCCCCCAGGTCTTTTAGGTGCATCCCTATGCCATGCTCGGAGTCTACACATTTATTATTTTGCAGTTATTAAAGTCTTTTATTTTCAGGTCATCAAATCATGCCCGTCTCTCATTTTTATGGCCACTTTTGGGGCTCTACACTGATATCTCGAGGTAGCACACAGTCCAAACTGTTCTCACCGGACTCGGTATGCTACAGTAGAGGGCTGTCTATTTTTATGAGAAATATACATGAAATCCTGTCACTATACATACCAAGAAATTTTGACCCATAAGAAAGTATTTTGGCAGAATATATAAAAAATCATCACCAAAAAAATAAAAAAAGGCAAATTTATTAACGTTAGAATTGAGATATAAAACAGATTTGTATTTGCTGTAGTCCTCCATGAACTAAAATTAGGAATATCAGTTCAAACACTGGTTTATTGTTAATTTTTTTTTTTGGTAAACTCTGATTAGAAAAAGTTACATTGCTGAATCCAACCCTCAACTAGCTAGAGACTGTGATAGAGTAAATGTTCTAGGGTGATCCCCTTTCTCAGAATACTAGAACCTGAGTCTTAGATGTCTTAGTTGAAGGATGATCCTCAAAAGCAACCTTAGACTTATGGGTTGCCTGACTTTTTTCTTCAAGCAATCATGTGTAACTTGTCTAATACAACACCACTAAAGAAAATACAGGAGAAAAAACAAGAAGCAAAAGGTTTAGCAAAAAGTAATAATACTTTTCCCTTAAACTTCACTGGGGAAATTGAAATATTTTAAAACAACTTTTCTGGAGTACACACCTTGGGCTCTGCTACTGTCTGTGTACAGTAGCACTTCTCCCATCCCACACACATCACTTGTTCCTGAACTTCTGTTGTGAATTTTCTACTTTCACTGGTTACAGACCTGTTTGTGTCAGTGTATTGCATTACAACTGCAGCATCTACATACATACACCAGTGCCTCCTCTTCCTACCCTAACTCACAGCACATTTGACCCTTCTTTTTATAAACCATTTTGATAAAACCTATGACTGTTAAAGTATGTGTATTTCATCTAGTAAAATTTGCTCTGAACTCTGAGCAGTCATTATTCCAAGTACCTCACTAAAATCATGTAATTTTCCCAGTACCTGCAAATAAACATCCTTAGCAATTGTATGTTTTTCACAAGTATTCTGTCTTCTTTGGCTAGGCTTATTTTCTGTTTTTCTTGTATGTGAAAAGACTGAGGCAGTTATAATGGTCAATGTATAAGGGTATAATAAATATATCTCATGAATTTTCAGATGTGATTTGCATCGAAAATAATTTCTTCTTGTTTGGAAAAGAAAGTAAAAAGGAAAGAAAAAAATTAAGGAAAAATGTGGGAACAGCCACAACTTTTAATGCCTTTAAAATAACAGCATTGTGCAAAAATAATGATTGACATAAATTTTTAAACAGACAAGCTGTAAATTTTTTTCATCTAAAAATTCCAAGTGTGTCATCACTGTCATTGACTTACTCTAAGATGATCTCAAAATGTATAAATGCAATGAGGAGCAAAGGTATCATAAATCTTCATTCAGAAATCTCTCCTATCTCCCAGTATAACAAGAAAAGTGAAAGGAACAGATTGCATACAACTAGGTAGAGCTGAATTACTTCACAAAATTAAATGATCAGCATGGTATTATGTCATTTCATGCTGTTGCAATTCACAGAACAATTTCAAAATGAGCAGGAGTGCCATCAATATACTACTACATTTCCCTATATTTATAAGGAAGTCTCTGCAAAGAGAGAAATTAGTCATCCTTTTCATGAAAACAGAAGCAGTTTAATGACTCCTTCCCCTCTCATGGCCTCCAAGAAAAGTTCTGTAGTGACACATGACAGTTTTTTTACTTTGAAGGTGCCAGTCACTTTGAAAGAAAATCATTCATAACCTTTTATGCATTCAAAGTTTCAGATGACACTTTTTCCTTCGTGATGCTTTTAGAGTAGTTTTTGTTTCATATTCATTTGAAATAACAAGAATAACATTTTTCCTACTGAAAAACAAGTGATCTGTGTAGAGTTTTCTGCTATTTGATGACTGTCTAATTCTGCAAGTCTAGAGGAGTGTCTAGAAACAGAGGCATCCTATGCTGTTTTGAGATTAGTTCTTAACTGAGAGGTTTTACAAGCTGTTTTTATTATGTAACAGGTTGTCCTGGTTTGACTTGATTGGATAGTTTTATGGTATTGACATGTGAGTAAACCAATGAGAAGGGCTGATACACCTTTGTGAATACACGTTTTGGTGAGATCCTGGAAATCTGCCTCTTTTGCTTTCCAGTGGGGGAGAGGTAAGAGGCCCGGCCCAGCTTCTTTTCATGGCTGGGCCCGGCCAAGTTCCTTTCCCCTCCTTTGCCCTCTCCCGGGACTCCTGGCTAGACAGAGAGGGGAGGAGAAGGAGATAGCCAGCCAAGGCCGGCCAGTGGGAGAAGGGTAGCTGCTAAGATCTGAGCGGCCTTCTTCTTCAGCTGCAACCTGTGCAGAGAATGACTCACAACTGGAACTGAAACTGCAGCTGGCCTCTGGAGATTCTGGAACAGCTCCAGCACAGTTGCAATTCCTCACCTGAGTGCTCTGGCCTGGCTGTTGCCTTCTGTTAACTCTTTCAGTGCAGAAGAGACCTCCAGGCCTCATTCTCCCCTGAATGAAAGACAAAGACAAAAGGGAGACACATAAGGACACTGCCTGAAGACACCAAAGTCAGTCAAGAAGGAGTAAAGTTCCACATGGAAGGAGTATGGGAAGTCACTTTCAAGCTGAAAAATCTCTTGTAAGCTATGGTGATTGACTGTAATGCATTGAAATATTTCCTTTAAACAATAGAGAAGTATGGGGAGATAGGAAGTTCAAATTGTAAACCTGAGCAAAGGAATGCAGTGTTAAAGTGAGCCAATATTGAGGTATCTGTGATTCCATGAGAAGTTTGAACAGAGAGATGAAGTGATGAAGACTCTTTGCCCCCGAGAGAAGAAGAAGAAGAAGAAGAAGAAGAGAATCTCTTTTCCATGGAACGAAGATGATCTCAAAGATAGATAAAGAGAACTTTTGCTTTGAACAGTCTATTTTTAAAATAAAACCCCATACATCATTGTGGTCCAGAGGCACAGCTGTAAAAGGGACTGTGAACACTGGGAGGAGTTTCATGAATGCAGATTTTTCTGGACAGCAGTTGTTAATGAAGATTGACACCACGAGAGAACTGTTTTCTTGTGGAGGAATTTTCCTTAGTAAACAAGAAATGCTTCTCTCTCTAAGTGAACTGAAGAAAGACTATTTTAGAGGTGGAAAACTGACTGAGATTTCTGGGTGTTGTTTTCTGTATGTTGTCAGTCAGAGAGAAAGAAGGGGTGGGGAGAGAGGAGGAGTGTTCTGAAGGTTTCATTCTGATTCTTGTGGGTTTTTGTTTGGTTTTTTCTTCTTTTAATGTTAGTTAATAAAGCTTTATTACTTTTAAGCTTAAACCTGCTTTGCTCTTGATTGGGAAATTCCAAATTGGCAAACCTAAACCACTACCACAGGTAGATTTAAAAGTTGAACCATTTGATTGTCATGGGGTGGCGTTGTTCAATTCAACCAATAAGGCTGCATTTTTTTGTAAAGACACATTCTTGAAACAAAGAAAAAAAAACCGGAGGAGAGGGCACTTCACTTCACTTCTGGCCTCGGAAGGAGGCGGCGGGGCCTGGGCCTGGCAGGTTCTGGGTCGGCCCTGCTTGGCCCGGGGTAGCTGGGTCTGGGCTGATTTGATTTCTCTGACCTGGCTGAAATTTTCTTTCCCGGAGGGGTGGTGAAAGAAAGGCTAGGAACTCACCAGGCTTCCTGAAGCCAGAAAGGACTCTGAAACTAAAAGCAACTTTGAAACAAAGGAGCTGCCATGTGGCTGGAAGATCAGAGCAGCCACATGGCCGCAGATTGCAGCTGCCTAGATGGTGTCGGCAGCCACAGCCTCACAGCGAACTCTGTCTACTCAGCTACTTTGAATTAACTTTACTGCAGGTGAGAAAGAAACAAAAACACTGGTTGCAGTTTTTTTCTCCAGTTTCAGTGTTTCAACAAGGCGCAGTCAACATGATGCTGGCAAGAACCACGTGGCAGTGGGCAAGCTCTTCTTTTCAGTGCAGAATCTGGATTAAGTTAACCTTTCAACATTGTGAGACTCTATAAAAACTGTTTCAATCGATGATAAAACTTAACCTTTGAGGTCAGTAAGGAAAAAGTTTGATTTTGGATG
>JAWWMU010000001.1:13668157-13697601 GCA_035048155.1 Cinnycerthia olivascens
TCTGGGTAGAAGTTCCGAGCTGAGAAGGTACCTTTGGGTGCCTTCAATAAAATCAACACTGCTACCTCAGCCAGAGTAATTCCTTTCTTGGTCTCCATTGTCACGATACACCTGCCACAGAGTGCCACGCTGGGACCCACTGGGTCGGCTGAATCTGCCAAGCAGGCAGAGGGGCTGTACCAAGGCTTGTTATCAGGGCCAGGATTAGCTGGGCAAACTATCAGAAAACGGTCCCAAATACAGTACTAGTAAAAAAAGTTTCTATCCATCTGTAGTATACACTAGATTAAAAGGTCTCTTTGCCTCATACCCTGCATTACAGTAACAATTTTATTATAAATTCACCTATATTTTTATCTTCTATAATTACAGGACAATTACAGAGCTCTTCTCACAAACTGAACTCTTGTGTTGAAACACAAGCGTGACGGTACCAATAGGGCCAAATTGGCATGTGATGTTTTATATCTAGTCTAAGGAGAAGTCTGACATCTTTGAGATTTTGCCACCACTGTTCATGTCTCTATGGGTATTTTGGTATAGGTTTCTTTTTTTCTACATTTTTTTTCTTTAGTTGAATGAAGGCAAGAAAACAGAGATACTTATGTAATAATTCCCAGCTGGTTTGAGAAAACTCAAAATATTATGGAAGAGACTAAAATTGAAAGATCTAGCAACAATAATGGGGTAGATCCTCCTGCAATGTGTGAAATGTGGTCACTGAGTGGTCTTCTGGATAATCTTACAGCTTTAACTCCAATTCAGTTCCATTTTTCTCATCAGCCCTGAGCCTGCTTAAATTCCTGTCAAAACTAGCACTACAAACTGTTGCCAATATAGGTTTTTCAACTTACTGTTTAATATAGATATGATTCTGAGTTGCTATTTCTCTCCAAAATAAGGTGTCACAAATGGAAGGCTTGTAAATATAAGTCTTCTCTATAGTGGTGGCAAGCTTTGTTTTCTTGCTAGCAGGACATTTAAATTGCACTGCTTGGCTGCAGAATCTCACTCTGTGCTGCTGCAGAGAAACCATTATCACTGTAGGAAATAATAGCAAGTGGATATATTAATTAGGAGTTTTGAAAAGCAATGATGAAGATAAGATTTATCTACATCTCTGTGATTCACAGCTATGTGAAACAGAGTAGCTAAGGAATGACAATCATTCAAGTCATTGCACTTTATTGTAAATAAATTCATCTAGTAATAATGTGGGCTGAGAAGAAATACCTAGAAAGACAAAGTTAAACAAGGTGACTTGACAACGAAATTCATATTACCACAGGCCTTGGACAAACCACTGGATTGGACTTTGTTTCTGCATCTCCAAAGCAATATTGGGGTCAGCAGTTAATAGTTTCTCAGAGGATAATTATTAAAAAAAAGCAAAGCTACTGTGATGTCTAACCATTAGCATTGTTACCACTGAAGTTTGAAGAATTAATTAAAAACAGAAAGGATTTAGATGGTGTATTAGCAAAAATTTCTTCAACCTAGAGTTTGTCAAACACTTCAACAGCCATCTTAGGGAAGGGATAGACTTACAATCCCAGTAGGTATCTAAAAGATGCGTTGATGTGTGTGTCACTTAGGGACATAGTTTAGTGATGGACTTGGCAGTGTTAGGTTTACAGTTGGACTTGATGATTTTAAAGGTCTTTTTCAATCTAAATTATGATGTCATTTAAAAGAAAATATAATGATCTAAAGGCTATTAAACATTAACAGTTGAGAGAAGCCTTAGCTGTTCCTATTAATTTTAAACATCTATTGTGATGCTATCACCAGTAAAACCCCAGCTAGCTCTCTCCTGGGCAGTGCTAAGATTGGCCGCCCCCGACCTTATCTGGTTCGGGTGGCGGTGGAGCAGGGTTGTTATATAGCATACATATACATATATATATACTATATATGTATAGTATATAGCAGTGAAGCTGCTCTCAACAACACTGAGGATTGGGGCAAAAAAAAGGGAGGGGTCTCTCATATGGTTTCTTCAGAACGTTTATTCAAGGAGGGAGACAAAAATGAAAAGACCAAGAGCAGCACTGTGAGCCTTTTAAACAGGGGAGGTACAAGGAGAGAGTACAATTGTTCAATCAATAGGGGAAGAAGTGGGGGGGAGCACAAAGTAGGGTTTACAACATTACAACCAATGGAGGAATACATGGGAAGGGTAGAATTTGTGCAAACCATCAGGGCATTGAGGTTTAGGGGATTTCTCAAGGGGAGGAACCAGCAAAGGATTGGCACAGGGAAGGATTGACATCTAGGAAGGGAACATTCAAAAACGAGGGGTGGATTAAACACAGGATTGGCAGCTTTAGCATGTGGATCAAGAAGTGATGGACAATTGGGAAAGGGAGGAGAAAACCTGAACAAAATCAATCACCCTGGGGGAAACAAGGAACAATCTATTAAAGAAATTACAATACAAACCCACATGAAAGAAAAACACACCACCACACTATTGCTAAAGAAATGAAAGGACAGAAGAAAAGGAGGAATATGTAAATTTTCAGCATTGTGGAAAATTGGATAAAATTCAGAAAGCCTCAGGTTTTTTCCAGTCCTCAAAGCTTCATGCAGCTTCTTGAAATACCTACCTCATCCTTTTTATTGGATGACTTTTACAATAAAGCCAACAAACAACATAATTATCAAGATAAATACTTCCTCCTTTGGTAATAAGTATTGCTGCAATGGGAATTGAAAACCAAACCCATTCCTCATATGTAAAGTATAAATAAAGTCAATATAATTGTGCCTATATTTCATTTGAATTTGGCCATCAGTTCATGTCTAACACAGAAAAGAGATTCACTTGTGTGGAAAGAAACAAGCAAATATTGTCAAATATCACTTGGAATAAACTTAAGACTGTTACAAAATATTTGGAGTTCTGCAAGGAAAATATAAAAAAAAGTCTCTTCAAGGGACTAGTTACTGAAACATTGCTTCAAATTAAAAGAAAGTAGGTTTAGATTAGATATTAAAAAAAATTCTTTACTGCAAGGGTGATGGGGCCCAGGTTACCTGGAGGAGTAGTGGAAGTGTTGAAGGCCAGTTTGGATGGGGCTCTATACAACCTGATCTAGTAGAAGATGTCCCTGCTCATGGCAGGGGGTTGGAAATAGATGATCTTTAAGGTCCATTCAAATCAAAAGCATTCTGTGGTTCTGTGATTTTTGGATATAAATTCAATTTTAAATACTGTCATGGTTTCACTGTTCTTTCTAAATACATACACATGTAAATACACCTATGTGGTTTTTGTGGTTTTTTCCTCAGTTATGTCACCTCTGTATATGTGGCACAATCCAGGCAAAACTTTTCTTCCTGGCTCACCCTATATTTAGTATAGAAAAATAAGGTGTGATTACTAAGAGACAGACAATACCTGGCATATTGCCACTCTGGATAGTCAAGAGATTAGTATGATTTGAGCTCTGCTGTTCCACAGCAGCTTTTGTAGAAGTCTGATAATGAACAAGGAAGGAAATTATGTAATTGCAGGTGGCTGTGATTGGAACAAGCATTGCAGAAGAAAGGGAAGAAAGTCCAAAGATGAGCACAAACACAAGGCTGGAGCACAAGAGTGGAGTGGGATTCTCAACAGAAGTGGCCTTTGTGAATACCACTTTTTATTAGCATGCATACAACTCCTAATACCTATCCCAGAATTTAGGAAAACCTGACTTATCTGTTTTCTTTCCTTTAAGAAATGTTATAAAATAAAAGAATTGTTCTGCTTTTCCTGTAACAGTAATGAAAAGTAGTTCTTCCTAGGAATACTACATAAAATTGATTATTTGCTGATTATGCTGAGATGATACTTATGCCCCATAACGTATAGTACATAATTCAGTGAGTTCTAAGTAAATAGCATAATGAGTTTAAATGTCAATTGTCTCTTTCAAACATCACCTATTCTCCTGACTGATAAATTACACAACAAACTTTACTGGGAAACATTTAATTTATTTTAGAATGCTAAAGAAAGTTATGAAACTTAAATTACCTTTCCTTTAGAAGAATTTCACACAAAACCAATGTTCATAGTTTACACTTCAACAATGTTTTTTGTACTGAATCTCAGTCTTACAAACTCTTACGCAGGTGCTTAACTTCATTTACTAGGGTCAAACAGTTGATTTCACCTCTCCAGGTGGGCTATGTTGCTACTCCTTGCAGTTACCAGGCATTCAGCTCAGCTTATACAAACATCCATATGAACAAAAAAGCAATGTATTAGCAACACTAACTAACACAAGGAATAAAAGAGGGTGAAGTCATCTCAGAGATTGCTTGCATCCTGATTTACATAAACATTGCAATGTATAAATGTTGGCTCAAGAGAATTGAAAAGTCTCTGAAAATACTTTGAATTCTTCTGTGAATGCAAAAAAATAATAAAAAGTTCCATGAAAACCCAAAGCATTGATGCTAGCTAAAGTATTTTAGACAATGCATTAGATAGGAAGAACATTACATACAAGACCCAAGAGGATATCTCTAATTTCCTGTCCTTTACTATGAGGCCAGTAATTCTCTGCTATTGCTGCCACTGCACATTTCCCAGTAATTCCACAGTGACTAATCACCATTTATTGTAGAATTCTTCATGAAGACACTTCCAGGTTGGAGCTTGACATTAAATAGTCATAAAAATCTGAGATGTTTAAAATATGCAGAAGAGGCAGTTGGGAATGCATTGCAGGAACATTCCAAGGGTTCAGAAACTCAAAAGGTTTATCCTGCTACTCTGATGTTTCCCACTTTTTATTAAACGATCAGTATAGCAGAGGCTGGACTAAGGTGTCTTCTGTCCAACAGATAATCTGTATGCATATCATCTGGCCAGATGTTAAAACAATCTTCCCTTGTCTTTTTATTATTCCAGGCAAATTCTTTTACTTTTGCTTTATCATTCCTGGAACTCACTATCAAATGATCTTTACATCATGCTCCTACAAGAAATGGAGGTCAAATCTCCACAACAATTTGTGTAAATTGGAATAAACTTCTAGCCATACATGCCAGCCTGAATCCTCCCTAGCTAATTAAGAATTACAGAGGCAAGAGCAAAAGCAGGAATTTAGGTGCCAGTTTCAGCATCAATAAAGTATCACTATTCTACTAATTTTGAGTTCAGCACAGATTGAATTCTGTGTGGATTTAATTCTAATAGTATTGAACATGGTGATACTATTAAAATCTGATGGGAGAAATGGAACCTTAACTTTTTCTCGTATGTGATATGCTGTCTATCTTACATGAAGTTAGGCTTCACACACACAGAGAGGAGGTTTTCTGTGTATTCAGATGTTCATGCTGAAGCCCATATTTACACCATCAGTCAGAAAATTGCAACTTTGAAAGGATATAAATATAAAATAGTGTTTCAAACATCCAGTTTTTACTGCATCTCTTTCATTGAGTCACTGATAAATCTGTTTAATTGTAACCTCCAGACTTCATTTTAACAATGAAAAGAATTATTGTTCAGGACTATCACGTGCAAGTTGTATGTATAATTGGATATCTGTATGGTTTTGTACAAAAAATTTATTGTCACTTTGTTTCCCAAAATTTCTCTTTCGTTGGGATTTTCTATTTGTTTGTTTTGTTTTATGAAATACAAGCAGTTCTATAGTAACTTAGCTACTTATAGTAATTTAAGTTTTATTCTAATGATTCTTGTGCTACAATAATTTTGTAATTAAGAGTAAGAATGGAGATTGCAGCTGACAATATTCACAAGCCAGGCTTCTAATTCCTTGATTAACACCTGGCAGGAGAATTGAAAACAGATTGTTTTCCCCATGGGAATGATACAGGCATGAAGAGAAGTTAGCAGACAAAAATGAAAAACCAAATCCTAAATGTCCATCTGTGACCCAGAATATTAAAGCAGTTAGATCTAGCTTCTAATAGATCTTGATATAATTTCTCAAACATTATTTACCAGCAGTGATAAAATTTTGCAACAAAAAAACAAGGTTTCTTCAAGCATTACAGTATTTAATGGGAAACATTAGTGTTTAGTCTTAGAAAAAATAATTATGCATTTTTTGACTATTCTGAATAATATTTTCTAGGTAAGGACAATAAACTTGCACCAGTTTCCACAGAAATCAGTGCTCATCTCTTTTTAATTTATATAACTCAACTTCAGATGCAGCACAAGATGTAATTTTGTCATGTCACTCCAAAGTTAAATAGATTGTTCACAGTGGAAAGACTTCTTTAGCCTTATATGACATGAAAGAAGTGACATCAAAATGAAAAAAAAAAAAAGAAATTAAAATTATATTAGTTCTTTTAGCCCATAAAATTTGTGGTTTGGAAAATAAATAGATCTCTGTGGTTCATGAGATCAACAACAAATTGCAAGACAGAGAGTTGTTTTCTCAAATGTTGAAGATATGACCTTTATAGTTTTTCTACAAAAGTTCTCAATATAATTTCTTCTTGCTTTTATTGAATCAGGTTTCTGTCTGTGCTCAAATGAGACTTCTTGAACCTTGCAACTCAGAACCAAGCATTTCACCCATTAATAAAAGATAGTTTGTCTTGGTTAGTATGGGGAAAAGTCAGGTAGTCATAAATTCACAAACGAAGTGCTGTATGTATTCTACCACATTAGAGTCCAGGATAACATGAAATTCAATATTCATTCAGAAGGCACAGCAGAGTTCACGAAACACTGAGTTATGTCATTTTAAATTCTTTCATTTCTGTGGGCCAGAGAGATAAGTTATTTATTTTTCTGTGCATACATTTGAAAATTTTATTATTCTTTGTGAAGAGAAAGGGGGAAAGGCATACTGCTGCTGGAGGTATACATTTTGCAACCATACTGTGTAAATTGTAAGTTGTTCACACTGGTAGTTGTCTATAGATCTGCACTTACATTACTTAGAATGATGACAATTCAGACCTGACAGGTGCTTTGGCACTGCTCCAGTAAATATGGCTTGATTATAATAACACTTGTGTATAGAGATAGAGACATAAAAAATATGCTCTGACTGCTCACAAAAAACTGTTTCCCTTGGACAAGATTTATGGAAAGCAGCCCTTGGGTAAACTCAGCATTATGGCCGAGAGGCAAAAGATACCATCAGGTACCTGCTTCCAGATGTTAATCTTTATCAATGGGGACAGCAGATTAAAAAACTGCCTAAGTCATTTCTTCAGTGTCCAATTTCTTCATCCTGTGAGGAAAAGCAAGATGTGGCTTTTATCCTGCCTAATTCATAACAGTCAAGGGAGATCTAGTTTTCCTCACTCTGTAATTATCTGCATGTCAGTCACAGAATCACAAAATGATTGAAGTTTAAGGTGAGCTCTGGATATTTTCTGGCCCAATCCTCTTGTTTTAGAAGCTTCATCTAGAGTAGGTTTGTCCAAATACCTTTTGAATATCTCCAATACTCTTCAATCTCCCCGAGAAATAATCTCCAATGCTAAGTCAACCTCACAGTACAAAACTCACTATTCCTACAGGTTCTGTTTATTGCCTCTTGTCCTGTCACTAGACACTACTGTAAAGTCTTGGTATTTCTAGGCCCACATTTCATGTATTAAAATTAATTTATAAGATCCCCTCTGAGATCATACAGTTCTCAGTCTTTCTTCATAGGTGACATGCTCCAGTTCCTCAGTCATTTTAGTGGCCTTTCACTGAACTTTGTCCAGAAGCTCCATGGATTTCTTGCGTTGGGGAGCCCAGAACTCACAAGTATGGTAAAATACTTGGAATATACACAGGACTCCAAGTATGAACTGAGCAGTCCTGAGTACAGAAGAAGGATCCCCTCCCTCCACCTGCCAGCAATACTATTCCAAATACAGCCCAGGATACCATCTGCTTTCTTTGCCTTAAGGGAAGGTTCATGGCTGATGTTCATCATGAGGTCCATCAGCCCCCATGGGCCTTTTGTGTAGAACTGTTTCCTATCTGGGTGGCCCTCAGCATATATTACTGCAAAGGGTTTGTAATGCCCCTGTGTGGAGCTCTATGATGTTCCCAACTCTATTCTCCAGTTTCTCAAGGTCCCTCACAGTGGCAGCAAGATTTTCTGGTTTATCAGTCACTCCTCTGTTTTGCATTATCAGTGAAGTTGCTGAGGGTATATTCTGCAATGGCATCCACATCATTACAGAAAACATTAAACAGGATCTGACCTAGAATGGACAACTGGGATACACCTCTGATTACTGCCCCCTGACTAGACTTCATGCCACTGATCACCACCCTCTGGATCTGACCATTCAGCCATTTTCCAATGTACCTCCACTGTCTGCTGATCCAGCTCATACTTGACCAGCTTCTCTGTAAAGGTTTTAAGAGGGAAAATTACCTTCCCAGGCTTTGAGGTTAGGCTGAATTCTCTACAGTTCCAAGCCCTCCTTTCTGTCTTTTCAGCAGTTAGGAGTAACACTTCCTTTCTGCCATTCTTCAAGCACGTCTCCCAATTGCCATGATCATTCCAAGATTTTCAAAAATTGCCTCTCAAGGACATCAACCTCAGCACTAATCCCATCAGACCCCTTGGATTGATGTATGCATACTTTGCTTAAGTATTTGTAACCTGATCCTCTTTCACTGAAGTCGTGTATTTCCTGCTCCAGACTTTCTCTGTGGCTTCTGAGGTCTGGATCCCTGAAGACTGGTCTTGCTAGTAAGGACTGATGTGAAGAAGATAACTAATACCTCAGCTTTTGTTATGCTCTGTGCAACCAAGTCTCCTGCCTCACTCGGCTGTGCACTGACATTTTCTCTGGTCTTCCTTTTATCACCTGGTGACTTATGAAACCCACCTTTCTTGTCTTAGACATCCTTTGACAGATTCAATTCCATCTGGACTTTGTCCTTCCTAATCACCTGCCTGCACGCTCAGTCTCAGCATTCCTCCAGGGTTATCTGTCCATACTTCTACCTTCTATATACTTTCACCCTACTTCCACTTTCTGTTTGTATCAAAGGATTAATTTCAAAGCCATTTTTCTATGTATCACTGCCCACTTTGAGCTTGGACCTGGACAGAAACTTAGAAAGTTAAGATTAATCTGGAAGATCAATATTTAAAACAAGAGCATCACTCTAAAGTCAGTGAGGAGGAGAAGATCAGTTTCATCACTTGTTTTCTCAAAAAAATTTAAAAGTCTTAACAAAATTTTCCAGCTCCATCCAAATATCTCATAAATGTAAAGAACTCTACTTCCTTTAAATCCAAATTGGGCAAATGACGCAAAAATTTTACAATATACTTATTCATCAATACCAGTGGCCAATACTCCAAGGTTTTTTTTTAGGAGAAAGACACAGCAGAAATTTTATCATTTATTTTTTATGGTTATCATTTGCTTTTTACATAGTCTACCTCTCTTAATTGGTACCAAGGTGTTCTAGTCAAAAAAACTACTCATAGACATTTCTAATCCTCAAGGTTCGAGAAAGATATTTCAAAAATTAATTTTGACTTTTCCAATGAATCTGAAAAGCAGAAAAAATGCAGTTTTATTTTGTTCTGTTTTGCTTTGTCTTATTAATTACTCTAAGGTGTTATTTTTTAAATCATTATTAATTTTATTCAAGGGTCCTGATTTGATTACTAAAATGCTTTGTGTTTATAACAGTGTCTGTATCTCTTGGGTCTTTATGTTTTGTTGGCTGAATATTACACCTAAAACTAGCCAGCATCAGACACTTTTAATAGGAAAGATAGAAGATTGATTTCATTGGCATTTACCTGACACTCAAATGTCATGTATCCATGTCTAAAAGTCCTAAATCTGACATCAAATTGAATTATAAAAAGAAGAAAATGTAATCAATAAGAAATTAATTTTAAAGGCTTTATTAATAGCTTAGATGAAAATCTAATTTGACTATTTATACTGTAATTATATTGTACTCACCTTCTAGCTATTATTTGCTTAAAGCTGACTTTTAAAAATTATATAACTGATTCTTCCAGAACTAACTGCCCTTAATCAATATCAACTCCCTGATTGTGTCACATTGCTTCCCAAATGTATAGCAAGCAAAAATACATGGTCTAATCTGATGCTGTTTAAAAAAACTGTAGTCATATAATGTATTTTAATTAAAAAAAACCTTCTTCTTTGCATGTGCAATTGGAGGTAAGCGTAGGTTGTTAATGGCAGTCACTTTGAAAAACAAAATTTTGTATTATAAACTTTTGTTTAATGTTAAGAGGCATTTCATGCATTGACTTCTTTCTTCTCAGAGGATCATCAACTGGGAAAATGCATTGTAACTCCACTGAAGCAGTTTGCTACATTAAGTAGCCTCAAAAATGACAAAGAAAAAAGGCTATGAAAAACTGTAGGGCAGCCAATGTCTTCCCATACTCTAAAAATTTTAATTATGATGACTGAAATATGTTTTTATATTTAGTCTACAGTTTGTCAAAATAATCTCAAAGGTACTTTGATAATGTGCTGTGAAATTTACGTTCCTATCCTTTGGTCAATCTGTTTGGTCATGCTTGAAGAGCTGAATTGCTCAAATCACTTCTGGTAGAAAACAGAGATTAAAGTATAGGGAGACTGGAATGATTAAAAATATAATGTTATCTAAAAATTAAAGGTTTATCTGCAATAGGGAGATCAGGGACTGGGTGAGCACCAGTCCAACTTCTTAATTAAGATGCAATCTGAAAAAACTGTGGTTCACTATAACTTATATTGACATTCCAGCACTCCAGATTTGCAATTCTATCAGTGACTAAGAAATTCTGAAGGAGAACTTTCCTGCAGGCAGCCATCAGAGAGAGAAGATAAATCTGTGACTCCAAAACCCATCTTAGGCACTATTAATAGGTGAGATGATATCACGTGAAAAAGTGGGGTTACAAAGTAGTTCTAGAACTGATCAATGGAATTAAATACTGTTCATGTAAGGGTAAGGATAAAAATTATATAGAAGCCCAGGGTTGTTCCTTTGCCTTTATCAGGACTTCTCTATGTGGTTGTGAAACATGGACCATGCTTTGTGATATCTTTAGGCAGAGAGTAAAGTAAACCTTTGAGCAATAAATTACTGGCAGTTAAAGCAGTATTTGGGGAAGTGTCACCGTATGCTTGGTTTCCCACTCCTCCCTAGGCCTCTAATCTTGATCACTGTCAGTAGGAGAACACAAAACTAGATGGATCTTTGGACTATTCTCAAGTTCCCACCTTATACTCAAGGATAGCATGAACAAAGTGATCTGTAAAAAATAAGCCACTTGCCAAATCTTAGACAACATATAGGCACAGTAAGAGTAGGTCTGTCTGGGTCTTGATGAAATGGTTCACATTCCAAAACAGAATCCACCTGACTACTTTGTCTAAACACACTCACAAATGACCAAGGCATCTGTTTAAAGACAATTTTCTCACATTCCTGGAATACAGTAAATAGTAAATAGATAGGTAAATTTTCAGGAAAAACTAGAAAATTACTGCCACAGATGTTCAACAAAGAATAAAAGAAAAGCCCCTTAGTATATAATTTCATTTTGTAGTAGTTTTTTGAGTCTCTTCTATGTTTCAGCATAGCTTGTTACAAACTTGTTCTGTTTGAAAGCAAAACCAGTGAGAGACTTCAAGTCAGAAATACAATTTATTAGGAAAAGAAAAAAAAATATGCAATAATACAAAAGAAAAAAGAAAACCACTGATAAAGTCAGAATACAACCTGACACCCTGTTTGTCAGGGTGCTGGTAGCAGTCCAGTTGGAATGGTGGCTGCAGTCCTGGAGTGACAGATGTAGTTCACTTGAAGCAGTGACCCTTGTAGAAGGGTGTAGTCTTCCTCTGAAGATCCAGTAGAAAAGGCAGTTGTTCCTCTGGGAATATGGTGGAAAGGCTGCTTTGGTGTCCCAAATCTCAGGGTTTTATCCAGGTAGAGAGGCTTGGTTCCTCCCCCTGGATGGAGCATTTCCCAATGGGATGATGTAATTTTATCAGTGAGACTGAATGGCCCATTCGCAGAAGATCTCTCCCTGGAGGGAGGATGGGTAGTGGAAGAGATAAAGAAACTGCTCTCACTGGTTTCTTATCAAGTGGCATATTAACAGAAGATTACATCACCCCCTATCCCAGTTCCAACAGATGGTGATGGAATACATACCCCTTGGTTACATTTTGCACTGCGACTCATGACAAAACTGCAAATAAAGTTAAACTCAGACACCTTGTCTCAGGGATTTTCTTCTCCTCTGATTATTGAATACTATGGATTTATTTTTCCATGAGACATTGAGTTTGCCCAGTGTGAGCTGTATCATTACAGAGTGTGTGGTATGCTGACCTTCCCATAAGCAGAAGGCTATAGTAACATGTAGATATTCAGTGCAGCATGAACGAAAAAAAAATACATTTTACTTTCAATTCATAAATAAAGATAAATCATGTTTATTTTATAAATAAAGACTATCACTGAAATGGTCAAGTTTTTCAGCAGCATTTTCAAAGAAGCATCTCAAAAGTAGATAACTTTATTCAATTAGAATAGGCAATAGTTTGTAATTTATTTTTGGCCTTTTATTATGATTTCTTTTTGATTAAATCATCACTATTTCTTCACTTGATGACTAAACAAAATGATAACACCTATGGAAAGTGTGTGAGTTTGCCCTAGGACTCAAATTCACTGAAATAAACAGTTTTACTCATATTGTTCATGTCAGAATATCCCACACTATAATCACATATTTAGAGATATGCTGCACTTATTGATAATGTTAAGTATAAAAAACCAATAAAATAGTAAAAAAAAAGCATCTAAATATGTTATTTTAAAGTTCAACTATCTGTACATTTCAGACAGTAATCAAATATATCAATAACAGGTATAAGCTGAAAGTCTGCTTACATAGCCTTTTGCTAACTGCTAAAAAGCTTAAGAAAATATATCAGTATAAATTTACTTTTAAAAGTAAGCACTCAAGAACTTTTCTGCCCCTAAGGTTCTGTGGTCATTAGAAAACAACCGAGATCTCATGACAATTTCAGTTCCAGTTAGGAAAATGGAAGCTGAACAACCAAGTGAAAAAAATGTCTTTCAAGAGGTATGGAGAAGCAAATGTGGATTTGTCAACAAAAAAGCTCTATCAGACCAATTTAATTTTCTTCTCTGATATGGCAATAAGATTTGGGAATATAAAAGAAGTTGTAAATGTCTTTTTTTCATGCTAGTAAGGCTTTTGACACATGACATGTGCAAATTAGGAAGCATGGTGTAGCTGAAAATAATATACTGGGCTGCAAACTCATTGGAAATCTAACCACCTCTCTGTGCTTTGCTATTTACAATGAAAGGTTATCAAGCAGAATCAGACTTTTGCTGTTTTCAAACTTTTTATTAACAATAAGAATGAAGGAATCTACTTTTTCAAATCACAAATTACATCACTTTGAAAGAGATTGCTCATATGCAGAAGACCGAATTTAGGACTCAAAATTATCTTGAAAAATGAATGATCTATGATATGAAAGATGCATGATGCTCTAACAGAGGAAAAGTAAGGTGCTGCCACTCAGGCAAATTTATGAGGCAATGGTGAACTTTGTAGGCAGCAGCTATTCAGTAAAGACATCAGGCTGAATCATTGAATCTCAAGCTAAAGGTGAATCAAGAGCACCTCAATGTCCTGAAAGAAAGTGATCTAGTCTAGTTAGTGACCAGTAGAAGATCAAAATGGTCAAACACTGAGGAGAGAAACAATAATTGGAATGCTTGTTAATAAACAAATGTGTCCCACATTTTTCTGGACTTCTTGACTGCATGCCAACCTTCAAACAAAAGTGAGGAAAAAGAGTGGTTGTTCACCAACTAAAACATGGCGATACAATTTTAGCATCAACCCAGGACACCCCCTTTGCCAGCAGTGTAGACTCCTGGATGTCTGGGGGAAAAAATGCCCGAAAAATCGGGTTATGAAAGAGTTTTAGCACATAAAAGTAATTAATTGCACCACAGTTCTGCCCACGGGTTTTGTTTTCTTGGGAGTGGGGGCTAGCCCAAAGGGTTAGGCTGGCACACCCTTTCTCCGTTCCCCCACCTTTTTCTTCCTGTGGTGCTGCTTCTTCCCTGCCTGTTCCTCCACCGTGCTTTGCCTCTTCCCCAAGGCAACTCCTCGCCACCATCCACACCCAGTGGCAACTGCCACTATTCCCACCTTGCCTGGCAGCCAGCCCCAGCCGCCAGCCCACAGTCCACAGCCGTTGCTCCCCAACAGGGAGACACACAGCTCGCTGCAGTTTGGAAATCGGGCCAAGCCCACCTGGGAGCAGCCCAGGCAGGCTCAGCACACACTCCATCTGCTGAGCTGACGCAGACAGAGCGCCTCAAAATTCTTGCCTTAACGCTGTCTCTTTCTTCTTTCTATTTCTCTCTACATCTCTCTTTTTCCCTCTTTGTTCTCTTTTCTATCCTCCTCCAGTCAGGACCATACTCTTTCTTTATCAGTAAACGGTTCTCAGATACAATATTTTCCATGTTTGCGTTTTATTTTTTTCCGAGAAATTTATCAAAAAGAATCTTCCTCGACTCCCCTTACTGCTGAACAGGACACCATCATCCAGCTTTCCATTGTTGTGGAAGGAATTTTAAAAAGCATGTAACAATCTTACTGAGTGCTCTGTGGGAGATTTTTTCAGTGGCTGAGATTGATATTTTGGGGTAAAAAAAGGTTATTTCTACTGTTTTCACAATTTTGCAAAGGTAAAGCAGTGTAAATGAATGTTCAGGAATAAAGTGGTTCCCTAAAGTTCTCCAACCATACAAATTCGGAAGGGATAAAGACTTTTACTAAAAATATCTTCTGCCTTCCAAATCTAGAAACCCTTTTCCCCCTAACTAATGAACTATAAAGAACTGCATGCCAAAACCAAGAAAAATCTTTGGATTTCATGGACGTGAAATTCTATGATTTCATGGACAAAAAATCCTGAAAGCTTACTGTCAGAGAAGCTGCAGATTGATGAACTCTGAAAGTCCTTAGACTGCAGAATTTGTACGAAAATGTCTTTACCTCTGGGAACTTTTGTTTTGTCACACATAAATAGGTGTTCACTTGCTCTTAAGCAAATTTGCATTATAAATTTCTCTTTCCTCTTGTTTTCATTATCTTATTCTTTAAACTCCATGGAGAAGAGCTTCTACAGGACCAACAGTACAGAAAATCCTGTAATAGATTTCAAAAATCTGTGAGTTTACAGTAATGGGTCTTTAAGGTAAGTCCAGATTAACACATTCCAGTTAATATTTGAATTTTCAGTGATTAAAACCAAAGTAATAATTTCTCCATTCCAAGAGTAAGATTAATAAACATTAGGTGAACATTTAATTTCTATTATTTGTTTTAAAAATCTGTTTTATGAATTATGAATGAAATAAGTTAAGAAATACAAGTTACGTAACTTATACTTTCCTTCATTTTTTATTTTAGAAATTCACCCACAATGTTATAATCTCCTTCATAATTGGATTTTTTCTTCACTTAGAATAACCTTTATAAAATATTAATTTGAGAGGTGAATTGTAGAGAAAACTGAGCTGTGTTCCATCTTCATGTCAGCTGGGGATTCACATATTCTCCAAGCATTTTAAGAGCAATACTGGAACTCATTTTCAGGAGTATGGTTTCTCCCACATGGTCATTTAATCTGATCAAAGACAAGAAGTGGGGAAAAGATGGAAGTAATTGAGCAGGCAAGACACCAAGAAAAAGAGACTGTGTTGTTTCCTAATAATGGGTGTTCTGTGCAGAAACACCTGGTACATGTGTTTGCAGGCAGCCTGGACATGTGTTTGCTACAAAATCCTTTGTTATCCTTCTTTAGATCTGTAAACATCTGAATAAAGACAGAAGAGCAAGGAAAACTAGATCTCCTTGAAAACAGATTGAACCCAGAAAGGTTTGAAATATACCACAAGACTTGATTAAAACCAAATTAGGTTAGATGTTGATGGAAAAAAGTTGTTATATTTTATTTAATAGTAAAAGAGGCAAAAAGAAAGAAAGAAGAAAGTTAGGGGAAGGAAGACAGAAGGCCAGCAAGGAAAGGAAGAAAAAAGAAATAGAAAAAGGGGTGGGGGGGTTGTTACCAGTGGGGTAACAGGGTTTAGGTAGAAACATATCACCCTTCCAAGGGTCCCAACAACATCTTGTTCTCCTCCATCTGGTCTTCTTGGTGCATGCTGAGGGTCCCCACTGAAAAGTATAGAATCCAATGGATAAATATAAATTTGGGCCAGGTGGGAACATACACATACCTCCCTGGTGTGAGCAAGTTTGACACTGTCCCTTGCAAGACTGTGGATCTGTTGCGTCATGCAGTGCTCTGGTGCAGGGTCTGGGGACCCCTTTGGGGGCAGCCTTTGATGGGCCATGACATCCCCTCAGCTGTCCTTCACGTGGATGCAGCTTTTCCTGGGGTGAAAGGGCCCAGAGATGAGCTGGTCTGCACAGGGGAGGACTGGCATTCATTGCCTCTGGCCAGAGGCTATTTCATCACACACCCAAAACCTGTAGTCCTCCCTACTTTGGTATGAGGTGGGTCTGTGCAAGCCTGGCAGCAGATAACCCAGGGGCTCTGGTCTCCACCCTGAAGGTGCTAAGCTTGGTCCTCCTGTGAGTGTATTACTCTCCCATAGTCCAGACCTGTGTCACTTTATCTTATCTCAATCAATAAGAAGTGCAGGTCTCTAGTCACAGCTCAGTTCAGGTCTTCTCTGCAGCTTTGGTTATACAGTTTTGCTGTAATAGGCAAAAGTCCTTCATGAAGATGTTTAAGTCATAAACCATAACATTCCAACAGATCAATGTAAGGTTTATCAAAATTCAGGGGTGCAGGGAAAGAACGACATGCCATGGACTTTAGTAAATTATATATGTAGCATATTACATAGTCACAGAATATGATCTCCTTTACTTGCTGTCTGAGTATAGCAAATACTGGCTCTGCAGAGGGATCAGGACAGACTGTATCAATGAGCTGAGGCCAGTTGTATGAGGCTTGCCAAGGCCAAGAGTCAGGTCCTGCCCTTAGGTCACAACAAGCTCCTGCAGTGCTACAGGATGAGGACAGAATGGTTGGAAGGCTGCCTAGAGGAAAAGGACCTGGGGATTCTGGTGGACAGCAGCTGAACATGAACCCACGTGGGCCAACAAGGCAAATGTCATGTGGCCTGTGTCAGCAATAGTGTGGCAGGAGGACCAGGGCAGTGATTGTTCTGTGCTGGGCACTGATGAGGCTACACCTCAAATCCTGTGTCCAGTTCTGGGCCCCTCACCTAAAAAAAAAGACATTTAGGGGCTGGAGCATGTCCAGAGGAAGAAGTGGAGCTGGGGAAGGGTCTGGAGCATGAGCCCTGTGTGGAGCAGCGGAGGGAGCCTGGGAATGTTTGTTCTGGAGAAAAGGAGGCTTAGGGGGAATGTCTGAAGGGAAAGGAAGTTGTAGCCAGGTGGCGGTCGGTCTCTTCTCCTAATTAACAAGTGACAGGGTGTCACAATCTGCTAGTACAAGTGGGGATCGTGATGGTTCATTTCTCTGATCTCAGAGTGCAAAAGACATACAGCAAAGGGGACTTTTAGTTTAATCACAACACAACAGTACACTTATATTAAGTGCTAACAACTCAGTTATGCGATAGAAGGGAGAGGGGGAGAGATAAAGGAAAACAAAGCAAAGAGAAAAAAAGAGGGAAGAGGGGAAATAGCTACCAATGGAGGGGACGATGTCCTCTAAGCCTTCTGCCCATACAAGTGTCTTCCTTCTGCAGGGAGACCTTGAAATCTTCTGCAGAAAAGTCATCTTTTATAGTCCTTTTCCAAAGTGAGTGGCATCTGGCCGACAGGTAACTAGGTCTGAGAAGCAGGTGTACTTGCTAGTACCTGCCTGGAGCAGCGTACTGTGGTGAGACACTGAGCACCTACAAACAGTTGCATGGCGAGCATCTACCCTGACCAGACCAGAGCCCGTGTCCAAAGCAAATGGAGTCCCCAGGATCTCAGTCTCTCTCCTTTCAATGGTCGTGAGGCAAAGGAGGGAAACTTTGGACTGTCTCTTACACAGGGTAAGAGGAAATGGTCTTGAGTTGTGCCAGGGGTGATTTAGATTTGATGTTTGGAAAAAGCTCTTCAGAGAAAGCATTTTCAAGGATGGGGCTGCCATGGGGAGTGATGGAGTCACCATCTTAGAAAATATTTAGTAAATGTGGCAGTGAAGGACATAGTTTAGTGCTGGACTTGGCAGTGCTGGGTTAATGGTCGTAAAGTTCTTACAGTTCTTTTCCAACCCAAACGATTCTATGATTCTCTGATTTCATGGACAGTTAATTTGATCTGCCTTGATAATTAGTAAGTCAAGAAAATGCACAGGTAGGAATAATACCATATTTTTCTGAAATAACATTGCAGAATGAGTCTCTCTGAACATGGTGAATTTTTGATGACATGATGGAACAGGAAAGAAAAGCTGTACTGACAACTTCAGAAGTGTAGACACCTGCCAACACACAAAAAAAGCAGGACTAATCAAAGGTGTAGAGTAAGAAAATTTTCATCCAAAAGATAAGAAAAAATAACACAATAAAGTAAGAATATAATAAATTCTTGAGGCAAGAGAGGAAGACAAAAAAACGTGCAAAAAGTAAAAATCTGTGGAAAATATTACTTAAAACCTGAAAGAGAATGATGCTGATGTTGTACCAACAGCTTAACAAATAGAGATATTGCTCACATTTAAAGAAGTAGGAGATGGGTGATTTGCAGGCTTTTAAGGAGGATGGAGGACCTTAAGACCATTAGAGATACTAGAATTAAATAGTTTGATGGTGGGGAATATTTTGACAGGATAGCTAGGGAAGCCAGTCTCTCCAGAGTGTCTAGGGAGAAGATAAACCATCTTCAGGATCAAATATATTGGATATATATCTCAAATTTGGTCTGGAAGTGTTGCTTCTTTTAAGTGTGTTCTTGACTTGAGCAAAACATCAGATCAATAGAAGTTTTTCTTGCTGACATAGTCCTAAGGTTATTTATCTTCTAAAGAAAGAATTCTGCTTCATTAAATGTGCTGCCTTCAGTCCAGCGAAGCACTAGTTCTTGTTCTATTAATACCAAAAGTTCCCACAAGCAATCCAATTCTTCATTGTTATTATGCTCAAAATCTTGTTTGTATGCAAAGAGAAAGGCGTACATTATATATCTAAAAATGTGTATATCAGGCCAAAAATTTATTGTAAGTATGACTGAAATATCATTAGTATAAATCAAGGATTATGAGTCTAATGCAATTGCTACAACAAAGAAAAAAAGAAAAGATAATTAATGCAGTTAAAACTGTTACACGTCTTAATTTTCATTCCTACTGAAGCTGTGCTCACCCTGCCACTGCTCTTCTATGTCCTAAGGTCAGGAGGGTTCACACTGTGCTTAGAGATGGCATGTGCCGTTTTCAGCATCCTTTGCTGGCAGGATTATGATGTTCAAGTTGATCACCATTTCTTCCTTGGTCTAGGATTCATTTTAGGTTGTTTTTCATGTGTTTGATAACATACTTTTATACCTTTCTCCTCCTGCACTGGTCTGCAGTTCCATATGTTAAATACTATTTCTGTGTTGCCCTTGTCACTCCTAAACCACATCTTGTGCAGGTCTGCTTTTCAGCGAGAGATAAGAGGTGAGCTGTGTTCAGCTTCCAGGGCCACTCTCCGTCCCATTTCCCATGGCTGTACTCCTCTAAGCAGCATTCTGGGTTCCACCTAACAAAGCCTCTGCTCTTACATCAGGGTTGTCTTTCCCTACACTGTGTATTCAGGTTTGTCATAAGTATCTTCTGTGCAGAGTAACTGCTTCTTGCTGCTCTCTGTTTGAACTGTGCTTGTATCACACAAATACAAACAAAAGTAATGCATATAGCCATGGACACCTGGTTAGTTAAAGAAACTACTGTCACAGCTAAACCAAGAAAAATAAGGCTTCAGACAGGTCAAGAAAATCTAATACAGAGGATTGATAAACCCCAGACCAGAGGCCTTGGAAACTCAGTACAGTGCTTATGGCCCATTACCAACAGTGGCAGTGTTGTGCTAGAGAGCTAGAGAGCTCCAGGTTTATTTTGTGCAGGCAGCAAGTACAGGGGACCTAAGGATGATCCCCAGGTGCTGGGCTTCCTGACTAAATCATGTACTTAAATTTAAGTGCATAAAGGAGTGTTGCTTATTTCAGTTCTGGTAGTGAAGTGTTTGTTGTCATCATGCCATTTGCGAGCAGCAGTAAACCCTGCTATTACAGCAGTGAGTTTTATTACATTACTGGAAGTGAAACCAGAAACTTATATTTAAGCATATCCTTTAAAGAGCTTTTAAAGTAAAGTGTTCAGTATAGTGCAGCACTGAAACTGATGAAAAATAATGTCCTCAGAGCTTCTCATCACAACAGGATTACAGTACTGACTTTTGTGAACATGTTAAGTACTGTTGGTTGAGGATGGAAAAAGAGTTTTGAGGTTGCAAAAGTGAAAAACACCTTTTTTCAAATTTAGTTTTGAAGCGCAATTTTGGAACAATACTTCCCCGAAAGACTGGTGTGAGCCTTTTTTTTCCCCCTTCTTTCTTTTGCAGTCTTTGAAGATCTTTCTAATAGTTGTGGGGTTTGGGACTTTTTTATTATTTTCCTACAAATTAGAATGCAAAAGGTAAAGCACAAGTAATTAAAAAGTTAGAAAAGTAAAAATTGTGATAATTATTATGTCTTTTTCTTCCTTATTAAATAAAAACAAACTGAAAAAGAAAATCTGTTTTAAGATACTGTGAGAAATATTTAGTGAGAAAAACACATGCTCTTATGCAGTTTTGAAGTTCCATGAAAAATTCTGATTTCTCTTTTCATTGCTTAAACGATGGACAGTACTTCAGACAGTGTAAAACATTAAGGTCATTAGAACAAATGGACTTCAGTTATAAAAATAAAAATGTTTATGGTATTTAAGGACAAGCTTATATTATCTGAACATTTACTTTCTGATGGACATATAAAATAAACTGCAGTGTCTATATACACATATATGAGTAATATCATATGTATGTGTAAGGTAGGAGAAGATGGCGGAGAGACTGAGGATGCACAGATGTCACGTGCCTTTTTGAGGAGCTTTCTAATCTTTCCAAGAGCAGTTATAAAACAATGGGGGAAGATCACCTAGAGTTTCAGTTCTTCTCCTCTTATTCTATACATATGGGAAAAGTTAAGATGAGAGATTACAATCAGCATGAACTATTTAGTAAAATGGGCCAATGACACTACAAGGCAGCAAAAGTATTCACAGTTAAGCAGAAGGTAAACCAAGGTATTTTATTTTCCTTTTATTTTTTTAAGCTGCCTGGTAACTTGCTCTTAAATTTTAACCAGCTGAGATTAGAGCTGCTTGTATAGAGTCAACTGCTGTTTAGCAGGAAGCTTAAAAAAAATTAAGATGATTAACAACTGGTAACAAACATACATTGCTGTCCATGGCAACTCTAATGCAAATGCAAAAAGAGGGAAGTTCTCTGAAGAAAGCCAAGGAGTTCTGTTGCATTCACTTAGGAAGAGTAATTAGAAGTTCCACTTAACGCACAAAAAAATTCTGCAATTTACTCTGCAATTCGTGTTTTAGATAAGCTTATAATTGAGCTTACTAAGCAGTTGTTAACATTAACCAGAATGTGTTTTTCAGTGAGTTATAGTTCCTTTATCTAGTTATACATTCCATGAAAGACTGACGTTTATTATGGCACGTATTAAGCAAAACCCTACAATCAGACTAACACAAAAACACTGAAAAATATTTGCAAGCCAAGAGAATTTCCACTAAAATTACTGGAGTCTACCTTAAACTAGATTGACATTGGAGTAAATTAAATTATGTAAAACCTGAATTCTCTAGAGCAAAAGAATAAACTCCGTAGTTTAAAACAGAATCTGATAGCTGTTTTACTGTTTGATTTTGAAAATTTCTGTCAATCAATATATCATTTATCCTGCATACTGTTTTATCTCAACTTTTTTAAAAAAAATCGCACCCAGAATTTTTTTTAATAGTGTTTTAATAGTTAATCTGTTGGTGTCTTTTTGCTCAGAATCTAATCCTGAGTCTGTAATTCTTGGTGAGTATCCTAATACTAAGTAAAAACAGGTGAAAATCCTTAGCAGTGACATGGTTGAAAAGGTGACTCAAGTTAAAGGGACTGGACTGAATTTTTGGAATAAGGTTATGATTCATAATTAGATATATATCCAGATATGTTGAGTGTTTGGATGCTCGCATCCTATCCTAATGATCTCAGTGGAGTAGGAATGATTCAGGAGTCATAAAAGGCAAGAGGGAAGGATAATTTGTCTCCTAAAAACTGGAGTCCCTACTCTCTTTCTCCAAATCTAACACTTCAAGACTACCTGACAAATTTCTGAAGTGGTCTGGACCTTGACTGTTGTTAAAGTCTGCTCCTTTCATATTTTTCAGGTCCTGCAATCAACAATGCAGTGTATAAGGTTTCTGCATCACATCACATATAACTGCTCAGATTGCCACCAAAATACCTTATTAATACAATACGGCTTGATGTTAAATCATCAAACTCAGTCCACAGACATGTGCCACCTCCTATGAACCCATTTGTCTATTTTCTTTCCTCAAATATAAACATACTGCCAGTGAAGTTTGTAAAATTATACAACCGCAAGAATCAACTCTTTTGATATGGTGTTCCATCCATCTGTTGTAACACTCAGCCCACACTGGACAATTGTGGACAATTTAAAACGCTACATAGCAAAGAGCAAGATGACACTGCATTATTTCTTTTCTCAGTTTTTTTACCAGACACTTTTCCAAGGTTTATCTCCTGTATTTGAGCAGACAAGATATTGGCTGCTGTTTCTTGATTAACAGGAAATACTTACAACTGAATGGGGGGATCCCAGAGAACACATGAAAATACTGTTGGGCCAGTCACTTGCTATCTTGCACATGCCTAAAAAAAATACAGAACTAACATCAGAAAAGAGATACAAGACCAATGAGACATTAAATGCAATACTGGGACCTTGCTACTGAGATTGTTTTTGCAACTTCCTCATCCAAGTAGCAATGTATGCAATGAATCTGCACTCTGAATTACAAAATGTCAATAAATTTGGAGATAAAATTTTATGAACATTGAACTCTTTGTTTAATATACATGCAGTCAATTTATTAACACTGTGAGCTAGTGATCAAAATAATCTATTCACCCATTTTTAAATTCTGTGTACCAGATGAATTAAAATTACTTAAAGCATTATATATTGGATAATATCAGTGCTCACTCAGGCTTCATGGCCATCTTTCAGGACAGTACCAAACTTTTAATTTACACCTCAAATTCCAACTCTACTACATTCCCTGCTGAATTTGTAATACTACAGTGCAAGCACACAGTGTCTGAAGAAGTAAACCCAGATTTCCAAGTCATATCTCACATGTTTATTTGCTCTTTCATTTTTGTGCACTGTCTTCAGTCACAGAAACAGCTTCAACTCCTGGTTCAATATAGTCATCCTGGTAGGTTTTCTTTAAAACATGCATGCCTAAGTAGCATTCAAGAAAAATATATTAAAAGTTTCTCTCTTACCAGAGACTGGAAAACATAATCTTCACTTCTTTTAGAAGGCACAGTTTAAACTTGCTATTCTATTTTTGTCTGAACTTCAGCATTTTATCCTCTAGAGATTGTCTCTCTATATTAATGCCACTGAAGAGAAACAAAGCATTCTAGATTATGGATTTCTATCAGTAGATCTGAAAGGGCAGTAGACATACATTGACTGGAGAAGAGGAACTGTATAAATTGGTTATTGTGATTTGGTGCTGTTTTTAAAATTACATGAAACAATTGTGTCAGTAAGAGACATTCTGTGAGGAAGGAGGAAAAGTAAAATACCACAGTTAGCTATTTTCTTTTTCTTTAAATATTGTTTTGAAGGATAGAAGGAAGATGAGAGCCATTAACAAATATATACTGAATATAACGTTCTATCCAATACACCTACTCTGAAAACAGGGAGCTTCATATTAGCCCAAATGTGTTCTGTTCACAAATCTCAATTAATTTTCTGCCAGTGAAAATTAAATTATATGGATTATATACAGAGAATTCAAAAAAGCAACATCCCAAATAGAAAATTACAGGAATAAATATTCTTTTCAGATACTAGGAGGAGAAATGCCTGACTACATATTTTGTTTTAATAACAGACAGGTCTGTAAAGTGAAAGACTTTTTAATAGGGGAATTGTTACAGCAAAACTGGGTAACATCTCCTAAAGTTGAGACTGATGCAGGTTTTCAAACCTTGCTGGAGGGAAGAAAGCTTGAGAAGAGAAAGTGCTCTCTGCTAATTACTCTAAGAAATAAAAACAAGCACTTCCAGAAAATTAACACCATTTCTAAATCAGTTCATGGAGGTGCTCCAATTTTGTGTTCGGTGTGGCAGCTTGTTGTTACCTTCTCTGCCACTGTCAGCGGAAGGGATGTACCTGTTGCTAAATGCTGACAAGGAGGCTAAGCATCCCTCTTGTCTTCATGAGCTGTATCTTGCAGAGCTATGTTCAGCTGCTGGTCTGGCTTTAGACATTTCAAATGTAGGGCTGATGGACACTACAAAAGACAGTATAAATCAGATGAAAGAAATCCAGATTTCTGCTTGACCAGGGTAACAATTTTTTTTTCAGTACCTGCAACCTATTCCCATAATAAGTACATCATCCTGGGACTTTCTTAGTAGTGCCATCTTCCTTCACAATAAAATATGCAGACCAAGTGATGTGGGAAAGGTTAGAACACATGCTCTCCACAGAGGCAATGGAGCCAAATCAGGTGCTGGTTTCTGTGCACCTCAAGGCTTGTACTGCAAGATATTTCTGAGGAGTGCATATTGTAACAAATGTGTTATGTTGGGCCTTGTATGATGTGATGCCAAATCTGAGGAAGGATTTTCTCTCTGGCAGGCAGTAGCATACATCCTTGCTGCAAGGAGAAAATAGATGAAAGATAATTTCCAGCTTCAGGCAGAGCTTGAACAGAGCCGTACCAGGGGGATCTCTCCACTCTGGATGAAATAATCATGCCTTACAAAAATGCCATATGGGTATTTTGTCTTCCTCACTTTAAGCCTGATTGGTTGACAAACATTTTAACTAACAGAATGAGGAAGATTGACATCATTATACTGTAATTTTAAGAACTATACAAGAAATATGCAAATTCTGGTTTGGCTTCTACTACTATAATTTTGCTTTTATAGACTCATCTTTTTATATCTCCCAGGCTGTTGCTCAGCAACAAAAATGACATAGAACTTATTCACATGCATCTAATGGAAAAGTCTGTCCAAAAGGAGACAGAAATAAGTTATCCAAAAAAATCTGAAAAATCCCAGTCTAAATGAACTATCCATCTATCTTCAGCTGTTACCATTCTTTTTCTTTTCTCACATCAGCTGTGCTCACCATTTTTCACTTCAACAATTGGATACACTTACAGGAGAGAAAGACCTCTCTGCCTAGGAGGAAAATAATGTTCTTAATGTTATTTGTTGTATTATTTCATGAAAGTAGATTGGAAGACAAAAAGGAAAGAGGGTTGGATCTGTTCTATGCCTAGCACTGTAGTAAAAGTAAGCTTTTCTTTTTTGTGTCCCATCCACACTATTTTCATACATGAAAATTTGGAATTCAGAATCCCATACAAAGTCTCAATGAGAAGTGTCAAGAATTTGAATTGTTATTTTTTATTGGTGACCTCACACCAGAAAATAATGAAAACCACTGGATTTAATGTCTCCTTTAATAAACAAGATTATACATTAAAGAAACCTCCTTGCTTTATCTGGTTCTTCTTTTCAGGGTCAGGATTAAAAGTGTGAGAGACAGAATTCTTGTTCAGACTTGGATTTTAATACTTCTTATCTAAGTTACTGCTTCACTGACCTTGAGAGCTTTTATATGTTAAGTTAACAGAGCAAAAATGGAGTACAGAGTAATGTCTTCAAGGACTTTTTAAGCTTAAACTATGTAATTATGAGATGTCAATTAATTTATTTTAACTTCTAACCCAATAACTAGCTATCCATATCCTGCACTGTGGATTTTTCTAACTGATCACACAAAATCATCCAAACTTGTGAAGAAGAAGGAAAAGAAGGAGATGAAGACTACACCTTAAACTCTCCATCTTGTTATATTTATATTACTATATCTCAAAACTCCAAACTTTAAATCTTTCACTCTGTGAGATAACATACTTCACACTTAGAATCTCAGTGCTATCACTCAGTTTTGGAAGCCTTTTCCACGGCCTGAGGTCAAATGTAGTGTATCTTTGAGGATCAGTCCCTGTTAGCACAGAAAGCCGGAAATCCTCTGTGTCCAGGGTTCTGACAGAAACCCACAAAACTTGCAGTAACCACCAAGGCAGAAAGCATACCTTGACAGGATGTCCTAAATATGACAGGGATATCCTAAAATTTTACAACAACCAAGATTTTATCTTACATCTGCAAAAAACATATAATAATAAATCCTGTTTATGTTCAAAACTTCTTCAGCAAAATATTTTATGGAAATTTTATGTGTTCCTTCAAATAAGATAATAATAACATCATAACATCATAGAACCTTTTCTTGCTGTAGATTCTTCTGTTTTCTGTTTATGTGTATACAAATAAAGAAACTTTTCTTAAATGAGACTGAAAATAACGTAAATTGCAAGGTCCAGAGGTCACCTAGTCCAAACCCACAGTCAGAGCTTGTTGGTGTTTTTTTAAAATCTAAAACTTGTGTCCCTAAGGAGCATGTAGTTAACTGAGAATTCACAAGATGAGTGAGCCAAAACTGGGAACCAAAGAATAGTATGAGATTTCATATTTTTTGTATTCATTCCACTTTTTTTTTTTTATTTCATATTTTTTTATTTCATTTTATTCTCATATTTTTTCAATTACTTCTAGGTAATCAATCTCATGGTGGATAGAGGAGGTGGAACAGACTACTTTTGGCTTCCTACTTAACATGAATGATGTTCCAGTAACCAGGAGACCTTCAAACTGCACTGGTTGCACTGGTTGCACTAGCATGCTAAAGGCCTTGGCCCAGGCAGAAACCCTGGTGTATGATGCAATCATTTAAGCCTGCCCTGTCTTGTTCAGAAGAGAAGTTGACCTGCAAAGATTCTTTCTAAAACAAACTCTTCTATGGCTCTTAAAATGTAGTGGTTTCCACCAAAAAATAATTTTATCATCTTTCATAAACTGTAATTTCTCCAACAGCTGAGATTTTTAAGATATGATTGAGATTAATGTAGGGTGCAAAAAAAATGCTGGAGTCTATTAAACATGGTACCAATGATGGTGTCAAATAATGATACTAACCTCTAGAGTCATGGTATCAATCCATGTTCTACTCAAAAAATATAAGCTATTAAGATATTTATTTATATTTGATACTTCACAAATATTCAACATAGCAGAACAACTGAAACTTACAGGTCAACTCTAATTATATATATACATATATACACACCACTATATATGAATAAATCCTATATTAAAAATAAAACGAATAGTTTTTTCTCATAATTCTGTGTGTCATATGAATGTTCAAGCTTTTCATCTCAGTTAAAAGGCCATGAAGGGCCAGGGACACATACCACTGCTGTCAAACATCTAACATGGGGAAGTGATGTTCATGTTATCAAAAACAGCAAGAAGTATAAAATCACTGTACATAAATTAAGAGGGTGTCAGGTTTCCTGAGCAATACCACATGGTGCTCAATGACCTAGGAATTATCTTTGGTCACAGGTAGTTTGCTAGCTACATTTAATGTGTGAAGTTTTGGTTCAAGTGGCAAAAAACAAGTTTAACACAAAAAGTCTGGTAAAGACTGATTAGTGTGGAAGTCTGAGGCACCTACAGACTAGAATCTTATATTGTACCTTATATGATGTTGTGGTTTGACCCCAGCCACCCCTCGCAGCCACTTGCTCACTCCCCCACAGTGAAGAATAAAACTGAGAAAACATGTGGCTTGAGATAAAAACAAAGACAGTTAGTAAGGAAAACAAAATCTGTGCATGAAAACAAAGCAAAACAAGGAATTAAGTCACCACTTCCCATGGCTGTGTTCAGCCATTCCTAGGAGAGCAGGGTTCCATCACACTTAGTGGCGACTTGAGAAGACAAACACCATCACTCCAAATGTCCTCCCTCCTTTCTTCTTCCTTCAGCTTTATAAGATGAGCACGACGCCATATATTGCGGGATATTCCTGTGGTCAGTTGGAGTCGGCTGTCCTGGCTGCGTCCTCTCCCAGCTTCCTGTTTTCCACGAGCCCACTACTTAGTGGGGTGATGTGAGGAGTGGCAAAGGCCTTGACCATGTGCAAACCCTGCTCAGCTGTAGCTAAGAAAACCCTGTGATATCAACTCTGTTTTCAGCATGAAAACAAAACACAGCCCCATAGTAAGGGGGAATAAGCCCCTTGCTCATCCCTCTCCTGTGTGCTTACACTGAAGTTACATTTTAAACTTGACTGATCATCACCACACACTGAAATATCTGATAGACCCCTTTGCCAGAGAAACCTGGTGTTTTTTTCATTTGTATGGTATTTTCAAGTCAGAAAAGAATTTGCTGTGAAAAGGAAATCCTTAGATATGAAATGTGTGCATTTACAATTTATCTGATTGCATCCTTCGGAATACCTATTTTCAGTTTTCCATTGAAATGTAAATGGACTGGGCAAAATTGAAAGATAGTATATCAGTACTAATTTGATTCTATTGTTCTGTTGTGTTCAATACTGGAAGTTAATTTATAAAGACATTAATATTAGTCTTAGTTAAATTATGGTCATTGCTTCACCAATGTCCTTTAATTTTCATAATAACAACTTATAGCTTCATTGTAATACTTTAAAAAGGATACATGGTGGTGCCCTTATGACATTGTGCTTATCTGAGTGCTATAATTGTGGTCTTTTTAAATTAATCCCTAGAAGAGACACAAGACAGCAAACATCACCTCATTTTTCCTGCAGGATCATTTCTTGAACAGAAGGAGAGGAAGCAAGAGACGATGGAGGGGAAATGAAAAGGAGAAGGATGAAGCAGAAAAAATTATGTTGATTTATAAATCAAAAGCCTGTATAAAGCCAGTACGGATTAAAAGTTTTTCAAAGCCATGGTCTAATATAATTAACGATTTTCCAAGTGGACTTAATTGAAAATTAGATTACTGCCTAGACACATGAGCATGAATATGTATACGCACAGTCACAACCTGTCATCAGCAGTTCCTTCCCTTCCCTTCCCTTCCCTTCCCTTCCCTTCCC
>JAWWMU010000001.1:13704109-13726451 GCA_035048155.1 Cinnycerthia olivascens
TTAGAAAAGTTCAAATATACATATTTAAGGGGTGGGTTCTATGGGACAGGTGTGCTCTTGGCTCTTGGCCAGAGACAGCCTGGCCATGTATTTTGTTTTATTGTCTTGTCTTTATTGTCTTTTATTAAACCTTTTAAATCCTAGCAAAATGGTGAACTTCGTTTTTCACAGGGTATCAGTTGGGCCATTAAGGAAACACAAATCATTTGATGTCAAAGTAATAATTTTTATTGGAAAACTTATATACTAGAGTATTATTGAACTTGTATAAAATACTGAAAGAAACTCAAAGAAAACAAGTGTCTCCAGCACAGGAAGGACATGGACATGTTGGAGCAAGCCCAGAGTAGGCCACGGAAATGATCAGAGGGATGGTGCATCTCTGCTGAGAGGAAAGGCTGAGAGAATTGGAATTGTTCAGACTGGAAAAGAGAAGATACAGGGTCATCTAATTGTGGCCTTCCAGTACCTGAAGGGAGCCCACAAGAAAGATGGAGAGAGACTATTTACAAGGACCTGGAGTGACAGGACAAGGGGCAACAGCTTCAAACTTAAAAACAGCATGATTTAGATTGTATATCAGGGAGAAATTCTTTATTGTGAGGGTGATGAGACCCTGGCACAGGTTTCCCAGAGCAGCTGCGGCTGCCCTATCCCTGGAAACAATCAAGGCCAAGATGAATGGATCTCTGAGCAACCTGGTCTAATGGAAAGGTGTCCCTGCCCATGGCAAAGGATTTGGATCTAGATGGTGTTAAACATCTCTTCCAACTCAGGCAGTTCTGTGATGTTCTGATTCATTCTATGATTTCAAAGAAAGGCTTTGGAAAATGGTATGATCTAAATTAGTTGTTGAAACAATTATGAAGTACGAACTGGTAAATGCAGTAGGAATAGAAGAATTGAATAATTAGAAAAATAAATAATAATTAATAAGAATTAGTGAAAAACTACATTCACAAAAGAGAAATTTTGCTAATCAATACATGCTGGTAGGTGACAATCTGTACTATTCTCAGTTCACTTTTAAGCCTTTTCTGAAAAGAGTTAAAGAGCTGGAACTTTGCTGTCATGTAAAAGAAAAGAGTAGAGCAATACTCATGTCTGACACGAGCCATGTCTGTCAAACGCTGCATCACTAGCAATGCTATCTGACTTAATAAAATATGATAAATAGAGCAGAGGCCTCATTGAGGGCTTAGAATTTATTATACTGACAACTGACTCTTAGGTCATCACTCTTCTTAAAAATTATTTATCTTGCAAAGAGAAAGATTGGGTTTGGGGTTTACTGTGTATGCCTTTCATGAGGTAACTCACAGACTTTTCAAGGGAAACTTCTGAACCTTTTGATTATAACAGAGTTCCATTCTGTTATACTTTAGACTGAAAATCTTTCCCTCTGTAAATGGTGACCCTTAAGTGCTCTAAAAGCCAGGTAGACTCTGAATAGTGATATAGAATACCATTATTGCCCCAAAATGGTGAAGATTTCCTGAAGCATAGTCCATTCCACTAACCCCAAAAATTTCAATTGAAGAGAAAACCATGTCTTAAAGTTGTTTCCAAAATAGAGTTAGTGGATGTTTTCTATTTTAGACATAAAATATCTGCTATCCATTGTGTTTTATAAAATATGACCATAATTGCAAGTACTTGGATCTCATGTGTGAAATAGGTAATACTGAATTAATTTGGTGTTAAAGAGTTGATTTCACCTAAATTTATGATCTCTATAGACTGCAGGGATAAATGTATTTTTGTGGCTTGGGTAAAAAATCAGCCCAATTTTCTCACAGATATGACAGATGCAGTTTCCTCTGTTTGTTGGGCCTGTTTGCTGGAGTTTTGCTTAGTGGTTCTGACAGCATTACTGCAACCAACATCTCTGGGAACTCCAACACCAACACGTGGGCCAAAACAGCAGTTTCCCATGTTATAGTGGCTAGTGTTAGCGAGCTGGTTATACCAGTGTACCACTATATGAACCTGCCAGCTATCCCTGGATGCTGTGCCAAGCTTCGGGTCAGTTCACCTGTCCTGTAGAGCAAACTGTCCTGGAATCCCAGGGGACCCGCGTCTGGAGTGCGGCGATGATGGCGAAGATTAAAGGAGGACTCTGTCTGGGGATGGCTTCAATGAATTTACTGAAAGCATTCCCTACCGCGGAGTGTCTGCCAGGCAAAGCACCAAACAAGGTTTGTGCAACAGTTTATAAGGGGAGGTGGGGAAAAGGGAAAGGGTTAAGGGTAGACCAATGGGGGGTTCCCGGGTGTAACTTAGCCTGCTGAATGACACCCCAAGCAGCTAATCACCCCAGGGGGGTAGGGGAATTCCCCAACAGCAGCTTATCACTTGACACCCTCCAGAGAACTGCCACCAGGGAGGGGAAAGAACAAGGAGGAACCAAAGGGAAGGAAACATGGCGGTACACAGAACAAACCAGGTAATAAAAAATATTATTAAACAAATCAATTAATAAAAACATTATAAAACACACCACTACGCCATGTTGTGGAACTAACATCAAATAGCTAATGATTTTCCTGAACACAGGTTTTTATGCATTCATTGGTCTGCCTCATGGAAATCGAACTCACTTTTTCCACTCTTGAAACAATTTTAGGCACTCTACTTTGACACATGTCAGAAACCGTCCCAGTATAACTGATCCTGTAGGAGTGGTCTTTGAATGCTGAATATTTGACTATGACTATGTTGGTTCTTTCCTGAAAGACTATCCCTCATGGGCATGGAGTGTGTGTCCGTCTGTGTGTTACAGTCCAAAATGCTTACTGGAACAGCTCTGATTTGTCTACATGTTTCAGCCACACAACAGAACAGGAATTACAGCTGCATAATGCACATTTTCTTTTATTTGGATTCAGATACTTTTTTCCTTATTGAAAGACTGCTTTAATCTCCTCAAAAGCTGTTCAGGCTTCTCCTCAGCTTTGTGGGGCTTCATCATCAATCATGACGCTCTGAGATGGCAGGCTGCCACAAGGGCAGAATAGCCAGTGCTGTTCTGTCAACAGAAAGAAGTGGGTTGAGCAGCTTTCCATTAGGATATGGCTGGACCCAGACCTCTGTTTATTAATCTGATGTTTGGGCCAAACCACTTAGCAGCAGGATCAAACTAGTAATGAATGCACTGCAAATCATGAAGTGTGTGTATATTCTGTATACAATCATTAACAAAAGTAGGTCACAGGCCAGCAGCTCTGCAATGTTTGACTTAGTGCAGGCTCTGTAGGGAGACAATGTCATCATTACTAAAACACAAATACAGATTCCTTTGTTATGTACTCAAAATTGAGAGCTGTGGTAGAAAAGGAGCTTAAAGCAACACAGGAAGGACCTTTTTGAAAAACAAGACAAAAAAGTTGCACCAACACTTCCTCCCAAAATCAAACCAAACATCAGATTTCCTTTTCTCTATTTTCAGCCATGAAAACTCTAACAATCTGATTCTGCTCAGGACCCTTCTCAACATGCCATCAACAAACATTACAAGAAGAATCATGCAGAATCCTCTAGGGAGCTTCAATATATCAACACTTCTAAATCAGAAGCTAAGGTTATTCTCTGATGCTTTCTTTAAGCAGCTTGTCTGCAAAAATTGTAAAAAACTTGTTCATACTGAGGACTTCCATGTAACTTTAATTGAAATTATACTTTTTTAAAATAATATGAAAAATATTTGGGATTAAGATGCCTTCAGATTATTTTTAATGGCAAGGTATTACACACATTGAAATCTTCTAGGAAGAGAGGACAGATGGGTAGAACAAGGTGGGAGGAAAATAAGGGTTAGGAGTTAAGACAACAATGAACCTCCTTCTTGCTTATTTTTCATCCAGCAAGGTGTGCTTTCAAGTGGTTTAATTTGATTTCTGATAAAGTTTTTCTTTCTTTTAAACTAGAAGTGTAAGCTGCTTTTTTATTGACTTGGTCATTCTGGAAGTTCTTTTTGTTAGTATCCAGTAGTTTGTATAGGTTATCATTAATCTTTTACATATTCATTGTCATTACTTACCCTTCCTTACTCCTGCTCCCTCATTTTTTAATGAAAAAAGGACATTCTAGCAAATGAATGTTTATCATAAAAGGCCTTTTCTTTTGCTGTGTGGATAAAAAGCAGTGGGCAGAAGTAATTTCTAGGGAAATCATGAATCCATCCAGTACAACTGAGCTAGCTATTCCCATTTAAATTAAACTAATTTTTTTATGAGGCAATTTAATTGTCTCACTACCTTGTCTCTTTCCCATGCATTCAGTTGTGCTGAATGTTTTTTTTTTTTCTTTAAGTGCAGAAATCACTGAAACTATATTTTAAAAGGCATGTAGATAGAGTCAAACCAGAGGCAGAACAGCAGAAAAGGCTTTGGTTTGGGTGTCATTAGCTACAGAAACATTCGATATCAGTTAATGGACTCATTAAATGAGACAGAAATTAATTGTATTCAAACTTAATACAGTTCTGTTGTGCTCATGATGGAAAAAGTGCCAAGAAATGATTGGGGGGAGGAGAACAACAGTATTTACTATCTTCTGCTTTACATTTATTCAAAAAGGGTTTTTACAGCTTCAAATTAAGCAAAGCCCACACCCCTATTTTTCAGACAAAATAATTACATTTGCCTTCAGGAAGTTTCAAAGTGAAAGTGTCAAAACAGGACTTCTTCCCCCCTCCCCACATCCCCTATTCCCTGAAACAGATTCTTGCTAAAAGAAACAAATTTCCTGAAGAATTTCAATTGAAAGAACTTCATAGTTTGACAACATATTGTTTCACTGGATTTTACTGCATCAGCTATTATCAGCCTTCAGTGAAGGGAAGCAGCTAAAATAAATTAGAATAACTTCTTGCAGAGCTGTCTTCACAGCGAGACTTAAAAATTATTTTCTTGTTAGGGGCTTTTTGTGTAGAACTGACTTTGAAGACCAAAATTCTACCTAGACAGGATGAAAAACAATGTAGTTTTTCTTTCCTGGGAGTTGTAACCTTCCACGTCAACTTTCAGGTTATCCAACCAGCTCTATATGTGAACTTCCTCAGTCTTTGTGATCTTTTACCAGGTTCAATTGTTTTCCTACAGCCAAACAGCAGCAGCAACCCACAGAGACCAGTTGGTCTCTGAATTTTGCCCATTGCAAATTCAAGGTTTGCTTCTTACACCTTTCAGGTAACACCTCTGATTTTGACTCTCTCTAGTTCACGTTCCTTGCAATTTATAGGGTGAAAGCTTTCATGCTGTTGTGAGCTATTTGATTAAACAATTGATTAATTACAAACAATTGAGCATTTTATTACACAGCTATTCATCCTACAGACTAAGCAAAAGCTTGTCACCAACTGCCAGACTTCGGAACACATACCCAGTTGCAGATACCTGCAACAAATATCTTTTCTTGATTTATTTCAGGACGACAGCTGTCCTGGACAATATTTTTAGCTAA
The DNA here is from genome assembly GCA_035048155.1 of Cinnycerthia olivascens. Taxonomy (NCBI): domain Eukaryota; kingdom Metazoa; phylum Chordata; class Aves; order Passeriformes; family Certhiidae; genus Cinnycerthia; species Cinnycerthia olivascens. Next base: position 13,709,573 of record JAWWMU010000001.1, read on the forward strand.
CAATTGAATTTTCTTAGCCAACTGTATATTTCCAGCTATATTTAAATATCTCTGCTCCTTCCTCTGCTTTCTGCAAGTGTTCAGCATCACAAATAACTTACAAATAACCTCATTGCTGTTTTTCTGTTTTTCCACTTCTCATGAAAACAATGATACAGAAACTAGAATGATTAACACCAAATAAGGTGAGCATTACTGTGTCATTACTGTGACAACTTCTGTATTTTCATCTCAAACTAGGAAAATGCCCCAGTCATTCAATTTGATAATCAAGACAGGCTCAGTACTCACACACAGAAGTTTGTTGATCAAAGGCAATCCCCCTAAAATACATGTGTGCACCACATGCACTGGTTACAGCAAAGAATGACCTTTGCTGCACTTTGATCAAAGGCTTCAAGATGAAATGATCGTTTTCTTAAAATCAGATCTAATAATAGGGAAAAACACAAATAACTTCTACTCATGCTTGTAGGTCCTAAATGGTGAGATGAACAAGCGTAGGAGTAATGATTATATTTCAAACAAATGATCAGATCTAGGATGATTTGTCAAGCCATGACATATTTATCTTCAAGTTTAGAAAATGAGATTTTAAAAACAATTTACCTTAGCTTTTTTTATTTAATGCTATTATTTAGTTTATAATATCTGAGATTTAGTCTCACACAAAATCCACTAAATCTCTCTTTAAATAAATGAAAGTTTTCATTTTATAATTCAGTTCTAAAACCAGAGTTTTATATAACAGGATTGTAAAATATGGTGACACAATCAATTTCTTTTCTTATGATTGAAATATTGCTTTTTTTTTTTTTTTTCTTTTTCTTATTTTCATCATGGCACAGCATGACAGGCTGCTTTGTAGACCTACCATAGATTTTATGTAGATAGTAAGCACTTGTTTCCGTCTGTAACTCTTACCCAAAACAGAAGTTATATGTTAGCAAATTCAATTCCATTTATATGCTTCCTGTAAATAAACACTTACTTCATGCATGAATTTCATTAAATTGACCCAAACAAACTAATTTGAGTATCCAATTCACATATGAGCCATTGCCTTATCATCTGACAAATAGTGTGTAAAAACCCCAATTAGTAACTTTTAAAGTACAGCTTTAAAAATTTGTATTTGTAAGTCCAGCTGATTTTATTGAACACCATGAGAAAATCTTTTTTAATGAAAGAAAATCTTATAATGGGATTGCATCTGTGAAGAATGTTTTGTATGAATTATAAGTTATTTCTACAAATATTTGGCAACAGACAGGTAAAATAAATTTTACATTAGCATTCACGCCAGCTAACTAATTTTCCATTATTTGCAGCAAGCAGAGAGAAAGGGATAAATACAGTCAAAACAAATGAAATTAAATTGAAAAATTTTTAGAAGATAGGTTATCAGTAAAAGTGCACTTAGGAAAAAGCCTTCAAAAGTTATTTATGACCAATTTTTTTTTATTGCTTGCAATATATTTCCCTCATAAAATCAAAGCATATTCATCTGACTGCCACTTCACTATTTAATCTGTGATTTAAGGATTAATGGTAAAGAAATACATAAACGAAAAAAAACCAAAAAAAAACCCTTCACTGCAAATGTTATAAAAATTGAGACTAGTGGAGAATGTTTCTTTCAAAAAGTTCAGTCATTTTGTCCAGGTCTTGCCTTCCCAAACCGAGTGAGTCACATGAGAAAGCTGTTATAGGGAGATGTGAACAACTGAAAGAGTTGATCAGTAATTGAAAAAAAAACAAACCAAATGGCAAACCAAACTGCTATGATCATATTTTTCATGGATTGCTATGGTTAAGTAAGACCCATTTTATTTACTAAAGATTGTAATTTGGAGCTTTATCAGAATATTTGTATTTATCCAAAATTCATTAATTTGAACAACTCTCTTACAAAGATGACATCATCAGTCTAGCAACTCAGATGATACTTAGAAAGAAATTCTGTGTTTATATAAAGATTAAGAAAGGAAGCTGCAAATGTTTCATCATGAAAATTTAATTCCATTTAAAATAAAATTATTTAAGCAAAAATAAAAACTTAAGCACTTTATTTAAGCAAAATAATTATATTACTTGTAGAAAGTAATTCAAGTTATATAAATATATATTTTTTAAAATCTTCTTTTAAACTCAGGTTAGTTAAAACATGTCTTGACAGTGACTATTATCTAACACCATCTCTAATTCTTACAAAATACATCGAAATGAGAGAAAACAAGAGCAGGAGAAAGACAAATTCACCCCTTTTGCATATTCACACCTACAAAAAGCAGCCTGGAGGGTGCAGCAATCAGAGGAGGCAGAGAACGTGCAGCCCATAATCCAGGGTGTGATGTGCTTGTTTGTGCAGAAGGATGCACAGGAGGGGCATTTGCACCCTACAAGATCAAAAGGTGAGTTCCCACAAGCAATGTAGCTGTAGTATCCAGCCAGGAGAAGGTTTGTATTCTGCTGTGACCAGGACTGTTGTGCCTACAAAGCTCCCACAAAATCATGCATCTATCCAGGTCTTGGCCTTGGGCAAGGCGTGCCAGAGCCTTTCGGTGGTAATGGATGGCAGTGGTAGGAACAGCATGATCACATGAAGTAACCTTTCTGTTTCCTCCACTTGAGGAAGTAGAAAGGTTAAAGAGCATCAGGGAGTCTGGGAGAAAAAGAGAAGACTGGCAGAACCATGCCTTCCTTGAGACAGGAACAGACACCAGAAGAAAGCAAAAGACCAAGAGATTCCTCTATCCTGCTCCAGCATACAGGTGAAAGTAGTTTAAAAGAAACTACATCACTAGGAAACTCCCTATGCCTTCTATGATATATCTTGGAAAAAAACCTTAGAGAGACACCAGCACATTCAGCAGATGAAGAACTGCTTCCTTGGAAGAAGAAACTGTGCTTCCAAGAGGCTAGATTTGAGGAATAATTAAATCTGAAAAGTCAAGTATTAGATGATTTCTCTCCTAAAGCCATCACCTTTTCTGCAAGGTAGCACATAAAGACACCTGGATAATTTCTGGGCACTGCAGCATAATTCCAGGCAGGAAGACCACCAATAAGTAAAGCAGACCATGTGCAACACCACAGAAATTCACAATGTTCCTGCAGCTTCTTATAAGGGAACAGAGTCACCATCCCCCTGGGAAGATCACAACTCATTGGCAGATTTCTACTACCACTGAATAAGTAATGTAAAAATATGTTTGAGACATCACACCCTTTTTACTCTCAAAAAATTATATATACCCCCAGAAGTCAAAATAGTCCTGGACATTATGTAAACGGCATGTGAAGGGAAAGCTAATTAAATGGATGAAGATTTGTTAATTATGTATCACCAGACTTGCTGTACACTTGTTAACTATTACCAGAACCATAATAATTATGAACTTGTACTGGCAGCTTTCAATGCTACGAACTGTGGTGGAAAGGAAAGAATGTGATTAATGTGCCATGGAATCAGGACGGTAAATGACTTACCTGCCAGATGTGATGTCATATGCTGATTTGAGTAGCATGCTGATGAAATTTGAATGGATATTTCTTCTGACAAATTAAAAAAATCTTTCTTGAGTACTATTTGAGATCTGTAAGTTCACACACATAAAATGTAGATGCACCCAATACTAGAGTTGAGTCTTTCTAGTCAGAGGAATGCAATTGATTTTCACTTAATTTGTGCATAAAAGTGCATTGAAGGGTAATGCAAAGAGGGAAATACAATGATACTACTGGTAAATTAGCTTATTTTTGTTTTCCTCATTATAGAAATACGTGTCAAATGGGCATCTGACCTTTCTTTTCCCACAATCATCACAGTTTTTTTTTTCATATTTTTAATTCTTTTTTCTAGCACTTAGAAAATAGAAAGATTATAATGTCTTTGAAACCTTAATGATACAGTCCAGAAAACACTAACTTATACTTCTATCAGAAGGTACAGAAAGATACTCTCCTATCTGACTGCCACTAGGTCTCATATATATATTTATATCTGTGGGGTCTTCAACTACTTTTACTATTTTATAATTGGAAAACCAAGTTCTACAGAAAAATATTTTTGTACAAACCATGTCTGACAGAAGGTATTTGCCTCCTTATCTCAACCTTTTAAACAAATTAAATGTTTCAATAAATTGTACCCTAAAACATTATTTGTTAGACACCATTTTTTTCATTAGCATTTCTTATGGGATTATTTACAATTAAGGTATAAATCTAAGAGTAAGTTATAAAAGATCTTTTTCAGAAGTGGAGTTTATCATTGCTTAGAGAAGTAAGGAAGGCATACTCTGAAGGAAAAATGGACAAATTTATGAATGTGTCAGCAAAATGCCAGTTACAATAACACTTCTCAAAAGTCATAGGGAAAGAATCAGAAAATATTACAGTGTATGCTGATAGTATCACCCATTTAGCAAAATCCATAAATAGACAGTGGCAAATATTCTGACTAAAAGCCCTCTAGGTGTTACTGCTTCTTCTAAGAAAATTTGTACCCTCACAGTCATGCATTTACAAATAATATGTTTAAATGGAAGAACACAGAATTTGATGCCACAGTGGTAGCCAAGTGTAAACATGGTAAAGAAGAGAAATGAAGCCAAGCACAAGAACTGTGCAATGACAGGCCAGACATGTGAACCCTAAAAAAAATGACAAGGATCATTTCTAGAAAATGGAAGATTTCCTGTATGACAGAAATGAAAGATGGATCTGTCCTACTGAGGCTTCAGTTTTTGTGAGTATTTTTAGATTTTATTTTTGTTCTTGTTCCACCCCTTCATGAAGAAGCAAAATACAGCTTCAAAAGATGATTCTCTAGTTACTTCCATTCTGTTAGAGGTCCTATTTCAGTCAACCCTTTTTTGCTTCATGAGGATCAAAAAAATAACAACCATTCAAGCAAAAGAGTAAAATATAAAATAAATAGAATTCTCTGCCCCAAAGAATTCTGATTTTTTATCTAAAGATTATTTTTAACTTGAAAATGTGAATGTTTATACATATATATATGTCTCAGAAGACAGTTGAGTGTGTCTGTGATGAAGAATAACAGACATACTGAAGGTTTTAGTTTTGAATGATGATGATTTTGTTATTTTCATGTTTTTATCCCTAACTCTAAGTTCAGAGCATTCTCTACTTTTTACTTGGAAAGAGTTAGTCCTCAGACTGAAATCTGAATCAGAGAGCTGAAGGCAGCAAGACTAACAAATAATATTTTTAGGAAGCTCAGAAAGTTTTATCCGAGTTTCAATGAAGAATTAAGCCTGTAATACAGTCAGACCAAAGAACTATTATGACCAAAGGGCTCATAGTACTGACTGAAAACTAACAGACAATTTAGTGCTCATGAGCACTAGTAAACCTATACAATACATAAAATTAATTCTTTTAATTACACTTTTTCTTCACAATTTTCACACTTCCAAATGTTATTTGAAGTACTGAAACCTAATGAAAGTCTGAAATTCTTTCAGAGGTGAAAGTATCAGAGAGCTGTAACACCTCCCCAACACGGACAGGTTAAGAGAGTTGGAGATGTGCACCTCAGAGAAGACAAGGTTTTGGAGAGACCTTAGAGCATCTTCCACTGCCTCTACAAGAGAGGTGGAGAAGGAATACACAGGGATATGTAGTGGTAATGCAAGGGGAGATGGTTTTAAACTAAAGAGGTATATATAGATTAGATATTAAGAAGAAATTTTTAATATCTAATTCTTAAACTTAATATCTAATTCTTTAAACTTAGGATGGTGAGACACTGACATAGGTTGCTCAGAGAAGCTGTGGCTGCTCAAAACCAGGCTGGATGGGGCTCTGAGCAATCTGGTCTAGTGGAAGGTGTCCTTGCCTATGGCAGGGATGTGTAACAAGATGATCTTTAAGGTATCTTCCAGTCCAAATCATTCTATGATTTCAGGATTCTTGGTTTGTCATCTTGCCATGGCACAATTTTTAGTCAGAAGAATTTTTGCTGCATTGTAAATTCTTAACAATGTTCAGAATTAAGCTAGAGATGTCAGTGGACCCGAAGAATTAATAGGATTCCACAAGCTTGTCAGCAGCTATGAGAGATACAATCTCAATAGATGTCTAAGAGAAAGGTATGTGGGATAGATAATAAAGGAGGCTTACTTGACATTCTGAGGTAGAGTTCACCAAATTTCTCCAGCTCATTTTCTTCTCTTTTGCAGTATTTTCTTTACCCATACAACCTCCCAGCAAAGTGAATAAAGTTTTGAAAGTATTTCCCAATTGCAATGCTGCATCAGCACCAGCATAGTGTATGGCAATGCTGTAGAATGGCAAGATCCATCACAGTGTATTTATGCAGGACATTTTTTTCTTTTTACTATTACTATTACTATTATGTAAGGCATATATAACATCAACATGTTGTCACCCCTTAGAAATTTTTTGTTTCCTCTTACCAAAATGATTTTTTACCTGCTTTTATGGACGTAAAAACAACTTAGATTATATATTTGTGTGTGTGTGTCTGTCTGTGTGTATGTGTATAAGTGTGTGTGTGTGTGAATGCCCCAAATTGAATTCTTGAATTCTCAAGAAGTCAGCACTACCTTCTGGCAGCAGTAGATACGGACTCTTTGAAAAAATTATCAGCATCTGGACTGAACAAAACTGGCCTGCCCCAAATCCTCAAATTAATAAAGAAATGTAAGATAAAACTACAAATTAAGTGGCTGAACAAGTGTTGTGCTTCAGCATATAGATTCTTGAAATGGGAAAGATGGAAGAGCTGAGGATTTGGAAAATACTTTCACTGAAAAGGTTTCCTGTATAAACTGGTCTTGGAAAAACAATGATCCCAAAACAGTGAAGATCTTTGCTGGAGGAGAGATCCTGGAAGTGAGGGAAGAACCTGGAAATCAGGGGGCTATAAGAAGACCAAAAAAGAGGTATGCCTGAGGACCTTAAGAGGAAACAACTGAGATGGGTAAGGATGAGCAACAGCACAGGGGGAACCAACCTAGTTTTCTAGAGACCTTCCTGGGCCAGGAGGGACCTCCTGCTGTGAAGATATGGTGAGACCTAAGGAGCACAAGAGCTGCAGGGGAGGGTGTGACTGAATGTGAGGTAATCATGCAGGGTAAAAATCCCTCATTGCCCTTTTCTTAAATAAGCTCCAGTATCCAGATCCACTCTGGATAGTCTGTCTCTGATAGTCTGTCATTTACTCTGTCTCACCTGCAACACTTGGCACTGTCTCTTCCTGTTCTCCCACTTTTGCCCTGACTTTCCCTATTTTCCTAGTACCTGCAGTGACATTTTAATCCTTCTTTTTTTTCCTACTGGGAACAACAGCAGCTGTGGTAGAAACCAGTTCAGGCTTGCTGTCATCTGGCCCCGGCACAGAGCAGTTCCTAGGATAGGTATCCCTTTCCTCTTTCTCTGGTTCTCTTTAAAGAAGTCCTTGTATTCTTTATCCTGGTCATTCACCTGCACCATTATCAGCTGCTGTGAGACCATGCCACATAGCTTTACCATGAAGGGAGTGAAGCATGAATAAAGGTAATTTTACATATGATGTTTAAAAATTTGGTTAGTTTTTACCCTGAAGTGAGAAAATATAACCTAGAGCTTTTGTTCCCAAGTGAAGGCCACACAGACAAAAACTATTAAATCATTCATAGCAAATAACAAGCTCCAATATTTTAACAGACCATTCATCTGAGCAATTTTTTTTTAGCAAATCATAGTTAAGTTATGCTTTGATGGTGTTCAGCACACATGTTTGTGTGAACCTCTAATTTTTTTCTATTTTTTCATAGTACAATTAGGTAAAACCAGTACTTATATTCCATAGCTCTTCATACTGAGGATAGCATGAAACATATTAGCAAAAGCATATAATTGAGTATCTTTGTTTTTCTATTTTTAAATAAACACAATACTGTAATAATTCCAGGCTGACTTTCTGCAGAAATTTCAGGGGTTTGCACCATGCAGTCAGAAGGCTGCAATAGGAACCAAAAAGAGAGAATGCAAACTTTTGGTTGTATTTTTTATACAAATACATGTCAATACTGTTTCCTCATCCAGCTTTAACACCTGAGATGTTCATAGTAGGGAAGGGTGTGGATATATCTGCATTGCAGACCACAAAGCCTGATGAGGCAGAGTAACCTCTGGTTGCTCTCACCTCCAGATGTTTTGTTTTTGAGGCCTGAGCTTGCTAGGCTCGAATCAAACAGTTTGAGTACAGCTGCTACTGTGCAGTCTGCACAATACTGACACCCATATTTTGGTGTTTTCACTTTAACATTGTGCCTAGGAAAAAAATGAAGTTCATTCTTTTTGGCTCAAGCCTAACAGCAAATCAAAAGAACAGAGGAATAGCTATTCTCACTTGTTACAGTCCTGTTATTAAAGTTCTTAGAAATGCCTCTGCCCAAATTAAGATGCAAGTAAGACCATATGCCAAAGTCAATAGTATGGATTTTGATAGTAAATAAGAGGGAAAGAGAGAGAGAGAGAGGAAAAGAGAGAAAAAGAAAGAGAAAAAAATAGAAAAAAGGTGGAGGACCACCACACCATGGATCTCAGTGGTGTCCAGTTGATCCTCTCCAGCTAGTCTTCTTGGTGGTGAGGGTTCTTTTTCTTCAGAAAACATAAAATCCAATGGATTAATTTATGCTCAGACCAGGTAGGAATGCCCAGGTACCTTCCTGCACCTGGGGGGTGGGGCAGTTTGACACTGTCTTGAAGCAGACTCTGAATCTATTGCATCCCTTTGCATCACGTGCAATGCTGCGATGCAAGGGCTCAAGAAGGAGTCTGGGGAGCGCTTTGGGGGGTTTTGATGAATTATTACACTCCCCTCAGCTGCCTTTATATGAATGTCCCATGGATGTGGCCTATGGGGTTGGGAGTTTCACAGCTGGGATGGTTTGTGTGAGGCAGGATCGGTGTTCACTGCCTCTGACCAGAGGTTATGTCACACACCCAAAATCTCCTCCTCCCCCCTCGGTTGGGGAGGAGTCTGTGTAAACCTGGCCTCCATGGGCTGTGGTTTGCCCCACCCCAAACCCAGCCAGGGATGATTCTCAGTGCAGCTGGATTTGGCTTTCTTGTGGATACATTCTTCTCCCTCAGCCTGAGATGACTGAACAATATTGTCCCCTTTATCTTATCTACATGGCTTAACTCACAGTCCAAGGTTCCACTCAGGCATCTTCAAGGAGGGGTAGTCTTCTGTGGTTGTAGCTTCTTTATATAGATTTTGCTACAATGGGCAAAACTTCTTCATAACATTTTTTAAAGCATGAACCATTTCAGGCTCTGACATCACTGGAAAAGTGAAACATGAAAACTCACTATGAGTTTTGAGTCCCAGAAGACTACTCATTCCAAAAATACCTTTTATTTCAGATAGCCTCATAGCCTGTCCATAATAAACTGTAGCTCATGTAATAAATATCTCAAGAACCGCGAGCATGGCCCAAACCACTCTGTTTCACAAGGTGTATAAAGCAATGACCGGAATGATCATTTTATGTCATGAGACACAGAGACTCTGGCATCAGATAATTTGATTTAAAGTAGATAATCCAGCATGTATCAATTTAAAGTGAAGTATCATCACATTCATCAAGCTCATTTTGTCCAGCAAAGTAGTGTCCATTATTTGGAGACATCAATGTCAGAAGGTGATTTTGACCCTCAAGCTGCCTGTAGTCTTGATGTCCATACTGACTGTAATCAGTTATTGGTACTTTGTAGCATCCAACAGCAGTCTAGGCACAAGGGGAGAGTAAAATAAAAAATACTGAAATATTTGATTATAACTCATCCTTCAATGACATAAATGAGGGCTCTATGCCCACACAACTTCCAAAATGAAGAACTATTACATGAATAGCCAATATCTGAATTATTTCTGTGATTCTTATAAATCTGAACAAAAAGCTACAAATGTGAAACTCTCATACTTACAAAATGGCACCTAGGCAGAAGCTGGATACTAGCAAGCAAAAGAGAATACATTGGCAGGAAGTTCAAAGAAAAGCTCATTAATGCTTTGTTGATTTTGAAAAGACTGTTGATGAAATCCAATATGTCAGATAAATACATATCTTTTAGTGCTTAACGGTGACATGAAATATACAGCTAATGAAAAAAATGAGTACTTGGGGAGAAAGTAGCAATACAAACAGATTGTGAAGCTGCTAAATAGTGTAACATCAAGAGAGATTTCTGCCAAGTTTGCATACTTTGTAACTGTTCAGCATAGATGCAGAAAGTATAGCAATCTGCAGACCAATCAAAAACACTGTAAATAAGACATTTGAATGAAGAAAGTGAATATTAACAGCACAGTGGGTGCTGGTGACCATGTTTGAATATCATTGACTAGAGCAAAATTGAGGAATTCCCTGTGAATGGCATCTGTAGCAGTTTCGGTTTGAAACCAGGCAGAAACATCAATTAAGTGTAATGGGCCTAATGCTGGCCAAATACCAGTGCACCTACTCGAATTATTTACTCATTTTCTGATGTGAGAGAAGGATTAGGAGGAAAATAAAACAGGCTCAAACTTAAAAGGCATAAAGAAAACTTTATTAACAGAATTAAAAGAAAAACAATAAAAAAATCAGAATATACCTTCAGAACACTTTCTCCCCCCCCCAAACCCACTTTTGTTTCCCACTGAAAATCTAAACAGACAAAATCTGGAACTTTCAGTCAGTTTACCACCTCTAGAATAGTCTTTTGTCAGTTCACTTAGGGAGAGGACTCTTGCTTGCCGTGCCATGGAGACTTCTCCACAAGAAACACTTCTCTCATGGTTTCAATGTCACAGTGAATCAGCTGCCCAAGAAAAGAAAAATATGTTTGCAGTATTAAAGTGCTTCCCATGCCTTGCAGCTTCCCCACAGCTGTGTTCATGGGCCATGTCAACTTACTGGGGTGCTATTTTAAGGATGATCTGTTCTAGCACAAAAACCAAATTTCTCTTCTTTTATCTCTGGGAACAGCGGTTTTCTTCTTCAGTCCCTGGGGCAAAGTTTCTCATCTCTCTCACCTCTCTCCGTTCAAATGTCCCATTGAAATCACAGGTACTGCAACATCTGCTTATTTCAACACTGATGCTTCTGCTTACAGCTGTAGTTAAGAACACTATATCTCCCCCATGCATTCCATGAATTACTGGAAAAAACAAAGTCTGATACATCAAATACATCTTCACCATAGCCTTACAAAAGCGTTTCAGCCCAAGACTAAAGCATCCCCTCAATCCCCTGCCATCTGGAATTGAACTCCTTCTTCATTGACCTCAGTCCCATGTTGTTTCCTCTATGTGTCTTCATTCTTTCCTTTTCCTGATTCAGGAGAGAATTGGTGTTCATAGGTTCATTTGTTCTCAAGCTTTATCAATTGAAACAGTTTTTACAGAGTTCTGCAGTGTTGCAAGGTCAATCTTACCCAGGCTCTGCATCGGGGAAATCGCTCCCAGTGCCCATTAGTCACAGGGTCTCCACTGACACCATGCGAGTCATGCTGGCTACTGGTGCGATCCTGTGCCTTTACTTCATGCAGACTACTGAAAAATAAGAAACATTGCTGCTACTGCCTTTGTCCTGTCCACAGCACAGCTGACTAAAAGTGGCTAGACAAAGTTCATTGTGAGCCATGCTCAGATAGCCACAGTCAAGAAGCGTGGCCCTGGCCACGCTGATTTTTGGCTGCACAGTCCTGGCCATGTGGCTGCTCCCAGGTTCTACAGGGAACCACCCCCACAGTCCATGGACTTCATCCCCAACTAAAAACCAAACAATCTGTTAAACAATATCATCTCAAAGGGTTTCAGAAGAGTGAAAAATATTAAGAAAACAGTAGCAACAACATGTCAAAAATGCCAACTGAATAAAATAAGCTAAAGAAATTCACAGATCTTGCTGGAGTGACTGAATAGGTCTTTCTGTTAATAATAAAATGGCAAAAACATAAGCAAAATAAATTTACAAATCTCAAAAGGCTCCACAGAGTAAAAAAATTTGATTTCCACATCTTGTTAGTATGGCCATTACCCTCCTTGTATGTTTCTGAAGATGCTTGTGAAATAAGAACATTTGAAGGTTCTTCTAACAGGTGTGTTTTCTAGGTAGTGATGTTAAAAATTGTACTTCTTTTTGATGTGACTGCACTCATAACTTCTGCCTTCTCTCCTACAAACATCCTTAACAGAATGCTTTCTTAGAACCCATATCTTAACTGAGAGCTCTATGTCTCCAAAATATTGCACTAAAAATGGAATCTTCTCTTCTTACAGACACTGATTCAGAAAGTTGCTACCTTGGTTGGGGGAGGGGATTTTTTTTGTTTTGTTTTGCTTTTTTGTTTATTTGTTTATGTATTATAGTGAATACCAATTTTCTCATCAAAACTCTTCAGAGGAGAGTTCAACCTGCCTTCACAGTCCTGAAATATTATTCCATGCTTTTTCCTTTCTATTTTGCATTTGCTCTATTTATTAATATTACATGGTAAAAAAAAGACTTTGAAAAGTCTTATATTCACCAGTTTAATTTGTTTTTAATCTGTGTAGCTGCATTCATCAGAAGGAAACTCATGTCTAAATAATCAAGAATCTCTTGAAATTGAAGTTGAGAGTAAAATCTTTAGATAATCTAAATCTCATAACTACATGTTCATACAGTATGGAAGGCTACAGTAGCTACACACACTTTTACTTACTTGTCCTTCAGGTTTCCATACAAATTCAGTTACTACATCCTGATTGTAGGCATCTTTATTGTAATTTGCCATAACTACTGTGAATAGCATTTTCAACAGAAACAGAAATTAATTAGTTGAATTGATCAACTTGGTGAGCATAGTAGCTGCAATTTTACTTTTTTTTCTTTTCTGTCTCAAACAAGCTTTAAACTTGGATGTTTACCGGAGCAGTTTCATTTTTATCAGTCTGTTTGGCTGAAACTGTAAGAGCTGAGAAAATTATGCTTCTCCACTTGCTAAAGCCAGGTGAAAAATAAACCTTTTAACAACGATAATTTTTATTAATAATTCACATAAATATCTGCATCTTTAAATCAAAAGCTGGGTTCATCTTACTGAAAAAATAAGAGGAAAATGGATAGTAAGGTTATTTTGGATACAGTACATTGAAACAAAAAATATCCTAATTTAAAGTCAGATAAAAATCAGTACTTTAATAATAAACAATTTTCATGTGAACATCTATAGTTTAACACAATTATTGCCTTATTATGTAGTATATTCAATTTATGCAAAGAATAGATTTACTTCATGCAGAATGAAACAGGAAATGAAATTTGAGTATGGGAGGAAATACTCAAAATAAAAACATGTATTCAGATACTTCTTTGCAAACCCACAGATATCTGGGGTGGGTGTTTTTTTCTGTTTCTTTGGTTGGTTTGGGTTCTTTTTTAATCTTTGTAGTTTAATAAATGAGATATTTAAAATGATCTTGCCAAAAAGAGGAGGACAAAGAAAGGAAGAATTTTGTAAAAGCTATTGCCAGAATTGATCCATTGTATAATACCCTCTTGTTCAGTTTCTAAAGGAGTAATTTGTGAGGGTCTGGTCATCTTGTCTTTCAACATAATGCATATTTTAAGAAAATACTCTGTACTCTAATGATAAACCCAAAAATTAGAAAGGAGCAGTTCAGTGTTTTGTATATAAGAAGCCAATATATTTTTTAATACAGCCTAATTTAAAACCTTAAAAAGGAGGCTAAAACACAACTTCAAAATGTGATGCTTGTATGTAAACAGTCTACTTCTATTCAAATATATTGGTCAAGCTGATGCCTCCTTGTTTTAAACATGGACAAAACTTACATAATTAAAGTATTATTCTGGTCTGTTTCTAAATCTATGTATCTCCTACATTTATAATTACATGTCAATTGCCAAGATCTGCTAATGTAATAACCAAAAAACTCTTAACGAGTATAAGGAAAAAGAAATAGCAAAACAACCCTACCCACAACATCCCACTTCCATAATTTAGCTTTAAAAGCCCTGTAAGCCTTGTACTAATTTTGAATATATTTTTCAGATGTGAAGTGGAGTTACCAAGCATAAATCTTCCAAGTGAACCAAGCATAAATTTTCCAAGTGATCATTAGTGTATTATGTTCTGAAAATAAATCTTTCTGCAGATTAATACACAGTTTCTGACTAAGAGATTGGCTTTAATTTAGTTAAAATCCCAAATTCAGAGCACAAAACACAAAGCTTGCACTGAATCTGTACTCACTATGGGACTGAACTAAAATTCTTGATAAAATGAAAGTAATTTTACAGGCAGTGAGTCATTAAGTTATTTTAATTTTCATCCTCTAGTGTAGTAGAAAAACATCTGAGACAGATGGATTTTGCAGGTAGTGAAACTGTTTAAAAGAACAAGGGAATTTAAGCATAAATGCTTTTGAGCAAGAAAAATAAGAAAACAGTAAAAATACTTGGAACACCAGAGAGAGAAAAGAAATTAAGCAAACAAAATTGCTAGATTTCAAATGCTGGCTACAGCATACCAATGAAGAAACACATTGAATTTTTAAGATGTAGTACCAGCCAAGAGAGGCAAGTGATTTGGGGTGGTGTCTCATGAAAATTTATTTTGTTTTCTTTTTTTTCTGTTCCCCATTGAAGGAATGTTGAGTAGGCATTGAAATGCTTTTTGCAAATTTCTGCAAGCAATTACGTTATGTGTATTAAAAGTTGATCAAATCTTTTCACTTCTTTCTAATGAACACACTTCTCTTGTGGGTTTTTGTTTATGGAATTAAATTGAAATATTTTATTCTCTGGCACTCCCTTTATGTGTTTTGAATAATGCAGTAAATTCTCATACATTCTGCAGTGTCCCAAAACAAGGTTAAATACACAATCCTTCAGTTATGTTTTATAGCAAATTGATAGGGAGTTGGCAGATGAATGAAGCTCCATGATGATGCAAAGGGAAACCTCCTGGTGATGTTTTCAATAATCTCTCTGTTTTAAGGTCCAAATGGCTTTGGAGCTTTGGTCATTTTCGTATTATTTAGGCATTTCCTTCTCTTCCCAATTTTACCCACCTGCTGCTATAATGTAATGCCTTTCTGTGATACCATTAGCAGTTCCAATATTCTTGTATGCTATTCTTTAACTACTACATGACAGACTTTTGGTGAATAGCCTTAGTCAAACCCCTGAAACTTGTTTTTGAATATTTAACACCTGTGACTTAATCTGCAACTTTATATTTTGATTTTCCCTCACCCTGCAAAGAACATGATTATGTGAGAAGGCAGCCAAAGCCCAATTATCTGAGGGAGATCAGGAAGATACTCCCTGGAAGACACAGCTTCAAAATGACTACTTTAGGCTTCACACTGCTTCTCTTCCTAAAATACAAAACCAAAAACCAAAAAATCAGCATGAAAAGGATTTTATAAGAGTTTGTATAAGAGCTGTGTAAGATTATTCACAGATGTGTCCAAAAGGCTGCCTTATGAGGTTTAGCAGAGAAGCTCGGGGTGCTCCATCCCTAGAAGTGTTGAACGTCAGGTTGAATGGGGCTTGGGCAATCTGGTCTGGTGGAAGGTGTCCCTGCCCATGGCAGGGGGGTTGGAATTAGATAATCTTTAAGGTCCTTTCCAACCCAGGCCATTCTATGGTCTGTTTTGTTTTATCATAACAGATCTTCTGTGGTTTTATTTTTTCATTATTTCTATAGTATAATAAAGTCACATTTCAAAACATAAAGACATTCCAATACTTGAAATAACCAACACATTTTTTCTTAATTCCTGTATACTGTCAAAAAATCCATACCAAATCCATCAAACCCACACCTAGTATCCTTAGACATTTTCCTTCTTTTATAATAATTAAAATAAAATGTGAACATCAGGTTAATACTAAGAAATATACAATGGTCAATGAAGTGCATTACTTAGAACGTTTTGGCTAATGGTTATTTTTGTGTGTAACTTTTTGGAAGTAAGAGCTTTGCTAAATTTATGGAAGCATTTGACTTGATCCATCTTCAACTGGATTAAAAACTACTATTTGTGGGTCACTTCAAGCAAACCTCCTTTTTATTTTCCAGACAAAAAAACACGTAACATTCTTAACTCAAGAGAAGGCCTTTCTCTGCAGGACATGAATTCTACAGTGCTCTCTATATTAACTACGATAATAACAGCAAAGAATGGACATACATTTTTAAATTTCCATGTGAACATAAAAGCTTTGCTGCCATAATTGCAGTATTAATATTTTGTATTTGCATAAGGTATTCCAGGTAAAAGAAGTCCTAAATAAAAACATATATGAGTAAAAATCACTAGGATATATAGACAGGCAAGACTAAAGTTCTTGAAACCAATGTTAACTGACTCAACACAAGATATATTTTTTAATTTTGCGTAAAGGAATCTTCCATTTCGTATTCTTTAAACCACTAAAAATTAAGATAGGCAATTCTTTACTACTTAAGTTATCTGTCAAGTTAAGATTAATTAAGTGAATCTGCCCTTAAAACAAAGTAATCATTGGTAAAAAGACTATTTTTTTTTGAAAGCACAATTTCTTGTCATTGTTTTTGGGAGCAAAAAAGAGAAAATTAGACTAAAAAATAGTTACAACCTTAATCTCTCTCTCCCTTTCTCTCTCTCTCTGTCATATATATATATATATATATATCCAAAATTGTATAATTCCTTTGCATAGGATTTCACTTTTGCCAGGGCACAATGCTGCAGTGTCAAATCTGCATCTCAAACTATTGTATAATATGGATGCCACTTTCTTTTTTTGCTATCAAAAGGATATATTCCAAATTATATGAGAAACATGAT
>JAWWMU010000001.1:13728361-13740746 GCA_035048155.1 Cinnycerthia olivascens
GGGATAGGACAGTCAATCAAAGGTGTGGACAAACCACGGTGTGGGGACACTTGTAACGAACAGGGGGAGAGTCATGACAAGCAGGGAAGATGCTGGACCCAAGGGAGGGGTAAGCCCAATATCAGGAACATGCACTACCACAATGCATGATTTGCTTCTACCACTAAATCGTCAGGGTTGTACACGTCCTGAGAAGCTGCTCCATCTTGTCTCTCCTTTGAAGACCACAACTAAATATGAACAGGCTGCTCTAGGAAATGCTGCATGTGATCAAAAAGCTTCTCTTTGCTTTTCAGAAGGAAGGTGGGCTAAAAGGCTTCTCTCTATACAGGACTCCTTTCTACATCTCTCTACACTGTTTACACATTTTTCAGACTTGTGTGAAGTTGTGATACTCACCAGTAAGGTCTTGTACAATTGGGTGGCATTGTCTTAGGCTTTGGCTTATCTACATGACTTGGACATTGACACTTCTACTCTGGTAAGTAGAAGAGAGGAGAACAAGGAGTTCAGTGCACCTCTTGTGCATTCATCGCTGGAAGTGTTCAAGCCTAGGCTGGACAGGGCTTTGAGCCACCTGGTCTAGCAGATGGTATTTCTGCCCACTGCAGAGGGGTTAGAACTTGATGATCTTTATGGTCCCTTTCAACCCAAACAATTCCGTAATTCTACGGTCAGGATCAAATTCAAGTTGTAAATACAAAATTATGCTGCATTGAATAAATTCAAAGAGGAAAAAGCCACCATCTTCCTGAGGTTATTTTTAAAAGAAAAAATAAAACACAATCCTTACAAAATTTCCAGAATACAATTTCAGATTGTTTTTCCTAAAATGACAACACACAGATATCTGAATTAATATAAGATATATTTCCAGATATAAGCAAGTATTGTGGTCAATCCATAGTTTTGTTTTAATCAATGTACAGCTTAAAAATATTCTGTAGAGAAACATTTAAAACTTGTAGATTATCTCTCTGCAGATAAAGACAGATTATGTTTAAAAGTGCATGGTAGTTGACTTGGTTTTTGAACAGTAAAAATCACTTAAGTAGCACATTCCATTACTGTGTGCAGCTCTTCTGATCGCACTGAGATCCCTGGTCACTCACTTTAAAATAGTGTCATCAATACAGGAATTAGGTCTTAAGTGTCAAGTAGGAGCTGTCTAAAATCTGGAGTGTCATAGTTTAGCATTTTTTCAATTGAGCTAATAAGAGGTCAGCAGAACACAGAGGTAAGATTACAAATTTTATTGAGTGCAACATTACTTATCTCTGTGTAAGGTCTGGATGACCCCTTAATACCAAGACTTGAGAAAAGTGTTGAATAATAAGTATTCTAAAAACTAGTCAACCAATCAAATAAAGAATCCAACTGCCTGGTTTTTCAAACGAACGGTTTTAGATTTCTGCATGAAAATATGAACATGAAAAAGCAAATAAAAATAGAAAAATAAATATGTAAATTAAATTGTTATTTTTTTAAATATTTTACAAGTTAACAATTATTGACATTGCAATTCTAAATGAAACTCCACATGATGTTGGAATTTGTTCTATAGTGTTACAGGAAGTGATGACTCATGAATAAAAGCTTGGATAAGATCACCAGTTCCACAAGGTCACACCAGTGGCAGGGGTGACTGCTGGACGAAGCTCTACAGGGAAGTTCCTGATCTCAGGAAAACCATCAGTGTGACTGTGCTGGTGCTTCCCTGCAGGGAGTTATCAGGGCTGAGTCATTCGTGAAAGGAAAAGAAACACTTACTTCCCAGCCTTGCAGGGTTGCCTCTTCACCCTTACCTCATTTAACACCCAGCTTGTAGCCTGCAGTGTCGAGTTCGAATTGGTCAACTACTGGAAACAACCCACCATTAACAGTTTGTCAAAAATTATGTAGAGAGGAATTTGTTACATAGAATACACAGTTTGATTACACCCACCTAGTGCTAAACTGGCATTCTGCTCCAGGACAGATCGATGTTTCCAAACCCTGGTGGTGAGGAAATCCCAGACACCAAAAATTCACCCTCACCACACTTGGAAGGGAGGGAGGGCATTAACACAGAAAGTTGGGAAGTAGTGAAAAATAGAAAATGAACAAAAGGAAGAGGAAAGGAACAAATAAAAGGAAGAGGCTTCCTTCAAAGCCGGACATTTTCCCCCAGATGAACATTCCCACCCAGAACTGTTTGGTAGCTCTGCAGGCTAACAAGGCCCAGTATTGGTGTTCGGTCCAATATTACCAGGAGGTTGTGCCTGTGCTGGCTGGCCCTCGCTGTTTGCCTATGTGGTAGCACTGGTATTTTCACCCCAGTGGTACCACAGGCTACCAGGATGTTACAGCTGAGGGCATGGGGACAAGTCCAGGCCTGCAAAGGCTCAGGTTTACCTTCCACTGAGAGGCTTCAAGGCAAGGGTGAAGGAAAGCAGCCGATTCTGATGGAGGGTATTGATTCAGAGTTTTATTCCTGGCCCAAGGGCCTGTGAGTCCAGTAACTGTTCCAACAGAATCCCCTCTGCATGGCAGGCGAGCTCTTTTAACCATGGCAGAGGGGGAGGGAAGGAACACAGGTAACCGCCAACCAGGTAGGGGGGGAAGGTCCTAAGGGACAGAGGACACTTGGATGGCCCAATGTCTTTCCAGGGCTGGGAAGCATCTTTTGAATTCTGCCAACCACTCTACGCCCTTCTGGAATGCCAGGGTTGACTGGCAGAACTCATCAGGATTCAGGATGTGGAAAGGAGGAATGATTGACAAACCTGGCAGGGGAATCATCTGAGAGGGGCCTGGGATATCTGGGACACACCACAACAGCCCAGCACACTGGAAGAACAGCCAGAGCTAACTAGAGCAGTCCAATATGCTCCATGAATAAAAGAAATTAACAACTAGTTCATCCAAGAAAAGGTGGTGAGTGATAGCAGTTGGTGACTCCACTTTAAGAGGCACTATGGCACTCACCTGTCAACCTGACTCGCTTTTGAGGGAAGTGTGTTACCTTCTGGGAGCCTGGATAAAGCATGTTACTGAAAAGCTGCCAAGCCTACTTAAATCTACTGATTATTACCCAGTATTAGTGTTCCATGTGGGAGCCACTGAAGGAAGGCAAGCAGAAAACGAAGGGAACTACAAACCAGCCAGCTTCATCTCTGGGCTAGGAAAGATTAGTGGAGCAGGTTCTCTTGGAAAATCTGCTAAGACATATGGAAAAGGTGATTTGTAGCAGCCAGCGTGCTGGGAAATCATGCCTGACAAATTTGGTGATGTTCTAAAATGGGTGTTGGTGGACGGGAGCAGAGCAACTGACATCATCTACCTGGACTTCCTCAAAGCATTTGACACTGCCCTGTTAGAGATATCCTTGTCTCTAACTTGGAAAGACATGGATTTGATAGATGGACCACTTGGTGGATTAGGAACTGGCTGGACGACCACACACAAAGAGCTATGCCCAATGGCTCATTGTCCATGTAGAGACCAGTGATGAGTCAGTACTGGGGCTGACTCTATTCAACAGCTTTGTTGGTGCCATGGACAGTGAGGTCACTGATGACACCAAGCTCTGTGGTAGTCACATGCTGGAGAGAAGGGGTGGATCTAGAGAGACTCGAACAGGCTGGAGAGGTGAGAACCACATGAAGTTCAACAAGGCCAAGTGCAAAGTCCTACCTGGGATGGGGCACTCCCAGACACATCAACAGGCTGGGTGGAGAAGTGATTGGGAGCGGCAGAGAGGAGAAGGACTTGGACATGTTGGTGAAAACCAAACTTGAGCCGGCACTGAGTGCTTCCAGCCCAGAAAGCCAAACAAATCCTGGGCTGTATCCAAAGCCCCATGGCCAGCAGAGGAGGGAGGGGATTTTACATGTAGCTCTGAGGTGGGGTATCACAAGATCACCAGCACAGGAAGAACAGGGGGCTATTGAAGCTAGTCCAGAGGAGGTCATGAAGTTGATGAGGGTAATGGAGAACCTCCCATATGAAGACTGGCTGAGAAAGTTGGGACTGTTCAGCCTAGAGAAGAAGCACATTCTGGTACTGGAGGATGCCTCCAGGAACTGTAGTGACAGGACAGGGAGTAATCTGTACAAATCGAATGAGAAGAAACTTATGTTAGATATTAGGAAGAAATTCTTTACAGTAAGGGTGGTGAGGCCCTGGCACAGGTTCCCCAGGAAGTTGCCTGAACCCATCCCCATCCCCAGTGGATGTCTGAACCCTGGCAGTGTTCAAGGCCAGGTTAGATAAGGCCTTGAGCAACCTGTTCTAGTGGGAGGTATCCCTGCCCTGGGCAGGGAAGTTGGGACTAGATGATCTTTAAGGTCCCTTCCAACCCTTAACGTGCTATGATTCTATGATTTGTGGATCTGTAGTCTTTCCTTTTTGATTCCTTAGGACTGTCCAGAGGACAGCTAGAATGGGAAAAGGAATAGGTGATTTCTACTTCTTCATTTCAATAGTGTCCTGGTTTGAAAAACAGGTGTCTGCCAAGGAAGGCAGGAACCTCCCTTGAAATGGAAAATCTGATCCCCTCTTCCCTCCAAATTATTATAACTTTGAAATTAAGGAGCTTTCAGGCAAAGGTATGGGAAAAGTAATAACAATTACTTACTAGAAATATATATACTAATAATACACTAGTATGTATATGTATAATATGGCAAATAAACAAATAACAGCAGCAACAACAAACAAAACCAGAAAATCAGCACCAGCCTTCTCTTGGCTGTTGAGCACTTTCTCCTTTGACGTAGTTACAGTCACAGCCAGCAGGGGCGCTGGTGGCTCCCGGCCAGGCAGGGCAGGTGCGATGATTCACCCCTGGCAAAATGAGCTGTAGCAGGAAACTTGGAAGTGGTAAGCTGCGATGAGAAGATCCCAGAGTAGCAAATAAATAAGAAACTCGTCCACTGTAGCAGGAGCCATGGGAGAGCTGATTGTCAGGTTCCAGGGTAGCAGGAAGCCCTGAAGCAGAGGCAGATAACAGCAGGGCTGGGTGGGGAATCACTCCCTGAGTGGCTCACCAGCTGATCCCAGGGACGGGGTATGCAGGGAGGAGCAGCCCCCAGCAGAGGACGGGATGCTCCCAGTCCTGGGTCTCGGTGCAGCACACACTGGCTTTGGGCTCCCAAGCAGCAGAGAAGCAAGCCAGTAGGCCCAGTCATGGTGCCAAGACAACAGTATCTCTGGTCAGAGACACCACATTGCATGCCCCTTGAGCAGAATGTCCCACTCGAAAGGATGCAACCACATCTCAACCCCACATCTCTCAGGAAATCCTAAGCTGGCTCTCACCTATTGTGATAGTCCTCTAGGTGGGGGACTGTCCTGGTTTACGGCAAATTTGGGAGAGAAAAAAAAAAAAAAAACAAACCTCTGGATGGAGTCTCTCTAGAAAAACTAATCTGAACCACCCCTCCCCTTAACTGAATCGGGACAGGAAAACATTTCCTTGGAGGAAAGTGGAAAAAAATTGTTTATTTAACAGACAGAGCACTCCCCAGCACAACAAATGAAGGAACAACACTGAACAGTAAAAACCTCTCACCGCTCCACAGAGATTCCAGAAAGTCTCTCTCATGAGCTGTAGCTTGGCTCAGTTGCTGTCGGTCCCTCTGGTGCTGGGAAAGGCCGGGGTCAGGCCTGGTGGGCCAAGGGCTGAGCTCTTGGTGCCCTTTTGGGTGTTTAGTCCAGAGCAGGTTCAAACAGTTCCAAGAAAAAGGAAAAGAAAAACGCAGTCTGGAGAACTCTGCCTCAGCTAGCCAAAAAAAAACTAACAAAAAGCAAAGGAGAGCTCTCTTCTGCAGTCCACACACTGCCCCCAACACAGCCGTGTCAAGGAAAGCTGAAAACTCTTATCTTTATGTTTAGAAAACAACCACCTCAGACATTCCACCACGTCTCCTTCACTCTCAGATCCAGTTTTTAAAGGTACAACACTTATTTCTGAGCTAAACAGACGAATGGGGATACAATTTTAGCATCAACCCAGGACAGGGACGGGGCAGCGACCCACCCAAGACACAAAACAAAATAACCAAAAATGGTACAGAATAAAAAACCAAAACAAAAAACACCCCAACCCCAAGACAACAATAAGGACAAATTGCCAGTGTGAAGGAGAAAATTATCTGTTTCTGATGGCAACACTCTCCGTAGAGCGGTTTGTATGCACTTTGACTGAGGTCAGAGTGTGATTTGAAACCCATTTATTTTGTATTTTGAATATAAAGTTATTCTCCATGCCCAGATTCAAAACAGTATTAAGCACACTTTGAGTATTCCACTAAAAACTCTTGCAGCATCACTTTTAGAGGCTGTTATTTGCTGTGAAACAATTAAAATTCTAGGCTATTCCTTGTTCTTTTGGGATATACACAATATTTAAATTTAATACTCAGTAAAAACTTAAATTACATTTTAAAAACAAAGGCATGAACATTGTGTAAATCTTTCCTGTGTTAATTGTAGCCGATACCTTGTCAGTCTCATCTGCAGCTGAGACTAATTGTCTGCCATATAAAGAGACATGCCTATTGATTTTGCAAAAGCTGAAACAGACTAAACTGTACTCTCTTTCTATGGACATAAAAGCATTGCCTGCCTATATTGATTGTTTACCCCAGAGAGCAATTGCAAATTGATATTGTGGAAACATAATGATGCTGAACATTTGTTGCACAGATGATAGGGTAACGTTTAAATGCTGTGTGTCCTGTTCTTTGTAGATTTACTAACAACATCCTTAATCATTCCTCTTCAAAATCCCATGAATCCTGGAGTAGAAACTAACCTGATACAACATCATTTATAGACCATAGGATTTCATAAATTCAGAATTAATTAAATGAGCTATTTTTTTTCATCATCAAGTAGACTGGATGCCAATTTTGCATAATATTTCACAAGACTTGGGTAGGAGTGAAATAAATCTGCTACAGCAAGATTCGTTCATCTCTTTTTATAAGTGGTACTTACTTGCAATGTAGTCTACCAAAAGCCAAATAATTACTTCAGGAATTATTAATTACATACTGTGAAAAAAACAGACTGAATCTGCTCCTTGCATCCTTCTAAGAGAAAGTTTTATAACATTTTTGTACTTTGTTTACCTGATGTTGGTATTTTGGTCTGATTGAGGTTTGAAAATATGGATAAGTGGCATGAATTTCATTTAGCTAAGTGTTAATTCTTAATATTGGAGTTACGCAAATTCATTTGTACTGAACATCCAATTAAGATAAGAACTATCCATTTTTCTAATGTTATTGCAGAACCACAGAATGGTTGGGGTTGGAAGTGACCTGTGAACAGGGTCAACTCAAGAAGGTTGCAAAGGATCAGATCCAGGCAGGTTTGGAGTATCTCTAGTGAGGGAGACTCCACAACCTCACTGGACAGCTTGTTTCCAGTGCTCTTCAGTCTCAGAGTAAAGAAATTTTCCTTATATTCAGATGGAGTGTCAGTGTTTCAGTGCCCATTGCTCCCTGTCTTGATGCTGGGTGCCACAGGAGAATCTGGCTCCTCTTGACACCAGCGTTTAAGATATTTGTATGCACTGATAAGAATCTCTCCCAAGTGTCTCTTCTCTAGGTTAAACAGGTTCAGCTCCTGCAGTCTATCCTCATAAGAGAGATGCCCCAGACCTCTCATCTTCTTCATGGCTTCCACTCAACCCTCTCCAGTATCTCCTTGTCTTTCTTGTCCTAAGGAACATGCAGCACTGCAGATGTGCCACACCATGGCTTGGCAGAGGGACAGGATCACCTCCCTTGACCTGCTGGCAATGCTCTTCCTAATGCACACCAGGATCCCATTGACCTTCCTGACTGCAAGGGCACTGCTTGCTCAGATAACTTATCTACCAGCTTCTCCAGGTGCTTCTCCTCAGAGCTGCTCT
Source organism: Cinnycerthia olivascens (assembly GCA_035048155.1). Lineage (NCBI taxonomy): Eukaryota > Metazoa > Chordata > Aves > Passeriformes > Certhiidae > Cinnycerthia > Cinnycerthia olivascens. The sequence goes on from JAWWMU010000001.1 coordinate 13,736,268, forward strand.
CCAGAAGGTCAGTCCCCAGCCTGTGCTGGTGCCTGGAGTTGTTCCTCCCCAGGTGCAGGACCTTGCACTTGCCTTTGTTGAACTCCATTAGTTTCCTGCTCCCTTTTCCAGCCTGGCCCAGTGTGGCTGAATGGCAGCACAGTTGTCTGGTGTATCAGCTGCTCCTCCCAGTTGTGTCAGCAACCTCTGTCCCTTCATCCAGGCCATGGACAAACAAATTGAAGAAGACTGTCACAGTACTGACTGCTGGGGAACACCTCTGGCTGCAGGTCTCAAACCACCTAGGGGTGCTGCTGATCATAGTTCTGAATTCCAACATCCAGACAGTTCCTAATCACCTCTCTCTCCACTCATCCAACCCACACTTCCTGAGCTCTCCTATGAAGACGTTATGGGAGACAGTGTCAAAGCACTTGATGGAGTCAAGAGACAACATCCACTGTTCTCATCTCCTCTGCCCAGCTAGTCCTGCTGTGACAGAGGCAATTAGATTGGTCAAGTATTGGTGAATCCATATTGACTACCCCTAACAAACTTCTTTTCATCCATCTGCTTAGATATGACATCCAGGATGAACTGTTCCATCAACTTCCAGGGGACTGGAAGAGCTGACTGGCTTCTTGTTCCCTGTGTCCTCCTTCTTGCTCTTTTTGAAGGCTGGAGTGACTGGTTTTTCTTTAGTTCTCAGGCATCTCTCCTGGTCTCCTTGACCTTTCAAAGATGATGGAGAATGGCTTAGCAATATAACATCTGCCAGCTCCCTCAGCATACATGAGCACATCCCATCAGGACCCATGGATTTGTGGGTGTCAGGATTGCCCAAATGATCTTTAAACCAATCCTCCTCAATGAAAGGAAAGCTGTCCTTTCTCCAGGCAAGGGAAGAGGGATCTTGACTACCAGGTATGGGATTCCAGAGGGCTGGCCTTAGCAGTTGTATTGGTTTTGCAATTGGGTGAGCAAGTTACTCTCGTGGGTGCCTGGCATCGGACCAGTGTCAAACCACTACAGCAGTAAAGACTGAAGGAAAGAAATCATCCACCTTGTCTGTATCCTCTGCTACCAAGGCACCTATTTCAGGAGCTGCTCCATTTTTTCGCTGGTCTCCCTTTTGCCCCTGGTGTACTTGAAGAAGCTGCTCTTGTTGTTCTTGACATCACTTGTCAAATGCAATTTAAAGTGCACCTTAACCTTCCTTGTCTCATCCCCACATAACATGACAACATTCCTGTATTTCTCCCATGTGCCCTGTCCTTTTTACCACATTCCATAAACTTCTTTGTTCTGTCTGAATTTTGCCAGAAGTTCTTTTGTCACCCATGTGGCTCCTGCCCCCTTGGCTTGATTTCATGCTCATAGTGATGCACTGATCTTGAGCTTAGAGAAAGTGATGACTGAATATTCTGACTGAATGACTGATTTCCCTAACCCATGGGATTCCTCCATGGAGGTCTTTGAAGAGAACAGTGTTATCCCTGAAGCCTAGGGGTTTTTTCCTACCTATTGTCCTGCTTCCTTCACACAGGATCCTAATCACCACCTCATGGTCATTGCAGCCAAGGTTGTCCCCAAACTCCACATCCCCAACCAGTCATTGCTTCTCCGTTCATACAAGGTCCAGCAGCACATGTGTTCTTGTTGGACTTCCACCATCTGTGTCAAAAAGTGATCCTCAATGTATTGCATGTGCCTTGCTGTGCTGCCTTTCCCTGCAGGTTTCAGAGACAGTGAAGTCTCTCATGAGAACCAGAGTCTGTGATCATGACGCTACTTCCAACTCTTTGCAGAGGACCTAATTGACTTCCTGATTAGCTGGCCTTAGCAAACACACACAACAGTGTCGCTCATAAGCTCTTGACTTGTTTTTCATCTACCCCTAGGTAGAGATAAATGCATATTCTTTGTTTCCTCACACAATGAGCATGACCTTACCTTGCTGGCCTGTCTTTCCTAAAAGGCACATTAGCCATCCATGACAGCATTCCAGTCATGCAAACTGTCCTAATATATCTCTTAAATTCCAAAGACATAATGGCCCTCCAATCACACCCAGTTGTCTAATTCTTCCTTTATTTTCCACACGCTGTGAGTGCTGGTTTATAGGCATTTCGTAGAGGTAATCAAGCATGCAGGTTTCTGAGGAGGGGTGTGAGAGGATCCACCATGGGCATACACACCCTTGAGGTGCTTGGCCTTCTGATTCTCATGTGGGGAGGCAATTGTTTTGACAAAGATTAAGAATTCCTGATGTGGCTTTACAGACAATATAAATCCTGACATAATGAAGCAATTGTTTTTGTGGTTTTTTTTGTTTTCTAGTTTACACAGAACCAAATCCAGGGTGTTCCTGCACTGCACTACTCTCTTCCCTTCTCCCATTTAGGAATGTATTAAATTTAATTTCTATCTGTTTTTTGTTTTGTTTTGTTTTGTTTTTTTTCTTGAAACACAATCTTAAAGAGTAAGATATGGATTTGATAAAAAAAAATCCACCCCACTTTGAGGCAGGAAATTATTTGGAAAGTAGACCAGGATATGGATTGACAGAAACAAGAAAAATTACATTTAGTTCTTCAGAGCAGTGCTAAATATTAATCTTTTCTACATTGCTTTTTCTGTGACAAACATATAGCCTTAAAAAACTGAATTTAAAATCATTCCCAACATAATTTTATAGAGCATGAGTTTTCATGGTGGATTATTTAAAAATGTAGGAAGAAAACTATCTGGATTCTTAGTATTTCCTGGATCAGACAGCAAAAAAATTCATTTCAATGAAGAATTTCTTCTTCATTCTTCATATGAAAGGCTCAAAAAATGTGGAAGAGGGAAAGGAGATGTTGTAGTGTGTTTTTCTTTTAAAGAGTTTAAACTTTCTCTTTACAATAGCTTGTTCCTGTATGCCCCTGTATTGTTGGTTTGACCTGAGTTGATCCCACCTACCCCTGTTGTAGAATGTTCTTTTCTCCTCCTACCCCCATTGTCAATCCACCCAAGTACCAGCCCTTGTTCCAGCCCCTTCCCTGCCAGTCAATTTTACCCTGCCCCTTGGGCCAAACCTTCCTTGTCAATCCCATTTTAGGCCAATCCCTGTTGTACTTCCCCTTTGGAAATCCCCTAATCCTTGATGCTCCATTGGCCCATGTGACCTATTCCCCGCCCATGTGTTCCTTCATTGGTTTGAGCATTGTAAACCCCGCCTTTTACTCCTCCCCTTCTCATATTCTACTGGTTGAATATTTGTATCCACGCCTATGACCTCCCCTGAATAAAAACCCCAACAAAGCTTGGTTCTGTGTTTATCGTCCCTCACTCTTCCTGGGGAGTGAACTTCTTTGGAAATCTTAGAGAAGACCCCCTTCCTGGTCTTTGTTCTGATCCTCAATGCTGACAGATCTTGTACTGTAGAGAGCAGCCTTGCTGCTGTGGAGCTTGGCAGCCGTGCTCTACGGCCACTCAGACTTATCTTGGTCAGGGGGTGGCCACACTAGGTGTGATCTGATTGGGGACTAGCTGGTGATTCTCCAGCACCGCATCAGGGGATGACAAGACTGACAAAGCATTGCACAGAGAACAATGGAAAGATGTCCCATCACTGAATTCTAGGTTCTTGCCCAATATAGTTGGTTTACGTGAGTCTTTAAGGATGATGACCCCTCATGAGATAAAACAAAGACCCAAAAGCATCCATTCTAATGTGTTTTTCCTGGTTCTCAAATTGATATAGGACAGAGTCTGTTTCTCAGATTTTCTGAGCAATCTGCTAACACAATATTTTTGTATTGTATTTTCCATAAAATAATTAGCTGTTCAAAATATCCAGCCATTTCAAATGGTCATGCCAGTAAAGTGATAATTTCTGGCCTTAATCTGTGCTTCACATTTGTTAAAAAAAAATCAATATTCTTTTTCTTATTATGGGAATACACGTATTAATCATGGAATTAATACTAGTTAAAACAGTCCTGAGGAAAAAAAAGAATCATGAGCAAAAACTAATTTGAAAATAACTGATTTCTCTTCTGTAGAAGGCTTTTTAAATCCAGAAACAGTATGCAGGCTGTCTTTTAGGAAATGACAAACTAAAAAAGTAAAAAGTCATTCAATAAGGACTGGTGCGTGCTGTCTTCTGAATGGTCATCCTTGCAATCCTGAACATTGTTTGCCAAGGAATCCATACAGCGGTGGCTTAAGCTTTTGGGTTGGTTGTTTTGGGGGGTGATTTTTGTGTATCTGTTTTGATTTAGTTTAGTTTGTTTCTGGTAGGGGATAGAATATGAGTGGCTTATTACCAAAATAGGAGCCGAAGGTGGATTTTGTATGCAGTAGGAGATCGCATTGAAAGATGGTATGAAAGTCTAAAAGTTATGAAGCCACAGATCTTTGGGATGCTTTGGTAAATTCAGCTTTTATATTCTGTGTTTATTATCATAGTACACTATGATAGCATATTATATAATAGTGTGTATTTTATGTATT